>JARWLC010000013.1:72211696-72811696 GCA_033318265.1 Phyllotis vaccarum
AATGAACAGCCACAAATATGGGTGGACTGACAGACAGACCAACAGACAGACAGACAGATATAGAAATGGACAGACAGACGAATGGACAGACGGACAGAAATATGGATGAACAGAGAGAGGACAGACAGAGAGAAATACGGTTTAACAGAGAGATGGACAGACAGACAGACAGATGGACAGATACACAGACCAGACAAACAGACAGAAGGGCAGAGGGATGGATGGATGGATGGATGGATGGATGGAAGGATGGATGGATGGATGGATGGATGGATGGATGGATGGATGGACAGACACACGGACAGACAGAAATATGGGTGGACAGGCAAAAATACAGATGGACAGACAGGCAGGCAGGCAGGCAGACAGACAAACAGATGGATGGATGGACAGATGGATCGACAGACAGATGGACTGACAGACAGAAATACAGATAGACAGACAAACAGCCAGAAATATGGGTGGATAAATGGATGGACATTTGGATGAAGGGATGGACAAACAGACAGATGGATAGATATACAGATAAACGGACAGACAGACGGATGGATGGACAGACGAACGGATGTATAGATGGATGGACAGATGGGTGGATGGATGGGCAGACACACAGACAGACAGAAATATGGATGGACAGACAAAAATGCAGATGGACAGACGGACAGACAGGTAGACAGGCTGACGGACAGAGAAATGGATGGATGGATGGACAGATGGATGGACAGACAGACAGAAATACAGACAGACAGACGAACAGCCAGAATGATGGGTGGACAGACAGACAGGCAGACAGAAATACAAATGGACAGAGATCAATGGACAGATGGACAGAAATACGGATGAGCAGAGAGATGGACAGACAGAAATACGGATTAACAGAGAGGTGGACAGACAGACAGAGGAATGCAGAGACAGACCAGACAAACAGACAGAAGAGCAGGTGGATGGATGGATGGATGGATGGATGGATGGATGGATGGATGGATGGATGGATGGATGGATGGATGGATAGATGGATGGATGGATGGATGGACGGACGAATGGATGGAAGGATGGACAAAGGAACAGAAATACAGATAGACGAACAGCCAGAAATATGGGTGGACAGACAGACAGACACTCAGACAGAAATACAAATGGACAGACAGACAAATGGACAGATGGACAGAAATACGGATGAACAGAGCGATGGACCGACAGACAGAAATACGGATGAACAGAGAGATGGACAGATAGACGGATGGACGGACAGACAGACCAGATGAATAGACAGAAGGGCAGATGGATGGATGGATGGATGGATGGATGGATGGATGGATGGATGGATGGATGGATGGATGGATGGATGGATGGATGGATGGATGAACGGTCGGACGGACAGATGGACGGATGGATGGATGGATGGATGGACAGACACACGGACAGACAGAAATATGGATGGACAGACAAAAATACAGATTGACAGACATGCAGACAGGCAGACAGGCAGACAGACAGACAAACGGATGGATGCATGGACAGATTGGTGGACAAACGGATAGACAAACAGCCTGAAATACAGATGGACAGAAGGACAGACAGACAAATGAATGGATGTATGGACAGATGTATGTATGTATGTATGTATGTATGTATGTATGTATGTATGTATGGATGGATGGATGGATGGATGGTTGGATGGATGGATGGATGGATGGATGGATGAACAGACAGGCAGACAGAAATACGGATGGATAGACAGACAGAAATATGGATTGACAGAGAGACAGACAGTCAGACAGACAGGCAGAAGTACATATGGACAGACAGATGGACGGACAGACGGACAGGCAGACAGTTATACAGATGGATGGACAGATGGATGGACAGACGGACAGGCAGACAGAAATACGGATGGACGGACAGGTGGACAGATGGACGGACAGACTGATGGACAGACTGAAATATGGATAAACAGAGAGGTGGACAGACAGATGTGT
This sequence comes from Phyllotis vaccarum, assembly GCA_033318265.1. Lineage (NCBI taxonomy): Eukaryota > Metazoa > Chordata > Mammalia > Rodentia > Cricetidae > Phyllotis > Phyllotis vaccarum. The sequence continues at coordinate 72,213,676 of JARWLC010000013.1, forward strand.
GGACGGACAGACAGACCGATGGACAGACGGACAGACAGATGGACAGATAGACGGGCAGACAGACGGATGGAAGGACAGACAGGCAGACAGAAATACGGATGGACAGACAGACGGGTAGACGGACAGACAGATGGTTAATAGATAGACATGGATACATAGATAAGTGAAAGAGTATGAAACTATATTTATGTAAGAGATAGAGACACAGATTTCATTAAAGGAATTGATTCTCATAGCTACTAAGCTAAAAAGAAATTAGAATCTCCAGTCTATAATCAAGAAAACCAGGTAAGTCACTTTGCAGTTTTGTCTGGGGCATGTTTTTCCTATTTTCCCATGTAGTTATGCATTAATTTATATTTTTATTGTTGATACAATTCCATAAAATGATTGCACCACAGTTTCCAGGGTAATGGAAAATATTATGTAGACTAGTTGAGCAATTTATTTTAGAGCTGAATATTTTACTCTATGTAAATTCTACTTTAATACAAAAATTTTTAAACATGTTTATATTTTTGTTTTTGAGCCAGTCTTTCTACAAAAGGCTAGCCTCAAACTATCTATGTATCCCAAACTGAACTTAAATTCTAAGATTAAAGGAGTTTGCTAATAAACCTGGCTCCAGATTTTTTTGTTGTTGCTGATGTTGTTGAGATAGTGTCTCTCTACATAGCCCCAGATGTTCTGGAACTCATTCTGTAGACCAGGCTGGCCATGAACTAACAGAAAGCCACCTACCTTTGCCTCCCAAGTGTTGGAATTTTTAAAGTCATGTCTGGCTTCAAAGTAATTTTTTAAAAGTTTATTTGCTTGAAAATTTAAAGCTACAAAATTGGGCCTAGAACATAGTTACATCTATAGTACAGCACTTGTCTCACAGGCAGAAGTGCCTCCAGAGACACAAAACAAACAAAAGTTCCAGTATAGCTGCTAGAGTAACATCTGACACATCTGCCTTCAGGCAATGAAAATAAAAGCTAATAAAAAGCTAAGATGGCATGGCAGTGACCTTCTTTGTAAACTTCCTTAAGGGGAATCCAAGTTTTGTCAACATGTGGCTAGAAATATGCCTCAGCAGTTAAAAGCAATAGCTGCTAAGCCAAGTTTTATTCCCAGCCTCCATACAGCAGCTGTCTATGTATAACTCCAATTCCAGGGCACCTCCCATCTTTTGGCCCCTCTAGAAACCAGGCACACACACGGTACACAGTCATAACATTCAAGAAAAACACTCATAAACAACCATAAAACATGAAAAAATAAATTATTTGAAATATCTCATCAACAATTTATATTTACATTTCACTGGGTACCACAGCTATAAAACAGAGAAACAGGCACAGTGCACAATTTAGCCAAGCACATCTTAGGCAAAATGTTTTGTTTGCAGTAACAAGAAAACAGGGAGAATGGATATTGGTTACTCATTGATAAACTCAATTACATATAGACCTGTACATGTACACAATTGCTTACAGGAAATCAGGAGATTAATTGTGACCCACTGAGTCTCAATCTGCCGAAATTCTATATTAAATCCCACTGGTTAAATACAGATAAGTAGCTATGCCTAAACACAGTTAATGTGAAGAACACATTACATTATAATAGGCATTCAAAAGACACAAGTTTGAGTAGAGTACATTTCATACTCATCCACTGCAATAAGTGTGGTTGCCTGTGGCTCCAGAACACTGCAATTTAAGTGGCTTCTTTATAATTGAGTAGCATTTAATTCTGATGCCTTCTTAAATTTACCATATGTGAATGTAAGAAGATAGGCCACTTAAGTGTACATTCTACTTACACACTTTCTTTGATGACATTAGTTTGCAGGTGTCTCTACTTCAATTAATTGTGTATTGGTAAAATGCATAATTTAAGCCCTGTATAAAAATGAAGTATTCAAATGATAGTCTCTTCAATATAATTATTCCACATGAGTTGAAGTGCTGACAAAATGTTGTCCTTTATTTTTTAAATAATAGCTTCAAGTATGTTCAAAATTAGATAACACAGAAAATGTCAACAACATATGAAAATAATGAGATTAAAATTGTCTTTAATTTTACTCCATAGACTAGCAGGATTTTTCGTTATGAAGTCATCAGCATTCTTCAATTTTTTCAGCGTGTGTGTGTGTGTGTGTGTGTGTGTGTGTGTGTGTGTGTGTGTGTGTATGTGTGTGTGTATGGAGAGAGAAAGAGAGAGAGTCCTTTGGCTCAGAATTAAGCTAAATGTTGATCTGTAAAAGTAAATCAACTTAATTTTTATTGTAATAGCAAAGAGATGAAGATGATTTAATTCAACAAAAGAAAGGCAGTTTATTATACCCACTGTATCTGAAGTAATTGTAATTGTTTTCTTATAAATGACGCCTTGTCAGTGTACTTTCTGAAAATTAAGGTTGTGGCTCAGTGAGAGAGTGCCTACTTAGAATATAAGAGGATGTGGCTTGAAACCCCAGTTCTATATTTTATTGTTCAAAGAAGTTTCATCTGGCATCAGTCAGTGCAGAGACTCATAGTTGGTCCAGATGCTGAGAATGAGTGTCTATTGAGTGCTCATCTCTTAATGTAATGTGACATCCATATCAGCTCCTTCAAGGTTCAGGGCACATGGCAAAAGGATGCAGAAAGAATGCAAGAGCCAAAGGTTAGAGAGGAGTGTTGTGAAATGTTCTCTATACATCATGATTGCCTACTGTTCTCATGAAGTCACAGCAGTTATAGTCATTTGCACAAGATCAAGCTAGTCAACATGGAAGTACAGATGGAGAGGTGCTAACAATACCCCATCCCTAGCTGAGGACGTATTGGAAGTGATGGCTACTGGTGGGGCATCATTTTGTCTTGGAGAGTGCTGTTGCTGGAAGCTTATGTATCTCTAACGGATGGCCTCACACACTTGAGCATACTGGTAGCACCAATTGGACACACTTTGTTATACAAAGGAAGAAGGAAGATGTTAAGGTAGGAGGGTGTTGTAAGACAGGCCCATAAGAGTTGAGGAAATTGACTCCAACCAGTTAGTTGCCAAGACAGACACATAACATACTTCCCTATGAGCCAACATGAAGTCTGCCTGAGGGCCTAGTAACAGATGCTGTCAGAGGTCCTGTTCAGGCCCAGTCAATGAGGGATGGCTATGCAATATAACCAGATCATGACAGCATGGGTGCCTGGAAGAGGGTATATAAGGCCTTCAGTATTGCTGAATAAATAAGTTGGTCCTTTTCAACTGATTCCCAGGGTCTATGTTGACTCCACATATTCTCACTCCCACCCACAAGGGAACCCTAAGAACCCAGCAACAGGAAGTGATGTACTGGAGAATTGGAGGGGCTGGACTAGATTTGACAAGAGCATGTATTATATAGATATATGAAATTGACATGGAATAAATTTAAGATGTTCTTTAAAATTCCTTGAAAATTAAATAGAAGTGACTTCACAGTCCCCAAATATGTCATTTTATTACTGAGTCATTCACTGACACAGCATCATGTTGTCAAATTAACATTTGAAGTTCTATCATAACATTTCATGTTTTATCATATTATAATTCTATTTATTGAGCATGGTTTCAGAGATGACACATTCACTATACCATTGCTACAGTAGATTTTCTTCCTTTTTCTAATTCCTGAAACTTGTCAAAGGTACTTTATGTGGCAAAGGGGTAATCACATATTTGATTAACTTCAGGAACTTGAGCTGAGTAGATTAACTTGGCTTATCCTGGTGGAACTTAATGAGTTCAAAGGGGATCCTTATGAGACAAAAACAGATGCAAACGTGGAACAAAACAAAAGCCAAGGTGCCTTGCTGCTTACTGTTTGCTGCTTGGAAGAAGAAAGTATGAGCCAGAAAAGACAATTCTAACAATCTCTAGAAGCTGAAAGAAGTAAGGAACCAGTTCTCTCCTAGGACATCCTAAAGGAAGAAACCAGGGCAGAAATTTGATTCTAGCCCAGTAAAACTATTCTGGATGTCTGATCCCTGATCTGTAAGAGAATAAGTTTGTGTTATTTGAAGCTACATATTGCTAACTAGTTAGATTAACAATTTTGCACTAACACAATTAAATCACATATGGGATAGAACATGTGCTTATTGGACAAAAAAAAATATGGTAAGGGTAAGTGTGTGTGGCTGTAGACAAATTAAACATCTAGGTAGACGTGGAGCCCAGAGACAGCTCTCTGAGATTATTACTGATTTGTGCGTACAATCAAAGTTCATTTTACTATGCATTAAGTCTTCCTCCTGCTTTAAATAAAAATTAGCAGATAAAATATGAACCAAAGTAATATATGAATTGTATATGTATTGAAAGAAAATCATCATTTTGCATACTAAATTTTAAAAGTTAATGAAAATGCCCCACTTTTTTCATTTCAAAGGGAAAATAGTTGCTCTATATTTATCTTTTTTTTATTTTCTTGAGGATCTCATTCCAGAACATGAGCATGTGAGCATGTTAGGCAAGCTCTCTATCCAAGTTGCCTTGTTCTAAACAGTGATTTTATTGAATCAGGTATTTCAGGACCATAGTATGTTTCTACAAGGGGACTTTTGTGTCACAATTTAGACAGTTTTGTTCTTATAAGAGCAAATTGTGAGTGTGTGTGTCTGTGTATGTGAATTAAATGTAAGCCTAAGTTTTCACTATTTCTATAAAGTTTCATTGTGATAGAAATGTGACATGCTCCCCACCTAGTCTCCATAAATGTCTGTTTGCCAGCTAAGTTAACAATTAAAAGGAGGTCTCCGTAAGTGTGTTATTTGAGGTTGTATATTATAAATTTTGAGACATTCTCAATTTACAATGGCTACAGAAATAATAAAAGCATATTTTAAATTAAATAACCAAATATGAGATGTTGTGTTTATTTCTTATACTAACCCAATGTGTCTGGAGCAGGAGTAGGTCATTATTTCAAATTTTGTGATTTGAAACTTATTCCTGGGAATTGTGACTATTTGCACCAGAAAAATGTTGACAATTTCAGTAGATGTCTGTCAATAACTCTTTGAAACATCAGCAAAGGTAATTGTAAGCTTTTGCAGGCATGTATTTAGATAATAGTCTGGTCTATAGTGACATCTAGTGGCCTATATTAGTAATAAAAGTCCTTGAAGTTAGAAAAATCAAGGTAGGAAAAGCAAGTAATATAGAAGAAAAACTAAGTAGGAAAAGCAACTAATATAGAAGAAAAACTATTAAATTTGTAAGTTTGAGGTTAAAATTATTTTCCTCACTTTAGCTTTTTGATATAAAAAAATCTGAGTTTCCACATTGAACTATACACCAATAGGAATAAAGGAGTTCAATCTGAAAAACAAAGCGCTCATAGAAACAGAACAAAACCCTGGATATATTTTATTACATCAACTCATTATTTAGAACAAAATAGTTTGTTCGAAATATAGCAATTATTACAAGTTGATTTATTTTGTTTTATTTTAAACAAAAATAAAAGGAGCAAGATGCCCCCAGGACTTAATCCATACTCACTCTGCTGATTTTAAAACTCTTGCTGCTTACTACGCAGAGCTTGCCTTCTCTGTATGTGAGAGCTATATTTGGCTAGAGCAATGACTCTTGCTTATAAACTAGAAATGCCTTGAAGTTAACAACTTCAAGAGACATTCCCAACAACAGAGTGGAACACAGATTATCAGCTTTTTGTTCTCTCGATGGAACAGTTATGAGTTTGTTTTTTCCATGATCTCTCTGTCTGGGGCAACCCAGCGGAATGGGATTCCAGCTGCCTGGAGCATCAACTTGCATCATGTGTTTTCCTTCGGTATCCACAACTCTATCAAATGCCTACTGGTGTTACATTCAGTAAACCATGCGTTATCCAGCCACTCCACACAAGAGAGAACTAACAGGATTCACAGGAATGACTTCTAACTGCCCTTTGCTTCTCTATGCAATCTCTATAACATTAGTCCTGTAAAATTGCCTTCTCTTAACATATATTCGTAGCATGACACATCTAGAAATCTTCTCTAAAATGGTAAATAAAATAAAATAAAATAAAAATAAAAATAAAAATAAAAATAAAGAACCAAGTAGTGTTCTGGGGAAATCCCAGCCGATTCCTGAAATTTGCTTCTTTCCACCTTGCCTCAATTAATTATAATTCTCCCCTCCATTAAAGTTAGGTCAAATCCCAGCAACATGTCTCTCTCTTAATAAACATCAACTTTGATTCAGTATAAAAAAGATGTACCCAAATAATTGTCCAGTAGTCAGCTAAATGAAAATGAAAACAGTGATCTATTTATGCTTTATGCACACATGCTCGTGTAATTCAGAGACAAAAATAAAGTCTAAGCATTGTATTAATTTCATTAGCAATACATCAAAATGAAAGGCGCATATTTTGGATTTATGGCAACTATAAAGTCTTTACAACAGCCTTCAGCCCTGTTTGCAGTCCCCTGTGGGCTTTCTCTTTATCGAAACAAAAGTCCAACAAAGGGAAATTGTTATAAAAAGGAAAGAGAGCACCTCCTCTCCAGGACTCTATTCATTCTAAAATTTCTGAAAAAAAATCTTGAACCGGGAGCTGAGAGTTGTTTGCCTAACTGGTTAGTAAATCACACAAAAACACTGCACATTCAAAGACAGAAAGTAACCATAGACTTTAAAATGTATTTACCGTGATTTGGTGTCTTCTTCTGTTTAACAATGAACTTAATAAACAGATTGTCTTCACTCTCAAGGGCACATGAGAGCAGAAAGACTGTCTCAATATTTTACACAAAATAAATCCCAGTTTAGGAAATAATATACAAGAAGAGGAAGTACCTCACTTCGACCATAAATCACATGGAAATTTCACCTTTGGCCACAACATTGTATCAAGAATCAATTTATTCTGACCTGGTGATAATGGAGAGAGGCAGGAAGTTGCTTTCTGTTGACGTGTGGAAAATTACAAAATAATTCTCAGATGTATTTATCCAAAACTTGCTCACAAACAAATCAGACATGCTAACTACAGTGTGTGCCTAATTGCAATCTATAATCCAAGGGGTGGTGGTAAAGTAATATTTCCATTTCTTTTAAAAAGAAAAAAACATTTCTAAGCCAACCACTTATCTTAAGTATTATATTTATGAAATTCAATAGCCCTTATGCTAAAGAGATAAAACTAATGTGTCCTGAGTTCCCTTCTAAAGTCATCATATGTTCTAAAGTAGAAACATTATCTTGAGATTCATGGATGTCTCTCACCTCATTTGTGCTTCACAGCCCCAAAGTATCATAGATTCTGTAAGTATAATAATATTTTTAAAGACAGTTCTACATAACATTGTACATACAATGTTTCATTTAATTCCTATATAACATAATAATAAAGCACAAATTATCAAAGATCAAAAATTCTAAACATTTCTTTCTCACACTTCTACCCAAAGCTGAAGGGGCACAGCTGATCTTGGGTGAGCTCAATCTGTTAACTCCAACTTTAAGGTAGAATCCAGCTCTATCTCCACATGTTTCTTGATCTCCTCAGATCAGTGGACTAACTAAGCCATGTCAATTTTATAATGAAGGCTCAAATACAAAGTATAACTGGGACACTCATAAGGCTTAAGCTCAAATCTGACATGGTTTCTGTGGCTTACATCCTTTGGACCAAAGCAAGCCAGGTCTCCAGAGCACAGTTTGACAGTAAGGAAATATATTCCTCTTTTAGTAAAATAACTTCTTGGCAAAAGATATGTGTATAGGAAGTGATGAAGTAAATTGAAACAATTACTCAGCCTACATATATATTTTTGTTAATGGAATTTATTGTGTTATAATCTATTGTGTGCAATATAGTATGTATGGTTTTGTAAACAAAAAAATAATAAGTCATTCTGATATACTCACTAATACTGAAAAATATAAAATCAAATCCGGGGGCTGAAGGGATGGCTCAGGAGTTAGGAACACACTGAGTACTCTTCCCTTGGCCCACTTTCGCTTTATAGCACCACATGGCAGCTAACAATTGTCTAATTCCAGTCCCTGTAGATCACACACCCTCTGTTGGCCTCCTTGGACACTGCTTACACATAGAAAATACAAATAAAAATAAATTCTATTAAAAAAAATTAAAAATGAAATTGGATCCATGAAATAAGACATGTAAAGCCCATAGCTGTAGTCCTCAGGACACTGAGGCAGGAAGATCTCCAGTTTGACAACAGCCTGAGTCATATACAGAACTCCAGGGAAACTTGGACCTTAAAACAAAACATTGTCTATAAATAAATAAATGCATATGAATGCAGGGTACATAGCAAATCAAAGGATTATCTCTAAATCAAGTGTCTGCAGAATCCTTTGAAGACTTGAAATTAGATATAGGCCTAATGAGAATGACCTGCTTGAACAGGAGTGGGCAACATAATAGTCAAATCTGCCATGAGACTTTGTCACTAGCTACTAAACTAAGTCAAATAAAATGTGGAGTTTGTGACCAGAGGAACCTCAGGAGATAGATTCAAATTAAAGGTTTTTAGTCTTGAAGCAAAGGGTAAAAACAGAGAGCAAGAGAGAAAGACAAACACTTGACCACATATATTCCCTGGGATACTCTGTAGGCATTGTGATGCCAAGACTTGTTATTTTTAAATAAGAAAAAGAACAGCCGTCTTGACAGAGGGACACTAATAATCTCCACTGAAATGTAACTCCAGTTTATTCTTCATGGAAACCCTTCTTTAGTAGCTGACTTCCTGTCATGGCTAAAAGAAACTTGAGTTAGTATTGGGTTCTAAGTGCCTTGATATCACATATAGGATTTCACTATATAGTCATTACTGGCTTGGAACTTGCTGTGTAGAATAGACTGACCCCCAAACTCACAGAGATCCACTTGTCCCTGCTTCCCAAGTATTGAGATTAAGAAATGCACCATACCATGCCACGCGAAAGATTGTTTATAAAAGCAGAAGTGCTCTAGACAGAATGTACTTGGTAGATGTAGTCATACAACTGGATATGTTAATGAATCAAATAAGAACGAACTATTGAGGCTGCAAAGATGGCACAGCAGTTGAGAGCACTAGATGATCTTCCAAAGGACTGGGGTTCAATTCCCAGCACTCATATCAGGACTCACAGCCATCTATAACTCCGGTTCTAGAGGATCCCCACTCTCCCTTCTAGACACTACTGGCAGCAGGCACATAAGTGATATACAGACATCCATGCAAACAAATCCCCAACACAAAATAAAATAAACGAAAATTTTAAATAGAAAACAAGATGAATAAACTATTACACCGAAAGGAGCAACCATGTGGTAGATCTCACACGATGCAACTCTGATTTCTATTCTTCCGATCTGGATTACTAAGCGCAATTTTCCTACCACTTTGGCCTTCACTGTTTCTCTAAAGTTCTTCTCCCACCATGTGACTGCTTGTAAACCCTGATAATTTAACTCAAACAACATGACCTTTTCTTTTTCTTCTCCATTTTGCTCCTCAGGGCAGCTGCACAAATTTACATCCTGTGTATCCTGGGGTTTTTCTTTAAAAGCTAATTAAAGATTTCCTCAAGTTTAAGACAAAAATCTTAAAATGTGAATTGTTTGGATACCAGAACTTAAAACTCTTCCTGGTATAAAATAGGTGCACAGTAATTAATAAATAAATTAATTAGAAAATGTAGAGCTGTCAAGGAAATATTAATTGCTTCCATTGATAACTGTAATGGCAATAAAATACTAATGACCTCCCACATATGGTTGTAATGAAAAAACTTAAATAACTTTGCCATAGTTTTCCCATTTAAAACTTCTGTAGTTCAAAGAAATTATACAGTTCCATTAGAATTGGACACATGTTTCAATTATGAAATATAACTTAACCTTTTGCCCTCACTCGTACCTTGATAAAGAAAAAAGACTTTAATGAATAAACAAAGTGTAGAATTATATTCATATATTTCAAATAGAAAGAGGAGAAGGAATCTAGGAAACTATGAGAAGCCATAGTATGGAAGCTGACATTAATATACCTTCTGTTAATTCTGCTCTACTCATAGATATATGTGTATATGACATATCTCTGCCTTGTCCAGTTTTCATCAGAGATACTTCCTCTGACAGCAGATGGGAGCAAGTACAGAAACCTACAGCAAGACATTATGCTAAGAGAGTGTCTAAATTAAAGGTAACCATAGGGTCCCTCCCCTTGGAGTTCAAGGAATCCCATGGAAGAGGGTGAGGGAAACTTGTAGGAATCAGAAGTGGTAGAGAACACCAAGAGAACATGACCCACTGAATCAACCTAAGCAGGGCTCACTCACATGGACCCACAGAGCCTGAAGTGGCAAGCATGGGGCCTTTATAAGCCTGCACCAGGCCCTCTACATGAATCTTATGGCTGTTAGTTTGGTGTTCTTGTAGAACTTCCAGCATTGGTAGTGGGTGTACGTCTGACTCCTTTGCCTTTCCTTGGGACTCTTTCCTTCCTATTGGGAGTTCCCTTGTTTAGCCTTGATATGAGGACTTTTGCCTTTTCCTGCTGTTTCATGTTCTGTCCTTTATGGCTGTTGTCTCTTGCAGGCCTGCACTTTTCTGAAGAGGCACCATATAAAGGGGTATCTTGGGAAGAGGATAGCTTAGGGGAGCTGGTTCTATTCTCAATTTAAAAAAAATAAAGAAAATGTAGTGTATGCAAATATATATGTACATGTATATCTTATGCTAAGTAATAGCTCACAGTTCTATATATAGAAAGAGAGCTGAATCCCAGAATTCTACAAAAACAAAATAAAAATGTGAGCAATCTGTCAAAACTCAGTGAACATTTTTACGACCCATCAATTGTATCATTGCAAGCCATTAGAGAGGAGATTTTGATGAACATCAATTTGAAACTTCAAAAAAAAAATAAATGATCCTCCATTTCTTTCCTTCTCTTTGTTCTCACCTTCAAGTTGTTAAAGTCTTTGGAAAGAATAAAAGATGACACTTCAGTAGCTCACAAATCAGACTTAACTGTTCCCATGTCAGTTTGAGTTTAGAAACGATTACTTTCATCTAAAAGCCCTCTCACATACAGTACTACAGTTAGGTACTATGTCACCTCTAGAAATGATTTATGCTGCATCCATCTAAAATTTAAAATATTAGAGAACTCTGCCTTCTATCTGTCTCCATACTTCTAAAACAGCTCCCAACAGTGTCTTAGTTTCAAAAAAGAAGAAAGGGAGGCATTTTCCTATTTAACTATTTAATACTCTAAAGTAAAGTCATGGCTATATTGAGGTTCAGAATAGAGGTCAAAATAATCACACACATAACTATTCTCCATGTTTCTGGTCAAGTTAGGCCTAAATTTTGATTATTATTTATTTAATAAAAAAATCTAAATTGCATGTAAGGTCCCTTGTGTGGGTAATAATTTTTCTTAATAAACTCCCAAGCTGACAAGTATGATAAGAGGTAGCACATATTTACAATATGCAGAATAAGATGATCATTGTCATAGAAAGAGGTCAGTCATGTTCTCAGAAAAATAAAATAACTTCAAAACTAACCAAAGCTGGGAATATAATGGTGTCCTAATTGGCTAAATCTGACACCAAGTATCATCCGGAAAAAAAAAAAAGAGTTCTATACATAAGAGGCAAGAATGGAATTGTAAACGTTAGACAAACCAAGTGATAGTAAAAGGACAGTAACTTTTAGTACCTGGACCAGAAATACACATTTTATCAGATAATTGATGAGAATAAAAAATAAAATGTGATATCAGCTCTTTAGAAGTGATATGAGACTGGAATGATGTGAGAGTTCTCATTCAGCTGGATACTAACAAAATGTCTGCTACAATAAATGGCCCTATAATGAGATCTCAAGCCAAGGCACTAACAGAGTGGCAAAGGTTGTCCAAAGTCAAAATATACAGAGAGGTGTAATCATCAGAAGAGCTTAAATGCTATGATATGAATGTCGAGGGAGAAATATAAAATAGCTGTGAAGCTCATGTGGCTGGAAAGGGGAGCTATGGCATTAACACACTGTCGGATGCCAAAAAGAAGCATGAGAGGTAAGCAGTCCAGATGGAAAATATGCTGAGCTATCAGCTAAGAAGTTCTGCTTCATTTAAGCTCCACGTTAGAAATTTTGGTAGCCCCTTTCAGTTTCGTGATTTCATCTTATATGTGAACAGAAATGTAGACCGTAAAGTTTATCACACCCTAGGTACTGTTAGGAACCACTGGCAAGGGGGCAAAAAGAGGGTGAACATCTCACATTATTAGCAAGAATGGCACTGTAATGACAATTTCTGGAACAGAGATTTGGTAGTTTATTACCCCACACCAGCTCCTTTTTCTTACCCCTATTCACATGTCTTCCCCCACCCCCGTTGTGTCAAATCAGTCCATTTTGTTTGTTTCATTTGTTTCATTTGTTTTGTTTTGTTTTGTTTTGTTTTGTTTTGTTTTGTTTTGTTTTGTTTTGTTTTGAGATGTGATCCCACCATGTAACCCAAGCTCTCTTTCCCATGTTCTGGGACTACTCCATTTTTATGTGAAAATTTTTATTGTATCCATTTCAAGAATATGATACATTGTTTTAAGATTTGTATAAGCAAGTTACTATAGTGAAGCAAATAACTTACATCACCTCATGTAATTATTCTTTTTCCTTCTTGTATAAGAACAACTATAAGAAACCCATTTGGCAAAAATCTGAAGTAAATTGTATTATCAGTAGCTGTAGTCCTCAGGACACACATTAGGTGTTATATATTTGTTGGTCATATTTTGTTTTAAGATTTTCAGTTCTACTCTACTTTTCCACTTGACTATTAGGCATGGGAGATCGAGTGTATTCACAGAGCAGTATAACTGTTTGGCATTTCCAACACACAGTGCTTGAGTGAGCTTCAGCAACTTAGTTTAGCTGTACTAAAAAGTAGTAGCAATTTTTGGCAAATAGGCAAAGCAAAATTGCTCTTTGATTAAATCTCATACAAAGGAAAAAATAAGGAGTTTGGAAGAAAATAGGAAATGGCAGATAAAGAAACAGGAAGAAGAGAAGGAAACGAAAATCAATGCATCAGAATACACCACAATCACCTAAGCATGATTTTTAAAAATAATTCCAGTCAACACAAAGGCAAGAAATAAATATTTACCCATCCTCAGTATCCATTAATCTCAGAAAGCAAATCACTCACTAATCCAGCTTCAGAAACATACACTCTACTAAAATCTATTAGATGTTTTTAAAAGGTAGAAACGAGGTAGTACTGAGTTCAAGATTTCCATATTAATCTCAGATTTCCTTGCATCAGATGTCTGAATTCAGCCAATGTATTTGAATTTTAGCCTAATAAAATAGATATGATAACATTTTCCTACGGTGTATGGTGTTATGTTAAATTAAAAGTGTGCAGGAATGTGGGTGATGGGGTGTTTTGTGGCACCTACCATTCACTTACACACAGTCCCATGTAACTTCTCTTTCCCCTCCTTCCAGAATGGCTGTTTATTAAAATTAAATGAAATAATAATTTTTGGCATTTAGAAAACAATAGATTAACTCTCAACAAACTTATAAAGTAACAGATTGGTTTTTGAAAAGGTAACTTTAGCTATGTCCACATTCTTGTGCCCTTTTTAAAGTCATCATTGAGAATGAATTTATTTTACTGAGCAATGACTATGTTCAAAAGAGTCTACATAGCAAAATAAAATGGTGCTTCAATCCTTGGAGTATTTTTAACCACTATAAAATACTATACATCTTTCTGCAGTGCTTTTTAGAAAGACACAAGCCATATTTGACTTTGAAACTCAGCTAAGAGAGAAAATGGATGTCATTTTGTAGTAATTACTTGCATAAAGCCTTAATCTTCATATATGAACAGAACATTAATTTCACAAGAATAAATATGGCTTACAAATATGTATGCTGATGTTTTAAATATTATTTGCTGTTATATTTAATAAAAATACAACTGCATCACAAGGCAGTTATGCTTTTTCCTTTAGTTTTGGGTGTTTTGCTTTCCGGCAGTACTAGGGATCTAACCCAGAGCCATGAGTCTACTAAGCTAGTGGTTCTCAACCTGTGGATAGGGACCCTTTGGGAACCCTCAATCTACAAAAACATTTACAGTACGATTCATAACAGTAGCAAAATTACAGTTATGAGATAGCACTTAAAATAATGTTATGGTTGGGGGTCACCACAATATGAGAAACTATATTAAAGAACTGTAACATTAAGAAGATTGAAAATCACTACTACATGGCAATTACTCCACCACTGAACTATACCTCCAGTAGCAGCACTGAGAGCACATATGTTAGAAACAACTAACAAGTAACAGAAACGCAAATCAAGCTAAAGATGAAATTTATGAGTTCGTGTATTTGAAAAGAGTGTAGATAAATTCAGGAATGTGTAAATCTAGTACCTCAGCCCATGAAAATGTTATCCATCTTCTTAAATATTTCAGTTCCCTACCTCTGAGCCTTATCCTCAAGCATGATGATAGTTTCCAGTAGTTGAGGGTATACACAGGCCCCACTAGTCCAGAACAAAAGATGCTTCCCACTTTCAACAATCCCAGTAAATGCTTTCTCATACTTGGTAGCCCATGCCGGTCTTGGATGTGATTACTCACATGTGTAGCTGTGGTACATGTATAGCTGTGGTACCCTGAACATGCCTAATCTTATTTGATAAACCAGGCCTGATGTATGTGTATTCACAAGTGGAATCAAAATTGTATAATATACATGGACTGGGACTACAAAGGGGCGAATAGTTCACCTAAAAAAAGTGATGTTACTTCAGTTAATGAGCAGCAAAAGTACGGTCATAGAAACCTAGTAGAATATACAGTGATCATATGTAGTGGTTCATTTTCTTAATATAAATGGATCTTGAAGTGTTATACTTAACAGCGGATTATCAAATTGGAAAATAATGATAATTATGAAGCAATTTATTTTTCTTATATTTTTGGTTGTGACCTTAGCCTTTAATGGCTGAACATTGCTACAGCCCCAACTCATTTTTCTTTATTAGAGGATTTATGCCATGCTGTGGGTGAAGCTCACTTAACATACTAGAGGCTTGATTTGTTCCACACTACTTTCAAAACCAGGATTGTGGCTCACATGCCTGTGATACAGTCCCAGCCACTTTAGAGATGGAAGCAGGAATATCAAGCATTCATGGTCATCCTCATACTTAGCCTGGTCCACATGGGCTCTGAAAATAACCTGATTCTAAATGGAACAGTTAAATCATTAGGACCTAGGATATAGTTCAGTGTTATAGTACCTGCCTCACATGTTTGATACCCAAGGTTTAATCCCTACTGATCTCTCCTCCCCTCCAAAAACAGAAGTGGACTGATTTAGATCAAGTACAAGTACGGGGAAAAAAAACCCTGAAGTGTGTGCCTTTCATTTAGATCAGAGTAGAGAACATTATGCTGAAGATAGTTACTTTAGAAATTCATCTGCCTGTAAGTCACTAGCTCGGTGAATTTTCCTGGCCCATTAACTAACTTCACAAAGCATTTCTGTCTCTAAGGAGGAGAAAACTCTATGAAAAGAAAATATAAAGTAAGCACATTTTTTTCAGCAAGAATGTTCTTCCAGTTTAATGCATTTCTGAATCATCTCAGACATCCAGATTACCCATTTTGGACTGTGATCATGAATTCCTCTTGTGCTAATTTGAAATTAACTATTTATTCTACATGTGAAGGTCATTCTCCCTTCAGATACCTTAGCACAAAGTAATTTTATAATGTTGATTATTATAGAGTACTCTAATGAAAACGGTTGTTGGACTTATGCATTCATGACCCCTCTCACTTCTGTGCCCATTCTAACTATCTGAATGTTGACCTTTCAGTGGAAGAAAATAATCTGTGATGCCATTAATGAAAACTTCACAGTGACTTTCTGCATGTATTTTAATAAAGTAATTGTGATAAGGCTTGTTTTAGTCACTTATTCTTATGGCCATACAGAGTCCTAGCTGAAAGCTTATATAATCATATATAAGTGATAGATTGTTAACCAAATCATGCTATACTACACAATAATTGACCTCCAAACCCTTGTCCCTAATAACTGTAAATAAACAATTCCTTCCAGGTTGTTTGGTTTATTATTAAATATTTGAAACATGTTATCAAAAATCTCTCTAGCCCCCACAAACAACATTTTTGATAGAGAGTAATTAAGAGTTCCTCCTATTCTTGCAGAGGACAACAATACAGTTCCCAGCACCCACATATGGTGGCTCACAACCACCTATAACTCTAGCTCTAGGGGAAGCAATGTCATCTTCTTGCCTCCACAGTGCACCCAAACACAGGTGCTCAGACACATGCACGTATACATACACACAAATGAAAATAAACCTTTAAACGTTGCAGTGGGGTTTCTTGGCCCCAGGCGGCCAGAGGCCCAGACCCACAGACCTGCTACTCCTTTGGGCTTCTGACCCACAGACCTGCATGCCAGACCCATTAGCTGCCTGCCGCTACTGCTCAGGCCCCCAGAAATGACTCAGGCACTTATATTAACTTCATGCTGTTTAGCCTATGGCTTAGGCACATTGCTAGCTAGCTCTTACATCTTAAATCAACCCATTTCTATTAATCTGTCTGCCATGTGGCCCGTGGCTCACCTGTGTTACTTACATGTTGCTCCTTGGGCAGCTTGCTTGATCTGCCTCTGACTCCGCCCTTCCTTTCCTACTTATTCTGATTTCTCTGCCTACTTTTTCTACGGTGCCTGTCAAGGGCCAAAACAGCTCCTTTATTTAAAGATTGAGATTCACAGCATACAGAAAGGCATTTCCACATTTTTTGCTCGGTTTCGAGATATAGGCCTATAATCTTAGCAGTTAGTTGCATAGAAGCAGTAGAATAAGAAATTCTAGGCCATCCTTGGCAACATACCAAGATTTTGTCTCAGGAAAAGAAAGCTTAATTGAATTTTCAAAGCAGTAACTGAATTGATTTTCATAGAAATAATTTGAATTTCTTTCCTCTTAGTTTTTTATATTTTTTGCCTTTTATCAATTACTTTTTAAAATTTTATTATTTTAGATTGATGGACTGAAATATCATAAACTTAAAGTTTATGATGCAATGATGTTTCAATATATATTTATAAAATATGCCTTGTTAAATGATCAAATAAAATTAAAGAGACATATTACTTCATACATTTTTGTGATGATGTTGAAAATCTGCTTTCCAAGCAACTTTCTGTTATACAATATATTAACTATCATCATTGCTGTGTGGAGTAGATTTGAATTTATTCTTTTTATTTTAACTGAAATTTCACGATTTGGTAACTATTCTCTCAACCTCTTTCTCATCAGCTCCTAGTAACTTTCTGTGGTGCTCTGCTTTTATGACCTCAATTTATTTTGCTCCATTATTATTATGATTACTTTTTCTTATATTTGCAGTACTAAAATTAATTTTATTTTTAAAAATGTTTTGAATTGAAATATAATTACATCACTTTGCCCCTTTCTTTCCTCCCTTCAGCCCCCCACCATTTCTTAATCCCCTCCAGTGTCGCCCCACATTCAAGTTAATAGTCTCTTTTTATTAGATTATTGTTGTTGTATACATAAACTTGTATGTATGTGCATACACAAATACAAATAAATGCAAAAACATACAAATACAAATATATAACATATAATACAAATATATATAGCAATACAAATATGTATACATATAATGCTGAATCTATTTTTGTTGGTGGTACATATATAGATTCAAACCTGAACACTGTGTTGGACAACCAATAAGAAGGAACACTTTTGGGAGACGCTAATATTTCTTCTCCCAGCAGTCATAGTTTGCATGTAAGTCTTTGTATAGGAGTAGGAACCTGAAAATTTTCCCCCTTCTGTGTTAACATGTCTATTGACATCATCATTGTTCTGGTCTTGCATATACAGCCATTTTTAGGAAATACTGATTCAAAGCTGAGCTCCTGATATTCTGACTCTTACAATTTTCCCATCCCTTCTTCTTCTGTGATGTTCTCTGACTCACAGAAGCAAGAAATGTTATGTAAATAGATCCAATGAGGCTGGGATTCCTAATATTTGTTGATTTCTGCAATGTGCTCAGTTGTGGTTTTCTTTGATAGACTCCATTTGCTATAAAGAGATAAAAGACATTAGCTACATTCTGTAGGAATAAGGATGAGACTTAGACTGTACTAAGGATATTCATTGCCAAACTACCCACGATAATCAGGAAACAACCACCTGGCTTCCAGTACCAGGCATGATTTCCCCCCTGTTAAGTGGGCCTTAAGTCTACTGGACAGTTGATTGCCACCCACATGGAAATTACATTTATTTTAGCTTTTTGGTTATCTTCTCACACAGGTCAGTATCATGGCACATAGATATTGCAGCTGGGTAGGACTGTTTATTTGCTTCCCTCTCTTGACAGCTTGCATTGTATTTTCTGAAACCATGGGACATAAATCACAGGAAAGAGTTTTAGGGGCCAGATCTAGCTTGAATATTCTGTGTTCTGCATGAGTTAGTATCCTCAGCAATAATGGCCCACACTCAAGATCTTAGAAACAACCAAATGCTACACAAACTGTGTATATTGTTTGGGAGTCACTTAGAATACCACGATCAATCATTTGATCTCATGCTTGGTACTAGGAATTTTGTTAGTCTATGGTGAGAATTAATATAAAATAAATATGAGTATTTACCAGACAACTCTGATGCTATCTGTCCTTCAACATTTGTATTGAACCCTCTCCATCTGCTCAATTGGAATTCCCTTGCTAATCATTCCATTTTCTGCTTCATATCACTACATCGTACTAGTACCCCATCAACCCTTTCCAAAGGTTGTTGTATTATGTTTCTTGCCCAGACTTTTCGGCCCAACCTCCAGGCCGGAACTTCCCAGCCTAGCCTCGTGGCCTGGACTTTCAGTCCCATAGTCCCACTGAAACACACAGATGATTGTATTAATTGTATTCTGATTGACCTGGGCCCCAGGCATATAACTTGCTAGCTCTTGCTCTTAATCTAACCCATGACTCTTACTTTGTTTAGCCATGAGGCTCGGTACATTTTCTCAGAGCAGCATTTCAACTTCTTTTCTCTGCATCTGCTGGCATCTCATTGTGGTGTCTCTGTGGCTTCTCTGTAGCATTTCTGCACTGTTCTTCCTGTTCTCAGAAGTTTCTTAGTCTGGTATCCCTGCCCACACTTCCTGTCTGCCTTTGGCCAATCAGTGTTTTTATTAAACTAGTAGATGGGACAATTATTTACAATGTAATAACATAATCCCACTACAAAAGTCCTTCTATATTTCCTGGTTTCTATGCTCACTCCATATTGTATACTTACATCTGAAGATTTGGAATTGGAAACTGTAGATAAGAGAACTTATGGCTCTTGTCTTTCTGGGTCTGGGTTACATCACTCCACTAATCTTTTGTAGAAGCATCCACTCATCTGAAAATTTCAAGATTAATTTTTCCTTACAGGTTAATAAAATTCTGTTTATCTATTGAACCCACTCCAGTGCCTATGAAATACAAAAAAAACCATGATGGTGAGATATGCATAAAGGTGCAATAAGTGGCATTCACCTGTGAGTGGCAACCAGTAACTATATAACGGACTTAAGGCCCATTCAACCAGAGAGAACTCACACTTGGCATTGGAAAACAGCTGTCCATAGTTAATAACATTAGAAAAGAACCTACTACCATTACATTACTACTACTACTACTACTACTACTACTACAATTACTACAATATGTGTATGAGAATTTTGCTTGCTTCCAAGTATTTCTGTGAACGACATGTATACAATGGCCATGGAAGCCAGAAGAGGGACTTGGATACCTTGAAATGAGTAACAAATGGTTGTGAGCTACCATGTGAGTGTTGAGAATCAAACCATGGTCCTCTGGAAGAACAGCCAGTGTACTTAACTGTTGGGCCATCTCTCTAGCCTCAAACTCTTCCTCTTTTAAGAATTTATTCTTACTAACTTTTTTTTTTGGCATTATGTATGTGTGGATTTACACATGAGTGCAGTGCCCATAAAAGACAGAAGAGGGCACTGTATCTCCTAGAGCTGGAATTTCTGGCAGCAGTGAACTCTGAGCCTGATGTGAATGCTAGGAATTGAACTGGATCGTCTGTAAGAGCAATATGAGCTCGTAACTGCTGAGCCTACTCTATAGCCTCAACTTCTTTCTTAAGTAACATCTATCTTAAAAGTTTCACACTATTGTGTATTATTACATGTTTTGATTTATTTTGTTTCTTTGGTTGGTTTCTGGTTTTTCAAGAAAGATTTTCTTTTGTGTTGCTCTGATTATCCTGGACATCACTCTATAGACCAGGAGGGCTTTGATCCAGCTGCCTCTGCCTCCCAAGTGCTGGGATCATAGGTGTGTACCAACATCACCCAGAAGATTCTTATTTTATTTGCAAGTCAAAAATAATGTATTTTACTCTGTCAGTTAAAGCAATCTCCCAAACATACTTTTCTTATTCCTTAGAATATACTTCAAGGCATAGTATCAAACATTATCCAGGCATGGTTTTTTTATACTTCCATCTAACATTCTGACACATGTCTTTTACTTACAGCTTGCAGTTAAAATATATTTGGCCTCCAGTACTAGTATTTTCTGTGTAGTACGGAGGTCTTTCTCTTGTAGTTTTCACAAGAAAAGCTCATAATAGTTAGGTGTGATCATGTATGCCTATAATCTCATCACTTAGGAAACTAAAACAGGGGGATTGCTAATTGAAGGCCAACATGAACTACATAGTGAGACTCTATCTCAGAAAAGGCTTCCTTGGGCTGGAGAGATGACTCAGTGGTTAAGAGCGTACACTCTTCTTCCAGGTGTGAGGTTCAGTTCCTCACACCTACATAGCAGCTTATAACCATCTTCAATTCAAGTCCCAGGACATTTGATACCATCTTCTGACCTCTTTGAGTACCAAGCACACATGACATGCACAGGCATTCATGCCAGTAGACCCACAAAACTAAGAACTGTTTCAAAGGATTTTTTTTTTTGTCATGACCTGGCATTCTTGCTGCCACGGACAGGAGCTGTTCCCATTGCTCAGAATATCACTATGCAGTCCCTGACCTACAAGTGTGCACTAAAACAAGCCTTCCTTCTCCAAGTACCTTCTGTCAGATGTTTTGTTCAACAGCAAGAAGCAGAAAGTGAGATAGAAAAATAGTACCAAAGATGGGAACTGTTACTATGATAAACCCGGCTGTTAGGACCTTCAGAAATACGCTTTGTGAAAGAGTTTGAAGGTATGGGAAGGAAAGCTCACAACTGTTAGTAAAAGTTACTGGAACATTTTTGTGTAATTCAGAAAACAACAACAATAGTAATACATTTTATATTCTCAAAAACAAAGGAGAAATGAATCTCATACCAACAACATATCCATGTCTTTAAACATCAACAACAACCATAGCTCATTACAAAAATGCTTTACTTGACCAAGTACAGTAGTCTACACCTATAATCTTAGCACTTGGCAGGTGGAGGCAGTAGATTCAGAAGTTCAAGGTCATTTTCAACTACTAGCAAGTTTGAGGTCAATTAAACAACAACAAACCAAATTTCTTAACTTAGTCTTTTATTTCTTGAAAATCTTCTAGGAAGTGCTCTATTGTGTGTTAGCCTATACACATAAAATGGAGAAACTGAAAGCAGTTAACAGACTTGGAAATTTTATTCCTAGTGTTTTCTATGGAATCTTTATTTGTAACGTCAAATACTTTTATTAGGATACGTTTAGACTGTCCTAAATGATTTGTCTTTAATGGACATGTATACATATTTTTGTGTATAGACATACATATACACATATATATACACACATATATATATATGTGTGTATATATAATATATATACATATGTGTGTGTTGTTATTAGCACATATATCTTTTGTTAACATTTGACCATGAGATATTTAGTCAATACCATAGACTGAGATTCCTCAGAAGGGTACTCTAAGAGAAGGGTGTGAAGACAAGTTCATTACTTGGGTCATTGTCCCAGAAAGTACTGGTGTAAGATTGGCAAATCAAGACAGGGAAGGGAGAGCAGCCATTAGAGTGTGTATTCATGAAAAAGCTACTATTATACACAATTAGATCCCAAGCCTACAGGAGTTTTCTAAAAGATCATTTTCCCAGAGACTCTAAAACTTCCATGTGCCTAAAAAATAGCTGGCATTCTTTGTAATACATATGTTTGTGTTCAGCTCATTCAACAATCTGGTAGTGTTTGGGTTTTTACATATTTGTTCATTCATTTATTTGTTTTAATCTTTAATTTATTTATCTTTTATTATTTTAAGAAATTGTTATTCAATTTTCATGTCAACCATAGAACACCCCCCTTATCTCTCCTCCTTCTCTCCTGCAGCCTTCCCCAGTCCCATCTCCATCCCCTCCAATGGAGAGTCAGCAAAGCCTGATGCATTCAATAGAGGCAGGACCAGGCCTCTCCCCCTGCATCAAGGCTGAGCAAGGAGTCCCACTCTAGGTAATGGGCTCCAAAAAGACAGCTTTATGCACCAGGGATAGATCCTGATCCCACAGCCAGGGGCCCCTCAAAGTGACCAAGCTACACAACTGTCTCCTGTATGCAGAGGGCCTAGTCCTGTCCCATGCAGGCTCCACAGCTGTCAGTCTAAAGTTTGTGAGTTCCCACAAGCTTGGTTCAGTTGTCTCTGTAGATTTCCATATTATGATCTTTATCCCCCTATGCTCATATAATCCCTCCACTCTTTCTTCAACCGGAGGGAAATTTCCAGGAATCCACAAGGACGACCCCAGCTTAGAATATTAGCAATAGTGGAGAGGGTGCCTGAACTGGCCTATCCCACTAATCAAATTGTTTTAATTTTTAAATACAGTGTCTTTTTATGAAGCTCAAGTTGTTCTTAAATTTGTCTAGGTCCTACTACCTTAGTCTCTCCAATGCTGAGATTATAGGTATGCTCAATTTCAGATTATACATTTTTTTCAAAATGTAATTTCTTTATTTATTTTATATCCTGACCACAGTCTCTCCTCTCACTCCCTTGCCCTACCTCCTCTTTACCCCTCCACCAATCCACCCCTCCTCCTTTGTGGTGAGCATAGAAAGATTGTTCTTGTTCCCATAATCTCCAGAGAAACCAGGAGTGTTAAGCACACAGGATTGTCTTTTCAATGGGAAAAAATGAAAAACCTGTTCTTCCAACCAGAAAGCTAAGAATTTGGAGTGCTTAACTAACTGCCGGTGATCTCTATTATATCTGTCAGGTCAGGCCTTATCAAGCCCCCACAATCAGGACTGGAGGTGACTAATAGCCCAAATGACCTCTATGCTATCTATGTGACTGAGACCAGCCTAGACACTTAGGCCCTTAAGCTTTCATTCTTGTCTTGGTTCCCTTAGCCTCCCTGCCTGAACATCTTCAGGGCCCTCCATATTCCATATCCTCTCAGAAAGGGGCAGGCCTCCCATGGGCATCAGTAAAGCATGGCATATCAAGCTGCCATAAAGCCAAGCACCTCACCCATAGTCAGGCTATGGAATACAAGCCAGCATAAGAATAGGTAGGTTCCCAAAAGGCAGTCAAATTACCAGGGACAGCCCCTGTTCCCATTGCCATGAGTAGCACAAGTAATCCAAGGTACGCAACTGTCACCCATATGCAGAGGGTCTGGTCCAGACTATATGAGTTCCCATGAGCCAGGAGAGCCAATTCTGTGGTTTTTTCTGCTGCTATAAACCCCATAGCTCCTATAATCCCTCTTTATTCTCTTCAGCAGGACTCCCTGAGTTCAGTGCAATGTTGGACCTCGAGTCTCTGAATTTGTCCCTATCAGTCACTGGATGAAGGCTCTCTGGTGACAATCAGAGTACTCACCAATCTCATCACAGGGGGTGGCCAGTTCAGTCTATGCATCCATTACATCCAGAACTTTTAGCTGGGGCCATCTCTGTAGAGCTCTGGGATCCTTGCATCTAAAATAGCCCCACTTTCCAGTTGTCTCTCTCAGCACTCTCCTCATCTACCTCCTCAACCTAATCCCATGCCCAACCTCCCATAGTTCACAAATGACATCTCCTTTATTTCTCTTTCCCAGGGAAATTCACACCTGCCAGCTTGGGCCCTACTCCTTACTCAGACTCCCTGGGTCTGTGGGTTATATTTTACTTTACATCTAAGATCTACTTATGAGTGAGTACGCACCATGTTTGTCTTTCTGGGTCTGTGTTACCTCACTCTGGATGATTTTTTTCTAGTTTCATTCATTTGTCTATAAATTTTCTGATGTCATTGTCTTTAACAGCTAAGAAATAATGCTTTGTGTAAATGTACCACATATTCTTTATCCATTCTTCAGTTGAAGGACATCTAGACTATTCCCAGGTTCTGGCTATTACAAATAAAGCTGTGACGAATGTAGCTGAGCAAGTGTCCTTGTGATATGAATAAGCATCTTTTGGGTTTATGCCCAAATTGATTTACAAGAAAGTCTACATTTCTCACAAAATCCCAGGAGTTTTTAAATAATAGGTATGTAGAATGTATATCATCAGCACTTACTTTCATTCTTTTAGGGGTAAGTAGCCCCTATATGTTATTATTTGGGAGCTGCTCCTGGGGATATAAATTCCATAGTACTTCTTGTTTTCCCTGCATGTGCAAAATGTAGACAGAAAATGCTGTCTTGGAGAAGCAAAAAGGACTTGTGGAATAAAGCATGTTCAGAAGTTTTGAGCTCCAAAGGAATGGAGCAGAAAAACGGAACCCTTTTGTGTCTCTTAGTCACAGTTTTCATTAATTCAAAGGCAACAGCTTACTGGTCAGTGTTCTGGTTCTTCTTTTGCTGCTATATTACATTTTTGTTTTTTTTTCTTGTAGTGTTTTTGCCTGGTTATTTTTATCTTAGTCTCACAAGTAGTATGTTTCCTGTGCATGCATGCATGCATGCATGCACATGTACATATGTGTATGTGTGTGTATCTGTCTGTCTGTCTGTCTGTGTCTGTTACTGTACTTTTTTTCTCCACTACCTGTTTCTATTTGTCCTAGTTTGCTTTGCTATTCTGCTACTGTAATTTCAAAAAAAAAATGATTAAATACAAATTGAGTTTACAGAGCTTTTCAGCTTACAGATTACAGTCTATCATCAAGAGAATTCAGGCCTGGAACTCAAGGCAAAACCCAGAGGCTAGGCAGGAACTGAAGCAGAGGCCATGGAGGAGTGTTGCTTATTGCCTTGCTCTTTATGGATTGCTCAGTCTATTTTGTTATACAACCCAGGACCACCTGCCTAGGGGAGGCATTGCCCTCAGTGAGCTGGGTCTCCAATTATGAGTCATTAACCAAGAAAATGCTCCAAAAGCTTGACTACAGATCAACCTGGTAGAAGTACTTTTTTAAGCTAAGTTCCCTCTTCCCAGAGGACAAAAATATTAACGAGCACACTATTCTGTTACATATCACGAGTAAATTATGTTTTCCAAAGTCAGGTATTTCCTTTGTTTCTCTACAGTGTGTCAGCTGTGAGTAATTTCACAATTCAAAGGTTTAATCTGCACTACTACAGAGATAAATTGCTTCCTACATACGTGACTCCATTGTGTGATTCTTTGCATAGCTCTAAGTCTTCTATATCCATCTCTGAACTGAATTGGGAAACAGAGTTTTTGCCACCACACCAGTTAACCCAGTTTCTGCACGTGTACTTATAAACAACGGGTATAACTTTAGTGCATCCAAGTAAGCCCACCTTCTATAGTATATTTTCTCTTGAATTTTCTGAGTGCTTCTTTCAGCCTATTCATTCTCAGTCCTATCTGTACAACTTGTATCCAATTTCAGCTTCTTTTGTTTACTTTGTGTATTACACTTAAATATGATTTACATATTAATCAAATGTGTTTTGGAGTCTGAAAATAGTTTTTCTCCTGATTTTATTCAAAATATGGTTCATAAACATTTTTTACTTCTCTAACAGTTCTCTAATATTTCTAGGAGTTTAAAATTAATGGCATCCATACTATTAGTGTCTATATACTGATCAACTTATCTTCTGCAATAAGCTATTCACAGTTTAATAGTTGATGAGTATGATACTGTGCCAGTTCTCAGCTGCTCCTAATTTATATATTGTGTTAAGAGAGACAAGGAACTGATTGCTGAAGCACAAAGTGTTGCTTACTTCCCTATGTGCTGTCATTGTAGATGTGACAAATATTCAATCATCCACATACGAAACAAAGCTATTTCAATGTTTCAATACCTAGCATCCATAAACCACATTGAAGATGGATAAGATATTGCACATTAATTTATACTCATGTTAACAGATAACCTCTCTATTTTACTGGATTTAGAGAATTCTTTATAGAAAATGTAAGAGCTACCAGTGTAGCTTTGTAGTAGAGTGATTGCCTAGCATTCAGTCACTGGATCTGAACACCAGCACTACAAAACAATAATAAAAAATGTGTCATCATCATCTTGCATGTGGTCCTCAGAATAATAACTATTACAATCTATTAGGTTCCATAGATGTTTCCAACTTTTCTACGATCATTGTATTAGTCAGGGTTCAACAGAACTTACAGAATAAACCTGTATATATAGAAAGGGGATTTGTTAGAATGGCTCACAGGTTGTGATTCAGTTAGTCCAGCAATGATCATCAACCAATATAAGGTCCAATAATCAGTCATTGTTCAGTCCACAAGGCTAGATATCTCAGCTTGTTGTCACTATATACCAGAATCTGAAGGAAATAGAATCTAATGCTGATAAAGGAATGTACTTACTAGTGAGTGTGATAGAAAGCAGGCAAAGAGAGCAAGTTTCCTTGTCCTTTTTAGAGGATGCCTGTGGAAGATGTGACCCAGATTAAAGATTAATCTTACCACCTCAAATGATATGGATTAAATATTTATTTTCTCACCTCAATAGAACTGGATTAAAAGAGGGTCTTTCTACTTCAAATTATTTAATTAAGAGAAATCCCTAATAGTTGTTGCCAGCTGCCTAGGTCTTAGTTCATTTCGGATGTAGTCAAGTTGACAATCAAGAATACCATCACAACCATATAGAAAAATATTTTCTATGCAAATGTTCAAGCAAAATCATCTGCATTTGACCCCCAAACCTAAGATTTTCCCTGAGTACAGTAGTGCACCATATTACATTTCTTTTTTTTTTTTAAATTCAGTCTCACAGTTTTATTGGGTAGAGTATGTCAGTGGTAGAATTATGAGACAGTTACTTCACATTGCCTTTCTTTAAAAGAGTAACTACTTCCAGAATAATCCATATTAACCACATGGCTTCCTTAAAAGACTTCTTATAATTTGAGTCAATTTAATGTCTTTGGTTATAGTTTTATTTTAGTTTTTGAGACAGAGTTATATGTAGTCCAAGTTAACCTCAAATGCCTCATGTCGCCAAGAATGATATTGAAATGTGGGTCTTTCTTCCTTTACCTGCCAAGTACTGAGTTTACAGGCATGAGCCACCACATTCAACATAAATGTCTTTTTATTAGACAAAATAATCATCTTATCTAGAGCAGCTCATGGGATAGACATTATTTGTTGTAGCATCATGCTAGTAATACAAGTGATTATGTTTTTTTCTTTCCATTTTACATATTTATTATCTTTTTTCTGGACCTGCTCAGTATACCATGACAATACTATGTATAGCATGTTGTATAATATTTAGGAAGTGTTCTATCTAAATTTATTAAAAGAGTAAATAAGTAATTAACAAATTGAAAGCCCAACGCATAAAATAAATTGAGCTAATCTCTTAAGGAAAGAACTGAATTTAAGTCTATATTGTATCACAGACAGATTTAGAGGGGGGTAAGAAGCCATTTCATAAATTCTGAAGAGTATTTATGTTTGGAAATTGTCTTGGTTGTTGTCCTATTGCTGTGAAGAGACATCTGACCAAGGCAACTCTTATGGAAGAAAACATTTAATTTAATTGGGGCTTGCTTATAGTTTCAGATGTTTAATTTACTATCATCATGGCAGGGAGCATGGCTACATGAAGACCTGTACTGGAGCAATAGCTGATATCTATATCTTGATCTGTAGGCAGAGAAGGAGAAAAAAAAAGCCTCATCTAGCATAGGTTTTTTTTTTTTTTTCCAACAAGGTCATACCTATACCAACAAGGCCACACCTTCTAATCTTTCTAATCCTTTCAAACAGCACAACTCCCTTGTGACTAAGCATTTACATATTTGAGCCTATAGAGGTCATTCTTATTCACAGCACCACAGTAATAATGCCTTACATAAACCCAAAAGTGACAGCCTTCTGCATCTTCCTTATTTCCCTTCTTCAGTAGATGCTGATGGACAACAGGTGTGAAGAAAAATGTGTGTTTGAAAAATTCAATAAAGGTATTATAAACCAAGAGAGACAGAGACTGTTGATGAATTTTGTTATTGTCACATTACGTGCTTCACTCCACATGCATCTAGATGGTACAAAAATATGTGATTAGGTTGAAAGCACAGCTTCATAAAATTTTCTATTTTATCCTCATACTGTGCAAAGCGGATCTTTGGGATTATTTTTCAGATTCTCAGATTCACAGCATATAAAAGAAATACTGAGTATAGTTTCCTGCCATATATCTCAAAAGTTGCAACTACAGTATCTATAAAAGAGTAAGATAACTTCAATAAGAAAGAACAGGTATTCTCTGTGCTTGCTTGTTATAGCTGAGGCTGTAGATTTACATTAAGGGTGAATGCTTTAACATTTAAAAAATACTATAGGTTGCTTTGAAGTTTTTCTCAAGGTATGGTGTAGTGGATTTATGATGTTCCATTTTAAATAATTGTCCCACCCACTGGTTTAATAAAAAGCGCTGATTGACCAAAGTCAGACAGGAAGTGTGGGCAGGGCTACCAGACTAAGAAGACTCTGGGAACAGGAAGAACAGAGCAGAAATGCCACAGAGACTCCAGAGTTGCCAGACAAGCCAGAAGATGCAGAGGACAACTATGCTGCCCTGAGAAAAGGTACCGAGCCCCATGACTGAACAGGATAAGAATCATGGGTTAGTTTAAGGGTAAAGAGTTAGAAAGTTATATGCCTAGGCCTTAGGCCAATGAGCCTAAAATTAAGTAAGCATCTGTGTGTCTCTGTGGGTCTGTAGGTCTGCAGGTCTAAACCTTGAGCCTAGGCCTGAAAGTCCAGGCCCGAAACCTCATACTACAATATGGCTTGACAATTCCATGATATATCTTCAATCTGGACTTGTGTGAAGATATAAAGTAGATTTTTTTTTCTAATTCCAAATAATTATGTAAGTTTGGAACATAGGGTATACTTCTTTTGTTCACAGAATCTTCTATCTACCCCTTTTTACAAATAGTTCTGCTGAGATCTAACTGATTAATAAGTTGCAGGTATTTAAGATAAACAAGTTGACAAATTTTAGCACACAATGATAAAATCACGACCAAACTAAGGAATAAACATACTTTAATCAAAGGATGCTCTATCTGACCACAATGACACTTATTCAACTATGTTCATAGCAGATTTCTTCATAATAGCCAGACACTGGAAATAAACAACATATGTCTCAACCAAAGAATGGTTAAAGAAGGCGTGGTACAATTACACAATGGAGTATTATTCAGAGATTTTTAAAAATGACATCATGAAATTTGCAGGCAAATGGAGATAGATCATCCTGAGTGAAGTAACTCAGACCCAGAAAGACAAACACGATATGTACTCACTCAAAAGTGGATATTAGCTGTAAAGTAAAGGACAACCATGGTCCAATCTACAACCCAGAGAAGCTAAGTAACAAGGACAAATAATGGGAGGATGCATGAATCTCTCTGGGGAGGGGAAATAGAATGAACATGGAAGGGGACAGGTGGGATGGGGACAGGAGGAATAAGAAGTGGGAGAAGGATGGAAAAGAAAGTACTGGGAGAGATGACTGAAAAGTGAGCTTCTTAGGACAGTCTAGAAATGTAGGGCAATGGAAACTTCCA
Organism: Phyllotis vaccarum; assembly: GCA_033318265.1. Taxonomy (NCBI): domain Eukaryota; kingdom Metazoa; phylum Chordata; class Mammalia; order Rodentia; family Cricetidae; genus Phyllotis; species Phyllotis vaccarum. Next base: position 72,243,826 of record JARWLC010000013.1, read on the forward strand.
GAAAACTATTGGGATGTCTATAGCTAAAACTCCCAGCAATGTGGAATACGGAACTGAACCAGCCATCACCTGTAACCAAGCAAAACATCCAGTGGAGGGATTGGGACACCAACCCAGCCACAAAACCTTCTATGTACAATTTGTTCTTCCTGTAAGATGTGCTTAGATAAAGTTGGTACAGAAATTGTGGGAGTGACCAACCAAACTGGTCTACCTTGAGACCCATGCCACAAAAGTGAACCCACCTTTGATACTGCCTGGTGGGTCAAGAACCAGAGACTGGATGGATAGTGCAGAGACCAAGGATAGAATCAACACCACTGGCAAAAAAAAAAGTCAATTTAATGGTGCCTTAATGATATGCTGCTATACTCATAGATTGCTTTCTAGCCTAATTATCATCAGAAAGACTTCACTCAGCAACTGATGGAAACAGATGCAGAGATCCACAGCCAAACATTAAGTGGACCTTGGGGTAATCCTGCTGAAGAGGAAGAGGAAAAATTGTAGGATGCAGCCCTCTGGATCAATGACACCACAGGAAAACTCACAGAATCAACTAACCTGGGCTCACATGGGGCTCACAAGGGCTCACAGAGGCTGAACTGATAACCAGGGAGCCTGTATGGGCCTGACCTAAGTCCTCTGCAATGGATTATAGTTGTGTAGCTTGTTTGATTTTTTTGTGGGTCCCCTAACAGGGTCCCAGGGGTTGTCTCTGACTCTTTTACCTATTTTTAGGACCCTCATATTGGGGATTCCTCATATTGGGTTGCCTGATTCAGCCTTAATACAAGGGAGTGCCTAGTTTTACTGTAACTTGTTATGCCATGTTTGATTGCTTTCCATGGGAAACATGCCCTTTTCTGGAGAGAAACAGAGGAGTAGTGGATGGGGGAGTGGGCCAAAAGGAGATGGAGGGGGACTGGGAGAAGACGATCAAGGAGAACTACAGTCAGGATGTAAAAATAACAATTACCAAACTGAAAACCTAACAAACAAGCAAAAAGGGCTGTGTTTGCTGCTCTCAAATTGTTTATTTATAACACCTACAATAATTGGCCTTACAGGAAGAGAGATATTTAATTCTACTGAATTAATAATTTGTAATATCCAAGATTAATCTGAAAACAACATGAACCACAAAGAAATGAATTTGTTGTCATTTGAGATGTTCAATGAAAAAGGACTTTATATTAGTTTATGATGCTAAAATACATACACATATATATATATATATTCTTTTTTCTCCTTCTTCATTTTGTGCCTTCCTTCCTGTGTGTGTATATGAGACTCGTACTCTCACTTTTCTTATCCTCTCATTATATCTATGATGACCCCAATAGCCTTGATCAAGGAAACCAAAAATCCACCTTAAGGAAATAATAAACCAAGAGGGATGACTTGTGCATTCAATTTCAAATGGGAGGATACTATGTCAGAAAAATTGGTGCAGATGTGAGGCCAACCTGGGCTACATAGTAAGTTCTAGGACAACCTGGAATATACTTTGATATTCTGCATCAACATAAAGAGGGGCTAGTAATACATGCCTCAGTGTTTCAAGGGCAATCAAGTGACCACATAGATTGACATCCATTTGTGAAATCATAAAGTACTATACACATATGAGTAACATCATACTAAACTTCTATTCTATAGAAGCATGTATAGCAGCAGTAACTGTTCTGGGCACCAGAACAAAGTCAATTAGGAATACAGACTTGTCTGGCTAATTGTGAGAGCAGGTGGTCTGAAGTTTATTTGCATAAAAGACTGATAAACATACTCATTTTGAGGCTAGAATGTGACACAATAACAAACCAATGAAGATGATTTAGGTTGCTGCAGCCAAAGACTATAGAAATCTAAAGTCAGTTGTGAAGATCTGCCCTGGAGTGGTAACACATGCTACTATAATCCCAGTCAGAGGATAGAGACAGTAGAATGAATAGTTGAAGGTCATCCTTCATCTTACATGATATCTTGTTTCAAAACAAATCATGACACTCTCCAACTGACACCAGAAGAGACAATCATTGAGAATGACAAAGGGATGACAATCATTTTAACTTGTTCCTCCAGCAGGAAGATTTTTAAGTCTTTAATTAGAAAAGGCACCTATAAAACAAATCTGGATGACTGTTTTAGGCTGGAGCACAGTGAAGAGCACCTGAACCATCTTTTAACACTCCTCCAACAAAAGGCAATACACAAAGTAGGGAGTCACAGAACACGAAGAAGTATTGACATGTAAAATTTCCAGGAATATCTAGAGAGTTGTTAGAATAACATTCATAGGTTAGTAAGAAAAAGTAATCAAATAGTCTACTCATCAATTTTAAAAATGGAATTCACACAAAACAACTAATTAGATAAACGAGCCAATTAAAACAAATTGTTGGTTGGACATAGCAGTTCATGCCTGTAATCTTAGCACTTAGCTGAAGTAGGAAAGATGTTGCTCAGTTGATACATTCTTAATCTAGTGTGAATAACACCCTGGGTTTGATCTTTAACACCACATACAACTGAGCATCATAGCACATATCTGCAATCCCGTCAAAGTAGAGGCAAAGGAGGAAGTCCAAGGTTATCCTCAGCTACACAGAGAATTTCAAAGGCAGCTTGGAATTTGTGAGATCTTATCTCCAAACAGGTTTTGTTTTCAAAAAACATCTTATGACAAAATAATTTGCATAATCTATTTAGAACTGGTTTTTATTTAAAAAAAATCTGCAATCCACAAGGCTATATGCACTACAATTTTAGCAGCATTGATTTTGAGAATAGGTTATCTTGTTCTTAAACACACACAGTAAACTGTACTGAATTTTGAGGTATTTATTACAGGAGCAAAAATGACTCAAAGATAGTTGTATCACTGAAGTTCACGTTGGCATGGATGACAGCTCACAAAAGCTGAGAACTTGGAGTGTTTTCCAGACTGCAAGCGACTCAATAGGTTGGAATATGTCTATTTAAAGTGACTCAGTTGGTTTTAACCTCTTTCAAGCAGTCCACTGTTTTCTACTTCTTCTACTACTCTCAGAGTTTCTTTGAAGTTTGTTTTGTATGAAAGTAACTCTCAGCAGTCTTTATCCAAATTTTCAATCTTTAGTATCAAGGAAAAGGAAAAGAACCGGCCTTTTCTATTACTCAATTTCTCTTTAGAATTTACTAAATTTCATAAGTAGTAACTAAAATTCTACAATTATGTTTTAAAGTAAATATCCATGGTCAGACATTGTGTTTTGAGAATTCTGTTCAAACAAAAAGCCTACAAAACACGGAGGACACTATTAAATGGGAATCTTGTTCATTTGCATTAAGTAGTATAGGTCCTCCAAGACAGATTTTTCTCTCTTGGTAAGCTCACTCCTGCTATTGTCTTATGCACCTTTAACAAGTGGGAAACATGATAATTAACCATAGTCTTATTTTGTCGTGAAATCTTTCCACCTTCACTTACATCCTATGAAGTAGTACCCTTCATCCATGATCCAGAAATAGAAAAATGATGAAAATAGTGTGGATTCCTTTATCAGAATTATTACTTAAATTAACAACATGAATTTATTAAATTTAGCTATAGTAAACAAAAATACTGAAATTATTGCAAAAGTATATACCTTTAAAATATTTTCCAATAAACAGCTAGTGTTATTGGGATTAACTCATCTTAAACTTATAAAATCACTTTCACAAAGCATAACAAAATTTGTAGTGTAGCATAAATTCTCAAAACAAGTATTATAAACTTAGATAAATGTAATTAAGTATAGTTAGAAAAGTAAAACAAAAATCATTTCCAGTTTCATTACCTAAATATGACTTAGACTGTGTCCTTTCTCCCAGCCTACTTTCTAGAAAGAGGTGATTTTTAAATTTTATTATATTTTTTATTTCTCTGAGTGTGTATATAGGTGTGTGCATGCTTATGCTAATAAGGCTGAGGCTTAATTTACAAAAACATACCAGAACTCATGCAGGAGCTACATTAATATGTACTGATTTTTCACTGAATGTTACAGCCTAAGTATACTCTATATAATAGCATAATATTCACAAACAGCCTTTTGCATGGAGTAACAAAACAGTTCAGTTAATTATATACTGTAGGTCACTTTAACATCCCATTTTTAAATAATGTTTAATCATATGTTAATGTTAATTTTCATGATGATCATTACCCTGGATATTAATAAACTATACAAAAATGATCTTGCATATGTCATGTCATTTAAACTAACTCTTTATTATGGCTGTAACAAAATATCTAAGAAAACAACTTAAGGGAAGTATTTATTTAGGTTTAGAGGCTTCTGAGATTTTGGTAATGGCCTCTTGCCCCATTGCTACAAGCCTAAGTCAAGTCAGAGAATCATAACAGAAAGGATACAGTGGCACAGAATGGTTATGGTTCGCCTTCTGGTGGCCGAGCAGTAGAAAGAAAGTATACCTAAATAATCATGGCTTCCTCCTTCTCTCTTTCTCCCACACAGGTCCTAATCTGTAGTAAGGTTTTGGCTAATCACAATCAGGGTATGGTTAGTTTCTTTGTTTGTAAATGCTTTCAAACATGCCCAGAAGTATGTTTGCATAAACTAGCATCTCTCAGTCCAATCAGTCTCATAACCACAATTAACTGGAGTATGAAGTTTCTGGCCTATCCAACCTGTGGTCCAGACCCACAGACTCACACTCACACAGAAACACTCAGCCTCTTACATTAATTTTAGGCTGATCGGCCTAAGGCCCAGGCATATAGTTTGTTAACTCTTCACCCTTAAACTAACCCATGATTCTTATCCTGTTCAGCCATGAAGCTCGGTACCTTTTCTCAGAGTATAGTTGTCCTCTGCATCTGCTGGCTTCTCCACGGGTCTCCCAAGTGTCTCCTGGCATTTCTGTTCTGCTTTTCCTGTTCCCAGAATTTTCTTAGTCTGGTGGCCTGACCACACTTCCTGTCTTCCTTTGGCTACTCAGAATTTTTATTAAACCAGCAGGTGGGACAATTATTTACAATGTAACAACATAACCCCACTACAATTAACCATTATCTCTATTCTTTATAAGTGGCATATTTTCCTTCACTTTAAAACTAGAATAAAATTTCAATGTATTTCAACATGTTAAGTCTTATTTAAGAATGGTTTTAAATTTTACTTGGATAAGCTTTTGTTTTGGCTCATCTTTCCATGTATTTTAATGATTCTAGGAAAATAGAAAGGATCATATCCCATCTCTGATTATGCTACCGGCATCTGCTGCTAAGGAATATTGGGAATCAAACACAGGTCCTTTGCAAGAGCAGCAAGTACTCTTAACTACTGGGCCATCTCTACCGTCCACAATCCCCACTTTTACACCATACTTTAGATCAACTCAGGGTTTTATACATGCTAGATAAGCACTTTACCAGCTAAACCACATCTTCAGAATCTTGATGTATTCCTTTTGTTTTGTTTTTTAGCTACATAATACTATACCATCCCACAGTATTTAGTGTTTTGAACGGATCTAGTTCATGATGTCAAAAGTTCCTTGTTCAGATCAAGCTCAGAGGACTGCAGCTTAGTTTGTTTATTTATTTATTGGCAAGTAAATTGGGGATCTCACCATTCATAAGCCTCTTGGATGACAGAGAGAGGGGGAATTATTAACCCATATAAACCTTGCTATCTGGTTGGATGTCTGGAAATTTCCTTGTAAAGAAAGCTATGTTCCAAAAGCAGACATGGAAAAAAAACTTCACAAAAATTGTTTTAATGCCATGGTTTTCATTATGTCAGTTTCATGTAACTGGTAAAATCAAATGTAAGTGTGTACTATCAAAGGGCATAGAGGAAAAGAAATATTGTGTCGTCATTTCATAACCTACAACGTGCCATGATTACCAGTCATTTACCAGCCCTGTGCCATGTAACCTACTCTAGTGTAATACTCGGTTTTATTTTAGGCAGCTGGTAATACAGAAGAGGTAGCTTTGGAATACTGCCTCCAGAACTTTCTGCTTAACTAGACTACTGTCTGTTGTTTCTGGAGGTAAATCAGGAAATAAACAGTGACACTTTTATTTTCAACGTCTCTCAGAGATATGAATTCTTAAATTCAGAAAACAGGATCCATTGAATAATTTAAGCACAAAATGGGCATCAAAATGTGACACAAAATGCCAGCTGTGTGATATCAAAGTAGAGTCAGCCATGTTGGGGTTAAAGGTTTAAACAGTAATGGTGGCAAGGGAAAAAGAGAGAAGAAAGGGTGGGGACAAGGTAACCCAATAGGATTTGTTAAAACCTCCTACTTACTGATAAATCAAATAACTGTGGGATTTTTTTAAAGGAAGTTTGAGTAGAAATACCCTGAATGTGTGGATAATGCTGTCCACAAAAGACAGGTGTTATTGGCCCAAAACCTCAGTGTTAGACATATAAAAGACCAATAAATTATGGATCATGACTATCCCACTGGACCCCTCAAACAACACAAGATATTGCTTTTGTTTCTTCTTCATAGCTAGATGGTAAAATCTTACTATTGAAGACACCACATGCTTTTGTTGCATGACACAGAGACATTAATCAGAAACTAACTGGGAAATTTCTTTCTTGTTGGCTAGCTTTCACAATGCCTGAAGGTGCTATGCAAGCATCAGGGTAGAAAAGACACCAATAGTTTTACTCAGTGTTAGAACCTGCTTGCTAAAATGTCTGCAAGTTGAATAGTAATGTATAGGACTCTAGAAGCATAGGAACCTACATAGGTAGTTTTTCCACTTCCAACTTATATCTTAGAGGACAGTAAGCTAGAAGATATTTACAATGGGTGCATAGTGACCTAATCTGCAGTATGGTTGACTGCCCTTATCTGTGGTTTAACTTTTCATGGTTTCAGCTACCCACAGGAAACAGAAATCTGAAAGTATTAAATAAAAATTCCATTAATAAATTCACACACTAAGTAACTTTTTAGTATGTTATAATTGTTCTGCTTTATTATTCATTTTTTATGTGCATTGGTATTTTACCTATATGTATGTCTGTGTGTGGGTGTAGAGTTGTAAGCTGCCATGTGGATACTGGGAATTGAACTGGGGTTCTCTGGAAGAGCAGTCAGTGCTCTTAATCACTGAGCCATCTCTCCAGCCCCTATTATTCATTTTTAAATCTCTGACTATATCTCACTTATAAAATGGCTTATAGATGGTGGGTACCTGTTGCATAAGTTCAGCAACTTAAGTTTGAGCCCAGAACTCACATATAACAAGAGAAAGAGAGAATTACTCCACAAAGCTGTTCTCTGACCTGTAGATATATGTCATGACAATGTTCTCATGTATACATGCCTTGCACACATAAAATAAGAAGAATTAATAGAATTAATAAGTTAAACTGTGTCATTTATTTATAGGGGAAAGAGGCATAAATGATATGATCTGTGGTTTCAGGCATCCACTGGTATTCTTAGAATGTTCCCCTATAGATAAGATATTGATGTTTTCCTGCTTTTAGATGTGAATTCAGTTTCCTGGGCAGCATGATATGAGGTTTCAACAATCAGGCATAATTCTGGGAGACATTGTAGGACATTTATTTTGCTAAGTTTCCTATGCTGACTTCATGACACTAATAAAAACAACCTAGTTCTGAGTCCATGAGCTCCCTTATCAGCCATAGGTTAACAATAATGTCTTTCTGGTGAGATTCTTTGGTGAATCTGTGGGAATGGCTCCTGAACATTTAAACTACAATATTTTACTTCAGCTCTTCCTGCAATTATATAAATAATCCTTTCCTGTTTGAAATAGTTAAAACATGGTTTTTTTACAACTTAACACTGACCTAACCAGTTAAGACAAACATGGCATATACTCACTTATAAGTGGATAATAAGTGTTAAATAAATATAATCATGCTATAATCCACAGACCCAGAGAAGGTAAAGAGGAGAGGTCTGGTGGTGGCTGTAACATGGATTGCTCTGGGAAGGGAAAATACAATAGATATTGTGGGTAGACTTGGGACAGTTGGGGATGGGAACAGGAGGGATAAGGCAAGGGTAAGGGAGTCTGAAGAAGAGAGTACAGGGAAAGATGACTGGAATCGGAGGGGGGCATTTTAGGGGAGACGTGGAAACCTAGTACAGTGGAAACTATGAGGGTAACCGTAGCAAGGATTTCTAGTAATAGAGAATATGGAGCCTGGACCAGTCTTCCTCTATACCCAGGCTAGACCTTCAATAGTGGGACTGGAACACCAACACAGCCATAAAATCTATGACCCATAACATGTCCTGCCTGCAAGATGTGCTGGGGCAATAATGTCTCAGAGCTTATGGGAATGGCCAAACAATGATTGGCCTAACTTGAGGCCCATGTTTACTACATCTCTGATGCTGCCGAGATAGCCAAGATCTGGAAGCTGTATGGTTCAGAGATATAGGATGGAACCAAACACAACTGACAAAAAGAGGAAAAATAAGTCAATGAAATGATTCCTTATGATTCTCTGCTATCCTCATAGATTGGTACCTAGCCCAATTGTCATCAGAGAGGTTTTACCCAGCAACTGATGGAAACAGATGCAGAGACTAACAGACTAACATTAGGTAGACTTCAAGAAAGCCCATGGAAGGAAAAATGGAAGGATTGTAGGAGTTAGAGATCAAGAATACAGGAGTATACCGCCCACAGAATCAACTATGCTCACAGACACTGAAGTAGCAACCACTAAACATGCATGGAAATGCACCAGGCCCTTTGTATACATGCTGTAGTTGTTTAGCTTTTTTTCTATTTAGACTTCTAACTGTGGGAGTAGGAGTTTCTCTGACTCATTTGCCTGTTTTTGAAACCCTTTTCTTCCTATTGGGTTGCCTCATCCAGTCTTGTGCCTTGTCTAGTTTGTGCCTAGTCTTACTGAATTCCGATATGCCATGTTCAGCTGATATCTTTAAGAGACTCACTCTTTTCTGAAGAGAAACAAAGGAGGAGTGGACCTCAAGCGGTGACAGGGAAAGACTGAAAGGAGGGGAGGGAGGGTAGACTGTAGTCAAGATATATTATATAAGAAAAAATAAGTAAAGAGAAGAAAGGTGGTTACCAGGATTCTAAGAAAAGGGGTGGATTTTAATAAAAGTTTCCAAAGTTTCAGTTAGTGTGGTAGTTTAAATGTAATTGACCCCCATAATTGTACAAGGAGTGACACCATTAGGAGGTGTGGCTTTGTTGGAGTGGATATGGCCTTTTTGGAGGACATGTGTCACTGTAGGGGTAGGCTTTAAGGGTTCCTGTGCTCAAGATACCACCCAGTGCCACAATTAATTTCATGATACCTGCACGATATAGGACTCTCAGCTAGTCCTCCAGTCCAACATCTGCCTGCATATGCCAATGAGAAGACCTAGCAGATTCCATAGCAGACTTCCCAGTCTTCTGTCAGAGATAAAACCTCAAATTCAGTTTCCTGAGACTGAAAAAGCAGTTTCTGAAAGAGCCACAAACAAAGGACATTTAATTTCCAACATCCCTGACAGCAAGGACAAGGAGACTTGGTCAGGCATGAGCCACAGTCAGCAGATGACCAAATAAGAACAAAGCCTGGGACTTGTCCAAATCTTCTCCAAGATGGAAAGGCTGTAGCCTTAACAAGTCCCTGATTAGCCCTAGCCAATTAGAACGTACTAATATGTTGTATAAGTCAATCACACCTAAGATGACCTAACTATATTAAGAATTCCCCTTTAGCTGTGCTTAAAAGGAGCCTACAAGTTTCTCTGGAAGTTGTCACCAATTTACCTTTATGAAAGATAGTTGGCCCTAGCATGATGGAATATCAACAAATGCTCTTGCTGATTGCATATGTGGATGGCAGTCTTTCATGGGACTTCTCGTGGATCCTAACACCACCATGCTCTCCCCATCATGTTTACGGACAGAACCTCTTAAACTGTTATTGGGACCACTCAATTAAATGTTCTCCTTATAAGACATAGTCATGGTGTCTCTTCACAGCAATAGAAAACCTAAGACAGTGAGGAACAATAATCTTTAGTAATCTACCATACATAAAGACGATTATGATAAATAATAATGCACTTTTACTTTCAACATCGTTATAAGAGGCAGGTGTTATAAGAGTGTATGACTATAATCCCAATCCTTGGAAGGTAGAGACAGGAAGATGAAGATAGCCTGGGAAATATAAGACCTTATTTCAAAACCAAACAAAGTCACTACAGGAAAACGGAAGCTGGTGATGTCACCTACAGTCCCAGTCCTGAGGAAGCTGAAGCGGGATGATAGTAAGTTTGAGGTCAGCCTCGATTGGTTTCTTTTTCCTTCGCAATTTGTCTCAAAAGTGTTTGTTTATTTCTTTATTATTTTGTGTATATGTATGTGTTTGCCCGCACCAGTGCACATGTACACGTGTATGTAAGACAACTGTGGCAGTCAGTTTTCTTCTTCCAACACTTGTGCCCTGGAGGAATTGAAAACAGGTTGTCAGGCTTGGTGGCATGAACTTAGTCCTTTTGTCATCCATCTTTGTCTATTTTTAATATTTTTATTCTTGCTATAATAGCCCTAATTCCTCATCTCAAATACTTCACATATGGCTATAACAGGTCAACTAAAAATATATATACATATTAATAATAAATCATATTAATAGTAACTATGTCAATACTGAACTGTACGAAAATACCTTAAGAATACTTTATATATTTAAAAGTAAACATTTATTTTATATATTTATAAATAAAATACATTTTAAAGTATCTGTTATATGTATATTTATATTTATTCCCTTAGAATATTTACTTCATACAATTTCCTAAATTTTTTACAAACGAATTTTCTATCCACAATTAAAATCCCTTTCTAGTATATATTCATGGTATAATTTCCCCCAAAATAGGAATTTTAGCTAAGATTAAATTATTTATTGCCCTTGATTTGATTAATAAATTTGATTAATAAATAATGATGGTGTCTTATCTCAGTGAAAACTTTTATATATCAAGATACTTAACCTTTTGTAACATTTATTAAATATACTTATATATGCTTATGCAGTCTCCAAAGTTGGAAAGGTTTTGAGTTTAGTGTAAATACTTACCTACCTGGGTTAATTATTTGACTAGTGAATGAAACTGTGAAAGCCATTCTTCCTTAAACACACAGAGATTGAACACTACTATAATTAAAGTTTATTAAATTATTTGAGTTCCAATACGAAATGTAAGTGTTTCATTCTAATTTTTATTTAATTTTGTATGTTGTGGTGTGTATGGGTGTGGAAATGCTTGGGTCATGCCTAATGTGAAAGACAGAGGACAACTTTCAGGAGATGGTCCTAGCCTACCACATGGTTTTGAGGCAGATTCCTCTTATTTCTGCTATTCAGAATAGTTCATTTGGGGTAGCTGGTTTGTCATCTGCAGGGGCGCTGGGTTACTCCTCTCTCTGCCTCCCAGTAGGTATGCTGGGATTTTGGAAGCAGGCCATAATATCCATTTAGATTTTGTGTTCTGGGCATCCAACTCAGCTCTTTAGACCTGCATGGCAATTGCTTTTTACCCTAAGAACCATCTTATTGTCCTCATAATAGGTTCTTTTGAATAGTTCAAATACCTAAATTATCAACTTGTATAGTAGGGGAAAAACTGAACAGATGCATTGGTTAGAAAACTTATGCCTACAAGAAACTCCTCAAATTCCAGTTTTAACATCAACCTAGATACTGAGCTTAAATGGCATGAATCCCTTATCCAACACCAATCTCTGAAAGATAATGTCATGAAACGATTAAGTGGATAACAGCTGTATTCAGTTTACCTCATCTAACTGATGTGGTGGTCAGTTTGTATTTAAGAACACTAAAGTCAGGCCTGATGGCATGGATATGGAATCTCAGATACTCAAGAAACCAAGGCAAGAACACATGTTCAATGCCAGCTTAGGCAACATAATAATGGAAAGTAATGAAAAAAAAAAAAAGGCTGGGTTGTAGCATGGTGGAGAAGCATTAGCACATGCCAGGCCCTGGGTTTAATGCCCAAACACCCATCACTGAAAGAAGAAACTTGCGATCATCTCATACATGGCAGTAACTGGCCCAACATTAACCAATCCAAATAAGCACACATTAGAGACAGGATTATTTTTATGGGACATGAGAATACAACAATTATAGAACAGATAAAATCCCCACCACCTAATAACTTTAGAATCATCAATCGCTTCTTTGCCTTACTCAAAACTACATCTTTCATGCCTCCCCAAATAGTCATTATTTTGCTATTTAATCTCTTAGATTATTTTTCTGTTTTTAAATTTTCTTACTAATGAATTATAAAGTATATAATTATTTTTTGTTTGGCTTTCATTTGGCAAGAAAATCCATATTGTTCTGCATAATAGCAATTTATATATTTTGGTTGCTATATAATATTCCATCTGATAAACATGATTTATCTATCTATTTAAAAAAAAGAAATGAAGAAAGCTTGGGAGCTTCAGGGCCTGATTTAGGTACTTTCAGAAGTCAAATCAGAGCAGTTTGTAAATAATGCCTGGGATCTGAGGAGACAGGCTAACCATGAGCAGTCAGTTACAAAATGCATGCTGTAATAACCCTCAAAAGATGCTCCTGAGGTAGGGCTTATTTATATTCCTTCCTCGGAGAAAGGGGACCTTCAAGAGATCCTTATAAAGCCCAGGATTATATAAGATGTAAACAACTGACTCTTCAGTGCTTCAGCTGTGTATGAGTCAAACTTTTGGGGGTAGATTTCTAATGCTATAATTTCCTTTGAGTTGCCCATACTCCTGTAAGTAATACCAGTAAACCCACTGGTTCATAGGGATGAATTTAAATAGAATTCTTTCTTTCATATATCATTGCCTTCCCCATCTGAGGTGTATAGATTTTTTTAGCGTCCTCTTAGAGAAAGTCATGCATCCAAAAATTATTTATTTATATATAAAGTATTAATGAGCTTTTCAACAAGGGAAAATGGGAATAAAGAATGAGGTGACAACATGAGACATCTTAACTACTTGTGTCCTCCCTGGCTGTGGTGCCAGGGAAACAATCCCCTCTCACACACTCTCACACTGCCACTGAGCTATATATCCCAGGACCTAATATTTTAATTCCTCTCATGTGATATGTATGAGTTAATTTCTTATTCATGAGCATTTTATCAAATACAACTGAGATGTAATTTTTGAAATTAACATGTTACCAAATAAATATTGGGAGTGGATGGAGGAGGATCTTCCAACATCTTTCACTTATTTCTTCGGAACTCCAGCTTTCCCCAGGTTATGGACCCTGACTGCTCCTACAATGCTGTAGTTCCTATGCCTATGCGGATTTCTAAAGGTGAAAAGTGGAAATGCCACTCCTTCTAGAAGAGCTATTCCTCCTGATGTCACTCAGATTGTAACAATTGTGTTATAGCCTGCATCTGGCATGTTCTGCTGCTGCACCTTATTTGAGGTTCCCTGTACCTACATGCTAATAAAGTGACAGTCTTAGAGTTCAGTCATGCATTATTGACATATTTGTGGATTTCTTATTCTGGGAAATATGTTAATGACAATAAACTCATGCACTCCTAAAACAGAGGGAAAGGAAAAAGAGAGAGATGGGGAAAGAGAAGGTTATGTTGGCAGAATGGAGAAGATATGGGCAGAACAGGAAAGAAAAGCAAGAAGGAACTGAAAAAGCAAAAGGGGCATGTATAAAAGAAGAAAAACAGATGAAAGAGATTTGTAGAATGAAAGTGAGGAAATTCTCTTACTTCCACTGTCTCTTCCCCTTAGCTCTCATCATTAGACTTGAGCTAAATATGTCTTCTCATTGGCCCTAGTCAATTAATGCCACGACTGCTTCTTTCTTTCCTTTGAAAAGCTAAATTTCTGAATGTGAACTGTTTTTTCCCATGGTGGCAGAAAATTTCACCAAAGTAATTCTAGATTTCTCCAGTCTTCTCTGAGCTTTGTTATAGTTATAGGAAGTCATGTAATTCCGAAGAGCAATAGCAGAAAAGCTGGCTGTGTAAGAATGCACTTCAATTCATGGACTTTCAGTCAGCAGTTGACTGTAGTTATTCAAAGTCACTGCCAAAAGATTTATTGCCCTCAGTGTATCCCCTTTAAGTATCTGCTGATTCTACATTAAAAGTCTGAGACCTGAGTACATAGAGTTTGAGCCCAGCAATGGTAACATAGTGAGACTTGCTTACAGAAAAAAAAAATTACATTGCAATAGTAAGCATACAGAAGCTGAGGCTATGTGCATAAGATTTACTCACAAAAACAAGAATGAATAAATAAATATAGAAATATCAAGGAAGCTAGTTGGGAAAAACTGGGTTGGAAAGAGTGGAAAGGGCTAAGAGAGGGGAAAAAAAGGTGACTATAATCACAATATATTGAAAATGTGTATGGAATGATAAAAAATAAAAACTTTAAAGGAAATAAATTAACTAAAGTTTAACCATAATCCAAACAAAATAAAGCAAATGTCCAATAAAGCAAAACATTCTTCTGATTGGCATGTGCAGAGAACAGAAAAACATTTTGTAAGTTATCCTATAACTGGAGCTTAAATATTCACCTGTCTCTGTTTCAAGAGAATTGGTTAACTTTATTCTGCAAAATAAGGTAAAGAACTGCTGGCTTTGGTAGAACATGCTTGTAATACCAGCACTGGAAAACTGAGGCAGGAGAATCAAAATTTAAGGCCAGCCTAGTCTATATAAGCAGTGCTAGGCCAGCACAGGCAACTGTGTGAGACCTTGAATCAAAGCAGCAACAACAAATTAAAACAGGGACCAAAGACTCAAGAAAACGTTTTAAAACATAAACAAAAGGAAAACCAGACTAGTAGTTCACAGCTGTGTTGGCTTTCTACATAGCAAAATTTAATAAATTATAGACGAAACTTCAGAAGTATTCTCTATAGCTCTCAACAGAAATGTTGCTAGGGATTCTGCTTCACCTCATTCTTCTCAATGTTGAATTATGCCTATAAAAACAATGGGCACAAAAGACTGAAATAAGCAGTGTATATAGGAGTAGAGCAGCTACCACACCAAATTTGCAATGGACAAGTATCATACAAACTCTTCGATTAATGGCAAATTTTGGTTGAAGTATTTCATCTTGGTTTTCAACTTGACTAGATCTAGAATCAGCCAACAGGCAAGCCAGTAGGTATATCTGTGTGGGATTTTCTCTATCAGTTCAGTTAAAATACAAAGACCCCCCAACCTAAATGTGGATGGTATCTTCTGTTGACAGCCCAGATAAAGGCTTTTTGCCTGCTTGCTTTCGTGTCATGCAGGTAAGTTCATCTAAGTGGTAGCATCTTACTGTGATTCCCACCACCGCTCTTCAGTGACATGATAATTCAGCTTCTTTGGCCTTCCAGTGTGGACTGAAGATAGTAGCTCACAAAAACTCTCTAGGCTTCCAGTGCCAGACTAGCAGACTAGGAATGCTGTTATCTACACTTGTGGACCGAACAGTAAGCAGGTCCTCGGCCTTTCCAGTAGAAAGGTATGCATCATTCAACCCTAGCCTTTATGGTGTAAGGCAATTTGATGAATGCCCCTTTAACATATATCCATTCTATAGGTTCTATTTCACTAAATAAAACTGATTAACCCACTGACTAAGGCTCTACTGGACTAAAGTCCATGCTGAAGGAACTCCAACTTCTCACACACTGCCAAGAATGCTTAGTTGGAAAGGTAGTAGTTATAATACTATAATAATTGGGCTGGAGCAAAAAGTAAGAAAATAAAACATGTGAGAGATGAAAGCTACAGATGTTGAATTCTAATAAATTGAAAAAACAAAAATTCAGAAGTATTTTGTTAATGGGTTGTTATACAGGTCTTACTATACTTCCTGTGCCTTTCATTTTTTTTGTTACTGGATACTAAATTTAGCTCCTTACACATGCTAGGCAAGTAAGCAAACTACATTATAGCCTTCTTTACTTTTTATTTTTATACTTCTTTTCAATCTCAGTTATAGCTATCTATTTGTTACCCACTTCCCAGAAAACACTCCTTTGCTTGGAATACCTCTCTCATCAATCTGCCTCGATTGTGCTTTTTCTTATTTACACTGCCACGTCTCCATGGGAGCTTTGCTTTTGAAACCAGGCTCCTCCACTTTCTGGCACCCATTAATATACCTCCTCTCTAATACTCATAACACTTGAGTTGACATTATTGCTCATCTTATTCTGTTTATACAACCTACCTTCAAGTTATCCTTCTGTTCTCTTCAATAATATGGCAAGTTTGCAGAGAAGAGGGATTGTTCTATGTTGCACACATGCATTGTAATGCCATAAGATAAATACATAGCTATCCAATTAAAAACACACAGACACCAAAATACAGCATCAAATGAATGGTCAGTAAAAAATAACAAACCAGTTACTTTCTAATATTATTTCTTAATAAGCAAAAGAAAATAGCCATGGTGATGTTTTATTTACATTGTTTTAATATATCATTTGCCTGTTAATAAGCCCATTTATTCAATTAGTTTACTTCTCATGGGGAGGAAATTTCTGTATCTTTTTTCCTATCCATAATTATATGTTTTTTATATTGATTGCCTGTGACTTTGATCAGGAGATGTAGCATCCAACATTATCTAAACACAGCCATCCATTTTTCAAATATTACTCACATGCTATGTCCAAGCAGGGTTTGGGATGTAGGGAAAGATGAATAGACTTAAGTTTATGCTCTTGAGAGAAGATATAAAATAAACACATAAGGAAATTAATTAACATAATTGTTACAGCATTAATTAGTTGGCTCCTCTTGAAGTGGAAAATGTTAAAGATGCATGCAGAAGACAGCAGCCAGGGCTGGGGGTACAGACCTATGATCCTAACTACTTGAGAAGTGAGTCAGGAGAATCTCTGGTTAAAGGCCTAATTTGATGACAGGGTAACTTCAAATAGAACCTGGGCAATTTGTCAGAGTCTTTTTCAAATTGAAAAATAAAACATGAAATGGCTAGAGAATAGAATTCTGGTAGAGTGCTTCCCTAGTCTGTTTTAGGCTCTGCATGTGTTTTATACCCAGGAAGAAGAGAAAAAAGTAAATATATCAAAACAGAAGAAAGCAGATGGTACGTGTTAAAAACCAGAACTTCTAGCTAGACATAGTAGTGCATATCTGTCCTGTAACCTGAGCTCTGGAATGACTGACAGATTAGGAACATGACTTCAAGATCTTCTTGAGCTCCAAAACAAAAATAGCAAAATGAAAACTCACAGAAATTTAAAATTAAATGAAACTGAATTTAAATTAAGTTCTACTACCTACCATGTGGTTTTGGACAAATTATGGAACTACCCTTAGCTTAGCTGGCTTATATTTAAGGAGATAAGTCTCTTTGCCCTTAGATTAATATGGGAGTTGCATCACTCATAAATTACCTAAAACATAGTCTAGATACAGAGCAGCCTATGAATGCATATTAATTATGTTTAATTAATTATGATAAATTTGTTATTAATATTAATTATAATGTTGGTGATACATTGAAACTAGTGTATAAATTTTCTGAATAATTATTTCAAAATTAGATTTTCTTGCATAATAGTACATGCTATAAAAAATACATTCCTTTACTCTATACATACAAATATGGAAAATCCTTAAAAAAACAAAACAAAAAAAAAAACCAAACAAACAAACAAAAAAAAAACCCGTTCAACACAACCTCCTCTTTATGAATGTGAAATTCCCATTCTCAGCTCAGAGGCCACCACCATAGCTGCCTGGAGTTTTGGCCGATGAAGATTCACTATAGACTTCCAGTCTGAAAACTGACCTCCCTGAACTACTCAGCTCAGCAAGGTATGTACCATACATACTGCTAGATGTCTGAGTCCCAAAGCCAGCTTCCTTATTTCAGTTTGAAACTGTTTTGAAGATACACCCTAACTCTTTCTGGCAACCTCTGCATTTGCTTTTCCCATTACTTCACAAAAGGTAATTTTTTTTTACCAAGACATATTCTCCATAAACATTCTCCTTAATCACTTTTGAGAGACTGCTTCCATGCAAGCCTGTATCAAGTATGGGCAAAAGAGTGTTGTTGAACAGGGTAGGCAAGTCTCTCTGTAAAGAGACAGATGGTCATCAGAATATGGCTTTGTGGTGCCATATGGTCTCTGTCATATCTGTATAATTCTGCCATTCTTGTGTGAAAGTAGCCTCAGCCTATACAAAGAAAATAAAAACAAACTAATAAATAAAATATGGTAGGCAGCTTGGGATGTATCTCAGTGTTACTGCTTCTGCCTGTCATGAGTAAGGCCTTGAATTCCATCCCCAACAGTGCCAAAAATAAATAAATAAATAGACAAATAAATAAATAGATAGCTAGATAAATAAATAAATAAATAAATAAATAAAATTTAGTTTGTATACACTAAATTTCTGTTTTGAATTCCATCTAAGTTTTACATGCTCTAGAATATTTTTTATTTAAGCATTTACGTTTTTAAAATTATATTGAAATTAAAAATAATAAAGCCTTATTGGTGTGGTGTGGTGGCACAAGCCCTTAATCCTAGCATGTGGGAAACATAGGCAGGCAGATTTCTTTAAGCTAGAGACCAGTATGATCTACGTAGTGAGTTCCAGGACAGCCAGAGCTACAAAAAAAAGAAGAAGAGGAGGAAGAGGAAGAGGAGAAAAAAGAAAAGGAAGGGTAAAAGAAGGAAAGAAAAGAAAAAACCGACAATTCAAGAGTTCAAAACTATCATAAAGTTTTATTTGGCCAATGGGTCATAGTTTTCCAACTCCTGAACTGCATAAATGATTAAGACAGTAGTGCACACATGAAGCTTACTATTTAGTACAATACATAACTTGATGTTACGGAACCCTAGGTCTTGTATGGAACATATGGAAAACCTTTTTGCTCCATATCCAAAGAATATATGAAAAAGTGAAAATGGGAAAAACATATTCATGACTCCTTTTGAACATTTCAGCACCATGAAAAGTATACTCAGTAAAATGAAACACAATGTTTTAATGTTTACAGTGAGAGGTTTTCTGCTGAGAAAGTGCAATTTCTATCACTAAATAGAATTAAGAGATTTAGTGATTGTCTTGTGGCTGTACTTTTCATTCAAAATTTGAAACACTCCAAATGTGATAGTACATGCCTGTAATATCAGTACTTGTGAAATAGAAGCAGGAGGATAAGCAATTCGTTTGGCATACCTTTAATATTTACAAAGAATATACCTAAATGACATGATGCAGAATAGAGAAAAAAGATACTTTTATACTTCAACAAATGTCAGTCCACACGCATTTAACAACTTTCGTGTAGTCCATTTCTTTCTAGAAAAAACAATCTAGAGGAATTTATATGAATATGAAACACATGTTTAATTCCTAGTCTTGAAACTCATTGGCTTTTTAGTTGGCCATAGTGTTTTCTTTCATTCCTGATTTGGCTTATCTTCCAATTTTAGTACTTCTATATCTGAATTGTAATACCTTCCTTCTCTGTGATCATTTTTATTTTTGCTCCATTTCTTAATAAGCTTGCCCTTGAAACCATTCCTCATGGTTTTTCTTCTTGTATTCCTTCAATGTGTATAGTAATATGAGATTTCCCAAACTTTCCTTTAATAGGCCTTCCATAATTCCCTCCCTCATATTCTCTGAATAAATGAATACCATATTACTTTGGAATTGGTAGGAATGACAGAAATGGGCAGGAATATTCTCTATGGAGTTATATTGCTATTCTGAGAAATATGGAGACTAGGGGTGCTGATCTCAGATGATACCAACTGCAATAGGTGGCTAATAACTATGTCCTTGACTTTTGAGGTGTCCAGGTTCTTCTCTCTAGATACTTGATGACTAATTTGGTCCACATTTGTCATGATGAATTCTGATGCCAGAATCTGTGTAGGAGAATTGTCAGGAAATGGAGCATCCATGATGTATTGCTTATACAACTCCACCACCTTCTGCTCCAGGTACTCATTGAGCACTGCATTTGAAATGGGAGTTTGCATTTGCAGGCTACTTTTCTCTTTGATGCTGGTTATTCTCCAGTAGGATGAGTAGCGCTGAATAGGTTTGAAGGGAAATTCAGTGTGCTGGGTGGAAATGGAGTCTTCCATGGACAAAGGTATCTCAGATGACCTCAGCAAAGGACCATCTTGAAAGCTGCTCTCTGAGGGGAAATCTGCCATTACTGAGTTAATGGCCATCACCTGTCCCCCTGCAATATGTAAGTCATTGTAATTTTTGCAAATACTTTTGCAAGAAGGTGGAACCAAATAGGTCTCCCTGATTGCATCTCTGCAAATGTCAACTGTAGCCAAGGTTGAACTTTCAAATACAGGGTTGGATTTTGCCTGTAACACTGTTCTGCTCTGGCTTCTGCTGTGTTGACTCCCTCTCACATGCACTGATGAAATGAACTTGCCAGAGGACTTGCAGCTCACATAGACACTTCGGACTTTTGTTTCATCCACAGAGGAATATGAAAGAGCAGCAACAGAACTTGTCTCCTTGCCCTGCTCCCCAGCCACTGGTTCATTATAAGATGTACAATTCCAATGAATGTCATTCCAGTAGGCAAGTCCACTGAGATACCCTTCTGAAAGCATTCTGAAAAGAGAATTCCTGAGAAAAAGTGGAGGAAAAAGTTTAGAAAAAAAATTCTTGGCAGTTGACATATCAACAATGAAGGATGATGAAGGATGAATGATTCAGTCATTCACTGACCCGACCATCACTAACTGTGTAGCTGATATATACCAGGCCTATGGTAAATGCTAGAGGTACAAAGACAAAAGGCTATAACCCATCCTTCTCTTATTGAAGAAAATAATCTGGATACAAATAGCCTCAATATCATACTACTGGAGATATTAACAATGGTAGGCATGAAGATAGCATAAAGAAAAGGACCTAACATAGTCCCGAGCAAAGAGAGGACTCACAGGATGTGGCTTAAGGCATGTGGCATTTCAGCTTAAGTTGGAGGTGGGGCTACCAACATAAAATTATAAGAAGACACTGTGGCCTGTTCACTACATAATAAAAAGCTAAGAAGAAGGAATAGGACTGTAAATTGCCATTAATCTGACTACAAATGGCCTTGGGTGTTGGACAAAGGAGTTATGTTGTGCCCAGAAAGGGAAGTAGAGAAATTGCTATCTACAGAGTCATGTGCTAAAGTGTTATGAGAAAAAAAGACTAAAGAAATAGGTGGCAAATTCTATTAAAACAATAATTGTAATGTTGCTCATTTTATAACATTTTGTTAATTGGGATTAAATAGGAATCAGGATATAGGAGGGATTCTAAAATTATTCGGTAAATTAATGGGACAATGACAAGAATTTTCAAACTAATTGATGATTGATACATTATGAAAGAAGTTTCCCTCTGACTTTTAGCTTCATGTTGACATTTTTTTACCCTTCTCACTTTGCAGAATATATCCTAGAAATGTCTACACGCAACTGACAAGTTTACCTCTACCCTAGTTATTAAAATTCTTTCCTGACAGTAGGCCTTCCCCCACACCTTCCCTCCCCCTTCCACATCCTTAGCAGTTGTCATTGAAATCTGTGGTAGACAGAACAAGCCAGAAATGGGCAGCTGCATTTTCTAAAAAAGGAACACACTGGCATTCCTGGAATTTGAGCAACAGACAACAGTGAGGAGAACCGGTTGTCTTTGATCCCAAGGTCTAGGCAATTAAAACAGACCTGTCAATTTGACACTGAAAATAAAAGTTGAAAAGAAGGATCATTTAAAATAAGTACATATCATTAAGACTCAGTCCCTGTTTTATATTCATACATTTTTCCAAATAAATAAATTGTTCCTTTTGGGGAAACTGTGGTCAGATGTAATACATAAGAAAAGAATAAATAGAAAAATTGGCAAAGATAATGTTATAAATACTTATATTTCCAGAGCCATTTCCAAACTATATTCATCAAATTCATCAATTGTTTAAATGTTCATTATTCTGTAGGCAAAGTCGTGCAACATAATGATAGAAAGCTAAGCATTCTACTAATCTGTGAATAATAATGTTTGTATTCCTAGCATAATTAAAAGAAAATATGATGCTTACCTTAAGAATGCTTTCCCAGTACAGTTCAATAAATCCAGTATCTAATGAAAAGAAAAAGTTAAATACATGAGAGGATGATTAGCCATGTAGCAAAGATGACCATAATGGTCCTGATAGTGACAAAGCTATTTCCCCACCCTAACCCACCAGACTGTAGCATACCATTCTGTATATAGGTTCAGAACACTGTGAGTTGGAGCAAAAATTTCTGATGACTCTTGAATTGCTATATAAACTTTAGAAAATACTGGCAGAGACTGGTTTATATAACATAGAGAGAGTCTAAAATAAAAATAAAAGTTGAAAGTGAGATCTCAAGAGAAATAAACAAAAAGTAAAATAAAAATCAAGCATTGTGGTGTGCATCTATAATCCCAACACTTGGCAAGCTGATGTAGAAGGATCTGAAGTCTAAGTTCAATCTTTTCTCACAGAAATCAAAAGGAGAGAGAGGTGGATCTGTTAACAATTTAAAATGATTTTAAGATACTGTAACTTGAGCTTTTAAAAATCACAATCTAAAATCAAACCATTAAGAACTTAGGACATGCCAGGCAGTGGTGGCACATAGGCCTTTAATCCCAGCAGCAGCAGACAAACTCTGAGTTTGAGACCAAAATGGTCTACAAAGTGAGTTCCAGGACAGCGAAAACTACATTTTTAAAAAAAAAAAAAACCTGTCTCAAAAATCAAAAACAGGAAGGTAGGACATAATATTTTACGGATCAACAATATAGTCAGTACTCAACTGCCTAAGTCCAGGAAGGCTCCAGGGATGGAACTGACTTGGGGTGCCTAGAAAAATAGAGAAAATATAAACATACAGATATATACAGATAGAAAATCTGGGTTCAAGTATATTGGGCTCCCTAATGGAGAAACCACAATACTCCAGGAATTCAGTGTGTTATTATTGTTTTGGCTGGTCTTGTGTCAACTTGACACAGGAACAAGAGTTATCTGAATGGAGCGAAACTTAATTGAGAAATGTTTCCACATGATTCAGCTGTAAGGCACTTTTGTAAGTTATTGATGTGGGGGGGGGGCGCTAAAGGCCCAGCCCACTTTGGGTGTCCCTGGGATGGTGGTCCTGGGTTCTATTAGAAAGCAGGCTGAGGGAACCATGTGGAACAAGCCAGTAAGCAGTGCCTCTTTATGCCTCTCTGCATCACCTCCTGCCTCCTGGTTTCTGCCATGTTGTAGTTCTTATCTTAACTTCCAGTGATAAACAGTGATGTGGAAGTGTAAGATGAATAAATCTTTTCCTCCCCAACTTCCTTTTCAGTTATGGTGTTTTGTCAAAGCACTAGAAACACTAGGACAATTATGTAGATTTGAACAGAGTTGGGGTTATTGCATACAGCCGAACAAGGAGGGTAAATATACAGCTGGAGCAAAAAGACAGATTTAATCTTATTTCAGTGGGGCAAAACCTTTGGGCTATAAGTATCTGAGGAAAGAAAGCTATTGTAGACATTTTTTTAACACACACACAATCAACACCCACAGTTGAACACCAAGGAATACTTTGCCATTTCTTTCTGGGTCTGAGGCTAGGGTCCTTGACTTGGCTGGGCCCCTACAAATAACACAGATTCCCTTTGGACTTCACTTACTCAGTACTTCCTCTGATCCCCACATCCTAGCTCCCAAGGAGAAAGTGGAGAAACAGGATGTTCAGAAAATTATCTCATGCCTAGAAGATACAAGTAAGATATGGACATGGTACACGAAGATGGACAGACCTGAGGGTGCTTCACTGAGTTTCTTTACACACTAAAAAATGTTAAAGGCCTATATACCTGAAGGATGCCTACAAATGGGATAGAAAGATTGCAGACATCTACAAAGAGCACTAACCAGGTGCTAGTATGGTGAAGTCTAACACTAAAGGGCAAGATGAGTTTCAGTGAAATAAGAGGCTGTAGTTAAGGCTCCTAGCTAGGACACTACTGGATTCATTCTCTACCTGACACAGGAACTAAGAGTGAAGCTGCAGACTGGTGAGACAGGAAGAAAGGTGACCAAGAACCAAGCATGGTGGGGTACTCCTCCATTCCTAGCACTTGTAAAGTAAAATCAGGTGGATTAAGAACTCAAGTCCAAAATCTGCATCTTCACACACCAACAACTGGAGACCTAGAAGGTTCCCCCCCAGTCCACAGCTGACTAAGAGGTGAGTGGCATCCTGACTCTCAGACCAAGCAGTGACCATTTCTTCTGAATCCCAGCCCGGGGACACAGCCCCCGGAACCCCAACCACACCCAGCTTGCTCTAAACCAAAGAAAACTGGGAGAGCCTTCCGCAAGCCCAATCTCCAGCAAAACACAGTTGAAGGGACATTCCATAGGCCAAACCACACCCAAACCACAGTCTGTGTCATCATATAGCCAACAATTGGAGATTCTGAAGCCTCCTGGTCCACAGCTAACTAAGAGCCAACTAAAACCCTACCAAGAATGATCCCTGTGACAACTGAAGACACATAGCTCCTTGACCTATAGTCAACTAGTAGTTGACTATGAGCAGCCCCTGCAGTTATAGGAAACACTCAGCCCCCAGGCTCACAACTGACTAAGAGCCAAACAAGAGCTGCCTAACAGTGAACCAAGGAGGCAATGGGCAGACACCAGTGCAAGAATACATATAACGATATAAAGAACAACAAGACACCACAAAAAAGAAGCTGGTGGTTCTACAACATAAAGATCTGAGCATAACAATGAAGAGGAAACGCAAGAGAATGACATTAAAAACAACTTTATGAAGATAATAGAAGCTTTAAAAGAGGATATAAAAAATTCCCTTAAAGAAATAGAAAAAAATACAAACAAAAAATTGGAAGATATGAATAAATCCATAAAAGAAAATAAAGAAAACCAAGAAAAAGAAAACAGGTGAAAGAAACATTCCAGGAACTAAAAACTGAAATAGAAACAATAAAGTAGGTACAAACCAAGGCAAAGCTGGAAATAGAAAACTTGAAGAATGAACCAGTGTTGCACAAATAAATGAGACTCAGGGATAGATCTCTGAGGAAGTGGGAGATATTAGAGAGAGTAAACACCACAGTCAGATCTTACCCAGCTGTCTTCCAGCTTCCTCAGCCTCTTGATTCCCTTGGCTTCCTGCTCCTCTATGCCGGCCTTAAACCTTAAATACCCTTTTGGTAAATTAAGGCGTGGCCCCACCACTGCCTGTTTGGGAGCCTGGAATTCCTTCTGTAATCTAAAAAGATCTCAACTCAGTTGGGATTAAGGGCATAGGTCACCACTCCCAGGATACTCCCTGTGCTGGGATTAAAGGTGTGAATCATCACTCTGATTCTTCTAAACTGACTGTGGTTTGATCTCCGGAACTTCTGGAGCTTTTATTAAATCCCCACATAGACTGTGGGTAGATTCCCTCTGTTATCTCCGAAACTTCTGAAGCTTTTATTGAACCACCACAAACCAGAACTACAGTTGCAAGCATAATGAACAGAATGCAAGAGATGGAAGAGAGAATCTCTGGAATGGAAGATTCAATAACGGAAATAGATAAGTCAATTAAAGAAAACACTAAAACCAAAAAGTCATAATATAAAATGTCCAGGAAATCTGGGACACCATGAAAAGACCAAACCTGAGAATAATTGGAATTGAAGGAGAAAATATGAGCTCAAAGGCACAGAAAATATATTCAACAAAATCATGGAAGAAAACTTTCCCAAACTAAAGAAGGTACAAGAAACTTACAGAAAATTAAATAGATTAGACCCCCTAAAAAACCTGCTCACCATTAAATAATCAAGCCACTAAACCTACAGAACAAAGAAAAGTACTAAGAGCTGCAAAGGAAAAAGACCAAATTACCTATAAATGCAGACCCATCAGAATAACACCTTACACTTAATGGAAAGAATGAAAACAAGAAGGTCCTGGTCAGATGTTAAACAGACACTAAAAGAGCATGGCTGCCAACCCAGACTACTATACCCAGCAAAATTATCAATCACAATAGATGGAGTAAACCGAAATTTCACAACAAAACCAGATTTAAACAATACCTATCCACAAATCCAGCCCTACAGAAAGCACTAGAGGGAAAATTCCAACCTAAGGAAACCAGATACATTCATGAAACCACAATCAATAATCCCACAGAAGAAAAACCTAAATAAGGGAAATACACACAAGCTACCACCAAGAAAACCCCAGGAAATAACAATTATTGGTCATCGATATCCCTTCATATCAATGGACTCAATTCACCTATAAAAAAAGACACAGCCTAACACAATGGACACAAAAACAGAGGACATCCTTCTGCTGCAGACAAGAAACACACCTTAACTTCAAAGACAGACAGGCTCAGAATAAAGGATTAAGAAAAGACTTTCCAATCAAATGGTCCTAAGAAACATCCTAATATACAACAAAATAGACTTCAAACTAAGATCATTCATAAGAGACCAGGACCAACATTATTTATTCATCTCAGGATAAATCCATCTAGATGAAGTCTCAATCCTGAATATTTATGCCACAAACACTACTAAAGTTTAAACCTCACACCAAATACTACACACTAATAGTGAGAGACTTCAATACACCACTTTCACCCTTGAATAGGTCAACCAGGCAGAAATTCAAAAGAGAAATAAGGGATCTTACCATTATCCAAACTACCCAAGAAGCAGAGATTGAATATCCAAATTAACAGAACCAGAAATTAAAAGGGGAACATAACAACAGACACCCAGAAAATCCAAACAATTATCAGGTCATACTTTGAAAATCCATACTCCATTAAATGGAAAATCTAAAAGAAATGGACAGCTTTCTAGATGGTACAACTTACCAAAATTAAATCAAGATCAGGTTAAAGACCTAAACAGACCTGTAAACCCAAAAGAAATTGAAGCTGTCATAAAAGTGTCCCAAGTTTAAAAAAAAAAAAAAAAGCCCAGGATTGGATGATTTTAGTGCAGAATTCTACCAGAAATTCAAAGAAGAACTAACACCAATACTTCTCAAACTGTTCCATAAAGTACAAACTGAAGGAACATTGCCAAACTCTTTTTATGAGGCCATAATCACCCTGATTCCCAAGCCACTCAAAGATGTAACAAAGAAGAGAATTACAGACCAATCTCCCTCATGAACATTGATGCAAAAATACTCCATAAAATTCTTGCAAAATGAATCCAACAACATATCAAAATTCATCCACTGTGATCAAGTAGGCTTCATCCCAGAGATGCAGGGATGGCTCAACATATGAAAAACTCTGAATGTCATACATCATATAAACAAAGTGAAAGAAAAAACCCACATGATCATCTCATTAGATGTTGAAAAAGTCTTTGACAAAATCCTACACTCCTTCATGATAAAAGTACTGGGAGATCAGGAATACAGGGAAAATACCTAAATATAATAAAGGCGATATACAGCAAACTGACAGCCAGCATCAAACTAAATGGAGAAACACTCAAATCAGGAACAAGATAAGACTGTCCTCTCTCTCCTTCTTAAGAACAACATAGTTCTTGAAGTATTAGCGAAAGCAATAAGAGAACAAAATGAGATTAAGGGATACAAATTGGAAAGGAAAAAAACAAATTATCTCTGTTTGCAAATGATACGATCTTATACATAACACAAATTGGAAAAGAAAAGTCAAACTATCTCTGTTTGCAGATGATATGATCATATACATAAGTGACCCCCAATAATCTACTAGGGAACTCCTACAACTAATAAAAACACCTTCAGCAATGTAACATGGTACAAGACTAACTCAAAAAAGTCAATATCCCTCCTATACACTAAGGATAAAAGGGCTGAAAAATAACTAAGGGGAACATTACCCTTTATAATAGCTGCAAATAGCATTAAATATCTTGGCATAACTCTAACCAAAGAAATAGCAGACCTGTTTGATAAAAACTTTTAGTCACTGAAGAAAGAAATTGAAAAGGATATCAGAAAATGGAAAGATCTCCCATGCTCCTGAATAGGTAGGATCAACATAGTAAAAATGACAGTTTTACCAAAAGCAAGCTACAGATTCAATGGAATTCCCATCAAAAATCCCAACACAATTTTTTGCAGACCTTAAAAGGACAACAACACTTAACTTCATATGGAATAACAGGAAACCCAGGATTTGCCAAAACAAATCCTGCTCAATAAAAAACTTCAGGTGGAATCACCATCCCTGACTTCAAGTTATACAGTAGAAACATAGTAATAAAAAACACTCTTGTGCTAAAAACAGACTTCTGGATAAATGGAATTAAAGACAACAACATTAAACCACACACCTATGAACACCTGATTTTTGACAAAGAGGCCAAAAATATTCAATGGAAAAAAGATAGTATCTTCAATAAATGGTGTTGGCATAACTGCATGGTAGTATCAGAATAATGCAAATAAATCCAAACCTATCATCCTGCACAAAACTCAAATCCAAGTGGATCAAAGATACCATCGGATTTTCCTGGAGTGGATGTGCCATGCTGAACTGTCCCACTGTGGGACTTTTTGCCCTTTTGGGATGGATGCAGTAAAAAAAATGACATCCTAAAATTTTCAAGCAAATGGATGGATTTGGAGAATATCCTCTTAAGCGAGGTATCACAAGTCTAGAAAGAGAGGCATGGGATGTATTCACTCACAAAGTGGATTTTAGACAAAAAGCAAAGAATACCCAACTTGCAAACCACAACCCCTGAAAATCTTGGGATCAGAAGAAACTTAAGAGAGACATCCAGAGATTCCCCTAGGAAGAGAAAATAGAGATCACCTTAGCAAATTGGGATCATAATGGGTTGCAACCAAGAAGAGTTGGGAACAAATAAGGTTGAGTGAGAGGAACAAAGAGGGAGGAAGAAAGAGATGGATATCTTGATAGAGGAAGCCAATGTAGGGTTTGAGAGAGACTGGGTGCTAGGGAAAACTCCAAGAACTCACAGAATGTCCTTGGCCAAGTCTCCAAACAATAGTGGTGGGGGTGCCTAAACAGGACTTCCCTATAATCAAATGAATAACCACCATAAGTGTCATCACAGAACCTACATCCAACAAAGAATAGAGGTGGAGGCTGAGCACTGGGCCAAGCTCTTGGTCCAGCTCAGAGCAGGGGAGGAGAATCTGTGTGAGCAAGGGGATAGGGATTATGAGGAAAATTCCCACCGTGAGGGATAGCTGGAGCATGGGGGAGCTCACTGAATCAAGAATAGCTACTCGAGATCCATCAAGAAAAAGAGCTATGCCCTTCAACAGTAGGCAACTGTCGATTGGCATAGGCAGTATGTGAAGCCTCGAGAGATGGGGACAGACTGATTGTTCTTGTGCGTGGGCTGGCACCTTGGAGCTCATTCTCTTCAGAGGAACATCTAACCCAGTCTTGATATTGGGATGAGGAAATCAGACTGGAGTGGATGTGTCATGCTGAGAGCTGATGGTGCACCTTGCGACTTCTTGCTTTTGCAGGGAGGGAAGGGAGGATAGGGAGGGGTAGGCTGAATGCTGACTGGGAGGGTTTGGGAGGAGGGAAGAGAGGCAGAGCCGGGGGGGGGGGGGGATACATGGATAAAAAAAAAGCCACTTTTCATTTAAAAAAATAGTAAAATGAAGAAACAAAAAGAGATAACCAGGAAATTTTACAACCTGAAGATGCTCTTAGCTACCAATTAATCTGACAAGTTTTTTTTATTGTTGCTTTTATCTTTTACCATATCTACAAAGAACACTTGCGACCCTGAGAGATAACCTTGTAGCCCTTTCTATTAGTTGCTAATGAATATATATGCTTGGAAGTTTGTTACTGACAGAAAAATAAAAAGCACAATAGAATATAAAAAAGGCCAACTTTGGCTACATAGCAATTATAAAGCCAGCCTGAACTACATGATACTGTCTTTTAAAAAAGGGTAAGAAAACATCTAAGATGGGAAAATAAAGATCATAGACAAACACAAAATAACTCTGAAGCCATGTTTGGTGGCTCAGTCCATTAACCAGAGCAGATGGGAGATTGAGGCAAGAACACCGCTGTGAGTTTGAGCCCTGGTTGGACAACACAGTAAAATTTAGTCTTAAAAATATAAATAACATGTCAGAGTCCAGATATATAGAAATAAGGCACTAATAGTACTGTCTGAAATGAGTGGAGGATCTTATTTCCTCTTGATCCTACAAGAGATGAAACATCTAAGATCCATGTACCTGAAATGTCTAATGTGATAAAGTATTTCTGTAAATCTAGCACTTGAGAGACAAAGACAGGAGGAGGCCAGCTTGGTCTATATGGCATGATCCAGGCCACCCAGTGCTACATTAACAGATTATATCTAAAATGACAAAGGGAGATACAGAGATAGGGACATAGATTCCACCAGAGAGAGAAGTTACTTAAAGTTATTAATGAAATTAGCTTCCAAGTGTAGAAAGTAAGAATTTACACAGGGAGCCTGAAAACTTTTTTGGTATTTGCAATAATGCTCACCACATTACAGTGTCACATATCTTTATAAAGACCAGGCACTCAGACACTATCAGTCAGAAAATAAAGCTTATATTACATGACTTAACTTTTCAAACAGTCAGCTGCCTGTTTATAAATTATTACCTTATCTCTAGAGTGACCTAGAATGTTACTATTTTATGAGTTTAGGAAGAGGGCTAATAGATTTATCCAGAATCTGATCTTTCTGAAAACTGGCAGCAGAGGGCAGTAGAAAGCACGTTATGGACGTTTGTAATATAGTTCTGAAGTTGTGCAGACTAACACTAAATGGAAATTACAAACAAAAAATATACAATACAATTTATTTGATAAGCACTTTATGGCCCAAGACTATAATATTAACATTCTGAAAACTGACACAAGAATATAGCTGTGAGTTTGAGATCAACTTCTGCTACATAATAAGATCCTATCCAAAAAGGGCTGGTAAGATGGCTCATTGGATAAAGACATTTGCTGCCAAGCCTCATGATTGTTGCAGTGGGGTTTCTTGGTCCCGGACAGCCAGAGACCTAGACCCACAGACCTGTCGTGTCAGACACCTTAGCCGCCAGGCGCTGCTGCTCATGCCCCTAGAAATGACTCAGACGCTTATATTAACTTTATGCTGTTTGGCATATGGCTCAGGCACATTGCTAGCTTGCTCTTACATCTTAAATCAACCCATTTCTATTAATTCTGTCTGCCACATGGCCCGTGGCTCACCTGTGCTCCTTACATGTTGCTCCTTGGGTGGCTTCAGCTCGGTCTCCTGACTCTGCCCTGCTTTTCCTACCTATGCTCTGATTTCTCCTCCTACTTCTCTTATGGTGCCCGTCATGGCCCAAAACAGCTCCTTAATTTAGAGATTGATATTCACGCATACAGAAAGGCATTCCCACATCACATAATCTCAGTTTGATTCCCAGGACAAAATTGGTAGAAGGTGAGAATCAACTTTGGCAAGTTATGAGCTCCACACATACACACATAAATAGATAGATAGATAGATAGATAGATAGATAGATAGATAGATAGATAGATAGATAGATAGATAGATAGATAGATAGATAAGCAAATAAATAAATAAAGGTAACTTTGCTTTAAAAAATATTTCATCTTGTAACCACAATTTAAAGCACCACTAGAATGAAAACAGTGTTGTGTGTCACAGAATCCTAAAACTCGCAAAACAGAGAAAGAAAAGCTTCCTGGGACTATTTTAGTTTATTTCTAGCATTTTTCTTAATTTTTATTGCTTTGAAACTTTAAAAAAAAATATCACTTTATCTCAAAGGCAAACTTAATTTTATTTATAGCACTGAACCTAATGGATTCAATTTTTCATAGTTTGTTGTTTGAAGTTCTGTTTCTCATCTTAGGAAATCTGTCTCTCTGTCTCTCTCTGTCTCTGTCTCTCTGTCTCTTTCTCTCTCTCTCTCTCTCTCTCTCTCTCTCTCTCTCTCTCTCTCTGTGTGTGTGTGTGTGTGTGTGTGTGTGTGTGTGTGTGTGTGTGTGTGTTTAAATCTATGACTGGTTAAGTGTGAAAAGAGACATCCAAGGACATCTGCTGATGAGATGTTCTGGGAAAATTTAGCCTGCATTAATCATTACCAGACAGTGGCATACCAAAATTAACCTGATGTGCAAATTCACAAACTAGAAGTATGGGCTAAAGTGTAGTCTTTGTTCAATCATTTACTTGGATTTATAAAGAAACTTCAATATAAATTCCTCCTTCTAGATCAATCTATACTGATACTTGTTTTAACTCCTGTATATAGACATACTTTTAACTTACATGCTAGGAATACAAACCCAGGATCAAAAAGAAAGCCTAATGATATTATATGTCTAATGCCAGCACTAGAGAAACAGAGGCAAGATCTTAAGACCAAATGTCTCTACAAATTCTAAGCTAGCTACAGGGCTACATAGTGAGAACCTGTCTACATTATAAAAGCAAAACAAAGCAGCAATAACTAAAGAGGGGGAGGACTTTGCAAAGGGTACATCAAAAAATGTCTCTTAAGGATAAAAATGCCTGATAAGGATAGTAAAGATTTAAGGTATTGTAGGTCATACAGAGTCTGTTGAAACTCAATTTTGCCGTCATAGAAGAAAATTAGGCACAGAAAACATGCAAACACATTTTTATGGCTGTGTTCCAAGTAAACTTTATTTATAAAAACAGTACTGGACTGTTACTTGCTTAACCTTGACTTTAATCAAGCTTCCTCCTATACACTGACTTCAGGGTGTGGTGTTTTATGATTGTAGTCTTAGCATTTGGAAGGCATGAAAGTTATGAGGAGATATCATCAAGGCAAACACACACACACACACACACACACACACACACACACACATATACGGCAATCCCCAAATGAAGCTCATTACTACATATAATTAATATAGTATATACTAGTAAAAACCACATAAAAAGAAAACTGCCCTTCTTATAGTCATACAGATACTGTTTACTGAAGGCAAGATTGAAGGCCACATTTATAAACTCTAAAAGTTGTGTTTAGAACATACTGTTCTGCTGCATAGTTGAAGTCAGTTAGTATCTATCACAGTTATGATATCAAGCACTTTTGTTCTTCCAGGAAAATGGCATCATCCCTGACTACAGTTAATAACAGCAATACTCGCCAAATAAAGAAGGAAGACAGAGTCAAGTGTAAATTTTTTTATGTCAATGCTCATTGGTAAATAGCTTATCTTCCATCTTTGAATCTAACGATGTTTACGTTTTCCTTAGCTAGGCTTAATACTGTAACCTAGAAATACATTAGTCTTGATTTTACAACTACCTTCCACAAGATACTTTAATTTTAGCAATGTTCTGTTTACACAACAATCAAATATCTCCATTTGTGTATAGTCTACCTGCTTAACTTCATCTTTTCATGATCTCTACAGGACCCAAGACTCTATTCTGAGCCTATCCCAGTTCTACTCATCTCAACTACCACCCTAGGGATATTTTATTCTTCTGTCCTGAGAACTTAGACTCTACGGTTAGTTATCCCTGTCCCATCTTCCATAATCTTCAGGCCTCACCTCAAACACTTAACATTTCAAAGACTCTCTCTCCCTCTCTCTTCCTAAATTGTAAAAGGATTTGCCAGAATTACATGGAGTGCTAATAAAACCCAACCAATACCATAATCACTAAAATAAAGCATTGAAACAGTGTGTATAACAAAGGAGTTAACTGGAAACAGCAACAAGAGAGGTTGGCAATTGATGTGGAAGGATTCATCTTTCCCAAGATCCTTGCCAGCATTTGCTGACTATTTTTGCTAGCCTTTCTGACAAAAGTTAGATGGATTCTCAACTCAGTCTTAATTTTCATTTTCCTGACTCATTCATATTTCCATTTCTCTTACTTACAAAATACAATTTGTAGTTAACTATTCTTCTGCAACATATTTTCTTAAGGCAGGGTTGTGTACTGTGTAATGGTTTGTGTCTGTATTCCCAGCCCTTGAGATGCTGAGGCTGCAGGACTGCCTGCCATAGGTTCAAAGCCAGCCTAGACTACATAAGAAAAATTTCTGTCAAAAAAGAAAAAGAATTAAAAATGTTCTTTTTCCATATTAATTTGACTAAAATAAATAATTTCTGTTTGGGGTCTGGTGGGATTCTTATGTTCAAAGGTAGTAAATACACCCAAGGAATCTTAATTACAAAATTCATTTCAGAATATGTAAAATTTTGTACAGAAGTAGTAGTAAATATATTTTAAATAATTTTCTGTTTTTTATGTTCTTTATTACCACCTCATACACTGGAAAATCAAACCTTCTGACCACTTTTCAAAAATATTTTAAATCTATTTTTATATGAGATTTTATAAATAAGGAACAACTATTCTAGTTTATAAATTCATGTTTCTTTCCTTTTCTTTTTCTTTTTATACTAGATCACATTCTGTATCCTGGATCCTCCTGAGACTCCCTATATACCCCTGGCTGGCCTTGAACTCATATCAGTTGCCTGCCTTCAGCTGCCAACTGTCAAAATAAGGTCAAAGAGTGACACATGGTAAATGACACCTTGGAAAACTATGAAAGAGGCTTCATGAAAAAAAGGCAGAGGACATTTTATTTCAAATGAATTTTGTTCCCTGGGTTGTTCGTGGAAATTTTGTGCCTCCTGAAACAAACATTTATATTCAATTTATAAGACATGTTCATTTTTGTTGGATGTCAGAACATAGATATATAACCCAATCTGGTCAGTGTACCTTGAGTCTGGATATGGCCTTCTGCCTTGCTTTTGTTTTCCCAAATATGATTTTAGTGTGTTTAAATTGGTCTGTCCTGAGAAAGTTCTGGGAAAGGGCTGTTCTGTCAATATTTAGTATGGGCTTACTAGCTTTTATTTACATGATTTAGTGAACTCAAACAGTGTTCTTTGGATCATTGCTTTCTTAGTTACATTTGTGTATAAAAATACACTGAAATTGAAGTAAGATTGTCTACAGCGTAGACTTTATGTAGTTCACCCAATTCTTTAAGGTCCTCAAATCCCAGGTCTTGAAGACAGACTTGCATAGATGAATGAAAGTCAACATCCACATTCTGACATTACAGGCATGAACCACTGACCTTGGTTTGATCTTACAGTTTGGATGTCATAATTATATTATCATTATGTAAAAGGATACCCATATTCTTAGGAAACATACAGTAAAGATTTAGGGATGTGATATGCAATGAAGCCAATAAAGTACTCTCAATTGTCAGAAAAAGAACAGACACAGAGAAAAATGGAAAATAAACACAGCAAAATAATACACTAAATTAATGTACTTAGTGGAGTGATCATTGTATTATCTCAAGAGAATAGAAAGAAATGATTTTTTTGAGCTTGATAAGTTTTTGTGGCTCTGAAGAATATTCGAAATCTATTAGACATTCATGTCATAAAAACTTTTTTCATTTAAAAATAATAAGGTATTTATCTGAAAGTAGTGGTGATTGCTTCTCATCCCAGCATTTGAAAGGTAGAGGCAGTAATACAGAGAAATCAAGACCAGTCTCAGCTATGTAGGGACTTCAACGCCTATCTATACTAAATGAAGCCCTATAACATAAAGCCAAACAAAAATAATTTCCATAATAATTTGTGATGTAGATATTTAATGCAGATTTCAAATACTCTTTATATCAAGAAAAAAGTTTTACAAGCTCATAAAAAATTAATTAGACAGGCTTAAGCAAAAAATGCTATAAGAGTAGTCCAACCAACCTGTTTGTATTAAGTATAGATATATGTGCACAGAAGGATGTTTGAGGTCAAAAATGATTAAAACAAAGTCTGAACACCCAGGCATTCACTGTCTTTAATACCAAAAAGAAGACTTTCCTTAAATCATCCAACTAACAGTTGAAATGCAATATCACTATAAAACTATATTCACTTATGTGTTGCAGAACTGAATCAAGACTGAAATTCAATAGGAATGTACTATGATTATTTTTTCCTTCTCTAAAAGTCATCAGCACAACTGGTCAAGAGCAATGGTGTCACTGCATAATCTGCCTGTTGTTATGCCTTCTTCTTAAAATGTAGAATCTAAACAATGTAGCAGCTACTTAAAAGAAGAGTGAACTAATCATATAATAAACCATTTGAAGGCTGAACACAGAAGTGCATTGCAGGCTTATAGTCTCAGTACTGAGGAGGCTAAAGCTCAGGATTGCTGTAAGTTTGTAGACAACTTGGGCTACACAGTATGCTTTAGGTCACCCAAGACTATACATAAATAGACTTTGTCTCAAAACACACACACACACACACACACACACACACACACAATTTTTTTCAGAATCAGACTCATTGGTGCTTGCCTATAATCCTAGCACTGAAACTGAAGCAGGAAGTGCAGAAGTCACAGTCCAGCCTTCATTACAAAGGAAGAAGCCATCTCAAAAACTAAAAAGAAGCAGTCACAGAGCCACAGTCATGCAGATTGGCTAAAATGCCCGCTTGTCTGATTTACTAAGAAAAGCTTCCTTCTCTCTTTTTCTACGTCTGGGCTAGATATGCTTCTGAACATGCTTAAATCAAATGCCATGGTTCTCTCTTCCCCCTCCTCATCTTCCTCCTTTGGGCAGCTGCTGAGATTTAAAGCTTTCCTACTTTTTTGTTTTAAACACTAATAAAATTGCCTTTGAGATTCCAACTTCTAAAAATTAATTGATTAAAACAATTTTCAAATGAGTTTGACAACATCAGTCAAAAATTTCATATTAAAAAAAGAACAGAGATTGCTATGCCTGGTGACTGGTATCTATAATTTCAACATTTTCATGAATTCAATACAAGCCTGGTCTAAAGGGCTACATAAAAAAACCTTACCTCCAAAACAAATAAACAAAAATGAATCAAACAAACAAACGTGAACTGAGTTATTTTGAAGAACTGACTACATGAACCGAATCTTTGAGTTATGTATTATACATATAGAAGACTTTACACATAAAATCTCTTGCTACTATGCTACCAATAAAACTTCAAGTTTCACTGTAGACAAGTGCATTAAAATCTTGTTCCTCAGCAAGTGAGGTAGATTACACCTGAAAGCCCAGCAGGCAGGAGGCTGAGGCAAATTGCTGCTAGTGCAAAGCCACTCTGGGCTACAAAGTGAGATCCTTTATCAAAGAAAATAAGTAAGTAAATAAATAACATTTTAAAGCTTGGCCTGAAACCTATAATGCCAACTATTCAGGAAGCTTAAGAAGTTAAAGTGCTATTTGGTCTATCTGGCTAGATTTTAATATGCCCCTTTCTCAAAAAATAAAAATTTAAATGTAACTCAATAGTCAAATATATTTGTCTAGCATGTGCAAGTCCCAAAGTTCAACAGCCAGTACTAAAATATAAGCAACAATAATGATAAAACCAAACACTATTTTATAAAATATTCAAAAATGTCCAAAATAACATGAGGAGGTCAGGGAAGGAAGTGTTCAGCCTAATTTTTATCACTGAGCTGTCCAGCTTCACTGAATAATTGAT
The DNA here is from genome assembly GCA_033318265.1 of Phyllotis vaccarum. Taxonomy (NCBI): domain Eukaryota; kingdom Metazoa; phylum Chordata; class Mammalia; order Rodentia; family Cricetidae; genus Phyllotis; species Phyllotis vaccarum. Next base: position 72,281,553 of record JARWLC010000013.1, read on the forward strand.
CAAGTTCTTGGTCACTCTAATGTAGTAAGCTATTAAGACTTCCTGATGTCTCCAGCATAGGATGATGATTAAAAAGCTAAGAATGTGTACGAAGAAAAAGGAGAACAATTGCTTAGAGAATCAAAAGGCCCAGTGTGCCTCCCTTACCTTCACCAAACAACGAAGCTCCTTGGATCCTGCAGCAACACACGATGACTGATCTAGCAGAGATGAACTAGCCAGTCAGGGCTCTTTCCCCAAAGTTCTCAAACCTCTTACTGAGAAGACCACCAAAACGCTAAGCTGCTCCTTTCTTTGTATGACTGACAGCATGGAAAAAGAGTTGTTTCACTGAAGTCTACTTTGTGCTAAAGAAGGAGTGGGAAGTCCCAGGAAATGAGCAGGAGGTAACTGACAAAGCCACATAGGGCCGAAGAATGGTGCTTCTTCCTCTTTTTTTAAAAATGAAACTTATCTGTGAAACTGTCTCATGCTTTTTTTTTTTTTAAAGTTGATGGTTGCACATTATAGTAATAAAATATCTGGTAACCCTCTTGCAAATGAGAACAGTAGGCACACGTGACTTTTAAAAAATGTTTTTTGATTGATTGTTAATAATCTATGATTTTAAGAAGTATCATTTCTAAGCCGGGTGGTGGTGGAATACACTTTTAATCACAATGCTCAGGTGACAGAGAGGTAGGTGGATCTCTGAGTGAAGCCAGCCTGCTCTACAGAGCAAGTTGAGTTACAGAACAGGCAGGGCTATGCAGAGAAACCCTATCATCTTGATATAACCAACCAAACAAACAAATGACATATATGCATCAAATAATACATTGAAGTAATACATATATATCTATATATACATATATATTATTCCTTGCTTATAAGGTTTAGTAGCTCATGTCCTTAATGGGAGGGGGCTGAGACAAAAGAATTGCCAAGAGTTTGAAACTAGACTGTTTAAAATGAATAAAGGACTGGATTTTATCTCAGAACCCCAGTGGCATGAAGATTGCCACAAGTTCATGGCCAACCTGGTCTACATATCAAGTTCCAGGCCATCCAGGGCTTCACAGTGAGACTATGTCTTAAATAATAATAATATATCCAATATGCCAGCCATGTGCCTTCACAATTTTAATCTTTATACCTGAGAAGCTGAGACTGAAGATCATCTTGATGTCAAAGCCATCATGGGCTACATAGTAAGTTCCATGCCCATCTATATTACATAACAAGGCCCTGTCTCAATGGGTTTTTTTTTAAGTAATTGAAGGAAATTTTGTCTCTCCAATAACCAAAGATTAAAACTGTCATAATATGATGTGTGTACATTCTTCTATACTTTTGTTATATTTTGTGTGTAAATTCACTGCACCTATCAAAATTTTAAAAGTTCATATATAAATGTATTTTATTTTATAGTGCAAATATGCTATAAGCTATGTCTTTCTGGCAGACTTTTTTTTTGAAAATGTGTCAGTTACTTTGACAAAGAAACTGAAACAATGGTTTTCAATGTCATTTCCCTGGTTTCCCTAACTGACAAAGAATAGCCCTCCCTAAATGACAGTCACTCTTTCCTCCCTAATTGTGATCAAACTGATTTCTAAATCCTTCATTTTGAATGCTTCCTCTTAGGGAGGCTGATAAGTTTGCTTTGTTTCATGACTTACCCTCAAAGGTACATTTTGAAAAGTGTGCCAGGAATTATTTTTCTGTTAGAGACATTCATGGTTTACAACACGATTTCATGGAACATTATTCAGATCCAGTTGAAAAGATAGGCCCCTACACATGAGCAATAATAACTTGACCTGGTCCACTCAAGGCCCCAAGGACAAGTTCAACTTCAGTGTAATCATAAAATCAGGCCTCAGGGATAGCTCTAGGCCTTAGGAGCACAACAAGATTTTAATTGTGATCAAAAGGTTTAGAAAACCTTCAGGGCCAAACATTGCTTAATTTTACCCTAAGGGAGGCTCATGTAGATAGCCTACAGTGGCTCTCATCTAACTCCAGGAATTCTTCCAGGGGAGGCAGAGGTTAGCAAAAGCTTAAGTGATAATTTTATTTGCCAAAGTTACCCCTTATGTCATAAATATATATATATTAGAGGGGTGTGTGTGTGTGTATGCATGTGTCGGTGTGTGTCCATGCCTTATGTGGTGTGTGTGTGTGTTTGTGTGTCCATTTCTTTTGTGGCATGTGTGTATGAGTGCCTATGCACTATGTATACTGTGTTTGTATGTGTGTATGTGTGTGGCTATATGTGTGTCTGTATCTGTGTGTATCCACACCTTATGTGCTGTGTTTGTGTGTCGACTTCCTATGTGTTGTGTGTGTATGTGTGCCTATGCACTATGCATACCCTGTGTGTGTCCATTCCCTATGTGCTGCATGTATGTGTGTCCATGCACTATGCAGAGTGTGTGTGTGTGTTGCTATGATATGTGTGTGTGTGTGTGTGTGTGTGTGTGTGTGTGTGTGTGTGTACGTGTGTGTTTTCATATGTGTGCAGGTATGCCAGAGGAAGATATCATGTATCCTGCTCTATCATTCTCTGTGTTATTCCCTTGAGGAAGGGTTTATCATTGGACTTGAAAGTAGGCTTGCATGCAGAAAACTCCTGCAATCTTGCTGTTATTCCCCTTAAAGCAGTCAAATTACAGATGCTGTGTACAAATACTATATATATGTTTTGCAGTAAGTGTTCTTACCCAATAAAGTGTTTATTTAAATCCCATTTTCATTTTTAGAAACAGTCTCACTTTATAGAATTAACTGGCATAAAATTTACTATGTAACCTTGGCTAGTCTCAAACTCATGATAATCCTCTAAGTATCAGACTTCTGCAACTGGGATTACAAGCAGGTGTCCAGAAAATACATTGTTTTACTTAAAGGCAAAATACAAAATCCAGTATGATGACTCACACTATCATCTTACCATCAAGGCAGAAAAATTACCATGAGTTTGACACCACCCTGGTATATATTGCAGGTTTCTGTCATATATATATATATATATATATATATATATATATATATATATATATATATATATATATTCCTCTGGCATACCTGCACACATATGAAAATACACACACACGCATACACACACCACTCCATTATATATATATATTATATAATATATAATATAAACATATATTATATATAATTTATAATATATTTATAACTATATATTATACTATTATATATTATATATACATATAATTATTATATATAATATATAATATACAATATATATTATATATAATGGAGTGGTGTCTCATGCCTGTAATAACAGCATCCAGGATGCTGAGTCAAAAGACAATTTAGCTAGACTCTGTGGTGAAATATATTTAATAAAATTAGTTTGGAATATCATTGAGTCAACCACAGAGCCAAGCCGTGAAAACCAGGCAGTGGTGGGGCACAGCTTTTGTCCCAGCACTTGGGAGGCAGAGGTAGGAGGATCTCTGTGAGTTCAAGGCCAGCTTGGTCTACAAAGTCAGTTCCAGGACATCAAGGACTGTTACACAGAAAACCCTATCTTGAAAAATAAAGGCTGGAAGAGATGGTTCTGTCCTCTGATACGCGACACTCATTTTATTAAATAATATATCACCACAAGAAACTCTGTCAAAATAAAATTTAAAAAATTGTGTACCTCAGTGGTACCATGTTTGTCTAGTATTTAGGACATACTAAATTCAACCCCTACACTACAAATAAAAAGGCATCAGATAGATGAAGTTGTAGAATGCATTTATGAACCAGTCAATTATGTGTGTGTATGTGCAAATAGGTAAATATATATTTAGTATATATTTAGGAAAAGGCAATAATACTTTTGAGATAGACTGTGAGAGAACTATCTACTATTGAGAAATTAGGGTCCTTATAGTAAAAGTACGTGGAGACAAGCAGAGGATGACAGTGGTGGAGAACTGACAGCACCTTTCACTCCAGCAGATGTAACTGGATGGTAGAAATAATATCCATTCACAGAAACAGAAATGAAGACAATAACTCTTACTTGTCATTGAACAGAATGACACAACATCACAAGATTTCACCTAGAAAAAATATAGTTCCATTTCATTATAGTCATCAAAGATATAGCAGTTTAAGTCAATTTCATACACTCAGCTGTTATAAAAGAGAAATAGTAAGCTAACTTGACAGGCTGCCTACATTTTAATTAAAGATTCTTTTCTTGGAAAAGATGATTGTAGTCAGAGTTTCTGTCCCGCCAGAGACTCTCAAATACCCAGCAGCTGCTTCCCAAATAATTGACTGAGAGGCTTTATATTATAGTAAGTGCTGGTCCAGTAGTTCAGACTTATTACTAACTAGCTCTTTCACTTAAATTAACCCATAATTCTTGTCTATATTTAGCCAAGTGGCTTGGTACCCTTGCTCAATGCAGTATTCTCATCTTGCTTCCTCTGCATCTGGCTGGCATATGCTCTATGCCTTTCCTCTTCCCAGAATTCTCTTAGTCTGTTTGCCCCACCTATACTCCCTGCCTGGCTACTGACCAATCAGTATTTTATTAAAATAATACAAGTAACAAATATTTACACTGTACAAGAGCATTATCCCACACATAATTTTTATAAAAGTGTCAGAAACAAAATTAAGAAGTTTTTTTTTTTTTTGTTTTGTTTTTTTATTGGAAGTTTCCGCTCCAGCCTAGGCCCAAGGTCCAGACCCATAGTGCCCTAGTCCCAAAGAATCCCACAGAAGCTTATATTCATTACAAGCTGTTTGCCTTATGGCTCAGCCATAATACATGTTAACTCTTACTCTTGAACTAACCTATGATTTTTACCTTGTTTAGCCACTTGGCTTGGTACCTTTTCTAAGAGCAGCATTCTCACCTTCTTTCCTCTGTGTCTGCTGGCACCTGTTTTTCCTCTTCCTCTTTCCAGAATTTTCTTAGTCTGGTAGCACCACCCATACTTCCTGTCTGCCTTCTGGCCAATCAGTGTTTTATTAAACCAACAGGAGTGACAAATATTTACAATATACAAGACCATAATCCTACAGCAGTTTTTAATTAAAATTATGAATGGGTTTGTATTTGTTTATTTGTTTTTAATCTGGGTCTTTTTAGCTTCCACTGGTCTAGAACTCACTATGTAGCCCAGGCTAAGAGCAAAATCAACATCACTGCAGTGTGACTTGTCATTACAGAGTTTCTCAATGTTACCATAATCATCTAGTTTAGTGGCATTCATCTGCATGTATATTATAATCATTCCCATTTCAAGAGTACTTCACACTGTTCACTCAATTTCTTTTCTTCAAAAACAGTTTTTGAGGGCCATTGAAATGGCTCAGCAGATGAAAACCCTTCCCACCAAATCTAACAACCTTCATGGAGTAAGGAAGAAACCAACAAGCACAACTTACCATTGGACTTCCATAAGGGCATGTGTACATGCACAAATACAAATATAATAAAATAGCTTTTTGAAAAGTTTATGTACTATATTTTCATTTGAATGGTATATGACTCTCATAGTCTCAGTAATTTGATCACTCGGTTTTCACGTGGTGGCTCTGTTAGAGAAGGTTTGGGAAGTGCAACTTTGCTGGAGGAAGTACATTACTAGAGATGGGCTTTGAAAGTGCATGGTCTCATCTCTGCTTTGGCCTTCCAGGTTGAATATATTATCTCTTAGCTTTCTCCTCCTTCTGCCATGCCTATCTGATTCTAAGCCTTCCCACTATGACTAATTATTATCCCTCCAGAACCATAATCCCAAATAAATTCTTCTATAAGTCACCTTTGATCACAGTGTTTTATCACAGCATCAGAAAATAACTGAGACATGTATATAGTGAAAATGACTGCAAATAATACAAAAAGATATACAAAAATCAAAACTTTCTCTGGCAACCATTATTGTTTGAATTTGTTTCGTTTGTTATTTGGGACAGTTTTGAAACAGGGTCTCACAATGTAGCTCAGGCTATCATGGAATTTACTCTTTAGCCTAACATGACCTCAGACTCAAAGCCATCCTCCTGGCACAGGATCCTGAATTAGAGATATGCTTAGCTCTTGCACATAATATGATACTGTGTGTGTGTGTGTGTGTGTGTGTGTGTGTGTGTGTGTGTGTGTGTGTGTGTTATCATATCATTAAGAGACATAAAAAATAAATTATTTGAGATATGGTCTCCCACAACCCAGGGTGGTTTTGAACTCATTATGTGGTTAGTCAAAGCTCAAGGCTTGCCTGAAACTTCTGATTCTCCTACTTCTACCTCCCAAGTATTGGGAATACAGGCACAGACATCAAGACCAGCTTTTCATTTTATTTTGGCTTTGAGGCTAGTGTCCTATAATACAAGATGCTTTCAACTTCAAATCTAAAGCTGGTCTTAAATTCCTGATCCTCCTGCTTCAGACTCTCTAGTACTTGGATTACAGATACATACGCTATGGCTGAGGTACTATTTAACATCAAAATGTCACAGCATATTAATCTTGTCCTCTTTAACAATTTCTGGTGTGTGGATGATCCAATAATGATGTATCTAACCAGGGTTTTGCTGATGTAATCAGTCTTTTAAATCACTGGACCATCACCACCACCTACTTGGTTTTGTGTCCCTGCATCTTAGTAGTTATTTTCCCTCTTCCACTTCTCCCTGTCCTTGCTTTCCTATTAATCATCTGATTCCTGTAATTGACATTCCTGTTTTTTCTTTACTTCAGCATGTCATTTTAGTAAATTCATCATCACTTGCCATTTTTTTCATATTCTTCTCTGGCTGACTTAGATATCTGTAGCTCCTATCTTGGTGTTTTTGTTTTATAATAATTACAATTACACTTATGAATACTTGACTACTTCACATAAATAATGCTAAATATTTATCTTCTGGTCACATGTAACAAAATCACCTTACCCAGTTCCATACTTTGAAATATAATTCTCCTCTAACTCATCTTACCATTTATCTCTACAATTAGTCACAGTGCCCTCCAAGTTCAAACAATAGACTAGAAAGAGTCATTTATAACTGCATTATATTTGTTCCTCTAAGAAAAGTAAACCAGAATAAAGAAAATTATTTGTTCCCATAAGGTATGGTATAAAAATAGGCTTTTTCACAATAACGTATAATCTAGCATCTTGAAAACTACTGTCCCTTCTCCCATATATATTTTCACAGCTTATCTTAGTAAACTTATAATTACTATTTTCTGAAGCCATAATTACCATATTCTTTAACATTTTAGTGTTAAAATGAATACCACAGACTATTCATTTTAATTGCATTCTACAAAGTTTACATGAGCATGTTACAGTTTAGGAACATGTTATATGTCACATAAAATAAAATTAACATAGCACTTAAAATTATTAGTAATAATATAGTAAGTTCAATTTTTACCAAAGAACTCTGTAAGATAAGGTTTAGGACAAGACTGATTATCTGAAGGGTGGGGTGACGGATTATAATTGCTTTAAGTACAGCATCCTGAATTTTTATGAAATTGTAATAAATTCCTGTGCTCTAGAGATTTTGTTATTTAGGATAAAATTTATTATAACATATACTGTTGGCTCTTGGATAACTCTCATTTGTCTCTTTATAGAAATTTAATTTCAACAGCAAATTACCCAATGTTTACTGCATTTGTAAAGTTTTTGAAGCATTTCAAAATTTGTCTAATGGAAAAATTATTTTAAATGAAATATATAAATTTAAATGAAAAATGGACTTTCATTATATATAGTTCATTTTAAAGCAATGTACACTATTCAGAATACCTCATCTTTATTGGTTGGACCTGCCCTTTCATATGGAATCATTCAGAGATTGCAAAGTAAGTACCTGAATGTTTAAAGAAGAGCATGAATGTATAGTTACATTCGTTGGGTTCTGTTTCCTGAGTACTTTTCAAACTGTTTTTTATCTTGTGTGCATTAGTGTGGGAGAATGTGCAGAGGTCAGAGGTTAACTTTTGATAGTCAGTTCTTGCCTTCTACAGTGTTGAGGCAAGGTCTCTCTTCTTCCTTCTGCTGCTGAGCTGGCTGAGCTAGATGCTGTTGAGCTAGTATGCCCTTAAGCTTCCCATCAAGTCCCTCATCAGTGCCTCCCATCTCACCATAGAAGTGCTGGAATTACACCACATCTAGTGTTTTACATCGATTTCAGGTATAAAATGGGTTACTGAAGTATGTAGCTAGCTAGCACTTTCTCCTTCTGAGCCATGTCCCTGTCCACTGGGCTTCTGCTTTCTAATTGCTGTATTTTTCCTTTACTTAGTGCTATCCGCCTTAGTCAGAAAATCTACACTAAGATTTAAATCACTATCATCAACTCTAAATTAAAGTACACACTGAAAATGCATATCAAGATACATGTGTGTGTCCTTAAAATTACTTCCAGTGTAGAAGTACCTTGTTTTCTGAGGTACTAACAACAAAGCATGATTTGATCAAATTCACTCTGAAGAATCAATGAGTTTATTGGGTTTTCTTACAAAGCATGGGTTATTTACAGGTACTCCTCCCACAACAGACCACACCTGAAACAGCCTTTACCCAGCATGGAGGAGGGCTTCCCCATATTTGCACAGATGAAACACTCAAGCTACTCTTCTCTGGTTTATATAGTCTAACCTCTTCTTGAGGCCACATATAATTAAGGCAGACTTGCTTACAGCAGTAGGTAGGGAACAACTGAATACTCAAGTGAGAGTAACTCCCCTCCTCACAGAAGGGGATCTGACACCCTCTTCTGGCCTCTTCAGGCATCAGGCATACGTATACAGTATAGATGTAAATGCAGACAAAAGACCCATACACATAAGAAATTAAAAATTTACTTTGTTTTCATTTTTGTTTGTTATTTTGCAGTTTTTAAATGTATTTCTTTTTCTATTACATTTAGTGTGTGTATGAGTTGTGTGTGTGTGTGTGTGTGTGTGTGTGTGTGTGTGTGTGTGTGTGTGTGTGTGTGTGGTGTGTTGGGGGAAATGACATATGTGTAGATCCCAGAAGAGAACTCTTGGTAATTGGTTCTCTCTTTCTACCTTTTGGGTCCCCAGAGATGCTAAAGGCCAGATCTCACTAGAAACATGTGAGATCTGTAGAGGAAAACATGGAACCTCAGCTCAGTAGCGTTATTTCACAAAACAACAGAGAAATGAAAATAGTATCATCAAGTTGTGTTTTTTTCTTTAAAATATTAATTGTAGGTGGGGAGATGGGGATGAGGGGTGCTGCCTCTGGATCAAGCTGAGGCAGATAGGAAGCAATAGATTCAAGCAGGTGTTTTTGTTTGGTTGGTGTTTTTTTTTGTTTGTTTGTTTTGTTTTTTGTTTTTTTGTTTTTTGTTGTTGTTGTTGTGTTTGGATTCAGTTTTGTATTGGGTTTTTTGTTTGTTTGTTTTGTTTTGTTTTGTTTGCAGGAGTGAGTTTTTAAGGAGAAGGGGGAGACTGTGCTAAGGTCAACTGGTAAATACTGATTGGACATGTTAGTCAAATAATGAATTTTTACTGATGGACCTTGTAGTTTTATCTAAGGAACAAGGAACAAGCCAGTGGACAAAGAAGGGAATGGACCTCGGGGACTAGTTTTAGGAATGCCATCTAATGGTTTTTAGCAAGGGTGAGGAAAGGGGGGCAAAAGATAAAACCTGTTGGCCACATGTTTACCATGCTCTAGCCTGTTTGCCATGCTAGAAAGCCCTTCAGAATTCACCCTTCTTCCTACCTGTGTATTGTGCAAGCTTTATTCAGGTTGTCACAGCTGCTATTTGTACATTACGTTCCCAAGACAGGATTCAATAGTACCTCTCCCCATTCTCTGGCTCTTATAGTCTTTCTACCTCCTCTTCTGCAGTGTTTCTTAGACCTTTGAGGAGGCATTACAGATGTCCTAATAAGGACTGGGCACTCAAAAGTCACTTATACTCAGCATTTTGGCCAAATGATGATATTATGAGTGTACACCACTGTGATCAATCTGTCTGCGACATCTGTCACCTCATTGATTTCTAGAGTTAATTTGGTTAGTCTAGCTGACCAGGCAGATTTTCCTTTCCTAACCATTCCATGTATTCTCCCCACAAAGCTCTATGCTATGTTTAAGAGGACAACTGTCCATCCGTAAATTTTTTATGAGTATCTTAACCTTCATGTTAGGACCACAAAAGAAAATCTCTCAAGATTTGTTTTTCATCTGAGCATGAGGCTCTATTTGTAGAAAATATTCTATTTGTAGGACACCTAGTATTTATATAATGTGAACAAAAATGTTTTATTCATGTAATACAACTATAGAAATAACACTGATATTTATTATTATTTTTATAGTTCAAAAGATGGAGCCCAGGGTCTCTTGCATGCTAAGTAAGAACTCCATTCCTCTTTTACATTTCAGGCAAGTATGTTTATTTTTAAAATTAATGTTAGGCTTTCAGAGAGAATTACAGGGCTATAATTTCAAAATCTGAAAAGACTAATATAGGAGTGTGTTGAATTTCAAGACTATCTTGAATAACAGAGTTAGACTCTTAAGAGAGAGAGACAGAGAGAGAGAGAGAGAGAGATGTATATACTATATACAGTGAGAAAGATTACTTTGTTCAAGATTATGCATCAAAGTATATGCTAGATATTTGGACCAAGATTTTTTTTAACTCCACAACTAGAACATTATAGGTATAGCAATAAGTTTCTGTTCCACCTGACCCATGGTTGGGACTTGCCCACATCCCTGCCACTTAGCACAAAATAATGACTCAGGCCCTTATATTAATTACATGCTGTTTGGCCTATGGCTCAGGCTTATTGCTAGCTAGTTCTCACATCTTAATTCAACCCATTTCTATTAATCTGTCTTGTTGCGTGGCTCATAGTTTACCTGTACTCCATTACATCTTGCTTCTTGGGCAGCTGGATCACATCCTCTGACTCTGCCCTCCCTCTTCTGTATCTATGCTTGGATTTTCCACCTTCTTCTAAGATGTTCTTCCATAGGCCAAAACAGTCCCTTTATTAACCAATGATATTCACAGGATACAGAAAGACATCCTACATCATACAGAAAATACATTTTATATGTTACATGCAAGTCTTTTACGGAGTATGTTTAAAAAGAAATGATGAAAAGTTTATATGCATGTCTTAGGGTTTCTATTGCTGTGAAAAGACACTGTAACTTTTGCAGTTCTTTTTTTTATACCTGTTATATTCTTTATGTTCATTTTTTTAAATAAAAATCGACATTTTTATCCATGTATCCCTCTCTTGCCTCCCCTCCTCCCAATCCCTCCCAGTCAGCCTTCAGCTTCCCCCTCCCCATCCCTTCATCCCCTCCCCCCAAAGGGCAAGGTGGGTCAGCTCAGCATGGCACATCCACTCCAGGAAAGTCCGATTTCCTCATCCCAAAGTCAATGTTGGGTTGGGTGTTCCTCTGCAGGGAATGAGGTTCAAGGTGCCAGCCCATGCACAGGACTACAATGTGTTGGAAATTCCTATAAAAGAAAACAATTGTGGTGGCTTGCTTACAGTTCAGAGTTTGAGCATTATCATCATGGTGAGACATGTGGAATGAAGGCAGGCTTGGTACTAGGGAAGTAGCTGAGAGTCCTACATCTTGCAGGCAACAGAACATGATCTGAGACACTATATGGTATCTTGAGCATGTATGAAACCTCAAAGCCTACCTCCACAGTGGCAAACTTCCTCTCATCTACTCCCACAAGACCATACATCTTAATAGAGCCAGTCCTTATGTGCTTATGGGGGCCAATTACATCCAAACTTCCACAATATATAAGAATCAGTGCAAACTGGACATATTCAGAATAAGACAACAGTTTTGAAGTGTAGCATAAACCTGAATATAGTGACATAGTTTTGTTGTCTCAATATCTGGGTTGCTGAATCAAGAGAATCCAAATTTCATGGTCAACCTGGATTAAATTATGAGATAATGTTTCAGAAAAAGAAAAAAGGGGGGATGTGACTCAGTTTGAAGTATCTTACATCAAGAGTCCTAAGGTTCAATTCCAGCAGTGGTGCAAGCCTATAGTCCCAGGTCTGGTGAAGGAGTGAATGAAAGATCCAAAATACAAGGTCATCATGGACTACATGGACATTTGAGGCTAGCCTTTCTTTCATGAAACTGTGTCCCCAAAACAAAAAATAATATATGTATGAATATATATGTAAACATAGACTGCTGAGTTAGTTATAAAATAGAAGTCAACAATCTACTTATACAAAATTCAGATTAGTTATTAGTCTATTTTTCTGTATTAAAATGCAGAAATACTTCAAATAGAAGTTTTAATTAATTTGTTTATTCATTTGTGTATGTGTCCATACGTGTATGTGTATGGAGATACACATGACTGTGTGCTTTTGCAGAAACTAGAAGACAGCATTGAGTGTCCTTCTTCATCATCCTTCCCTTATTCCTTTGAGTCAGGGTCTCCCCCTGAACCTTGGGCTCCCATTTATTCAGCTGGACTAGAAACAAGGAAGCTCCAGCCATCCTCCCATCTCAGCCCTCGAGGGGTGAGATCAGACTGTGCTCCTGTTCCTGGGCTGGCACCTCGGAGCCCATTCCCTGCAGAGGAACACCTAACTCAGCCTTGACTTTGAGATGAGTGAGTGAATTGAACTTGCCTTAAGTGGATAAGCTGATGTGTCTTGGGACTTTTGGGGGAGGGAATGGGTGGATGGGAAGGGGCGAGGCTGAAGGCTGACTGGAAGGGATTGGGAGGAAGTAAGGGATGGGGAGCATAGATAGAAATGTCATTTAAAAATAATATATATTTATATATAATAGATATAGATATATAGAAAGAAGGAAGGAAGGAAGGAAGGAAGGAAGGAAGGAAGGAAGGAAGGAAGGAAGGAAGGAAGGAAGGAAGGAAGGAAGGAAGGAAGGAAGGAAGGAGTTGCGAGTGTTTTTAGAGACTCCTGGGTATTAGGTCATGTTGGTGCTTGCATCTAAACTCTAGTCCTCAAGATTGCAGAGAAAGTGGTCTTAACATCTCAGTCATTTTCTAGTCCCTCAAATAGAATTTTTAATTTCAGCATTGGCATATTTACAAGATAAAAAGCATGATTGAAGAATATAAGAAAGCTCTTGTCCATGGAAAAGTAGAAAAACTAAGGATACCTTCCAGTGAAAGTATGATGCTTAGTGACAATGAAGACATTAAGAAAGGAGTATGATCAGATTCCTTTTTGAAGAAACAGAAAAGATCCATTTAAGTAGAAGAGGAAATTCCAGAATTTGCAGTGTATCACTTCCCCATTGCTGCATAACAAGCCATTCAATAACTCTTTGATTTTTAGGGGTTTTATTTTAGTTTGTTTGATGTAGTTTGTCACCTATTAATTTTTTAGGTAAGGGGTCTCTTGCCATCTACACTACCCTTGAAATCCTGTGTCTGTGGTTTAGACCAGGATGGGTTGATGACATCTAGAATTGCTCATTTGTCTATAGCAGAAGTTCTTAACCTGTGGATCAGAACTCCTTTGGCAAACCTCTAGCTCCAAAAGTATTTACATTATGATTCATAATGGTAGCAGTTATAAAGTAGCAATGAAAATGATTTTATGTTTGGGGGGATTCCTACAACATGAGAAGCTATATTAAAGGGCCGCTGCATTAGGAAGATGGAGAACTGCCCGTCTATAGTGAGTAGAAGAATCTGATGGATTCTTCATGTGTTTGACCAAGGTAACGAGGGAAAATAAACCACTTGTCTAGTAAGTGAAGTAACCAGAGTGTGAAAAAGGCAGAACCCTCTACCTCAAATAAAGATTCTTAAGCTTCCATTTGTGTCAAAATTGCTGCTATCCCATTAGTCAAAACAAAACTATGCATTGGCATAGTGATGAAAGTATGTAATCTCAGCATTTGGGAGGTAAAAACTGGGGGTCTGGAGTCCCACTTACATATATATGAGTTAACAGCCAGAGTGAATCACATAAGTCACTGATTCACAAAACCAAAGTTGAAGGCTTTCCTGTTGCTAACCTTGTGAATTTGAAGCAAAGCTGAATAACTTACTGAAACTTTATTTTAAAAAATATAACAAAATAAAAAGGGCTGAGTATATAGCTCAGCTGTAGTTTATTAATCACAAAGCCCCAGGTTCAATCCCCAAGATCATAAAAATAAAAGTTGATTTGTGCTTTTCTATCATTACAATGACCAAGGAAACTTACAGAAAAATGGTTGGGGGGCTTGTAGTTCTAGAGGGATAAGAGCCCCTCATCATCACTCTGGAGAGCATGGGCAACAGGCAGACATGGCATTATATGGAGCAGCAAGCTAAGAGCTCACATCTAGAACTTCAAACAGGAGGCAGAGAGAGAGAGACAGAGAGGAACTGAGCCACACAAAAGTACACGGCTTTTGAAACCTCGAAGCCTGCCCCATGACATACTTCCTCCAGCAATGGCACACCTCCTAAACCTACCTAACCCGTGTCACCAGCTGGAGACCAAGTATTCAAATGTACATGACTATGGGAGATATCTCTTGTAAACCACCACAGGAGGGAAGAAAAGAAAAAAGGGAGGGAGAGGAATAATCACTTAAGATAAAAATAATCTCTCTCTTTTTAAAATTTTGATAGTTCTGTGGATGAAACCCAAGACCTCACGTAGGTGCCCTGTCCCTGAAATATACACCCCAGCTCAGATTCAATCCTCTTTATTTTAATTTTCTTTTAAAGATAAGAATCCCATACTATTGATCTGGATGAACTGGAGCTCACTATTTAGTCCAGATTGGACTCAGCCTCTCAAATACTGGGATGACAGGCCATAACCAACACATAAATATAATACTGTACCTCTTACTAGAATAAGTTTAATTTTTTTGGCATCCTAACACCTTCCATTTATAGATAATAGTGGAGAAAAAATTGGAAAGTATAAGGAATGAAGTTACAAGGGTTGAGTCTAGGCAAGAGAGAAAAAACACTGTCTCTGGGGTCTATTTGAGATCTCTCCTTGTCTTATTAAGTAATTCAAAATTTAAATTTGTCAGAGACTGAATAAAGTATTATCAAAAATTACATTAAAATATCCCATATGGAATTGTTATTTAATGCCGTTTTCACTTGGAGACTTAAATGAATTTATAAAGAATATTTAAGTACTCATGACAAATACATGAAGTTTATTTTGAATGTTAATTAAGAAATACAATGGAATTTAGAGCTCAGTTCTCTGAATAGATATTTTTGAATTTTTTTAAACAATTGGTTTGGTTTTGGTTATTTATTTAAGATAAGTTCTCACCATGTAGTTCTGGCTATTTTGGAACTCGATAGGTATACTAGGCTGTCTACAAATTTTCAAGGATCCCATTTCTTTGTCTCTCATAATCTGGGATTAAAGTCATGTCTGATGTATATATTGAGTTTTAGATTTCTTGAAACAGAATCTTAAGTAGCTCAATCCATCTCCTTCAAATTCACTATGTAGCCAAAGGTAGCTTTAGCTTTGAACTTCTGAATCTCTTGCTTCTACCTTTTAAGTGCTGGGATTACAGATGTGTGCCATCATGACCAGCTGATCATTATAATATTCATTTTAGAAAATACTTATTTTTCATTTATTATAAACCAGATGTTAGGCACTTGCCAGCTAAAAACCAGTAAGATTTTGCAAAAGGCTAAATGGGTGAGTGACTTCCATATATATCTAACCCAGAAAAGAATGAGCATGGTTAAGCAGACAGGAAATTATTATTTCACATTAATTGCATTCTTACTGTTATACTATAAGAGAAAATGATAAATTTTTCTAAGGTAATGATTTATTAGCATTGTTTTCAATTACATGGCAACCTTGAACAGATTCACTTTATTTTTATTCTTATTGGTAGCTATGCTACTGTAGAATATACAGTAAACAAATTAATGTCTTATAATTGCATAATTGATTGTAAACTACACTGTGACATTTTGTTAACAGATTATTTTTTTCCAGATACTGATTACTGTTGTAGGACAGGGCTAAATGGTTGGGGGAAATTGCCTCAAACCAGTTTCCAAGGCATATACATAACATACTTCTTTACAAACCAAACTGGAGTCTGTCTGAGGGTCTAGTAACAGCCACTGCCTAATACTCCTGATCACGCCAGCCAATAAGGAATGACCACTCAATGTTACCAGGTCATGACACAGCCTGGGTGCTGGGGTGAGGGTATATAAGGCTCTCCTCATTGTTAAATAAATGTGTTAGTCCTTTTCAACTGACTCCCAGGGTCTGTGTCATTCTTGCCCCCAACATCAATGGAACTGTCAGAACTAAGCAACAGAGTATTATTTTTTCTTTTTAGAGTTTACATCTCACAGATCTCATTTCTGTTATAATTATAAAGAATATTTAAGTATTCATGACAAATACATGAAGTTTATTTTGAATGTTAATTAAGAAATACAATGGCATCCAGAGCTCATGAGGTCTCTCAACACTACACAGGAAGTACTATCAACCTAGGAATGCTGGGACTGAGAGAAGGAATCTTTCTCAGATGGTTTTCCAGGAAAAAATGGCCATACATGCAAGTTACATTATACAGACTGAGCAGGTTGTGTGTGTGTGTGTGTGTGTGTGTGTGTGTGTGTGTGTGTGTGTGTGTGTAAAAAACAACCATTAAAAAGAGGCTATGAATTTGAAAGAGAGCAAGGAAGGGTATTTGGAAGGCCTTGGAGGAAAGAAAGGGAAAGGAGAAATAATTATATCAAAAATAAAGGAATATTTAAAAAGAAAAAGTTGAATTGAAGTTTCGCTCCTCCGCTATAATTTTTTTATAAACTACTTTCTAGTCTGCATTCCAAAGTAATGCATTTGCACCCCTCCTTGTACCTCTTTGCCTTCTTACAATTCATAAGAAAAGAATGATACTCTGTTACAAAGCTTTTATCATAAAAGTAGATGATTAAATAAAGAAAAACAGGCTCATTCTGGTCCTCTGACATGCATCTCCCTGAAATTAAAACTAAGGACTCACCCACGTCAAATTTATAAACTTCCCTAAGAATTGTATGAAACCTGAGTAGCCTGAGAGAAGACAAAAGTCCCTCCTGTATTATTGTTCATTTGTAGTTTTGTTTGTTTGGCAGTGAAGGGCATTTGTTTTTAATTTGGGGGGGGGGGGATAAAATCCTTCCTCTGTAGCCAAAAGTGGCTGGAAATCACAAGAATTCTCCTGCCTCAGCCTCCAAAGTACTAGGATTGAGGGCATGATCTGCCACATCCAGCCTATTTCTTTGATTATTTTGAAATGCGATCTCTGTAACTAACTCGGGCTAGCTTAAAATGAACTATGTGGCCAGTGCTTGCCTTAAATTCATGAACTCCATGACTTGGCCTCCTGAATGCTCAGATTATAGTTGTAAATTACCAGACCTGAGTCCTTCGAGTTTTATAGTCATTTCTGTAGGAAAACATTACTTTAAAACACAGCAGCCCAATAATCAGTTTGATTCTATTGAGATACTTGATCAGCTGCAAGAAAACAGACAATCATGATTTTTGTCACATCTCCTGGAATCAGAAGAGGAAAGAGGACCAAGTTTGACAAAGATCAATACTGGGTCTTATTCAGGCCTTGGGAAAGAACCAGTATCCTGATCAGAGAAGAAGTGGCCAAAGTGATCCAGATCCAGAGCTACAAGCCCATGTGTGCTTTCTGAACTGGAAAGCATGAATATCAAATAGAAGCTGAAGAAGCTCCAGTGGAAACTCTATGTGACTACAGGCCATTTCTCCTAGGATGGGGACTGCCTGAGTTAAGTCACAGTTATTCAGACCAGGAGGCCTTTGAAGAGCCCTAAGAAAGATGAACAGCTTGCCCACAGAATTGGAGTCTTCCAATTCTAGTCAAGCCATCCAGTGGAGGAATACTGGTGTGCTGGATGGGAATGTGTCCTCCACTGGAAACTCCAGCCAGTGGGCCAGGTGAGCCTTCTGGAGACTTCTGCTGCTATTCTTCTTTGGGTCCAACTGTGTTTCCACCTTCTACTTCTCAACATCTCTTCCCACTGCTGGATGCTAGTGGTACTAGGACTAAAATTTTCTGAAGATACCAAGATGCTGCTATCTGGAAACTAGATCCTGCAGACACAAGACCCTTGCTTTAAAGAACTGCTACTGTTATGAGACTGGCAACCTCTACCAGCTCTGGATCCAGAAATGGTACCTGTACTACTAGGGGCTTGGAAGCAGCCAGCCAGAATCCTACCCTGCCCAACATCTCTAGACACATTTACCTTTACCCGCTCTGAACTGGCATCAGCTTCAGCTATAGTCAATTATGAGGCCCACTGAGAGCCAGGAGAATTTCTATCTACCTTTTTCAGACAGAATCTGTGTTGTAGACCCCAAACCACATGGCTCTCAACGTCAAGCCACTGTGGGGTCTACAGCTCAAAATCTCACACAGAAAAACAAGAAGCAGCCAAAGCAAGAGCCTATCAGTAGAGAACAAATGAACAAACACAGAACATTGTAGAATTGAAACACAAAATTTAAAAGATGTTTTACAGAAACATTTTTTTAAAGAAACACAAAAATTAAAAGATGTTTTACAGACAGGACTTCCGGGCATACTTTTCAGAGAAATATCACTTTATCACTACGGAAATGCAATGGAAATAAAACAAGCAGAGGAGCTTGAAGTTTTCCTTTGATGGAAGAAAAAAAAATGTAAAAATTCTTTTCCTATGAGAAGTGGACATGAAGAGCCAATTGCTCCACAGTTGAGGAGCTATCTGGATTTGATCATACCAGGATAGGGAGAGTCAGTTTCAGTTTTTTTTAAAATGATGTGACAGCTGAAATATTGTCCACACTCAAGCACAGCTCCCCATACCCAAGAATATTAATATTCTGCCAACACAGGGTGAGCTTGGTAGGTTTGAGAGAGAGAGGGAGCACATGGAGTTGGGTAGATAGGGAGGAAAGATGAAGGAGGAACTGGGGGGCAGAATGAATACAATCAAGTCTATTATCAGAAATTATTAAATTAATAAAAAATGTTATCTTAATTTTATTTTGTGCATAAACATGTAACAAAGCAAAACCAGTATTGTCTAAAGTAACTAAAGAGAAGAGGTTCAGGGTCAGAATGAGAACTGTTGTATTATTACTTTATAGTCAGTAGACAATGATTCATAAACTATGTTCTATTTTGTGGTTCTGGGGATTGACCCTAGGATCTCAAGAATGTAAAGTAAATACTTTTATCACTTATCTGAATACTCATTTTACTGGCTATTTTCTTGAATGAATTGTCACTTATCTAAGGTCAAAAGGCAAGCAGCAGTTCAGATAAACTTGTAAGATGTATAATACTCCAGATTCCTGTGCCAAGTGTTAATTATATTTGGTCTTGGGACTGCTATATTTAATAATTGTTTCCATGATTCTCGTGGTGAAGCAAATTTGTGGAAAGCTACAAAGGGAAAATAATTTTCAATTCTATCACCTGAGGAAATTTTCTCTTTAAGATTTTATTGTTGTGCTAAGCATAGTGGTACACTCCTTTAATCCTAGAACTCAGGAGATAGAGGCAGGTGATCTCTTTGAGGCCAGCCTGATCTACAGAGTGAATTCCAGAAAAGCCAAGGCTACCCAATGAGACACTGTCTAATATATATATATATATATATATATATATATATATATATATATATATATATATATATATATATATATATATATATATATATATAATTGTGTGTATGATATGTGTGTGTATGAATGTTGGTTTCATACTCATGTGGAGGTCAATTAACTAAAGAAATGGTTCTTTCCTGGACCATGGTTTCTAGGAAACAGATTCACATCATTAGGCATGTGTGCCAGGCACTCTTAACTACTGAGCAATATCAAGGGGCCACCTGAGGCATTTTCAAATTTACACACTGCATATACTAGGGTTCAGGCTCCAAACTGAAAGATTATTATTTAACTCATGAAGAATGGGACTAGGCATTAGTTGGTTAATTAGTTACTTAGTTTTTGTTTGCTTTTAAGACAGGGTTTCACTACATAACCCAGATTGTCCTGAAAAATCACATTCTTTCTGATTCGCCTGAGTTATACAACTAAAGGCACATTGACACCACAGACTGCTAGGCATTGGTATATTTTTTGTTATTACCTTTAGCTCTACCTATCTACCCATATCCATCTATCTATCTATCTTGTATATGTTAGTGTTAGTGTCTGGATGTGCAGGTGTCATGATATATATGTGGAAACCAGAGGACAATTTGCTGGAGTCACTTCTCTCTTTCCACCAGGTGGGTCTCAGAGGCAAATATTTTTACTTGCTGAACCAACAGCATTGATATTTTAAAATATCTTTGCAGATGAGTCTAGGGTTGAGCTATTTGTCATTCTAGTATTTGGAAACAGTGTTCTTCCCTCTCTCCCTCTCAGGTTTATTTATTTGTAAGACAAATTCTTGTTTTTTAGCCTAGACTAGTGTCTGGCTCATAGTAACCCTCCTGCTTCACCCTGCTACACGCTGTAATTACAGTCATAACACACCACACCCAACAGAAAGGATTTCAAACAGATCTTGGTTTTAGGAATTCTTTACACATACTTAAACATTATGAAAAATATATACAGAGAGTTTCAGTTTACGCAGTTCATATTAACATTATTCTTTTTGATATTTTTATTCAAGTACTATTTTATACAGTATATTCCAATTATGCTTTGTTCTTCCCCCAACTGTCCCCAGATCCTACACACACACACACACACACACACACACACACACACACACACACACACACACACATGTACTATCTACCCAATTCTATGGATTTTTTCTCTATATCTTTAAAAAGCAAACATTCAAAAAAAGAAACACTACCAAAAACATATCCACACACAATAAAGCATAAACAAAAATATACCAACAAAAGAATAAGACAAAAATGTCTTAACAAAAGCAATATGAGACAAAAAATTTACAAAAAAACCCAAAAACCATTCATTTAATTTGATATTGGCCATCTACTTCAAGAATTATTCAGGCTTTTATTTTCTGCACCTTGTCCAGTTGTAGCATAGTAGTTCTGAAAGATTAATTAGAGTTGTAAATATAGTTCAATGTTGAAACTAATATTTTTAAATATTCATTTTTTTATTCTTTATTAATTAAAGATTCACAATGATAGAATCATTATATGATAAAATAAATAGCATGCAATTGATAACTTTCTCCCTCCACACATAAAAGAAGTCATCTAAATGATGCTGGTACATGCGTAATCCCAGCACTCAGGATGCTGAAGCAGGAAGAAGATGTTGAGTTCAAGATCAGTAAGACCCCACTTTAAAAAGAAACAAACATCAACATAAGCATTAGTGAGAAGAGTAGCATCAGTCTCAATGGCGATAGCAAGCCCATATGTCTCACAGAAACCAGCCTTTGCAACATGGTAGAACAACTGACTAAAGAGCAAATTATAAAATTGAAAGAAGCCTTTTAGTTATTTGGCAAGGTTGGTGTTGGAAACATGAGAACAAAGGAAATAAAAAGTGTGATGATGTCTCTTGAGCAGAATCCCACAGAGAGAGGGTTACAAGACATGATTAATAAAGTAGATACTGACAGAAATGGCACAATAGACTTCCCTAAATTTCTGACAATAATTGCAAGAAAAATCAAGGCATTGAGAGTAAAAAGAGATTATAAAAGCATTCTATGTGTTTGATAAAGACTCAAAGGCTGTATTAACACACATAGCTTCATCATGTGATGACAAGAAGAAAACAGGTGAAAGGGCTGAAGAAGTGATCTGGGAAGCAGATACCAATGGCAATGCTCAGGTGTACTGTCAATACCTTAAATAATGATAGCAAAATCAAATTATACAGAATGTGCTAAATGTCTTATGTTTCATCACGTAGTCTTGGTTGTGCTGGGACTCACTATGTAGATCAGGCTTTCCTGGAATTTGCTAGATCCTCCTATCTCTGCCTTCTGAGTGCTTGGACTAAATGTCTTTTCATTTTTCTCCCCCCTCCCCTTGTGTGTGTGTGTGTGTGTGTGTGTGTGTGTGTGTGTGAGAGAGAGAGAGAGAGAGAGAGAGAGAGAGAGAGAGAGAGAGAGAGAGAGAGAGAGAGAGAGTATATATCATGATTTACATGCAAAAATCATAGGACGACTCCAGGTTTCTTTCATTTTGAGACAGGGTCTTTTGTTCAGGCCAGCTGATCCATGAGTCTCTGGAAACTCTTCATTTTTCATGTGGTTGTAGGAGCACTGGGTACCATATCTACTTGACATGAGTTCTGTGGATATGGACTTAAGTCTCCACACTTCCACAGAAAGTACTTTATGTTGCAATGAGGTTTCTTGGTCTAGGGCAGCCAGAGGTCCAGACCCACAGACCTGCCATGCCAGACCCCTTAGCCGCCTGCAGCTTATCAGGCCCCCAGAAATGATTCAGACACTTATATTAAGTTCATGCTGTTTGATCTATGGCTCAGGCACATTGATAGCTTGCTCTTAAATCTTAACTCAACCTTTTCTCATTAATCTGTCTGTCATGTGGCCCGTGGCTCACCTGTGTTACTTACATGCTTTTTCTTGGGCAGCTGGCTCAGTCTGTCTGACTCTGCCCTGCTTCTCCTACCTATGTTGTGATTTCTCCTCCTACTTTTTCTATGGTGCCTGTCATGGGCCAAAACAGCTCCTTTATTTAAAGATTGATATTCACAGCATACAGAAAGACATTCCCACATCACCTCCCCCTTTCTGTCTAATCAAAAAGGAAAAATTTCAATTTTAACATAGCAAAATTACATGTTACAAAATAACTATCAAGCAAGCAGAATTACAGTTACAATATATAGTCTATTTGTATTTAGCAAAATTAAAGAAAATACTGTATCATCTATCTTATCACTGTGAATCTAAAGTTTCATATTCAATATACCTTATAAAATAGCTAAGAAAAACTATACCTATAACTATGTAATCTTCAACTACATCAAAGACCACAGAAGGATATATTTACCCAAGTAAACCGGAAATGCAAGCAACTTCCAAAATCTAGAAATGACAGAGATGACACCTATCTGCCTGGACAGTCACCCAAAGTTCCTTTATAAAGTTGGGGCATCCATCTTCAGCCTACAGGCCCAGAGTTTCTTTTCATCCCAATGAAACAGTGCCCATTTTGGTGCAGTTCAGTCACTTCTCCTTGTGTCCTATGTAGAGAGATTATGTTGTTCTGCTGTAAATAATTGTCCTACCCATTGGTTTAATAAAAAGTGCTGATTAGCCAAAGGCAGACAGGAAGTGTGGGCGGGGCTACCAGACTAAGAAGACTCTAGGAACAGGCAGAACAGAGCAGAATGCCAGAGAGAAGCCGGAAGAAGCAAAGGACAACTATGCTGCTATGAGAAAAGGTACCGGGCCACATGGCTGAACAGGATAAGAGTCATGGGTTAGATTAAGGGTAAAGAGTTAGCAAGTTATATGCCTGGGCCTTAGGCTGATCAGCTTAATACTATTGTAAGCATCTGTGTGTCTCTGTGGGTCTGTGGGTCTATGGGCCTTGAGGCTAGGCCTGCAAGTCAGGGCCAGATACTACATACTACAACTTTACTCAACGAGCAATCTCCCCAGCCCAGGATGGATTAAATTTCATGAGCCGAATTGCTGATTTGACTTCTATTTGTTTATAACATAAAATATCTCCACAACTTCAAAACAATAACATGTATAGTAATGACATCCCTCTAGAGTTTATTTACTCACTCTTATTGGTATTGTCATTAAATCTTATTCTAGATAGCACACACACCCCTCATTTGAACCATTCCATCCTCAGTAGGCTCTACTCTACTTTAATGTTACTTGTGTCCTTCCATTCCCGACTCCTCTCACTGCTTCTCTAGGCATCATATATACACAACGGATTTTTACTCACACATAAAGAAAACTGAAGTCATGAAACTTTCAAGGAAAAGAATGCTTCTGAAAAGGATAGTGTTAAATGAGGTGACCCAAACTCAGGAAGACAAAAAAAAATAGCATGGTCTCACTAATATGCAGATCCTAACTTTTAATAATATGCATGAAAATAAATAAAGGAGCACTCAGATTGATTATGCTTCTTTTAAAAGCAGTTTTAGGACTGATAGCATGTTGTTTAAGTGTGGAGTTGTAACTCTGCCTGGATTGTGAGCAGTCAAAAAATATGTACATAAAAATAGTAATATTGGGGCTGGAGAGGTGGCTGAGAGCTTAAGAGCACTGGCAGTTCTTCCAGAAGTCCTGAATTCACTTCCCAGCAACTACATGCTGGCTCACAGCCATCTATATTGGATCTGGTGCAGACAGAACACTGTAAATAAAACAAACAAACAAACAAACAAATATTAAAAACCAGCAATACTTAAAAATAAGTACACAGTTTTTATGTTGTCGGTAGTGTATTTGGTGGGGGAGATTCAAGACAGGGTTTCTTTGTGGAGCAGTCTTGGCTGTCCTAAAACTAGTTTGAGGCTAGCCTCAAACTCATAGATGTATGCCTGCCTCTGACTCCTGGAATTAAAGGTGTGCACCAACAGGAACATTTTTTTATTGTTATTTATTTTTAAACATTGTTTAAACATGCAAATAAAATCTGCTTATGTTACAATTTGCCTCACATAGTTTCCAGGTGTGTATTTGTTTTTCAATTAAAATATTTCAATAATAAGTAAAGTAGCATTTTCTGTCTTCAGCTTATTGAGCATCTAAATTCTGGATTATATTAAGCATAAAAATTCTGTATTCCATCTGCTTTGATATGTTGGTGATAGGATTTTGGTTTGGGGAATTGTCAGACATTATTTACTTTGCATATACACGGACAGGGTGGGGAGTACAAACATTCATAGGTACAAAAGTAGGAAGACAACTTGCAAGAGTTGATTCTTTTTTTCCACAATGCGAATAACAGGAACTGAACTGAAGTCTTCAGGCATGGCAGCAGGTACTTTTCCCCAATGAGCTACTCACTAGCCCTGGGTTTTTGTTTTCTTTTTTAATTTGTTTTGTTTTATTTTTGGTTGGTTGGTTTGAATTTTTGTATTTGTTTCCATGTTTATTTAAAACAAGGTTTTATTGTGTATCTCAGGCTGGCCTGGTACTCATTATGTAGCCAAGGACAGCTTGGAACTCATGATACACTTGTTTCACCATTTCAATTGCTAAGTTATAGACTTGTGTCATCATGTCTGGCTGGATGTACTACTTTGGTTAAAGTCTTCAGTTCAAACTTTATAAAGAAAATTCAGGGGCTGAGGATATAAATCAATGATTAAGAATGTTTACTGTTCTGGCCAAGGACCCAGATTGAGTCTCTAGCACCCACAAGATGGCTCATGGCTGTGTCTAACTCTAGTTCTAGAGGTTTCCTTCCTCTGGTCCCCAATGCATGTGGTGCACATAAATAAGTACTTACAGACACACTCATACACATAAAATAATGTTTTGAAAAATGAAATCAAGAGAGGTAGAGTCATTTTTCTTGGAGAGCATAATCACTGGTAGACTGCACATGCCCTTTTGGGTAACTCCACACCTGTGTGCATATGGAATGTACTAATTGGACACAAGGGGGTAGGTACTACAAACAAAAAAAGGAACCAAAGTTGGGAGAGGGACAGGATGAGGGAGAGAAACATGAAACACTATGGGATCTAGAGAGAGTTAATGATGAATGAACTCTGTGGTAGTTTGAATATGAATGCAAATTTAGGTTCATGTATTTGAATGCTTAGTCATCAGAGAGTGGCATTTCCTGAGAGGGATGGGAAGGTGTCTCCTTGTTATAGGAACTGTGTCACTGGGGATGGCCTTAGAAGTTTCAGAAGCTCAAGCCAGACCCAGTGTCACTCTCTTGCTATTATCTGCAGATCCAGATATATAACTCTCAGCTACTTCTCCAGCACCAGGTCTGCCACACTCCCCACAATGATGATGATAAGGGACTAAACCTCTAAAACTGTAAGCCAGACCTATTTAAATGATTTCCTTGATAAGAGTAGCTGTGGTCATGGTATCTCTTCATAGAAATAGAATACTAACTAAGACAGATCTGATCAAAATACAGTGTACAAATGTATGAAAATTTCAAAGAATAAATTATTACTTCTAAAAAAGTAAAACAGAACTTGTGAGGTAGCTCATCAGGTAAAACACTTTGCCACTCAAACTTGAAAAACTGAGTTTGATCCACAGAACTAATATAAAGGTGGAAAGAGAGAACTGATTTCACAAGTTATCCTGACCTTAAATACACCTATAGACACAGATACATAAAAAGTAAATAATAATAAGAAGGATGCTAGAAGAAGTAGTACATTACACACTTTTCATCCCAGCACTTCTGGGAAGGCATATATATGAGTTCAAGGCCAGCTTGTTCTACATAGTGATTTCTAGGGCAACTAGAGATACATATTGAGACCATGTCTCTAAATAAAGAAACAATTGTGGAACAGTTCTCCAAAATTTTAATTTGAAAACTTAAATTTTTCTACTGCCAACATCAACTCACAATTGTTATCCTAAAAATGGCAGATACTTCTTATTCATTTTCAATAAAATGTCTTCCAAATTTCCAAATTTATAAAATTAAAATGTGTCGTTTGTTATTTCAGGTAAAAATACCATTTCACGAGAAAGCTGCTGGTTCAGCTGTCAACTCAAATCACTCCAGTGTTTTTTTCTGGAGCCATCTCATATGTTTTCTTACACAGGAGGATGCATTTCATATATGTACCACATTTCATCACCAAAATTTTTTGGTATCATAGCCTTGATTCATGTCAAAGATCCACAAATATTCTTCTTGTTATTGTTTCCTAAATACTAATGTAAACACATAGGTACACACCCATAATTCCAACATTTTTGGAGGAAGAGGCAAGAGAATCAGGAGTTCAGGGTCAGTCCCCTCAGCTACATGGTAGTATTATGCACATTGCTTTTACTTCATAAACCCTATGAATGATCATAGTTGAAGAGTGTCTACACCAAATAAGTTCAGCAGTAACTGATTTAGTGGCAAATTTGTATATGCACTGATCTGTTTATTGATGAGATTTGAATATGCAACACACATGGGTTATTTCTCTACTGTCTTAAGTCTCACATTAAAACTTGCAAGGTATATATAAAATTTCTATTCTAAGAATTGAATTGAATCTCAGAAAAGTTATGAGTATTGGAACTGAAAGTGTAGTTCAGTTGGTACAGAGCTCATCTATTATGCAAGAAGCTCTGAGTATAACTCCTTAGCGCTGAAAAGCTGGGAGTGGCACACACTTGTTATCCCAACATTCAGGCAATGGATGCAATAAGGCAGAAGAAGTTGAAGATCATCCTCAATTACCCAATGAGGCCAGCCAGGGTTAAATGAGACTATTTCTCAAACAATGCTGGGGGCTAACAAGATGGCTCAGCAGAGATAAGCACTTGCTGGTGAAACTTGACGACCTCAGCTTGATTCCTGGAACTGAGAAAGTAAAAATTGACCTGCTTTGACCTCTACATGATATGTGGTGATTTGAATGAGAAAGGACCCATGGGCTTATTTGTTTGGAAGTTTTGCCACAAGTCAGTGGAACTGTTTTTGGAAGATTTAGGGGATATGGTCTTGTTGGAATGGGGCTGGCCTTTTTTGACAAGGTGTGTCATTGGAGCTGTAGTTTGAGGTTTCAGAAGTCTAACCACTTCCAGTGTCTTTTTCTTTGCCTTCTGTCTGGATCTAAAGCTCTCAACTACTGTTCTAGCTTCATGACTGTCTGCTTTATGCCAAGAGGAGCATGGATTAACCCTCTAAAACTGTACTCAAGCCCCCAATTCAATGCTTTCTTCTAAGAGTTGTCTTGCTCGTGGTGTTTCTTCACAGCAATATAACAGTAAATAAGACAACATCCATGGCATCCATATATATACACATACACACACACTAAATAATTGCAAAAACAACAGCAAAGCTAGAATTAGAGAGATAGTTTATGGAGTAAAGTTACTTCAACCAAGCCCGACAACCTGAGTTCTGTCCCCAGAGTCCATATTGTAGAGGGAAAGAATCAAATCTTAAAAGTTGTCTTCCATAGCATTCAGATCTGTGCACACACATATACACTTCCCTATATACTAAATAAATGAATAACTGTAAGAAAAAAAATAATGGGCTACAAAAAAATGTTGTCGAGCTCAGTAGCATATTCAGGCAATCTCAGTACTTGGGAGTTGGAAGCAGGAGGAATATTAAAGGACACTTATGACTGCCTAGTAAGTTGAAGGCTTGTTAGTCTGGGCTATATGTTATCCTGTCTCAAAAAAGAAAAAAGGAAAAAAAAGCAGAGAAAAACTTAAATAATTGTATAAGCATAAGCAACGACCAAGATTTAAAATCCAGATCCTTCTGTATCTCAACTTATTCTTTTGCCACTATTATATCAGCTCATTTACTTTCTTTTGAACCATCTGAGGTTTAAACAGTAACTAGCAGGACATATGGTTAACATATACATTGAAATGTGTTCTCAAAACTTAAATGTCCCAACATGCAGGAGGCTGAGGCAGGAGTATTATTTCAGGTTTGAATTCAGTTTGGCCTACACAGTGAAATCCAAGACAGCCAATGCTACTCAATAAAGACCATATTGGAATAAAAACAAACCAGAAACTTCAATGAATTAATTCACTTAACCCTCGTAACAGTAACCCATAATGGCTCTATTTTAGGCATAAAAGACACAATATTGTTTCTAAAGCAGAAGGCTAGCAGAGCCTAGTTTTGTACACCTTTAATCCCAGGGCTTGAGAGGCAGAGGTGGGCATATCTCTGTAAATTGGAGGCCAGCCTGATCCACATAGCAAGTTCCAGGATAGCCAAGGCTACACAAAGAAGCCCTCTCTGAATACAATGAACTAACTCAAAGTTTAATATTATCAAAGGCTCATACATTTGAACACTTGGGTGAACTTGCTAGGAACGGGACTTTGAAGGTTATTTTTTTGCTTCTAATCCCATTTGGTCTCTTCTTGGTTTGCCAAGGTGTAGCAAGCTCCTGAAGCAAGGGACAGAACTAAATGAGCCAATGTGCCTTCCGCTCCATGACGGACTGATATTTTCTGAGATTGTGAGGCAGAAGAAATTATTCCATGAAGTTGCTTCTGTGTGATATTTTGTTATAGAAGTAAGAAAGGCAAACCAATACTATTGGCATGCTTGTAATTTGTTTTATTTTTATTACCTTTTGGAGACCAAATCTCAATATGTAGTTCAGCTGCCCTCAAACTCATGATCTTCCTATTTCAGCTCCTCTGGTGCAGGAATTAGCAGACTCCACTATACCTGGATCAGTAGTTCCTATAAAAAAAAATACATGAATGTAGGAAAGCAACATGCTGGATGGTGTCTGAGAGAAGTGGGAACAGGCAATTAGGGACTGGGATGCTAAGGCAGCGGCTGTCAACCTGTGAGTCAAGTCCCTTTGAAGGAATGCCTATCAGATATCCTGCATATTTGATATTTACATTACAAATCATGACAGTAACAAAGTTACAGTTATGAAGTAGCAAAGAAAATAATTTGATGGTTGAGGGTCATCATAACATAAGGAACTGTATTGAAGTGTCACAGAATTAAGAAGGTTCACAACTACTGTGCTAAAAATATATTGCATCTATGGAGAAAATTGTCAAATTTGTAATTATTTATTATTCTTTGAGAATAATATAATTACATCATTTCCCTTTCCTTTGTCCAGACCTCCCATATAAACCTCCTCACTCTTGCTCAACTTCACAGCCTCTTTTTTCATTAATCGTTAGTGCATGCATGTATGTATGTCTATAGATATATTCCTAAATACAAAAATGTAATGTGCCCAGTCTGTAGAATATTATATGTATGTCTGTTTTCAAGACTGACCATCTGCTGGTGTATAGTCAATAGGTGTGTCTGCCCCAAGGAAGTATGTCCTACCCTCAGCATTTCCTACTTGTCTAATTCTTTGGGAGGGTTGAATTAATGGGCTTTCCCCCATCCAAGATACGTTTGTTTGCTTTTTAACAACAACAACAGAAATGTTGAGGCAAGGTCTCACACTGCATCTCAAGACTATCCTGAAAGTTCACTATGCAGTCAGGTTCACTCTCCTGCCTCACCTGATTTTTCTACCTCAGCCTCTCAAGTGCTGAGCCATCACACCACTAACTTATTCAAGTAATACAGGCCCACCGCATACATACATATGCAATCCCAGCCCTTAGGGGACTGAGTCAAGAAGATCATCTTAAATTCAAAGCTATGCTGGGCTGACTACATAGCAAGTTGAGGCCAATCTAAACTGCCCAGTAGGGTTATGGCTTAAAAAAAATAAGGCTGGTGGCAAATTCCTTCTACAGCATGTGCAAGGCCCTGAGTTCACAAGAACGTAGATCCTCAGTCACAAGAAATCATATCCAGGTGAGATGTAGCCCAGAGGCATAGATAGCACTCGAATAACATACATGAGGCCCTTAGTTCAATCCTCAGCACTTCACTGTGTGAATATCAAATTCAAACCCATACTAAATATTTGTTTAATTTACTCAAGAAAAAGTTAAAAGGATATATACAAAAAGGAAGAAAAAACTGGGGAAAAATTTAAGTAAGGAATTTTCTCACAGGAGTTCATAAGAACAGAGCCCCCAAAAGGGCATGGATGACTTTACATTTTCAGATTTCTGAGGTCAGGATGTGGTGAATAAATCTGCACAAGAGAAAATGTTGTGGTTTGTGTCATGCTGAACATATGACACTTTTCAGAAAGTACACCTGTTTCTGGAGAAGATTGGAGCAATGGAACAATCCCTATATAACAGCTATATTCTTTATTGTTTCCCACAAGAATGTGATCCAGGCATAGGGACACACAGCTATAATCTTAGCACCTGGGAAGCTGAGACAGGATTGTGAGTTCAAAGCCAGCCTGGGCTACATAATGAGATTCTACAAAAAAGAATTAGGGGAAGAAAAGAAGGGAGAAAGAGAAGCGAGGGGTGGGGAAGAGAACATAAGGAGAGGAAGTAGAAAAGAGAAAATTATAAAGATAAAGAACACTACCACCTCCTGTGTTTCTCCTGTATTCTGAGAAAGCTGCTCCCTCCAGACCATGCCTGGGGTTGGAAATAGGAGTTCCTCCTTGCACCCTCCTATTCTACATTCCACTGTGTATTAAACATTACTTTCCCATGACTACACCTTTTCTCAGTCTCACATTCAAACCATGCTTGTCTCTTCATGCTTTAGAGTGTAAAGTCTGCAAGAAAAGAAGGCACTTGGGGACCATAACCCCACTGCCTCAATGGGCAAGCGCTTACCAGCAAGTAAACCGGAAAAGAAAAACATTCTTTTCTGTAGCTAAAGACTCTAAGCTTTGGCTTTTGCTTCTCTGTCCCCTCCTGTCTCTGTCTCTCCCCTCCATTTTCCCCTTTACCCCTGAGGTTTCAGTTCTGCTTAGAGCCTCTAAAAGCCTCAGGAATATGAATAAAAAAGGAAGTGGTGACTAACTTGTCTTCTCCCTGGAAACATTCCTTCCCTCCATCTTATCAACTCCTTCATGGCTACTCTATTTTTTCAACTGCAAACCCAATAAGGACCATTCTCTTCCCACTTACCTGTTAAGTATTTCGCAGTAATTGCCATTGCATACATATATGTACATTTATGTGTGTATGCATATATATGTGTGTATACATACATACATACATAATACATGAATAGTTCTCATCCTGTATAGTCTTATATATGTGTGTGTGTGTGAAAGAAAATGATGACATGACTACTCTTAGGTACAGTTGAGGAGAAGGATTTTATTGTGCATACTGGAGAGCATACCCAGAGGTATCTGGAAGAGGGGAGGGGAGTGGAGGGGAGGGGAGAAGGCCAAGGGCAAGGCAGCCAGGAGCAAAGAGGCCAAGAGTTAAGAGATCTAGAGAGTGTGTAGCCTAAATAGTTTGTTATGCATGCGGGAATCAGAAGCTGGGGGAAGGGAAGCAAAATCCCTCCCCTGGGTAGAAGAGATTTAGGTTTAGGGTAGGGGAGCTGGCGAGAAGTGCTGGAAGGAGCCAGGGATACTTAGTGAGACTTGTACTGGGGTTCTTTGTTTTATTTTGAGACCTAATGATATGCTCTCAGAATTAGTTGCAAGTGAATAACCAATGGAAGAGAGCAGGGAGGGATATATGGAAGGGCTTGGATGGCAGAAAGGAAAGAGGAATATTATACAAATATGTTATAATCACAAAATAAAAATAAATTAAAAGTTTAAAAGTTGCCTTTCTTGACATTCAAAATTAAAACAGAGTATTTCTTTATAGTAAATTGGATGTGTTCATCAGACCCTTCACAGAGCTCAGGGCTCCATGTGGAAGAGGAGACAGAAGGATTATAAGAGGCAACAGTGGTGGATGGCTCCAAGGAAGCAGTGTCCTCAGGATACAACAGGACTGATACATATATGAATTCAGAGACTGTAGCAGCCTGCACAAGACAGAGTTTCCAGTACTGAGAGGGCAAAGTAGATGCAAATTCAAAGTATATGCCTATAAATTCCTGCTAACCCAGCAATTGGAATTTGAGAAGCAGAGGAAATAGGTTTATGAGTTAATAGCAAGCAGGGCAGCAAGCTGGCTCAGTGGGGTATAAGCACGTGCCGCCAAGCCTGACAACCTAAATAAATTTGGTCTCAAGAATTCACATGGTGGATGGAGAAAACCAAACTCTCTCTCTCTCTCTCTCTCTCTCTCTCTCTCTCTCTCTCTCTCTCTCTCTCTCTCTCTCTCTCACACACACACACACACATACACACACACACTCACACACACACTAAATAAATAAATAAATGTTAAAACAGAAAAAGAATGAAGAGGAACTCTAGAATTTCATGAAAGGAGATTACAGGAAAAGAGACTAGCATGGCTAAAATTCAGAAAATATGAATGTGGATTAATATTGAGGGACTAGTCAATGACTCACTATAGTTAGTATGTATGGTGAATAAGGTCAAGGTAATAAAGTAATACTGAAGAAGAACCCACACTAAATAGGACTTATTATGACATGGACACCTGTGATTCCAGCCTTTACCTGAACTGGGATTCAGGCTACCTTAACTGATGAGTAAAGTCAGGTAAGTAAGATCCTAGTGAGTAATGCCAGGAGGAATCAATCTGCATGAGAATAATTTCCAGTAATAAAGATCAAAGTCTGACTTCTGACCCAGATATAGACTGCCTGCAACTGAACTAGTGACTTGCCACTGAAGTTCAATGACAGCCTTCATAATATACAGAGTTCATGGTCATCCTAGACTATGTGAGACCCTGTCTGAAGTACTTCCCCCTAAAACAAAAGAATATAAAGTGAAAGCACACATAATTAGAAATAGAAATATTCTCATTGCGTAAGCACATCACTAGCTGTGCTATGATGTGGGTGCCAAACTGAAATGGCTTGGGGAAAACAAATATCCATGAGACTACTGAAGAGAAAAATACTGGGTGACAGACAGTAATGTTTGAAGATCCCAAGCTGAGTTTAAAAGACTGAATGATATGTATTTTGTAGCATCGAGGAATGTCACAGGCTTTCACTATGCAAAAGAGCACAAGGCCAGTACATTTTCAGAAAAGGATGCAGAGTAGAGCAGAGACAAGCTATCTTCATTAGGCACACTGGGACCTATGACCTGGACACTATTAATCAGTGAAGATATCATGGACCACTCAGGTTCCCCCAGAGCCTGACCAGAAACTGTCCACTAGAATATAGAATCAAGATAAATACTAAAAATTTTCCTAGTTTTAAACCACTAGATGCAAAAATGGTTTGTTATACAATGAATCTAATTAATAAAGCTTCTAATAAGAATTGATGGATAAAAGTTACTAAGGTATGGATGACATCTTTACTAAGGTTGGTGAGGTATCCGACTGAAAAAAAACAAACCTCAATTAGCAAGGCTACTTACAGAGTATATGATGGATTTGTGTCATGTCAACTTAGGTACTTTGAAACTACGTTTCCCAGATCTTCATATTCTACATAGTTCCTGGCAATACAATGAACAATTGCATGCAACATTTTATATCATGAACATTCTGGATTCTTCATATGCTCAGTGTAGGATGAACATAAACATGCTTCATAGATGTGTAAATGAACTTCACAACACAAAGGCCATCACAGTGTGTAGTTATAGAATCTTTGGGGCCCCACATCTGCTCATGAAGAGTAAGAAACAATTTCATCAATATCGATTTCACTGGAGTGAAGGTACAGACTTTGAAACCTAGCATCTGGGAGGTGGGGAGTGGAAGCTTAAAAATTTAAGGCTATCCTTAGCTACATTTGGAGTTGTTGAACAGACTGGACAACATAAGACCTTTTCTCAAAAAAAAAAAAATAGAACTGTTAATATGGCCCAGTGGATAAGGCCACTTGCTGCCAAATCTAACAACCTAAATTCAATTCCTAGGGCCTATAGGGTAGTAAGAGAACTAACTCCCACAACTTGTCTTTGGACCTCCACAAATGTGCCACATAATTTTTTACCCCTCCAGACAGAATAAATATTAATGTACAAAACAAAACAAAACAGAAATATTTTAAAGTCAATTTAAATAAAATATTGATATAGTCATATGTATCAGAACAGTAAACATGCCCTTAAGCTATATGATGGTTCGTTCTGGAATATTCTGCTGCTTAATATAATATAAACAATGTCCAAGTCAAAGCAGATTTATTGCATAAATAATTGTTTACTTTAGCCATTAAAGATGTAAAAATTTACAATCACAGCTACTTGGGAAGACTCAAAGTTCAAGGCCCATCTGGGCTACTGAGTGAGTCCAAGGCCAGCCTATGCAACCTAATAAAACCCCATCTCAAAAACAAAAAAAGTAAAAATAAGGAGGGCTATGGATGGGTATGGTGATCATGCCTTTAATCTCAGAACATGGAAGATGGAGACAAATATATCTCTGAGCTCAAAGCCATACTGAGTTCCAAGATAGCTAAAGACACATAATAGAGAGACAATGTCTCAAAAGGGGTGGGGGCAGGTACTAGGGACATAGTTCTGATAGAGTACTTGCTTAGCATGTGGGAGTCTTTAGGTTCATTCCCAACCACAAAAACAAACAAAATTCAAAGACTGCAATCTCTGCAATGGATCATTACTAACTCATATATTTTTGGAATATTTTCTTAAAGGACAGAATTGAGACAGTCTCACTATGTAATCTAGGCTGGTCTCAAACTCCAAATCCTCTTAAATGAGACTTCATGTGCACAACATCGCCACATGTGAGCACATGGGAAAATTTTTACACTGGGTGTAATATAGCAGAAGTTAACACCTAACTCACTGTGTAGCTAAACCTCCTGTCTACCTCCAGGACTCTAGGATTACAAGTGTTCACCATCATACCTGGCTGGCTTTGTTTGAGTACTTGTTTGTTTGTTTTGAGACAGAGTCAAACTCTGTACCTCAACTTGGCCTGGAAGTCACTAGTAGCTTAGGAGGTATTGAAACATTGAACTTGTATTGATCTTTCTGCCTTTGCTTCCTTAGTGCCAGGATTTACAGGCAAGTACCATCAAGCTTGAGTTCATGTAGGCATTTTATTGATTTATTTATGAGATAAGATTTTAATATGTAGCCATCATTAGCCTGGAACTTGATATGTAGATCATGCTGGCCTAGAACTCAGAGAAATTCACCTGTCTCTGCTCCCCTTGTACTGGGATTAAAGGCCACTTATTGTATGAGGTTTCTTGTCCAGATTTTCTGGTCTGGCCTTCTGGCCCGGACTTTCCAGCCTAGCATTGTGGCCTGGACTTTAAGATCCACAGTCCCATAGTCCCAGTGAAACATACAGTTGCTTATATTAATTGTAGGCCGATTGACCTGGGGCCCAGGTATATAACTTGCTAGCTCTTGCTCTTAATCTAACCCATGACTCTTATCCTGTTCAGACATGTGGATTGGTACCTTTCTCAGAGCAGCATCTTCTTCTTCTGGCTTCTCTGTGGCATCTCTGCCCTATTCTTTCTGTTCTCAGAGTTTTCTTACTCTGGTAGCCCTGCCCATACTTCCTGCCTGCCTTTGACCAATCAGCATTTTTATTAAACCAGTAGGCAGGACAATTATTTACATTGTAACAACATAATTCAACTACATTTCCCCTTTTCTCTTTTTAAAACAAGAACTCCAAATCTAATTTCCTTTTTAAAATTTTTTCACTATTATCCATAATAACTTATAAGCAACATTGTAAGCAAAGACAAACATCCATAATAGGAATGTAGGCATTGCTCCCTAGGCAACTTCCTGCTAAATGGGGATGCTGGCAATCCCACAGGGACCTAAAGAAAAATTTAGGATTATAGACAAGTCATTAGTGGAGTCGTCTCTAAGGCTGGGTCATCTCAGCCAATGTCCTTGAAGTAGTTTTGGATTCAGATCTCAGGAAACTTCAACAGAGGTGCTCTGAAATGCTAAATCATCTGGGCCATCCATTCCCATTGGAGACTTTTTAGGGGGTCTTCCTCTATCAAACTTTATGTTCTTTAACCAGGAATAAATCCATAGCTTTTCATTTTCAGTGGAAATGAAAAGAAAACCTCTTCTCCAAAGTAGAATATCTTTTGATTTCAATTTTAAAGTCAATTCATTTATAATATATATGGGTTGGATTAATCCAGGAGCATTTGTAATTAAATGTCTTTTAGTAGCTTTTACTACTTCATTTTCAGTCAAAAAACTTAAAGACAAGACAATAGCATACAGTATCCTGACACTCTTTGTATTTTCCATCTTTAAGTGGCTTTTTTTTTACTCTATTTCATTTTTAAGGACTTTCCCTATCCTTTTCCTTTGTCTGTCAAGCCTACTCATATAATTTTTTAAGACACTCTAAACCATTTAGAGGTTTTGTTTTTTAATCTGTTTTTACTGTATATCTCTTATTTCTTATCTTATTCTGTTTCTGACCACACCTTTGCTTGGTTAGGGCGACTGGCTCACCCAGCTTCCTCTACTTTTATCTGCTCATGAACTCCATTTAAGTATTTGGCAGCATGCCAAGTGTTTTGCCTCTAAGGCTGAATCAGGAAGCTTCTTTTTAAAAAGCTGAGCCTTGGCTTGCTTCCAGCAAACAGGGTTGACCCGGGAGAATGCTACTGCTACTAAGAAGCAGTCTTTGACTCTGTTTCTTTTCTGTCTACATAAACAGAAAGCTTAAATACATTATTTACAACTTGTTGCTTAAATCTAGGTTCCTGTGAAACTTTAGGAACTGGCAACGTTAAGCTGTACTCTAAAAGCCCGCCAATTTTTAGCTCAAGCCCACACTAGGGCATTTCCGTACCATGCCTCATGTGAGAAACAACTCAGAAGCTGTTTCGTGCCCAGTTCTGTGCTCTAGAATCCTTTTTAATCTCTCTCCAGCTTTATGTGAGTATATCACCACACCCTACCCTCCATGTACTTTTTGATTTCTCCTATGTCTAGTTTATGTGGTGCTGAAGAACAAACCCAGTACATTCTAGGCAAGGACTCTGCCAACTGAGTAACATCTCCAGCCTGCAGCTCTATTTCTTTTGAATTCTCTTAATAATATACCGGGTGTCACATCACTGTTGACACCATAGATTTTTATGACATTCTCATACGTACAATATAGAAGTATGTGTTCACTATATGAAAGCATATTTCATATAGTTTCACTGGATAGTACACTAAAGTGTTACCTTTCATATCTATATCTCATGAATATGTCTGATAGCCACATTAAAATATATTTATGGAGCAGTAATATCAGTCAGTTGGTAAAAACAAGCCTGATGACCTGAGTTTAATTCCCAGGAAACACATAGAAGGAGAGAATCTTCTTCCATAAGTTATCCCCTTGCATCTACACACGCATGTACATACATGTCATGTGAATATCTAAATAAAAAATGTAATTTAAAAATAGAAATAAACAATAATAGTGCCGTATTCTTTTAATCCCAGAACTCAGAAGGCATAGGCAGGTCAATCTCTGTGAATTCAAGGCCAGCTGAGTGTACATAAAGAGTTCCAAGTTAGTCAGGGATATAGCATGAGACCCTGTCTCTAAAGATAAAAAAAATAAAAGTAAAATAGATTTGTGACATGTATAACTAAATGGTTTATCTCAGTAATGAAAAAAAGAAAACATATCTTAGTTAATGCCATGGCTCATTCTATAATTTATTCATTTTAAAAGTCATTTTTATATAAAAGTAGAACTTTTTCTAGGCTTGGAGACACACACTTGTAATCCCAATATCTGAAAGGTGG
This sequence comes from Phyllotis vaccarum, assembly GCA_033318265.1. Lineage (NCBI taxonomy): Eukaryota > Metazoa > Chordata > Mammalia > Rodentia > Cricetidae > Phyllotis > Phyllotis vaccarum. Next base: position 72,319,990 of record JARWLC010000013.1, read on the forward strand.
AGGTAAGGATATCAGAAGTTGGAGGTCATTCTCAACTACATAGCAAGTTCATCACCAGACTGGTCTACATGATATGATACTCTGTCTCAAAAACAAAAACAAAAAAATAAAATCAGAGGAAAGGGAAAACTCACACATATTCCATGTGTAGTTTAAGGTAGTTCACACTCAAGAAGTTCCTTTCTTGCAGCCAACTAAATGACTCAGCCGGTAAAGGAAGTTTGCTATGCAAGCCAGGGTACTTAAATTCAATCCCTACATATATGTAAAGGCATAAGGGGAGAACTGACTCCACAAAATTGTTTTCTGACTTCCACGCTAGTGCCGGGAACACTTGTGTTATGGCATATATAATAACAATAATAGTAATATATAAAAGAATTTAAGGCACCCCACTTCTATTGCAGCCAAATGCTATAGATATGTTAAACTATTTATATGATAAATGTGAAGGCTAATGAACAACATATAGAACTTTATTTCATCAAAGTGACATTCAATGTCACTATATACCCAATGAAGACAGTTCACTTCACATTCTAACCTATGACTCTTGCTCTTCCTATCATCAGTGAAGACAAGGGTAATGGCTACATAGCAGTACTTTCATTTCATGTACAAATAGATACAGAATGTAAAACAAGAGGAGCCATTTCTATCACAATCTCCCCCAGAGACCTTTCTGTTTTCTCCATATATAAGTAGATATATTATAAACATGGGTCTGTGGAATGCAGCTTGATTATCATTTACTTAACAGTTAATATCAATTTATAAGTGAATATACACCATATTTGTCTTTCTAGGTCTGGGTTACCTCATTAAGGATTTTTTTTCCAGTTCCATCCATTTTCCTACAAATTTCATGACATTTTAAAAATCACTGAGTAATACACCATTTTGTAAATGTACCACACCTTATCAACTCTTCAGTTGAGGGACATCTAGGTTGTTTCCAGTTTCTAGCTATTATGGATAAAGGTGCAATGAGCATGATTGAGCATGTGTCCTTGTGGTGGGATGATCATCCTTTGAGTGTTTGTCCAGGAGCGGTATATCTAGGTCCTGAAGTAGATCAATTATGACTTTTCTAAGGAACCACCATATTGATTTCCATAATGGCTGTACAAGTTTGTATTCCCACCAGAAGTAGAGGTATACTAGATTGCTCCACATCTTCACATCTGTTAACTTGTGTTAATAGATCTTAGCCATTCTAGATGGAATCTCCAAGTTGTTTTGATTTGTATTTCTTTAGTGGCTAAGGATGATGAACATTTCTTTTAGTGTTTCTCATCCATTTAAGATTCCACTATTCATAATTGCGTTTAGATATGAATTCTATTTTTAATTGATTTATTTAATTTTTTAAAATCTAGATTCTTGGGTTCCTTATATATTTTGGATATGAGGCCTCTATCAGATGTAGAATTAGTCTTAAAAATATCTTATTTTGTAGGGTGCCACTTTAACAATGTCCTTTGCTTTACAGAAAATTCTCATTTTCATTAGGTCTCATTTATAATTTGTTGACCTGGATGCTTTTGCTGTTGGTGTTCTATTTAGAAAGTTGTCTCCTGTGCCAATATGTTCAAGTCTGTTTGCTACTTTCTCTTCTATCAGGTCAGTGTATCTGATTTTATACTGATATCTTTGATACACTTTACTATGGATAATGCTCTTGTACACTGTAAAGATTTGTCACTTGTATTGGGTTGATAAAATGTTGATCAGTCAAGTAACTAGACAGGAAGTAGAGGTGGGACAAGCAGACTAAAGGAATTCTAGAAAGAGGAATGACAGAAACTGAGTCACCAGGCCGAAAGAAGAAAGATGAGAATGCTGGACTGAGAAAAGGTATCAAACCATGTACCTAAACACAGATAAGAATTATGGATTGATTTAAATGTAAGAGCTAGTTAGTAATAAGCTTGAGCTACTGGCCCATAATTTACTATAATATTAAGCCTACTAGTCAATTACTTGGGAAGCAGCTGCTGGATATTTGGGAGTTGATGGTGGGACAGAAACTTCCAACTATACCAGTTGGATTTGAACTTTGTACACAGTGATAAATATGAGTCTATTTACATTCTTCTATATGCAGACATCCAGTTTAACCAACATTCTTGAAGATGCTCTCTTTTTTCTATTGTGTATTTCTAGCTTCTTTATAAAAATTTAGGTGTCCAGAGGTATGTGAGTTTATGTCTGGGTCTTCAATTTGATTCCATTGATCAATGTGTCTGTTTTTATACTAATACTATGCAGAAATTTATTACTACAGCTCTGTAGTAGAGTTTGAAATCAGGGATGGTGATAAATCCAAAAGTTCTTTTATTGTTCAGGATTGTTTGAGCTACCCTGAGCTTTTTGTTTTTACCAGTGAAGTTGAGAATTGTCCTTTCAAGGTCTACAGAGAATTGTGTTGGAATTTTGATAGGGATTGTGTTGAATCTATAGATTGTTTTTGATAGGATAATCATTCTTACTATGTTAATTCTACTGATCCATGAGCATCTTTTCATCTTCTAACATCTTCTTCAATTTCTTTCTTCAAATACTTAAAATTTTTATCATACAATTGAATACATCCCCCTTTCTTTCCCTTTTACCAGTACTGGTATCCTGATAAAGATTCACTTATTTTGTATTTTATGTGCATTGGTGTTGTGTATGCACAGATAAATAGGAACTGTATTCAAGCTTAGTGTCTGTAGGGACCAGAAGAGGACCATTGTTAGTTGCTGCTGCCTAGCATCACCATAAAGGATAGAACTCCCTGTCACTAGCCAAGAAAAAGATTGTATAGTGTCAGACTTGTCAGAATATATTTTTAAAATGCTGTTTTAAAAACAATAAGATCCAGCGTGGATGAAGGAGTGGCACATGAGCCTCTATCCCTAGCTAGAGAGCTACTAAGAGCTAATGGCTACAAGTAGAGTGAGGATCAATTTTCTTTAGGTATGAAATACCCAATGGGTAGACCATCTTCCAGTGTAAGGTCCCATTCCCATATATCTGAGAATACTCATTAGGTTCAGGTTCAGGGGGTTATTTTTAAAAAGGATTGGGAGAGAGATATGGGAGGAGGATCCATGAAGAGTTGGAGAAGGAGATTGGGAGTATGACTACAACATAAATGCATTATATGCATGTATAAAAATCCCAAAGTATAAAGAAATTGTATTATACTTTTAAAAGAAACTCAGGACAAATGGCTTACTGTGGTGCTTATGACATACCAAAGCACAGGCTAATCTCCAGGCTATCTCAGCATCACAAATACCTGTTACAGAGTCCATGCTACCATCCTGGCTCCTCCTAGCTCTTCTCACCCCCTCCCCTAAATTTCTCCAGCTCATGGGCTTCCCTTTCCCCAGCTTCTCATTCCTATAGAACCCAACTGTTTCAGCCATGCACCCTCTTTGCTCTCCTAGCTGTCTCTTGATCTCCTCTTGATCCCCTCTCTCTTTGCCCACTGTTTGTTCTCTCCCTCTCCCCCTCCCCCTCCCCCTCTCTCCCTCTCTCCCTCTCTCCCTCTCTCTCTCTCTCTCTCTCTCTCTCTCTCTCTCTCTCTCTCTCTCTCTCTGCCTGCTTGCCTCTCATAGGCCTGGTTTAGTCATGTCTAGACTGCTACTTTCTCTCACTGTTCTGGACTCTTCCAGATGCCTCTGACTGTAATCTCCTTCAAATCTACAATAAAACTCTCCTCAATCATACCTTGGAGAGATCAAACTCACTTTGCATTTGGTGCCAAAACCTCTTTTTATACAGGTATCAGGGACTGACCTTTGATCACCAGGACTGGAAACAGATGACTTGGTTCATTGAGCCATCTCTTTAGTTGTTTTCATGTAACTATCCTGGTAAGAGAACCCCTCAGTCTTCTGCTTGGGAGTACACTTCCGTTTCATCCATTAGCCATTGAGTAAGGGTATAGGCCAACAGAAGACTCTCAGCAAATATAGATTTCCTGTTTGACACATTGTTTTTCTTCACATAATATATGTTTCACCATGTTTAAAGCAGAACTACATCAGAAACTGGAAGACAGAGTCCAAAATGTTATACGTTATCAAGGAAATGGGTCACAACAATATGAATGTGGTATGAGGAAAAGCCCCAGTTGGATAAAGAAGGGGAAATCATGTGTGGCTTTGGGCATGTAAATACAAGGAAAGAAAGCTGAGAAACACATCATTGTTGTGTCATTTTCAAGGCAATATAAAGAGCCTCTTTCATGTGCTAGAAGGTCATTATGTAATTTGGGTGTGGGTGTTAGGTTGAGAGGACAATGAGAGGAACAGGGAGTTATTCATGACTTTCTTCTAGCAGACTGGTATGCACACTTTGTCAGCCTTGCCTTATCTTCCCATTCTACATACCAATAGGAAAAACAGGCAGGAATGAAGTGTACTTGAAGCTACACTAAATAAAGCCCAGTATCCATGTGTACTTTCCATGTTATTTAAATATGCTACTGCTGATGATGACATCCCCTTAGCAGGTTATGTAATCTGGTTATGAAATGCACAACAAAGAGTGGTAGTATCTTTACTGGCAGTTGTTGTAAAATAAATACCTATTGCTCTACCTTTGCCCAAAGTTGAATATCAACTTGCGCCTTAACTTTGGAATTCAAATAAAAGGAACAGTAACAGAAAGACAAATGGTTTATGCTAATAAAAATCCAAAGCAATACAACACCTTGAGTCTAACCTGAATGAAGCTGGATTTCCCAAGTTAACTGATAAACTTCTCTAGTATTAAAATTTGAATAGTGCTATGCTTTCTCCTCTTTCATTTATTTCACTTTTTGTTTGTTTGTTTGTTTGTTTGTTTGTTTGTTTGTTTTTGGCCTGTTTGTGTGCCCTTAGTATTGGCAAAACTCAGTTTGCTCTATGCTTTTCCTATTGATCAAAGCTAGTTAAAGATACTTTAACATAGAAGAACAGATTGAAAAATCACAAATCATTGCTCTGTTTCTATCCATAAGTCTAAATATTTGTGTCTTTTCCTATTGATCAAAGCTAGTTAAAGATACTTTAACATGGAAGAACAGATTGAAAAATCACAAATCATTGCTCTGTTTCTATCCATAAGTCTAAATATTTGTGTTAAGGAAAAGGTACTTACTTATGGTCACCTTTTCTTTTCTTTTTTTTATTTTAATTTAATTTTTATTTAAAAAATCTCTTTTATTATCCACATATCCCCTGTTCCCTGTCCTTTCCCTCCTCCCAATACCTCCCAGTCAGCCTTCATCCTAGCCCCTCCCCATCCACCCATCACCTCCCCCAAAGGGGCAAGAAGTCCCAAGGTGGATCAGCTCCAGGCAAGTCTTATGTCCTCATCCCAAAATCAAGGCTGGGTTAGGTGTTCCTCTGTAGGTAATGGGCTCTAAGGTGTCAGCCCACACACAGGAATACAGTCTTATCTCCCCTGTACTGCTCATGCCAGTCAATAGTTGTTGCGGTCAGCTTTTCATGAAGGTCATTCAACAAATTTACTCCAAATTTATAAGGACATAAACTCATTTTGCTTTTTGTAGCATGAATCAAAGTTCAGATAGGGCTCTAACTTGCACAGACTTTTAAGTTAATGAAGGACTAGGGACAAGGGATTTTCTTTCTAACAGTTTTATATTTTATTTCTTATTTTGGCCTTTTTGGCCAATGTTTGACAGATGTGTTTGTTGTTCTTTGGAAACTAGGAGATCGTTATGGAAGAATAGGTAAGGGGTGAGGCAAACAATTACTTGAATTGAGGAAATGCAGCTGCTTAGTTCTGTTTTTGAAACTGAAATTCTGCACTGCTCACTGACTGAGTAAAAACCTGGGAGACAGAAATCAGTTCAAAGAAATCGTTGAATTCAAGGCTAGCAGTGGACAAAGGAGAATTTTATATCTCAAAGCTCCCTCTTGGCAGCTGAGAATGTAACTCAATGGTAGAGTGCTTGACCAGTAGGTTCACAACCCTAATTCTGTGCCTGACACTGCCAAAACAAAGTCTGCATGTGGGACAGAAGGTTTTATTTCCCTTAATGGGCATTGGAATTTTGCCATGATCATTAAGTAGCCTGGAACTGGAGTTACAGACAGTTGTGAGATGTCTTGTAGGTGGTGGGAATCGAACCCAGGTCCTCTGGTATAACAGTCAGTGTTCTTAACTCATAATCCATCTCTCCAACCTCATGTGAATAAAATTTTTGTGAGACACAAAGTGGGTATAATGAGACAGTGAGTAAAACCATGCCTGATCTGAGGTGGGTCTCTCCAGAGTACTAACTGCTTCCATTCTTTTTCAAAAATCTGTCTAATCCAAAGACAGGTTTGTGGGGCTGAGCTATTCCAGCACAAGGAATGGTCACCATTTCCAGGCCAGCATGGGTCAAACACTGAGACCCTGTGTGACAAAGTAATACTGTCCTTTTAAAAAGTTGTAAGAACACTGTATGCTCTTCCAGACAGTCTGGGTACAATTCCAGCGATCACATGGCAGCACACAACTATCTATGTTTCCAGTTCCAGGAGATCCAATGCCCTTTTATACCTTCTGTGTTCATTAGACATGCACATAGTCCACAGACACATATGCAAGGAAAGCATTTACACATAAAATATTAAATTAAAATTGGAAAAAAAAATCTGATTGAGACCCAGGACCTGGACTTCCTATGTCTATCACCTGCCTTTTCTCTTCAACTATATTACTTTAGAGCAAGTTAATTCCTATGAGCTGAAGTGAGGAAAAGATATTATAAAGGTCTGTCTTAAGAGTTTAGAATGGTAACTAGATATGGTGGCTCCAATCAGTAATCAGAGTACTCAGGAGGCTAGATCAGGAGGATGGTTGTGAGTTTCAGGCCAGCCTGAGCTACAAAACAAGACCCTGTCTCTGTTGTCACAAAACAAAACACCATGACCCACTCTAAATGTGGATGCTACCATTCCATATGCTGATGTCAAAGGCTAAGTGAAGGGGAAAAATCAAGCTTGACATGAGTGATCATCTTCTTCCAGACTATGGATAAAATGGAACCAGCTCTTTCAAATTCCTATTACCAGGCCTTCCCTACCATGACATACTATATTCTCAAAATATGCACCCAAATAAACCACTTCCCCCTAAATAGAAGAACGTTTATTTTAATAGATTAATTCGTTTTTCTGGAACACAGTCTCACTTTGTAGTGATGGTTTGCCTTGTAATCACTATTCAATGCACACTTCTTTCAACTGTGCAGCAGTCCTGCCTCAGCTTTTTAAGTCCAGGGGCTGTAGATGCAAGCCACCAAAACAGTTAAAGAAAGTTGCCAATGCTATAAATAGCTCTTACAATACCCTTTTTTTCTTGGTTCTCCATTGGTGATGGGTAAGCTGTGGAAATGAACATAATGGTACTATGCTGTTTAAGCCAACTTCTTCAGGCGAATGTCCCTTGACCACTGCTAACACATCTTATGAACAGAGCCAAGGCTAGCTGAGGACTCTGGGGGATGTGGAATAATCTTATACTGCCTGAAATAGTATAATTAATAATAATAATAAAGGAAGGCACACAAAACCAAGAGTGAATATAAATTTGTTCTTATCTGCAGAAAAGTAGTAACTAGTTCTTACAGATAAGTAGTAACTAGTTCTTACAGATACATGAAACCTAACATTTAGCTACTGTGTGTACATAGAATCATAACTGTGGCAGGTGTCTTATGTGAACATTTCCTAAGACTTTGAAAGACAGTCTCCCTAGATATCACCTTGCTCAATATCTTTTCTTGCCTTTCTTTCATACTTCCTGTGTCACTCATTGATTCATTGGCTCTTGGGTTCATGGTCCTTCTTTTCAACTATGAAAAAATATCTCTGCCATTTATTTCTTTGTTTTTCAATTTATTATCATGTATTATTATACTTATGGTGTCTGTGTATGCATGTATAGATGTTTGTATATGTCCCTATGTATGAGTGCATATATGCACATCCCATGGCAGTCATGCGGAATGCAGTGGACAACCTTGGATGTAAATCATTACCTTCTCCCTTGCTTGAAATAAGATCTCTTTAGTGTGGATTGCTGCATATGCCCAGCTACCTGGCCCTCAAGATCCTAAGAACTGCCCCATCTCTGTTTCCCATCTTCCCATAGGAACTCTGAGATACAGACATATTTTACCAGAATCAGCTTTGAATAGATTCTGGAGATTCAAATTCCAGTCCTCAAACTTGTATGTCAGCTTTACCCACTGAACTATCACCCTACTGGGCTTCAGAGCCTTGAAATCTTTCTTGAAAGAAATGGAGGTCTCACAGCATAGTTTACACAGGCCTAGATTCTACTATGCAGTTAAGAGGGTCTCAAAGTAGTGATAACCCCACCTCAACATCCCCCCGGCAATCGTTAGAATTACAGATATGAACCACTACATCTGTCTATGGAACCTTTAAATATACTTCTTTTGTCTGCTTAACCAGGATAAGCTCTGTCAGTAGAATGTGCTAGAAAGACATTGTAAGATGAAAGCAGCCAGCAAGAGTTTCTCAGAGATTTTTGATTTTATAAGTAATTTTCTTTCTCCAGGATATTAAAGAAAGTTGTTTTCCAAACAGCATAGTTTTGGGCAGGAGGTATAACTAAGTGGTAAATTGTTTTCCAAGCATGGGTTCAATACCCAACATTGAAACAAACAACAAAAATAATTTCTCAACAAGCTGAGACTCAATCTTTCTCCTCCCATCTCTCTCTCTCTCTCTCTCTCTCTCTCTCTCTCTCTCTCTCTCTCTCTCTCTCTCTCTCTCTCTCTCGATTAAGGACTTGGAGAATAACCTTGAATTCCTGAACCTTCGGACTCTACCTGCTGAGTGTTAGAATTACAAGTAGATAATACCACACACCCGACACCTGGTTTGTGCAGTGCTATGGATTGAACTCAGGGTTTCAAGAATGCTAGACAAACACTACCAACTGAGCAAAAATCAAACCTCCTATTTTTGAAATATGAAGTATGACTAAATATGAAACAATTCTTATCATCTAGAACTACTTTGGTGTCTTGATATTCTGAGAGAAAAACTTAGTCTCCAACCTTCACAGAAACTGAATATCTTCACCCTGTCACTTAATTTATTGGTTGCAATATTTTGCCATGAGATTTTTCTCAGGAAGCAATAATGCCTTGTTTGGTTTCAATTTCAGCTGCATTCCTTCAAACAATACTCTGTCAAACAGCAGAAGACATTGTTGCCTGCTTGTCTTGCCATGACTCTTGCCTTTGCAGCTCAGGCTCCTCTCCCACACTGCCACAGCAAGATCAGACCTGCTATAGTGATAGGGATGAAAGCTGTCCAAAATCAGAGTCTTGAATACATTTTTAAAAATTCTCACTTTTTGTCGTTATAAGTTCTCACTATGGAGTCCTAGATGGCCTAAAAGTCACTGTCAAGTTGGCCTTGAACTTTTAATATATCTGTCAGCTTTCCAATTAGGTGGTATAAAGGACTGCATCACTAGAAATGACAACTATTAATTTTTATCTATACATTGTAATTGTACCAAAATATATTAGACTCCACACATATAATGATCAAATAGCACTTTCCATCTGGGTATTGAAGGTTTTGCCTATTACTCTAAGCACTCAGGAGGTGAGACGGGAGAATTGGTGTGAGTTCTAGGGAGCCTGAACTATAGAATGAGACTATGTGTCTAAAATCCAAAGGTGTGAATGAGTTTGCTCAGTGGGTAAATACACAAGTCGGCAAGCCTGATGAACTGTTTCCATCCCAGTGATCAACATGGTGGTGAGAACTGTCTCCTGCAAATTGACCTTCAATCTGCACTGTACAACACACTGGTACACACATACACACACACACACACACACACACACACACACACACACACCTAAACACAAAACAAAAATAAATCAAACGGGAAATGTATACAGCAATTAAAGAATTAGAAGTCCTACTGCTTCCTGGGCTCAACTTAGGTACAAAATAAACATAACAAGCTTTCCTTTAGACTATACTAGATTGAAGTACTGTCAGGATGAGATTGTGACATCACATTTGACCTCTCTGAATAAATCACTAGCATTCCACCCTGAAGTTTGCAGTGAAGGAGGCTTCCCTAGTCCCAGAAGCAGCTATTATCCTTAGGTTCTTTGGTAGGCAGAGTAATAATTTTCCAAATATGTCCGTATTCTAATACTCAGAAACTATGAATATATATCCTTTCATGGCACCAGAAAAAGGATTCAAATTTCTCAAAGACTAATAATCAGATCTTCTACGACGGGAAAATTACCCTAGCTTATCTTCTGGGCTCAATGGAATTACAAGTGTCCTGAAAAGTACACAAAGGTGTCAAAATAACAAGAGGTGAAAAAAAACACCTGACTATTGCTGACTCAATGAATATAGGTAACTACAGAAGCTGCCTCCCTAGAATCTCCCTAAGGAATGCAATCTTGTAACACCTTCAGTTTTAGCCAATAGTGAGAGCCATTTTGAACTGCTAACCATAGAATCATGAGATTGTGAATGTGTGTTAAACTTTGAGTTAAACAAAAAGTTTATGTTGTTGTTCAAAGGAGCCACAGGAGAAACTAAACATGTCCCATATGACCAATTGGTGATATTTTAGTTCACTGAATTTTTATGAGTTGATTATTTTATAATTAAAAAAGTAGTATTCTGGTTTTTTTCTTACCCATTATATTTGCTATATTAGTATGACTATATTAGTCATACTTCCCCTGGTCTTTCTAGTGAAAAATCACTTTTCTTTTTGAGACAGTGTCTATATAGCCCACCCTGATCTTTAAAAGGCTATGATTTCTGATCCTCCTGCCTTCATTTCTCAAATGATGGGACACTCAACGCCACTCTTGGTTTATGTGATACAGGGAAGATCTCAGGACTTTATGCATTCTAAGTAATCACTCTCACCAACTCTCTCTCTCTCTCTCTCTCTCTCTCTCTCTCTCTCTCTCTCTCTCTCTCTCTCTCTCTCTCTCCCCCTTCCTCTTTCCCTCCATCTCCTAAATCTTGGGATCAGAGGTGACAGGCACCAAGCTTGGTTTATGTAGTGCTTGGTACAAAACTCAGTTTTATGCACAATGCTTGAACATTCAACCACCTGAACGATATTCCCAGACCAATATATTTATTTTTAAGTCTTTTTGTTAATAGTTTGAGACTTTAATGCAATGCATTTTGATCATATTCATACTCAACTCCTCCCAGATCCACTTACACCTCCTTATCCCCTTCCACCTTCATGCCCTTTTACTTTTAATAACTTACCAACTTCCATTGGTACTGTTCATATCTAATGAGTGTGAGGCCATCCACTGGATGTGTGGTTGACCTACTAGAAGCCACATCTCCTTCCTCCCAAGAAGCCATCAACTGTCCACAGCTCTTTACTTTGGGGTAAGAGATAATGAACTTCCCACTCTATACTAGAATTCTTGTGGCATAATTTTGTGTAGGTATTGTGCAGACAACCACAGCTGCTGTAAGATAAAACTGTAGTAGTCCTGATGTGTCTAGAAGATTGTTTTGCTTCAGTTCTCTCTGATATCTGCTCTTACAATCTTTCCCCATCCTTTTCTGTGATGGTCCCTGAACCTCAGAGAAAAAGTGTGATATAGATGTTTCATTTGTGGCTATGCACTCCATAGTCACTTACTCTCCACACTGTGACCAACTAACTGCCATAGACCAAGAAACTTCTCCAATGATGTCTGAGAGGTGCTCTAACTAAATTAAATATGATAATACCTCACTATAGATCCATTTATGGAATTTATAATTAATTCCTGAGTTTCAATAATAGTACTTCAAGGGTGAGGCAATAAGATGACAAATTTGAAGACAGCTTGTTTTTCCATCTTCTTTTTAAAATTTTATAACACTAGGTCTTTTACTATAGACTAGGCAGACTACAAATTTTTCAAAAACCCTATTCAGTCTCTCAAGTACATAACCATGCCCAGTTAAATATCCTTTTTTTCTAAAAAATATAGCTTTTAAAAATGTTTTTTGTCATAAGATGCTTACTATAGATACTCAAGATCTATTAAGCTCAGTATTGATAATTTCAGTATCCCTTGGACTAGTATTTAAGTGGTAAAATATAAAGATCACAATTTCAGTGGAGATGCTTTGAATATACACATTTACTTGTGCATCATCTCTATATCATATTGCTTCCCAAAAAATGCTATATATTTTTTCTTGTGGTCAAAGTTATCATTAGCACTGTTCCAGTTGCTCAGCAGCCCTTCATAATTTATGTGGTCTCTCATTATGTTGGTTCCTAAACAATACCTTTATTTTATTTGTAACAGGACCTTACTATGTAGTACTGACTAGCATAGGTTTGTAGCAGCCCTACTGCTTTGCCTTCCTGAGTGTTGGGATCACAGGTGTAACACTAGACCCAGGAATAATATTTTTATTATCTTCTACACTTCTGGAGAATGAAGCAAATTCAGAATTTGTTTTATATAATGTTAGTAAAACATTTCCCACCCATTATCTCATTAGAGATTTCCACGAGCCCTGTGAGATGAGTCAAGTTTCAAGGAGGTATCTTCAAAATTGCAGTATATAATGGGGGCTGGAAAGATGGTTTAGTGGTTAAGAGTTCACGCTGCATTTTTAGGGGACCTGAATCTTGTTCCCAGCCGCCAGTTAGGCAGATAACAAATATCCGTATTTCCAACTCCAGGGAATCCAATGCCTTCTTCTGGCCTTCTTGAGTACTTGCACACTACACACACACACACACACACACACACACACACACACACACACACACACACACACAAATGTATAAAGAGAGAGAGTCACATGGGGGTTAAAATATAAAATATGTTAAAAATGGAAATATAGATGTTAAGAAGTTAGCCCAAGATCACTCAATCAATTAGTATTCAAAATGAGTATAAAATTCTAGCCTCAGCTTGGTAATTAACACATATAAACTCATACTCCACATTTGGAGGATAAAGAAATAAAATAGACTTGTCTATTCTGTGTTAATTAATGAGAACCTGACTCAAATAAGAAAGAGAGAGAATGGAGAGGAGGAGGAGAAGGAGGAGGAAGAAGGGGAAAAAAGAAGCAAAAAGAAGAAAGAAAAAGAAGAGATAAACAAGTTGATGTAGTAGCATATATATATACATATACATACATACATACATACATACATACACACACACACACACACACACACACACACACACACACACACACACACACACACACACACACACACACACACACACACACACACACACACACACACACACACACATATATGATGCCAGAACTTAAGAAGTGGAAGCAGGAGAATCAGAAACTCAAGGTTTGTTCTGCCACTTAATGAGATAAGCCTGGGCTTCATAAGACCCTGTCTAAGAAGTATTTTTTATAATAAACTATTAATCACTTTTTCTGCCTTTTGCCCAGGATAAAGTATATAATATCTGTTCCTTCAAGTTTAATATCTTGTATGTTCTCTGTCTAAGGACAATAAATAGATTTTTGGAGCTTCAAGAAGGTACAAGATTTACTTCAACCACTCTATAAAGTGATCTGACATTTCGTATCTCTGGGACTGGTACCTACTCTGGTTCAAGAGTGAGGGTTTGGGTGATGATTGGGTGACACTTCTTGCAATTCTTTGTTTTACATTTATTGTTGTGTGTCTGTTTGTGCCACATGCATGTATAGAAGTCAGAGCAACTTGAGAGTTGATCATCTTCTACTGTGTAGATTCTAGGGTTCAATCTTAGGTCTTTAGGCTCTGCATTAAGTACATTTACCTGTTAAAGCATCTCACTGGCCTCTTGCAATTCACTGTTGCTGAAAAACATTTCTATTTAGGAACATAGGCTTTAGCTTGTAGATGTATTCTTTTAAGCACATAAGCAATGCTTAGACATTTGGAGCCAAACTGCTGTGTCAGTGAGATGGTTCAGCAAGTAAAGATGTTTGTTGCATAAACCTAACAACCTGGGTTCAGTACCTAGAATACACATAAAGATGGAAGGACACAACTGATCCCTCTGACCTCTGCATATGTACCATGACAACATGCCCACACATATCAAACACAGAAATACAATAATAACAAATAAAATAAGGTGTGAGGAGCTGGATGGTAGGTTGAGAGCACTTAGTGCTCTGGTAAAGACAATACAGTGAGTCACAGACTTCTGTGACTCAGTTCCACATGATCTGATACTCGTTTCTGATTCTTTAACACTGGGTATACACATACATACATGAAAGAAAGATGTAGAGAATACAAATAAAAGCTTATTTGTATTTTCTTATTTTTCTGAGACAGGGACTCTCACTATGTAGACCATCTGCTTCTGCCCCCTGAGTGCTGGTCCACATTAAAGGCACATGGACCACACTCAGCAAGATAAATAAACCATTTTTAATTAATAAAATAAACATGTAAAATAAAAATTTAGAGACAAACTAATAGTTATCATGTTCTAATCTGTGTCCTTTCAGTTAAGAAAAAAAAACTAAAGCATAATTTTTGAAACCATTATAATTTTAGTTTTCACTTTGATATTGTTATTTCCTACAATAATTTCCTTAAGATTATTATAAATTCAAGAATGTTGCATAGTATCTTCTTACTATAATTACCTTAACACTGTTAAAAATGCAAGATTGTCCAGTGGTATCATAAGAAGCAGAAAATCAATAGGCTGGTCATTTATTAAGCATGTGCTAATAGCAAATTTTAAACTGTTTGAACTTAAAATGAAGACTGGTTATCACATGTACTTTTCAAGATTTAAAAAGATATATGTATATAAAAATAGACAAATATGTTATCAGAATAGTTATCATCTATCTCTCCTCTTTCAGAGAGGGTCTAGCCATGTAGTGCAGGATAGACCCTAATTCTCAGTGATCCTCAACCCTCAAGCCTCTGTCTTCTGAGCAGCAGAGTTACAGACTGCACATACCACCATTTATATCTTTATCTCTATTTCCATACCTGCTACCTTTGTTTCCATGTCTATTTCCATTTCTTTCCCCTTATATCTCTCTCCCTAGCTCAGGCTTGAGCACTAGGTCTCTCACATACTAAGATAGCATTCTACTACATTCCCAGCCCCAAAATTGCTCTTAAACTTTTAAAATATTTTGGCTTTTTAAGTAGCATGTTTGCTGTGGGATAATCCTCTTGTACACTGTAAAGATTTGTCACTCAAATTGGTTTAATAAAACCCTGATTGGTCTGGCAAGAAGTGAAGGCAAAATGTCCAAACTAAGGATCATAGAAAGGAAAAGGGCAGAATCAGGAGTCACCAGCTAGATGCAAAGAGAGCAGGAAATGAACGTGCCATGCAAATAAAGGTACCACCATGTGGCAGAGCATGGAGAGATATGGATTAATTTAAGTGTAAGAGTTAGCTAGTAACAAGCCTGAGCTGACAGTTGAGCATTTAAAATTAAGAGAAGCCTCTGTGTGGTAATTTGGGAAGCAGCTACTGGGTATTTTGGAGACGCTGTCAAGACAGAAACTTCTACTACACATGTTTGAGAGTGTGTGTTTTTGTGTGGGGGGTGGAGGGGCATGCACACATACATGCCAGCACACATGAAGGGTCAGGGGACAACTCTGCATAGTGGGTTCTCAGTTTGTCAGACTGATACAGTAAACATTTTTACCTGCTGAGCCACCTCATTCGAACTTGTTTGTTTTTTGAATCAAGGTCTCAAAATGTCCTTCTGAGTGACCTTGAACTCTATATGTAGTTCATGCTGTCTTTGAATGGACTGGCAGTCCTATTTCAGTCTACTGAGTGAACTACAAGCCTGTACTATCAGGTTTGGACTTATTATCTTTATGTATTTATTTGAAGTTACTTTAGTTTTTGAGACAGGTTTCACTCTGCATCTACAGTTGGCCTCGAACACACAGCAATCTTACTTGCCTTGGCCTTCTAAGTGCAGAGATTATAGGTGTGAGATACCATGTGTAGCAAAATGTTTCTGGCCTGGACTAGCCCCAAGGTCCCGACTCACCCATAGTTGCTTAGCTACCCTAAATGACTCAGACGTTTATATTAATTACAAACTCTTTGGCCTATGGCTCAAGCTTATTGCTAGCTAGCTCTTGCATCTTAACCCATTTCTATTCATCTATGTCTCTCCATGTGGCTTGTGGTTTACCTATATTCCATTACATTTTGCTATCCAGATAGCTGGATCGTGTCACTCTTTGACTCCACCCTCCTTTCCCTGTATCTATGCTTGAATTTCCCGCCTGCCCATAAGCTTGCTTGCCATAGGCCAAAACAGTTCCTTTATTATCCAATGGAATTTCACAGCATACAGAAAGGCATCCCACATTAACCACACCTGACTTTTAACTTACTTATACTATAAAGAAGAAATGAAGTACTATCTCCATTGTTTTCATCATATGCTACCATTAAGATCTAATCAGCATAATATACATTAAAAAAAACAGAAGATTACTCCTTGATAATTGCAATTTCCACTTTTTACTAAAGGTGGCAGTGCTCTTCTCTAAGGAGAACCAAATTTTTTGCAGATAACAATTTATTTGTTATACTTCTTTTATATTATATATTGCCTAGTATGGTGGCACACACCTTATATCCCAGCACAACAGGGTCAGTGGCAGGCCTGGTCTACATAGCAAGTTCCAAGAAATCAAAGGGTCTGTAGAGAGAACATGCCTCGGTAACATTATTATTATTATTATCATCATTATTATTATTATTATTATTATTATTATTATTAAGATACATAATGTATTTTGGTCATATTTATCCCTATTGCCTTTTTATACACTTCCCACTACATTATTTTAGGGAGTCTCACCTTGTAGCCAAGGCACAATCTGTTTTCTGTTAGAATCTACTTTTTGGTGGTTGCTGTTTTAAACGCACACTGCTGGAGTGACACTGGTATGGATAATAGAATATTATTCATGTATGCTGGTTTGGCGGGCCATATTTTTAATTCTGACACTTAGAAGTTTAGGTAAGTGGATCATGATCACTCTGGGCTACATGGTGAGACTCTGTACAAAAAAAAAAAAGAAAGAAAATAACAAGAGAATTTCAATGAGGTGATTTTCACAACTCTTCTATGATAGTTCTTTATGCTTACTTTCCAGCTTATGACATTTTCATTGGCTCTTCCCACCACCCACATGGTAGTTATTTAAATAGGTTAGAGGTCATCTTGTTTCCTGCCTCTGTGTTTATTACCTATATGAATGGCAGTGCCAACCACTGAAACCAGATAAGAGGTCATGGAAAGGAATGAGGACTCTGGAATTTTGTAAAGACACCATGGGATTTTGTCTAGCTTTAAAGAAACGGAGAATGTACTTTAAAGTAAAAATTCTGAAGGTCTTACTATTTCCTCCCTGCAGTTTCTAACTTTTCTCTTGGAACCTCTGTTTGACCTTTTGCTCAGTTTTCCACTATCAGAAAACCAGAGTTGAGAAGCAGAATGTAGAGGAAAGAGCATTTCTTTGGCATCAGAAAATCTATTTTGGCATCTTTGTTCTGCCACTCAATTTGATTTTCCTTAGGATAGTTATTTAAACCCTAATGCTCGGTTATCTCATTTATAAATTGAGGTTAATAATGGATCATGAAAAGGTAGCAGAAGATACAACAAATATAAAAACATTTGTGTAATATTTACATTTAGATTATTAATTTTTCAAGATTTAAACATGAATATTTAATGTGATGGGTCTTTTGGGCACTTTTTTAAGAAGTCCCAGAAACTTTGCATGAGCTGCTGGCTCTGCTTAAATGACTTCTGCCCTTACTCTCAGGATTCTATCTTTGAATGACTGTTTAGAGGTCAGGCATAGTGGCACAGGTTTGTAATCCAGGGACCTGGGAAATGGAGTTCAAGGTCACCCTCAGCTATGTAATGAGTTTTTGGCTAGCTTGGGCTACATGAGACTGTCTTTAAAAAATAGTTAATAGTCCATTTGTAGAGACCTTCATACCACCTATGCTTACCTTTTACTAAATGCTACAATTCTTATTGACCAAATACAAATCCCTTTAAAGCAACTGGAGTCCTTTGTGAGCAGAAGTGGAATTTTGATTTTGTTTTGTTCAGATAATGCATAGGATTCACAAGAGATAACTAATAACAGGGAAAGTGGAGAGCAGATGAATAAAACAAGCACTGGTAATACATAATAATAATAATTAGGGGGAGAATAATAGTAGGGTGTGGCTGCTACATTCCTGCTATCAGAACACTTAGGAGGCATAAACAGAAAAATCACTGCAAATTTCCTTCTGTATTAACATTGTGGTATATACCTGTAATCTCAATAGTCAGGGGGCAGATAAAAGAGGATTACAAGATTAAATTCAACCTCAACTACATAGTAACCACCAGGTGAGTCTCAGGAACTCATTAAAACCATGTATTGCTAAGTGTGGTGGCACACACCAAAAATCCAAGAACATGGGAAATGCCTGAAAGCAGAAGGAAATTCAAGGTAGTCCTCTGCAGGGGGGGGGGTTAGGCCATTTATACATGAGACTCTGCCACAAACAGACTCAAAAAGAGGCCTTGAAGAATAAGAACAATTTGATATGGAAAATGAAGAACATTCTAATTGGCAGTGGTTAGAGTACCTATGGGGAGGCTGTGAGGATAGAAAAATAAATAGAAAGTTACTTTGAATTCAGAGATTAGGAAGTTTAAAGAGTTATAGCAAATAACTTGTATGAGGAGTCTGTCCCAGGATGATCAGAGTGAACCTCTGTGGTTTATATTTTTTGCCTTTTCCTCCTGCTGTTACTTCATATTTACTGAGTCTTACGACTTCCTGACGCTGATTGTGTTCCTTAAATAATCAAAATCAATCATATAAGCCAAATGTAGTAGTGAGACTGGTAATCACAGCAACTCAGAATGCTGAAGCAGAAGAATAGCACAATTGAATCGCCCTTGCCTACACAGAGAGTTCAAGGCCATCATAAGCAATTTAGGAAGATACTAATTCAAAATCGAATCGAAAGAAAGGGCTAGGGATATAGCTTTATGTTTTAAAAGTATAAAAGAGGAAGTAAAACTCAGTTGACAGAATGTTTGTCAATAATATGCATAAAATCCAGCACCACATAAACTTGAAGACCTAGAATCTCAACACAACACCTGGGAAGGGGAAGCAGGAGGATTAGAAATTTAAGATCATCCAGGGCTACATGCAAGTTTGAATCCAGCCTATGATACTTCACATTCTGTCTCGAAAACCAAAACAAACAAAGGCTACACAGGTGGCGAATATCTGCAATCCTAGTACTTCTATACTATGCAGGAAAGGAAGGAGGATCAGGAGTTCAAGGTCATCTTTAACAACATAATGAATTTCAGTCCACCCTGGGCTATGTAAGACCCTATCTCTAAAAAAAAAAAAAAAAAAAAAAAAAAAAAAAAAAAAAAAAAAAAAAAAAAAAAAAAAGCTAGCAAAACACCATAGGGGGGAAAGGTCCACAAAAATAATATAGGAATGAGATTATTTGATTTTCAAAAACATTTTATGTGTATTGGCCTTTGGTCTGCATATATGTCCATGTGCCCCTTATATGTTAGAAGTTATCAGGTCCCCTTGTAACTGAAGTAACAGAAAGCTGTGAACCATCTGGGTGCTAGGAATTTGACCTGAGTCTTCTGAAGGAACAGACAACTACTGAGATATCTCTTCAGCCTTGTTCAATTTTATTCTTTAAGAGAGAATTCAATTCTGTAATTCAGGCTTCCCTGGAATGCACAACAATCTTCCTGTTTTAGCCTCCTGAGTACACAGATTACAGATATGAGTCACCTTTGTTCATTTAAATGTAACTATTTTGATTGTTAGTAACATTAAAAGCCACTCTTAAACAAGTCAGTTCCATCACCTGAATGTCTTCTGCTTCTACCACTAGTCATCATGACTATCATCTGTACTGGTCTAATGTAGATGTACAAGTCATCAAAGGGAAAGGTGATCTGTGGGTCATTGTCAGCTTCAATTCTTCAGGTCCACTTGCATGAAGCCATTTGCCTAGTTCATATTATGGAAAGTCTTCATTACTACCTCTTCACTTTGTGATTGGTCATATGCTGTTGGACTATGCTCTTGTACATTGCAAATATTTGCCACTCCTATTTGTTTAATAAAATGTTGATTGGTTGAGTAGCTAGAAAGGAAGTAGAGACGGGGTAAGCAGACTAGGAGAATTCTGGGAAGTGGAAGGACAGAGCAGGGACAACAGTGAGATACAGAGGAAGTGGGATGAGAAGGCTGCACTGAGCAAAAGGGCACCAAGCCACATGGGTAAACATAAATAGAAATATGGGTTAACTTAAAGTATAAGAGTTGTAAGTATTAAGCCTGAGCCATAGGTCATATGGGTCAAACATTTTATAAATAATATAAGCCTTTGTGTGATTATTTGAGACTACCAAGCAGCTACGGAACTGCATGTCCAGACCTTGGGTCTAGGCCAGGCTGGACGGGCCAAAAACTTCAAGCTACAGTCATATAACTTGCTTTGGAAAAATAAAAATTTAATAGACATGGAAGGATGGAAAAAAAAGAGTCTAGGTTGAAGTAATACATTTTTATTTGTCCCTCTGTACTTTTCTTAAAAGAGAATCTTGATATGTAGCTGCAGTGCTTTGAATGATAATGTCTCCCTTAGGAGACATCAAATATTTGATATTTGAACATTTGGTCCACATTTAAGTGGCACTGTTTGGGGAGATTTAGAATATGCAGCCTGACTAAAGAAAATAAGTCGTTGGACTCACACTGTGAGATTAAGAAAAGACTTTTGCTACTTCCAGATTATTCTCTCACTTTGTGCTTGTAGTTAAGATGTGAGCTATCAGCTCTCAGATCTTGCCACAACGCCTTGCCTCCCTAAAATAACAGACTCATCCCTTCGGATCATAATCCAAAATAAGCTCTCTTTCAGTTGCCTTGGTCACTGTATTTTATCACTGCAACAGAAAAGGAAGTTAGGACCAGAGAGTAGACTGTTGCTGTCAAGAATCTGACAAGGTTTTGGAGGAATATGAAATGTTTTGGAAGTTTTTACTAAGAAAGTGGTTAAAGGAGGTGAGCAGAGATTAAAGGGTCTTCCTAATATGAGTTTGGAAAAAGTAGTGCTGAGAAAAATGTGAACTGTGGAGGCCCAAGTGAAGAGGCTTCAGAGGGTATAACAATATTAGTAACTGGGCCAGAGCCCAGACTGATATTTTGGCAAATAATGTTCGCACTCTGCTCTTCCACTCAGAACTTGACTGAGGCTAAGTTAAAATGTAATTGACTAGTTTCTTCCATAGAGGTAATTTCATGGCAGCATAATATTGAATTTATGTTGTTATTATTATTAATAACTCCTTATGTCATTGTTATTATTAATAACTCATGAAGATTTATTATGAAAAAGAGCAAATGATATTGAAAGAAATATAAAATGTACAGTTTAGAAAGAAATAAGGAACACTAGGAGGCTTGATGTTGCAGCAAAGTCTTGTGCTATAAGAGATACAAGGATTAACACCATTAAAAAGAAGGTTCATGCTCAACACTGGAATATAGGGAAAGGTACACTTAGGGCATCACCACACCTAGTTAATTTTCTAAACTGTGAAAAAAAATTTTTCTGCTCCTGTAAAGCAATTGAATAACAGATCTGTTGCTAATGTGATGCAAAATGTGGTATGGGGCATCCCAAACTAACAACCAAACTTAACAATGTGATCTATATGGTGCTAGCTTTAGAAGCATGATGTATATAAAAGTGAAAAAGTATTTTTCCATTGCTTCTGAGAGCCACTGAATGAAGGCCCAAGGAGTCTGTGAGATACCATTGCATGAAGCTGTTGAAGTGAAGTCTGGATTGCAGTGGAGACCCAAATACACTGGGGTTGCCAGAGCTGTGGATGTCTGCCAAGTAAAGTTACACACAGAGAGTGGAACCAGCCTATAAGAGAGATATATGCTGCAAGCAGCAAAATTGGAGGGGCAGATGCAACTAAAACTTTTGAAACTAGAGTCCTAGCATGAGACATGAGATTATGGGGTTTGACGTCTCCCTTCTGGGTTTCAGTCTAGTTTAGGTCCAGCATTTCCTCATTATGATCCCAGTTCTTCATTTTGGAAAGGCAATGTATATTATGTACTATTATATGTAGGAACTATGTAACTTAAATTTATTTTTACAATGGTGTTACTATTAATGGATTACCTTCTCATAAGAGACTTTGAACTTTTAAATAGTGTTGAGACTTTGATTATGAAGACTTTTGACACTGGACTAAATGCATTTTGCATTGTAATATGCCCATTAGGTCTATGGGGCCACGGACTGAAATGTAGTGGTTTGAATGAGACTGTCCCCCTCAATGATTCAGATATTTGAAGATATGATTCTATATTGATGTCACTGTTTAGGAAGGTTTAGGAGACACAGCCTTGCTGAAGGAAGTACACTATTGTGGGGAAGCTTTGGGATTAAAAGCCTTGCACCACTTCCAGTTCACTTTCTCTGCTCTACATTTTTGATTCAAGATGTAAGTTCTCAGCTTTCCACTCCTGCATCATGTCTGTCTCTACTACTCTGCCTCCCCCACCACGATGGATTTAGAGCCTAAAGCCATATTAAGTCCTTCCTTAAGATGCCTTGGTTATGCTATTTTATCACAGCAGCAGAAAATTAACTGATACAGTATCTCAGAATAGCTTCCAACCAGGGAATCTTCCTGCTTTAGTTTCTTAACTTTTAGGATTACAAGTGTGGGCCACCATGCCCAGGTCCATTTGCCTTTTAGCTATCACATGGAAATATGTACAAGAGAAAACCTTCTTACTGACTCAAGGATGATGAGTACACCCAGAGCAGAGCCACTCAACCCAAGATATCACCTGGGGTAATTTAAAAGGTCATTGTAGCTTCTTGGGCCAGAAACAGGAACACCTAGCTGAACTCAGCCTAGATTTACGGGGGAAAAAAAAAAAAAAAAAAAACTCTAGCCAATAAACAGATACACAAACTTCTTTCCCATGCCATCTGTTCCATGCCACTGCAGTTGGCTAGATCAAGATGATAATTTGATGTCAAGTAATAGGAAAATATTTCTTCAAGAGGAACTGTATTTATGGGTAAATTCTAATCACAAAAGTGTGATGCCTTGGGGACTTTGAGACTGGGGAAGCCTTTGGAGCCCTGTGTAACTTGCTACCTAATGAATGCTTCAGAAAACCCATCTTTAGAATGAAGGAAAATAAAATAGATAATGAACAAGTTTCCAGAGGAAGGAGAGGTGAAGATTGGTGGATAAATTCAGACGAGTCTAATTCTAACACTAGCAAACATAAAGCTTGTTTAAGCTTCAGGCCTTGTATGAACACCTTCCCTCATCTCAACTGGTGAGGGAGCGTATGCCTGTAATGTAAGCTACCCTGGAAACTGAAGTAGGAGAATTGCTAGCTCAAGGTCTGCATGTACAAAAACTCTTAACAGGGCAAATGGAAACACAAATGAAGACATTCTTCAATTCCCATGTTTCATCTATAAGATAATAAAATTTAAAAACATCAATAGTTATTTTCTTATACATTATTTTGTATCTAAATTCTCTGCATCTGATTGGATCAGATTTCATGTTAGATGAGACATTCTCCACAGTGTGGAGATATTCCACTGTGTCTCGAAAAAGCCAAACCAAACCAAACAAACAAACAAAAGACAAAGACTGGAAGAGATGGCCCTGTCCTCTGATATCTCAGACTGTTTTCTTAAATTTGAAACATATCCCCACATTTCAATACATACAGAAACTCCTTTCCTAGGCCCTAAACTTTATTCCCATAACAAGAAACAAACTAAAACAAAATGGGATGGCAGGATGGCTCAGCAGGTAAAGGCACTTGCTATGCAAGTAAGACAGCCTGGGTTTGATCCCCAGAACCTATGTTATGGTAGAACGGAAGCAAATCCACAAAGTTGTCCTATGACTTCCACACATGTGTTAAGGCATACATATCACACACACACACACACACACACACACACACACACACACACACACACACACACACAAAGAGAGAGAGAGATCATGCATGCATATACACAATAAACACTACTAAAAACCAAGAACTATGGATGTATTTCAATGACAGATTACTTGCTTAATATGCAAAGGTGAGTGTATTTGATCCCCAACACATCACAAAAGTTTACTTTTTATGCACTTAACCCATTATATGCATTTGTGTATATCCACACACAAGTAGACACCTAGACCTTTACTTTTAGCTACCTTTAGTTGATTCTGTTCCTTGCAATTGAAGTACTAAGGAACTTCCCAAAATAAAAGAAAGCAAATGATATAACCTATATGTCCTCAAATGGTGAAGAAGTGAATTCACTGTGTACATGGAATGTGTAGTTGTCTTTCTACAGAACCAACAATCTTGAAGTTTAGGAGTTTAGACAATTTGGGGGATTGTGATATCTGAAGCACTTGAGATGCTCATGAAAACTCTCCAGTCTTTGCTGGCTGTGCTGAGGCAGAATGTTGTGGGGTAAGCTCACTCAAGCTGGTTATTTTTGGAGAATGTTAGGGGCAATAAATTATCTCTGGTCCATGAGATCTTTAATTTTCTAACAAGCCAGCTTCAGACATGGAGGTCTAATTCCCAAACAAGGAGCAAAGAAGGTTTAACCCCATTTAAAAGGCTTTTTAAAAAAGTTTTAAACATATATTAACTACATATAGTGAATTTTATTGTGACATTTTCAGACATGTACATATAATATTTTGATCATTTTCTGATCCCATTACCCTTTCTTGTCCCCTTTCCAATAATCTCCAGTTCTTTTTTTTAATATGTGGTACTAGGAATCAAGCTCAGAGCCTCACACATGCTAAGTAAGTGTTAAACCTCAGAGCCACATTCCCAGAAGGAAACTCATCTAAAATCCCCATTCCCGACCTATTTACTGTTGTCTCATCTTCCAAACTAGTCACCAGGATAAGCATGGAGTGAATAGGACTTAGGCAATGGTTCAAATTTATGAACGTTTAAACACTTTGGAAGCCATTACTGCTAGAATATAAAAGACTAGAATCAAGAGGAGGAAAGGAAAAACTGATAAAGAAGGAAGGGCCCTTGAACAAAGGCTGATGACCTGTGGAGCAGTCAATTTAAGGAAATCGGCAGCTTATGATAATTTTTGTTTGGGTTTTGATGCTCAGAACTGAATTTAGGGGCTCATACATACAAAGCAATCACTCTAAAGCTGAATTAATTATTAGACCTAAGGCTTTCATTTCCTCCTTCTTTGCCCATTTTCTCCTTCTC
Source organism: Phyllotis vaccarum (assembly GCA_033318265.1). Lineage (NCBI taxonomy): Eukaryota > Metazoa > Chordata > Mammalia > Rodentia > Cricetidae > Phyllotis > Phyllotis vaccarum. The sequence goes on from JARWLC010000013.1 coordinate 72,345,421, forward strand.
ATCCTTCTAGATTTTTTTTATTCTTTTGAGACAGAGTCCCATTGTATACTAGACTGTCCTCAACTTTAATATGGAGTTGAGGATTATCAAGAATTCCAGATCCTCCTATATCTACATTTCAAGTTTTAAGATATTACACACTACCAATCCCAGCCTTTTTGTTATTTCCTTTTGAGACAGGGTCCTTCTCCCTGAGTGGCTTTGAATACAAAGTGGTCCTTCTGCCTCAGCCTCCCATATTCTGGGAGCACAGACATGAGCCACTATACTCATGTACCTTCAACTTTATATATTACATGATTCATCTGTGGAAGACATAATATTTTAGTCCATATAAATATGATTCTAAATCTATGGGAACATTGGTCGAAATAGTTAATCCAGAATCATATGTATTGGTAATTGCCTGCAACCCCAAAACTCCCACATTGTGACACCAGCTTGGGCTACAGAGTGTGTTCCAGGCCATGCTGAGATACAGAATAAAACCCTATTTTAAAATATCAGAAATAAATATATGTCTATAAAATATATTTTACACAAATTTAGATAAAATAAATTTATATAAAATATATTATGTATGGGCTAATAGTGTAGTTAATGGTAAAATGCTTACTTACTACATTGGTTGCTATAGCCTCTTCTTCCTGAGTGCTGAAATGAATTATAGCTTTATGTACTCTAGAGAGCATTGTGCATAGAGACATTCATTCTACCACCTGAGTATATTAGACCTATTATCTAAGATTTTTATTTTAGGTTTCTTAAGAGAGACATTTATGTAGCTCAGACTATCCTTAATCTTGCTATGTACTCAAGGCAAACATTAAACACCTAATTCCCAAGAGCTGGAATTACATGAATGCACCACCACACCAGACTCTGCCTTTCTTTCTCTAGAAAAACACAATTATGCCAGAAATAACTAGGAAATATGAAGAGAATGAAAATAATTTCTGAGAATAATGCACACCACAGATTTCTTCATTGATGAAATCTTTATTGTGTATATGTGTGTATACATGTGTGTGGGGGGGGCATGTAGATGTGTAGATGAGGGCATCAGATCCCTTGGAACTCAAGTTCCAGGCAGCTCTGAGCCACTCAGTGTGGGTACTGGGAACCAAACTCCTATCCCCTGAAAGAGCAGTAAGTGCTCTTAACCAATGAGCCATCTCTCCAGACTCATAGATCTTATAATTTTGTTTTGTTGTGTTGTGTTATACATTGAAACAGTGGCTGGTCTGGTATTCACAATGAAAAATGAGCTGGGTTTGAACCCATGGCCATCTTCCTGCCTCAGCGTCCTACATGGTGGAATTACAGGAATTACACGCCTATCTTTCAAATTGTCTTGTACTTAATAGGAGAAAAGACTTATAAACATTAAGCATCACCGTGGAAAGGAAAACTATTCTGCACAGAATGCTTCACCAAGGCATAAAGCAAAAGATAACAAGCCCTGATTTGAGATGGGCTTGTATCTTTACTAATACAGAGCTGTGAATCTCAAATTCAAAGTAGTCAGTCTTTTTCCTATTCCTAAACAGACATGTGAGCCTGAGTATCCATTATCAGCTTGAAATTGATAGAATGGATATTTCCAGGCATTTCAGAAATATGCACTTTGTAACTAACTAAATAAACATGCAGACTATATAGATACCAGACATGTCTACACATGGACACTACCAATGAAAGTCTTCAATAGGAAGTTGCCACATTACCCCATCCAGAAGAAAAGGAATCAGGAGATGAGACACAAGATTAAGAGTTTCTACACTGCACACATACTCATTTACAAACAGAAGTTATTTCCCCTTTAACCAGGTTCCTCTTAGGATGTTGCTTAACTGCAAACCAATGATTGTGACATCACCTACATTTCCCAGCAGCCAGATACAAACTGCATAAGAAAAAAATTTCCATTTGTGAGTTGTAGTGTCACTAATCAGCAATTAGGGGAAAGGCCATGCAGGTCAGGGAAAAGTTAAGTTCATTTAGAAATGTAAACTGAAAAATGTACTTGAATTTGTCCTGAATAGCAAATATTGGGAGTACTTTTATTATATTTATTTGCTTGTTATATTTGTATGAGTATTCTATGGGAGTTATGCCCATGCTATAGTGTGTCTGTTAGAGAACAACTTTCAGCAGTTGGTACTCTTCTTTCTTTGTGGGTCCCAAAGATTGAACTCAAACTGTAAGACTTTGTGGCAAGTGCCATTGAATCATCTCTCCAGCAGAGATAGAGTCTCATTTAGCTCAGAGTAAACTTGAACTCTCTATAGAGTGATGATCTATGATCCAAGAGCTGATATTACACATGTGCTTACACTGTTTTATGTGGTTCTAAGTGTCAAACCCAGGGTCTCTGGCACACTAAGCAATCACTATACTAACTGAACTAGATGAGATCCCCAGCCCAAGGGTTAACCTTGGAGTTTCTTTTTAAAAGGAGACAAATCTATTAAAAATAAATTAGTGGTTTTATTTTGTGCTAATAGTTTACAAGACATTTAAAATTGCTTCAACTTTTAAAATGTTGAATTAATAAGAATGCTTAAATATAACTAAAAGGTAATCTAATAACATCACATATATTGTAAGTATGGAATAAAGCTTGAAAACACTGGTCACCAGTGAGGGAGATGAGAGCTGGAAATAGAAGTTGTGGCAAGAAGAGAGAAAGTGTGGTGATTTCCCCCAAGCAAGATAATGAATACCTTGTAATGAATAGTTAGATAAAGGAGAACTAGATATCCAAATCAATCAATACTATGCTGCAGTTTATAAAAGAATGCTTTATTGTGTGGACATAATATGGAACATTTTAGGGTTCACTGCCAAAGCATTAAGATTCCATATATCTCCTCCTCCAACTTTGTAATATGCTTGCTTCCTCCTTTACCTGATTCCTACTTCAGAGTAGAACACTGACTGCAACTGCTAAACCTACATTTCTACATCATCATTCAAAGTCCATATTTGCATTAGGGTCACTCTTTATTTTTGTTTTTGTTTTGTTTTGAGTATTTTGTCTGTTTTGAGGCAAGGTTTCTATGTATCAAAATTGTGTTGTATAGTTCAGGATGATCTTCAACTTCTGATATTTCTGCCTTTACCTTTTAAGCAATGGGATTACAGATATGTGCCACTATGCCAGATGCATTAGGATCACTCTTTGTATTGTATATTCTGTGGGGTTGGGCAAATAAATAATGCACTGTATTCACCATTAGACATTCTATCAGAGTAGTTTCAATACCCTAAATATCTCACTCATTTTACTACTGCTTCCTTGAACACCTGGCAATGACAAATACTTTTAGAATTAAAACGATCTTTAGCAATTTCATACCTGATTTCTCCTCCTACTCTCTCCAAAGATAATTCCTTCTTAGCCTTCCCACAATCATGTCTCAAAAAATAAACCCACTGAACCCTATTAGGGCTGCTTTCACATACATGGGTGTGGGGCTAGTCACTACAGGTATTCTAAGAGTATCCACACCCCTGAGGTAAATATGACTTTCCTTTCCCCTGGTAGCCATCAATTGCCAAAAGATCCTTAACTATGAATGAAGCTTCATGAGTCCCTTTCTCATCCCTGACAGAATACCAACTGGCTTGATTTTGTGCAGTTCTTGGGTGAGAATAGCTACTGTGAGTTTGTAAGTACAATGGTCATGTCATTTTCAGAAAATGGCGTTTTACAAGTCTTCCCTATCCTCCAGGTCTTTTGTTTTTTTTCCATTCCTCCTTCAGTGATGCCTCCTGAGCCTTGAGGGAAAGGTTTGGTACAGATATCCTATGCAGGGATGAACATTCAAGAGTCACTTATTTTCAGCAATTTGACTGTGAGTCTCTACATTAATGGTCTCCCACTGCAAAAAGCTCTTCTGACCAAGATTGAGCGTACCACTAATCTATAGGTTATAACTATAAATATTTAGAAGGCCATTTATCATGCTTACTTGGTAAAATAACAGTAGCAGTTTCCTCTCTAGTATCTAGGATCCTCCCCATGGGACTTTGACCAGGTTTACAGTACCAGACATGAATTTCTTCTTTTAAGTAGGCTTCCTATCCAATCAGAAAGTGAATGGCTACCCCCATGATAGCCATACCAGTATTACACCAGTAGGCATATTTTGCCTGGGAAGTCCACATTGTAACACACAGGGCCAATTTCTGCCCTTGTCTATTTACTATTTTTCTCCCTTAGCAGCCTGAATAATGTGGTGATGTATTTTATATTCAATAAAATCAGCCTGGAATATCAGAGAACAGAAAAAACCACAGTCAAACCATGAGAGTCAGACAGTGGTGACTCATGCCTTTAATGGCATCACAGGGGATGACCAAGTGGTGACCCAAGCCTTTAATCCTTACCCAGTTGTTTCACTTCCAGGTTCAATTCTGCATCACATTTTAGAGTTAAGATTAAAGGTGTGAGCTACTACTGTTTTATTCTTATTCTTATTTTTCATCTATAGTAAGTACAGTTGAATTAACACAATTCTTTCCACTCCCTTAGTAAAGAAAAGATAAGCAAGACATAGTAGCACAAACTATTAGTCCCAGCTATTCAGAAAGCTGAGTTTGGAAGATCACTTGAACCATGAGTTTGAGATCAACAAATCAAGACATCTTAAATATTTTTGTGTGCACACATAAGTATGCATATATGTGTATACACACACACACACACACACACACACACACACACACACACACACACCCTTCACAAACAGATATGTCCTCCCAAAAGAAATGTGGATTGCTTCCCAAAATAACTGTTCTCACTAAAATGACAATAAAATCCAATCATGGCAGCATAAACCTTTAATCTAAGCACCTTGAAGGCTAAGGCAAGGAGGTTGCTGAAATTTTAAAGTCAACCAAGATGACAAAGCAAGACATTTCTAAAAAGATCGACACACCCAAAAGACAATAAGCTTCAATCAGAATAATTGTTCCTTTTTATATGCCCTAATTCACTGATAGCTGAATTTTCAACCTAATAGATTTTTATTATGAATCCTAATATGAAGTTCATTCCTTTCAAATAGCCCATTAGTTTAAAGCCACTAAATGAAGACTTAAAATCTCATTGAGATTAGTGAATACTCTTCATTTGCTCGTTATAACTTAAGCCTACTATTTGAATTGTACAGAAGGCTGAACATTCTGTATGATAAGAGTACCTCAAAAGTTTCCAAAAATGTAAATGTAATGTAAGCATAGAATGTGAACACAATTATGGTAAAGCCAGAATTTTTGTTAGTATCTGTAATTTTTACTTTTTTGTATAAAGTATCAATAGGCAAATGATCAGAAAAAAGCATATATCTCTGCCTCTCTTCTATTAGCCAGAAGAGACTTAGTTTGCAACATAGTAAAATAAAGACAAACATGTACATAAGAAAGTGTGGGGGTAATTTAAGACTGGTAAGTTTCAAGTCAACCTGAGTCAAAAGTAAGAGTTTATCTCAAAAAAAGAGAAAGAAAAAAAGAAAGAAAAAAAGAAAGGAAGGAAGGAAGGAAGGAAGGAAGGAAGGAAGGAAGGAAGGAAGGAAGGAAGAAAGAAAGAAAGAAAGAAAGAAAGAAAGAAAGAAAGAAAGAAAGAAAGAAAGAAAGAAAGAAAGAAAGAAAGAAAGAAAGAAAGAGAAAAAGAAAGCTAGGTCTGAAGAAAGAAAGATTGTTGTCTGAGGCTGTGGAAAAACAAAGTAATCATCTGGGATGGTGCAGCATACCCAGTACACAGAAGTCTGGAGCAGGAGAATAATGAGTTGGATGCTAATATGAGTTATGCAGCAAGACCCTATCTGAAAACAAACAAAACAACAAAGAAGCAAACACACAGCCAGACCTGGTGCCACACACCTTTAGTGTCAATACGTGGAGGTAGAGGCAGGTAAATCTTCGTGAATTCTAAGTCAGCTAAGTGCTACCTAGTGAGATCCTGTTTCCAACACACACACACACATACACACACACACACACACACACACACACACACACACACACACACACATACACCCCACAGAGCCAAAACAGCCAATAATCCTAATTTAAATACCACTTTGCCCTTAACGAATCCAAACACCATCTTGAAGATTTTACAGGAATCATTCTTGTTCCAGAATAAATAAACTTTCTTTTTAATTTTTATGTGATCATGAAGTTTTTGTTTTCTCTCTCTCTCTCTCTCTCTCTCTCTCTCTCTCTCTCTCTCTCTCTCTCTCTCTCTCTGGTTTTCCAAGACAGGGTTTCTCTGTGTAGCTCCAGCTGTCCTAGAACTCACTCTGTAGTCCTGCATGGCCTCTAACTCAGAGATCCACCTGCCTCTGCCTCCCTGAGTGTTGGGATTAAAGGTATGTGCCACCACTACCAAGCTGATCCTGAACAGTTTAAATGTTTGATTAGCATAGTGAAAGGAGTATGTTCAAGACTCATCCATCACCCATTACACTCTTCAGAGTGAAAAGGCATGAGGGTTTAGTACCTTGCTAGAGTTGGAGAATAGTCCGGCAACTCTGTCACTTCCTCTGTGGCTCAGGGACCATTGTGGAAGAAGAAGCAGAAAGAATGTAAGAACCACAGAAAGCAGTGGAATGTTTTCCAGTACTCTTTTACAAGCAAAACTGCCACTATACTCATCAGATCAGAGGTACCTGCTTGCAAGAGTACACATGAGACAGAGAAGAAGGGGTAGGGGTGATAAATTACTGTTACAAGAAACTCTTGCTTGTGAAGATATGAATAAAACCTACCTCCTCCTTCTAAGGCTCCCTCTGCACTGCCTGAGCCAAGGGCTACTGCCCCCAAAGTAAGACTCCATTAATGTTCATACAAAGGAATCAGTGAGTTGGCTAAGCTTACATACAGAGCATGGTTGAGAAGTTAGGGGATGTACTGGAGTGTAAGTGATTCTAAAGCAGCTGTCTCTACTGAAAGGTCAGCACTCACTCAGTTAGGGCAATGGCTTCCCCATTGTGTAGACAACTTGGGCAATGGCTTCCCCACTACAGTGTAGAGAGAGCCTCTTCTCTTAGCCTCCTCTAGCTTATAACTAACACCTCCCATAGTCATGAAAGGCATGTGCAACTAGAGAAAGTTGCATTAAAAACTGAAAGAAATGGCTGGAATATGAAGTATGAGTCCAATAACCCTTATCTGTTATCTTTAGTGATGGGTGTGGATAAGTCTTCAACACATTCCTTTGACTATGAAACACAAGAGGAAATGGAAGAAAATGAGAAATGAAAAAATACCTGAAGGACATTGACAGCAATAATAACCCAAGTTTACCATGAATATATATATATATATATATATGGTATTTTGACCATCAAGGGCCAATATTCATCTCCCCCACTCTGTGAAAACTGTGTCAAAATATTTTAGTCACTTCTACTTGGTGAAGCTTTTGTTTATGAAGAGATCTACTTTCCCCAGTCCTAGAACTTGATAGCCCCAAACCCCTTTCCTTCATTAATTTTGTGCTGACTTTTTAAAATTATATAATGAAAAACTGTGAGCTTAGACTCCAGTCAATAGAGAACTGACACAATCATCACCTGCAATAGAATAAAAATCAAAACAATCAAATAAACAAACAAAAAAAGTGAACATATTGCCACAGTGTTCTTGCTAGCCCAGTTTGGTTTCTGGCACACTTTTTTATAGAAAGAATTTTCTTGCTAAGCTACTTTCACTTTATCCATGTATTCCTTTGTGCAACACCTAGATTGTTCTTTGTTTGTTTTTAATAGTCATAAACAGCATACTGGGAAAGCACTTTAGCTGACATATCACATTCATTTAACAAAACAATTGCAGTCACTTCTTTACTGTTGCTTATTACTTCTATCTTAGTCAGTGTTCTATTGCTGTGAAGAGACATCTTGACTACATTAATGAAAGGAAAACGTTTCATTGAGGATGGCTTACACTTTCAGAGGTTTAGTCCATTATCACCACGGGGAGTCATGGTGGCATGCAGGCAGACTTGGTGCTGGAGAAGTAGCTGAGAGTTCTATGGCTGGATTGCAGGCAGCAGGAAAAGAAAGTGACACTGGGCCTGGCTTCAATTTCAGAAACCTCAAAATTCTTTCCCCCATGACACATTTCCTCTAATAAGGCCCCACGTACTCCAACAAGGCCACACCTCCAATAATGCCTCTCCCTATGAGTTTCGGGGACCAATTTCATTCAAACCACCACAACTTCTTTGACTATATGGTTTTTTTAATCTAGGTATCCAGTTCTAGATATAAATTTCCTCCTATGGAGCAGGTCTTAAGCCCGATCAAAAAATCAGTTCTGTTCAGAGCTACTCACAATTTTATTGAACTAACTGATATATCTTGTCTGGCATTTATAAAGCATGTGGGATTCACAGATAAATGGGGTTTGGGGCCATAATTTTCCTCAGCAACCTCAGTAACTCTTTCCAGCAATACAAGAGCTAGAACAAAGGGAGGGGACAGATTCTGGCTCAGCACTGCCTTTATTTTTCCATGTCCTGAAGCCAAATCACACAGTGTCACCAGTAATAGGGTCTTAACATTTAGTTTTGGAGTATAACCAACAGCAGTGGCAACAGCTATTACTGATTTAATGTCCTCTAGGACCATCCCGGTACCAATAACTCCTAAGGAGGTGTCTTAGTTACTTTCCTATTGTTTTAAAGAGACATCATGACCAATTCAGCTTATGAAAGATTTTATTGAGAGTCTCACAGTTTCAGAGGGTTAGGGTCCATGATCATCATGGTAGGGAGCATGGCAGCAGGAGGACAGGCAGACTTGGTGATAGAGTACTTGCTGAAAACTTACATCTGACCCACAGGTAGGAGACAGAGCTAACTAGGAATGATGTGAGGTTTTTAAACCTCAAAGCCCATCTCCAATGTCATACCTATTCAACAACCTATTCCTAATCCTCCACACACAGCTCCACCAATCGGAAACCAAGCATTCAAACATATAAGTCTATTGAGGCCATTCTCATTCAAACAACTCCAAGAAGTAACACACCCCTAGCATTGAGATCCTTAACTAATAATGACCTTATATCTTCTGGGAGCATCGTTTTTTTCACCCACACAAGGTACATTTGTTCTTCCCCTAATATTTAAAAGTATAGTTTGCTGTAGAATTGTCTTAATAATTTTAGTGGTTATCAACTTTGTCTTACCTAACCATAAAACTCCTGTTGTAAGACTTTCTGGCCTGGCCTAGCCTGGAGATCTGGACCAGCAGTCTCAAATAAACACACCAAGTCTTACATGTTGTTTGGCCTATGATTCAGGCATATTGCTTGCTAACTCTTACTCTTAAACTAACCCATGCTTAGCCAAGTGGCTTAGTACCTTTTTCTCAGAGCAGTTTTTTAAAATTCTTTCCTCTGCAGCTGCTTGGCACCTCTGCTCTGTTCTTCCTCTTCCCAGAGTTTTCTTAGTCTGATAGCCCCACCCATACTTCCTGTCTACCTTCTGGCTAATCAGCATTTATTAAATCAGGAGGAGGAACAAATATTTGCAATGTAGAAGAACATAATCCCACAGCAAACTCTCAAGGATTTCACCAGTACATCTGGCTCTTTTGCCCATTGTGAGCTCATTTCCCATCCCTGGTCCTTCAGGTGCACTTATATGCCTCTCAAAGGAGTTTCTGGATCTATAAAACACCACAAAGTTAGTATTATGATATGCATATACAATGAAATCTTTCTACAGAGGATAGGAAGGGCAACAATATGAAGTCCTGGGCTACCACACTACTACTCTAAACAGGGGCACTGCCAAGTTAGCCTTGTTGAGGTACTTTGAAAGTTCTTTGTATTCCCTTCCAAGGAGGTCTCATCTGGTCTCAGAAGTCTACATCTAAGCAGAGGCTCAATACAGCAATACAGTAAAGATACCATCACTTGCATCAGTTTTCCTCAAAAGAGCAGTACTGAGTACTGCAGCATGACTAAGAGACCTTATCTCAGTTCTGCAAGGCAGGAACCTGGAGGCAGGAACTGAAGCAATGGCAGTGGAGAGGTGCTGCTTACCAGCTTTTTTCACCTGGCTTGCTCAGCCTGCTTTCTTATAGCACCCAGGACCATCATCCCAGGGGTGGCACCACCAATAGTGAAGTGGGCACTTTGACATCAATCATCAATTAAGAAAAAGTAACACAGGCTAGTCTTCTGAGGGCATTTTCTCAGTTGAGGTTCTCTATTTTGAAAGGACTCTACTTTGTGTCAACTTGACATCAAACTAAGTCACACAACTGGCCCCTTGTTAATTTGACACACAAGCACAACACTTTTAAATCTTAAACTTTCCTGTCTTTTTTGTTCACAATGTCATTAATATGAATATCACAATATAAAACATATTCCAAATTTTAAAAGTTCCATAGTCTTTAAAAGTTTTAAATTTAAAATAATTTGGGCTGGAGAGATTGTTCAGTAGTTAAAAGCACTGGCTACTCTTCCAGAGGTTCCAGATTTGATTCCCAACACTCACATAGTTGCTCACAACCATCTGTAATACTAGTTTCAAGAAATCTAATGCTCTCTTCTGGCCTCTGAAGGCACTGGAACATGTGTTGCACAGATATTCATGTAGGCAAAACACTCATATACATACACTAAAAATTAAAAATATATACAAAGTCTCTCTAAAACTCACAAATCTCTTAACCGTGGTTTCCTGTAAAATCAAAATTAGTTATACACTTTCTTTCTCCAAGATGGAAGAATCAGGGCTCAGTCACAATTCAAGCAAAGCAAAGCAAAGTCCAATAGTGTAAAAACTCAGTCAGTGTTAGACATTTTATATTCATTCACCATATTCTGGGCTATTCCAAATAATCTGGTCCATTTGTTGAGATTGATCCCCTACAACACACATAGCTCATCTCCTAGGTTCTGATCAGTTCCACTCCTTAACTGCTGCCATCTCATGGTACTGAAATCTGCTCAGTGTGTGTGGGGGGGTCTTCACTGCAACAGGACTGCACCTTCACCAATAGTCTCTCCATGACACTCTTCAGGAACTCTGAGAATACCCATGGTGCCAAGTCTAAACTTCTCTCCACAGTCCCTTCAATCCTGGAGCTTCTACTTCAATTGATGTACCTTTACTAATAAGTTCTTTTGGCATCTCTTCAGGGACTCCACCCCATCAAACAGTCCCAGGCTTCAGCCTATCTCCATGATCCCTTCATGTCATCAAACCTAGCTTCACTCTTACATATTACCAAGTTCAGCTGTCAGTGTGAGTTACGACTTTAGCTGTTTCTGGCTCAAAGCTTCCATGTGTTGACTCTGAAGAGACGCTTCCTAGATTTTGCCTCAGTGATGTGGTCACTTCTTAATCACCACTAATTCCTTAGCTCCAGCTATGCATCATCAATTTTCCCAGTAAAGAAATGGTTTCACTTTATAGGTTTAGTCTCAATAATCACAGGCAATTCTTCAATTCCAGATGACCTGAACCATAGATGCTACTTTTTAGACACTGTATTTTTCTATTTTATCAGATTTTATTATTTAGAACAAATTTTAACTTCATATATTTTTTATTATATTCTTCTCCTCTGGCAAGTCCTTTCAGAATCTGTCCCTCCCCCTACCTACCCAACTTTAAGTCCTATCTCAAAACAAAACAAAACCCAATTCACAAACAGAACCTCCCAAAGCCAAGAAAACAAAATAATACAAAACTCAAAAGGAAAACAAAGCAAAACACCAAACTGTAACCAAATAAAAGCATACACTAAAACTTGTGGAGTCCATTATATGTTGGTTGACTACTCCTGAACATGAGGCCTGCCCTGGAGTTGTTGATATACCCAGTGTTAATCCATTGGAGAAAACTGATTTTTCCTCTCCCATAAAGTATAAAAAGTATAAATTTACCCCATAGACTAAATTTGCATTCAACATTAAATTTTTTTTAAAAAATAACAAAATAAAATATAATAACAACAAAATATATCACATTGGAATTTGACAAGGCAAACCAACAGAATAAAAAGAGCCCAAGCAAAGGCACAAGAATCAGAGACCCCCTCATTTGCTCACTCAGAAATTCCATAAAAACTCTAAACTGGAAGCTGCAATATATATGCAGAGGACCTGCTGCAGAATTGTGTAGGGACTGTATATGATAAGTCAGTCTCTGTGAGTTCATATGAACTTTGTTCAGATTGATTTAGAGCGTTTGGTAGCTATTCTTCGTTGTAATTTTGTGATTGGAGTGAACTATAATCCAGAAGTGGAGGAAACACACAAAATCTGGAATTTGAGTCAAGAAACAACATGCCTTTAGTCCAGACCTTGAGGCTGGAAGGCACACCTTTAATCTGGGCCACACTCCTGCTGAAAGGACAATGGGAAAAGGAAGGTGGTGTGTTTTGTGTTTGTGCTTGTCCTTGGCCTGCTTGTTTAAGCCTCCTCAGCAAATCCATTTCTTCACTGGAGCCTAATTCTTCAGGGTTTAAGCATATACAGAAGACCAGCTGAGACACCCAGCCTCATGGGACTGACTGAGCAAATAATGGATTTTTGAACTTTCCATTCACAACCGGTCATTGTTGGACTGAAGCCTATAAATCGTTCCAATAAATTCCTCCCATATATATGTATATATATACACACATACATATATATATGTATATATTTGAGAATATATATTACTTAAGGTCCACCCTATGAAATATGAAATATACATACACACACACATATATATATGAATACACATACACACAGAGAGAGAGGGATTCATTGTAAAAGTTCTGTGACTCTAGAAAACTCTGACCAATAGAGAGAACCTTGTTTTCTTGGTGACCTCTATCTCTGCTGACTCTTACACTCTCTGATTTTCTTCAGTTTTGCTCCCTGAGATCTCAAGGGAGAGATTTGATGGAGATATCCGATTTAGGGCTGAGTGTCCCAAGGTCTCTCACACTTTGCATAATGTCAAGTTTTGGCTCTTTATATTTGTTTCCATCTGTTAGAGGAGGAAGCTTCTCTGTTGATGGCTGAACCTATGAGTATAGCAAAATATCACTAGGAGTCATTTATTACTATGTTTTTTCAGACCAGTATTATTTGGTTTTACCCTTGGTCACTGGGCTTATATCTGGTTCTTTGTCACCCAAGCAGTGTAGAATATGGGTTCTACTTTGTGGAGTGTGCCTTAGTCAAATCAGTTATTGGTTGGTTATTTCCACAAGCTTTGTGGCACCATTGCCCTAGCATATCTTACAGGCACTACACCATTGTAGATCAAAGAATTTGTGGATGGCTTGGTGCTTACATTTTCTCTTTTTAGAACATTCAGAGTACCTTCCTGTTCCAAAGACTCTAGAATGTAGGGCAAAGGCTCTACGTATGCACCAGCTCCACATCTCCATGTTCAATGTGTTGTGTATGTGTGGTCTTCAGCAATGGGGACTTCCTGTGAGTTTTTTTGCTACCTATAGTCTTGGCAACAGTTTGAATTATTTGGAGATTCCCATGGGCTCTTTTGTTTGGCCAACAATTCAATGAGATATAAACCATCTTGGTATGAGAAGCTTCACTTAGTGACAAGACATGGCCAGTTGGGGGTCTATATCCCCCATATTTGGAAATTTTATTAATTCAAAGGATCTTTAAAGAACTCTCAAGTTTACTTATGAAACTTCACAAATTCAGGTCCTCTTTGACCTGTACTGCTTTCAGCATTTTTATCATTGTGTTCCCACAATAGCCCATTAAGCTCTGAACATTCAATAGATTTTCCATGCTAAAGTTCCAAAATCCTTCCAAAATATTCCTCAAAACAAGACCAGATCTGCCACAGTAAACTATTCTAAATTTCTCCTGCTATCTGCTGCTGCCTCCACTGCATCCCCTTGAGGTCCCTGCACTTATAGACACCTGCAGCCAGCTAACTGGTTAATTTGTATTCCTGCCATGCCAAATCTGAACAAAATTCTAACATACACCAGTCCTGGTGCCAATTTGTGTCTTAAATAGGGTTTCTTTTGTTCTGATAAAGCATGACCAAAACCAACTTGGGGATGAAAAGGTTACTTTACCTTTATATTTCCAAGTAACAGCCCCACATGGAGGGAAGTCAAGGCAGGAACCTGGAGGCAGAAACGAAAATGGAGACAATGGACAGATACTGCTTACTGACTTGTTTTTGCAGCATCTAGAACCACCAGCCCACCAAGAGCTGGGCCCTCCCACATCAATTATAAATCAAGAAAATGCACCAAAGGTTTCCTCACAAGCCAGTCTTGTGGGAACATCTTCCCCGTTCAGCTTCCCTCTTTGAAAATGACTCTAGCATGTGTCAAGTTGACATAAAACTAGCCAGCACACCCCACCCAGAATACTCTTTTGCAGGAGATAAATGTACAGTACTTATTCTTAAGGAACAACTATCTCCCTCTAGGATAGGTTTAATATTCTTTACCTACATTGTTTCCTCATCACTGCCTCTGTAAACTATTATTGAGACTCAAAACTTTTCTGTTCAACATGGCATTAATTTGACAAGTCAAGTTTTTCTCAGACATTTCAGCTTGACACAAATCTTTCCACAATTGTTTTTAAGTAACCTATATATACCCCTTTCTCTGCATTTCTCTTATCTCCTCTAGGTTTCTTTTCTACCTCATGTACATAACTTACATGCTGTTCAAGGTCACTTAGATACACTAAATCCTGTTCACTTCATAAAAGTCCCACACCACATGGGACTTAACAATGCTACTAAAGTTCCATGCTAGTCTTGAGGTTCAGGACAAATTAAGTTCTTTCTTAACTATCTTGTTAAGTTTTACCTGACCCTGTGTGATTGATTGAATGAGATACCCATCCCCCTGCCATATTCTTGACTATTTGAATACCTGGCCCTTAGCTTCTACCAATGTTTGGGGAGGTGTAAGGGGTATGGCCTTAATGGAGAAGGTATGTCACTGGTGGAGAGCTTTCAGAATTTAAAATCTAATCCTTTCTGGAGTACCCTCTTTCTGTTTCATTCTTGCAGTTCAAAATGTGAGCTCCCAGTCACTGTTCCATTTACCATGCCTTTTTTGCTCCACTGTGACAGACTTATCCCTCTGGATCTGCAAACCCAAATTCATCCTTTATTTTATAAGTTGTCTTGGTCATGGTGCTGTATAAAGCAATTGAAACGTAACTTATATAGCTTGTGAACTGGGCATTGGTGTGAGATACTGCTCTTGTACACTGTAAAGATTTGTTGCTCCTATTGGTTTAATCAAATACTGATTGGCAAGTAGGAAGTATAGGTGAGGCTAGCAGACTAGAATAATTCTGAGAAATGGAAGAGCAGAGCAGAAATGCTGGTCAGATGCAAAGGGAGGAAGATGAGAATGCTGCTTTGAGTAAAGGTACCAAGTCACTTGGCTAAACATAAATAAGAAATACGGGTTAACTTAAAGGATAAACATTAGATAATAATAAACCTGAGTCGTGGACCACAACCAGCTTGTAATTAATATAAGCCTTTGTGTGATTATCTGGTACTAAGGGGATGTGGGTGGGTCCAGACCTCAGGGCTATGCCAGTCTGAAAATTTGAGACTATAGGGCACCATACATAATGCACTCACTGCTTTTCTCATGCTCAGTTCCTACAAATAGTGCCCAGTCAATCCTCTTTTGTCATCCAGCCTCTGATATCCATGGAGACTTCTATTGGTGATGGCAAAGGACCTCTAATAGCTGTGTGAGCTAGTCTATTAGGGAACTGATTTCTCTTTTACTTTCTCAGATTGTGCAACCTTTGTTTTTTAAGAAGAATGGGTGGTTATACCGCTCAGTTTGTCTATTTCTGAAGCATTCAGACTAATTCTATTGTTCACATAGCCCATAGCATCACAAGCTCAGTAAGGAGAAATGTTATGGAATATTTAACTATGCAAAAATGGGTTGCTTTTGTTTAACTATATAAAGATATTTGGGGGGTTTACTTTGCCTGCCTAAGACACTTGATTGATCTAATAAAAAGCTGAATGATCAATAGTGAGGGAGAGTAAGTAGAAAGAGAAATTTAGGCTCAGGGAAGAAGAAAGAAAAAGAGACACCAGAGAGATACTAGGAGCCAGCCAGAAAGCCAGACATGGAGGAAGCGGGGAAAATAGGCCATTCAGAACGAAAGGCAGGTAAAAATCCCCAAGGCAAAATCTAGTTGAATAGAAACAGGTTAAATCAAGTTAAAAGAACTAGTGAGACAAGCCTAAGCTAAGGCCTAGCATACATAAGTAATAAATCTCTGTGCTGTTATTTAGGAGCTGGTTAGCACCCCAAAGAAAATTCTAACTACAGAGAAGCTCCTTCATTGATTGTTTAAGGCTCATCCCTTAACTCTAGAAATTTCACTGCTGAATAATCTCTGATTATTATAGCCTCTCACACAGACTGTTGTTAAGATCCACATAAGCTTGTCATCCAGCCTCTGATATCCATGGAGACTTCTATTGGTGATGGCAAAGGACCTCTAATAGCTGTGTGAGCTAGTCTATTAGGGAACTGATTTCTCTTTTACTTTCTCAGATTGTGCAACCTTTGTTTTTTAAGAAGAATGGGTGGTTATACCGCTCAGTTTGTCTATTTCTGAAGCATTCAGACTAATTCTATTGTTCACATAGCCCATAGCATCACAAGCTCAGTAAGGAGAAATGTTATGGAATATTTAACTATGCAAAAATGGGTTGCTTTTGTTTAACTATATAAAGATATTTGGGGGGTTTACTTTGCCTGCCTAAGACACTTGATTGATCTAATAAAAAGCTGAATGATCAATAGTGAGGGAGAGTAAGTAGAAAGAGAAATTTAGGCTCAGGGAAGAAGAAAGAAAAAGAGACACCAGAGAGATACTAGGAGCCAGCCAGAAAGCCAGACATGGAGGAAGCGGGGAAAATAGGCCATTCAGAACGAAAGGCAGGTAAAAATCCCCAAGGCAAAATCTAGTTGAATAGAAACAGGTTAAATCAAGTTAAAAGAACTAGTGAGACAAGCCTAAGCTAAGGCCTAGCATACATAAGTAATAAATCTCTGTGCTGTTATTTAGGAGCTGGTTAGCACCCCAAAGAAAATTCTAACTACAGAGAAGCTCCTTCATTGATTGTTTAAGGCTCATCCCTTAACTCTAGAAATTTCACTGCTGAATAATCTCTGATTATTATAGCCTCTCACACAGACTGTTGTTAAGATCCACATAAGCATGCAGAATTATGGATGATTTTCCCTGTATCAAAGGCTAGACCTGAGTGGTGTCTTCTGCTACTCCTATTTTACTCTCTTCCTCTTTACCTTCTCAGGCTTTCCATGGGTTTTAGGTCTTCCAGGGTGTCCCAGGAAATGCTCTTTAATGTGGATCTGATTGGTGATTCTGTTACCTTTCTCCCAACCATGAAAAACAGCAATATTTCCAACTCCTCCTCTCTTTTATCCAATTCACTCACTACATTGGAAGCCAAAAGTAAAGGATGCCAGATGAATGACTTTCTCATTGACTTCCCTCTCTTTTGTCCTCAAGCTCCTTCTGATCAAACAACTTAGCCTTAGAAGTACTTCTATTACCCGAAGCATGGCCAGGCAACCTCTGCAGCCTTTTGTCAGTGCTCTTGTTCCTGAAGTGCTACTTTCAAAGACTGTAATAGCTGGTGTGCACATTCAATGGTTCTCAAATAATTTTCAGACTTATAAGGCCCCACTCATCGAATAAGCATGCCACTCCATACCACTTAGAAGCTACCACTCTGAGATTGCCACTACAGATACTCCTCTTCAGGTTCCCTGCCTTAGTTGTGTATCTCACTATACTCTAGATTGCTCATGCCAATGCTGCTACTCACAAAGGCCATACCACTACATGCCATATAGGGATGGACACCCATGTCAAAATTCCCTCTGGGGATACTTCACCCTTAGCTTCGACTGTCTGTCTCACTACCCATAGCAGAAACAATGTCATTGCACTTCCAAACTCATCTCTGGTTTTGCCATATCCTGATGACTATATCAAGTGTTGTGGGAATTCTTTATTCATGGAGTCTTAAATAACTACCAAAGGGTTATTCCTCAAAGTCCACTCTGGGGAACCACTGAACTTATTAGGCTTACTTACAGAGCATGGTGAGATGTTATGAACAAGAATATAGGTGACCTAAAAGCAGCTGCAAAGGAAGGTCTGCCCCCAGCAATGTACAATGATTTGCCTAGGGTGGCATAGATGGTAGTACCTTCTGTCAGCCTTCTCCCAGCCAATAAACTCTTGTAGCTCCCATATACCCTGAGGACATGTGCAATTAAGACAAACTGCATCCAAATAGCTGGAAGAATTAGTTGGATTATCAAATGAGGTTCCAATGACCCACCAAAGTCCCCACATTCCCTCATGTGGAATATCCAGTCTACAGGTCTGCTCCTGAGAGACTTTTGCAAGCCTGTACAACTGACACAAAGATAGTACATGGTTTTTCTTAAAGGACAGTCCTGAACAACATTACACCCAATAATAGGTTTTATTATGACATTTTTATGTACAAAATGTACAAAATGTATTTCAAATATACTTAACTCCCATTATCTTTTCTTGTCCCTTTCTCACTACTAATGACCTCTTCTTTTTCCCAATTAGCCCTATTACTTCCATGGTTTTTGAGCGTGCACATGTCCGTCCCAATGAGGAGTCTCATTGGGGTTGTTTAGAGGAGCATTGGGAAGAGTTTACTTAGAGAAAGTGCTTCTTACTAGAGACTAAACTACTGAAGACAATGTTTCTTTATCCCTCATCAACTATTATGCACACATATGTCTTAACAGTCAGGCCCATGAATCCCTTCCCTAAAAACAAGTATCCAAACTGTAAATGCCTTAACAAATATCGGTTACTTGTATTTCAAACATGTTTGGAAGATGAGAATATCTCTCTCCCCACCTTTTGCCTCTGTCTCCTTCAGCCTGTGGATCAGGTTTTATAACTCTCAGATACTTCTCACTTCTCCAAGGTGAACATGCCTTCCTGCTGTCATGCTCCTCACCATGATGATCATGGACCAAGCCTCTGAAACTGTAAGCAATGTAAATGCTTTCTTTTATAAGAATTGCCTTATAAAGTGGTGGTGATATTTTGTTTATCCTCTAAGAAATAAAGATTGCCTGAAGATCAGAGAGACAGAGGGACAGGCTGCAGATTCTTCTCACGTAGCCAACTCCTCAGCCAGAATGGGATGAGGGGAAGGGCTGAACTCCTGTCTTCTCCAGCCTTATATTCTTTTCTCTGCCCAGCCACATCACTTTCTGTCTCAGCCTTCCTAGTGCTGGGATTAAAATTGTTTGTGTGCTTCCCAGGTACTGAAAGCAGAGGCATGGGATCCCAAGTGCTGGGATTAAAGTTGTGTGCCAAAACTGCCTGGCACACAACTTTCTTATTTTTTTTAGACTGGATTAATCTCCTATAGCCCAGTGTGGCTTTGAACTCACAGATATCTGCCTCTGCCTTCTGAGTGCTAAGATTAAAGGTGTGTGCCACCACTTCCTGAC
The DNA here is from genome assembly GCA_033318265.1 of Phyllotis vaccarum. Taxonomy (NCBI): domain Eukaryota; kingdom Metazoa; phylum Chordata; class Mammalia; order Rodentia; family Cricetidae; genus Phyllotis; species Phyllotis vaccarum. The sequence goes on from JARWLC010000013.1 coordinate 72,364,998, forward strand.
CTATATGGCTAACTCTGTTGTTGGCTCTGACCTCTCTGATCTTCAGGCAAACTTTATTTCTTAGATTATGTATATAGTTTTTCTTATATTAGTCATAACCTTTTTTATTTTTGAAAAACCAGGAAATGTGGTGATATATTGTTTATAATCTAAGAATGTGGCTACTTCTTCCTATGTCCTAAAAATTTGTCAGAAGCTAAACTGAAGAGTTTGGGATTAATGGAATTGGCTGAGACCTAACGATATCAGGGTGACAGAATATTTGGAATGTATAAGCCTAAATCCTATATAAGCTGGTAAAATTTTGTTTGAAGCTGGTTCCCTTTTCTTCATTAGTCAGAACAAGTTACACATTAGTGTCAAAGAAATTTTCCTTTATTAATCTCTAATTGTGAGAGAATTACTAACTTTATCACAAGTTAGTCTTTCTATCTTGGTGATAAAACACCATGACCCCAAAGCAACTTGGGGAGGAAAGAGTTTATGTGGCTTACACTTCTGCATCACAGTCCATCATTAGAGGAAATGAGTAAGGGATCCTGTAGGCAGAAGCTGATGCCGACTTTATGGACAGGAGCTGTTTACTGGCTTACTCCTGATGACTTGCTCAGTCTGATTTCTGTGGAACCACCTACAGTGAACTGTATCCTCAGACTTGTCTACTAGCCAATCTTTTGGGGACATTTTCTCAAATACAATTCTCTATTCCCAGATAGGTGGAGGGTTTTGTCAAGCTCACAAAACACAACGAGGATAGTGTTATAGTATCAAGGTACTATGATTACAACACTGTACAGTGATGCATAATTTTTAGTAGTCAGATATTTTTGTACTGGCTATTAAACCAACTCTGCACACCTCATATGGCAGGGGAGTGGTTTACCACAGAGCTACATTACTATCTCTCTTTTTATTTTGAAACAGAGTCCCACTGAATTGCCCAGGCTGGCTTAAACTCACCCATTAGCCTAAGCAGTTATTAACGTTATGATTGTTCTTACTTTAGGCTCTCCAAGTATCTGCCACCTCAGGCCTGGACTACAGGGCTAAGCTCATCTTTAGATTACTAACATGCATATGATTAGAGTCTCTAAATTACAGAGAGAAAATGCTAAAAAATTAAGTATGTTTAAATTTCTTATCTGTTTCTACATGTGGTGCCACATTACACAAACACTTCACAGATCTACTCAGGTTACTCAATTCCATAAAATGATATGCCTGTGCTTTTCATTATAAACATTAACTTTCCATGTTATAATGTTACTATTCACATCAATTCATATACATCATTACAAAAGAGGAGAGATTAAGAAAATGTTAGTTTCCCAAATAAACTAGGTTGAAAATTAAGTACAGCTTTTTTTTTTCTTTTAAAGGGCAGGGTCTCACACTGTAGCCAGGCTGGCTTCTAATTTCTTGGCAATCTTCCTGTCTTAGCCTCCTGAGACCTGGGCTTCTAGGTGTAAGCCACCACATTAACTAATAAGTGCTAATTTTTTGGCAAACAGAAGGAGATCAAGGAGTGTTACTAGAATATTCTCCGGGGAAAAAATAGATTTTCTGTTTAATCAAGATCTGCAGAAGTTAACAAAGAGCAGGAAAAGCTAGAGAAGGAATAAGTGAAACAAAGGAGGATTCCTCATCTGGGGTTAACACTGGTTTCCTCCTCTAAGAGTCAGAAATCATGACAGGAAGGGTCAGATGTGATGGCATACACCTGTAATCCAAACACTGGAGGAGAAAAATATAGAAGCTGAGCTGGATTACCTGAGCCTCTGGTGCAAGAAAGAAAAGGGAGAGAGGGAGAAAGGGAAGGAAAATCATCCCAGTATAAGCTTTAGATGACTCAGATTCCTTTAACAATTTGCATAAAGAACTTCCATCCTAGCCTTTACATCTGAATTTCTTTGGTAAAAGTAGGCTTGACAATAAAACTACATGAATTTTGTTTGCCTTTGCTGCCTAGCTGTACTGCTTGTACAGTGCTTTCAGAGACATTATTACATCAGTTAGGTCACAGTAAATCATTCACGTCACATCAATGACATTTTCCCTATTTTACAGGAGAGCAAAAGGAAGCCATGAGTGCTTGGAGGTCACAAAGATTAAATGTTGAAGGCAGAGCCACTGCTTTGCCTTGGATCTGTGGTGGTGATGGAGAGAATGAACAAGGAAGACCAACATATACAATCTTCTTTTCCATCCATTTTCCTTTCTTATTCTCTTCAGTTTCATTCATTTAGGCTGTTGTGAAGGACACTAGATTTGATGTCAGAATGAAATTTTAGACTTGGATATGCCACCGGAGGCTGGCTAGTCTCAAATAAGTGTATTACTTGTGCTCTCTGGGACTCAACTGCCCTAGTACTACTTCCAACATTTTAACATTGTTTCATTTGCCGATATAAAAATGGAATCACAATACCTATTATTCAGTTATATAGCTATTCAGAATTTTTGGACTACAGCATGAAGGGGAGAAAGGGGAAGGAAAACAGAATGATTCTTTTTCTTCCCTTACTTTTTAGACAAGGTGTTAATTCCTTATGTAGCTGAGGATGATCTTGAATTTCTGATCTTCTGCTTCTACCTACCTTGTGCTGGGATGGCAGGCATATCAGCCTGCCCAGATAAAAAGGAGAAAAGTAAATCTGTGAAAGTTTAGAATAAATATTTAGGTATGGGATTAAGATAGGCTGAGCTAGACTCTCCCATTTAAGGACCCTTTTCTGGTCTCTTACATGATATTTGAGATAGAAGTGATTTTTGAAAATTCTAATAATATTTTAACATTTCATTTTTGTTTTAGTGAAAAAAATGAAGTTGTGAGATATATACTGTTGTAAGAACCACAGTAAAAATAAACGTGAAGCTCTTCATGTACCTCTACTTCCATTCAGTCTGAAATGACTGAATTCTGAACCCTACTGTGCTGCTAAACAAATAATTTGCTGTCCTGTTGAAATCAGAGCCACATCTGTGCTAAAGTTCAGATGTGGTCAGGATTTTTTTTAAAATGGTTCAACACAGTAAGGTCGGTAGCTTTGTTTTTTACTGACTTCTAGAACTAAGGAAATCCTTCCATATATAATGTATTTAATTAATGCCTATCACAGTTTTGACAGAGGTTGCCCTAGTTCCTTAACATTTGTATATTCTGCCTATCTAGCTCCCATTTTATTCCAGAAAATTAAGAAATAGTGATTTATCTGCAAGGTTATTTCTTCTCACCAACTGTAACATCTCTACAAGCAGTTCTCATATGCAACACCAGCCTCTGATGTTTGGGTAGAGTAAAGGAAACTGATTAAATAGAAAATGTAGCAAAACTATATAAATACACATAAAAATATAAAAAGTATATAAACAAATATGGATGAGTGAGGCAGTATAAAGTAAATTAACGAAAATAGACAGATGTTGCAAAAACAGTGTGTCATTTGGGAAAGGGATGGAAAGAGATTGGGAATGGTATCAGTTTTGAAAATAGCATGGTGTCTTACAAAATAATTTCTGCACCGCTCCCCCCTCCCACGCTTTTTTGATGAGGTATCATGTAATCCAGACTGGTCTTGATTTTGCTAGTCAAGGATGACCTTGCCCTCTTTTCTAATCCTCCTCCCTCTACCTCCCAAGTGGGTTATATAGGCTTGCACTAAATCGCCTACCTCAATTTAGTGATTTTTTTCACCAACTGGATGTTAAAAAAAATGGAATGCCATAGAATGAAATGCATAGAATGCATAGCATAGAAGTGCTTTTAGGAAATATCTTAAAATAAACACGACGACTATATAAATATATAATTGGTATAAATAAAAAGTTCAAGTGCAAACAACAGTGTACAAACACCACTCCCAGGTTGTTTTGAAAACTATTTCTCACTGTGGTTCTAGACCAAAGTTTGAAAAGCCTCTAGAACGCATGCCTCCAAAGGATCTAGGCAGGGTAAATTCAAGGTCAAGTTAGAATCCCATTTCGTTCCCAACCTAGTCCATAGAGGTTAATAAAGAGAGCAGAAACGGCGTGTAGGGGAGGGCAAACTCAAATGAAGCCAGTTAAAAAAGCAAGGGCACTTCAGAGCCAGGAGGTGCCTGGCGCTTTATTCATGGTTGGTCAAAATGAGGTACTTGGAAACAATGGCTTGAAATGTTTTCCTTAAGTAATAAACCGAAATAACTCCTGTATTCCTTGTCCTTAGCCTATAAAGGTGAGGGATTCGCATAGCTCCTGCGGCTATTTGCACCCAGACTGATGCAGGTAGAAGAGTTTATTATTATTAATCCGGGCTGAGCGCGCTGGGCGTGGGAAGCGCGGGAAAGAAAAGATGGGGTCGTCCACCAAGCGACTCAGGTCACGCTCTGCACAGCCTACCGGAGAGGGAACAGGCGGTCCTGCACTCTGGGTGGCTTTCGCCAGCACAAGCCTCAGGGCTCGGTCTTCAGGGAGTGTTCTGAGGTGCTCCAGGCCAATAGAGGACGCCCGCCTCCGCCCTCCGTTCAGCCTTAGCCCGGCTAAAAGCAGACGCTTCTCCCTCCCCCAACCACGTGACCCCCGTGCGGCCCCCGCCCCCGCCGTAAAGCAGACCCCACCCCTTTGACATCTCACTGTCCTCAGACTGGCATGCCCCTAGGCTTCTTTCTGTGGCAGTTCATTGGCCGTCCAGGAAGACAGCGCCCCCTTAACCGCGGGGGGGGGGGGGCTCTCAGGGGGGGGGGCCCTCCCAGCCTCCCAGAAAGCGAGTCGGGCGGGGCCTGAGCCTGAGGGGCGGGGCGACGCAGCCCGGCGCGGGTAAAGGGGCTGCCTAGGAGCTACCGGAGCCTTGAGCAGGAGCGCCTGTTTCGCCCTCCGCTCTCTCTGCTCCGCCCTCCCCAGCCCTCCACAGTCACCCAGGAGACCGATAGTGTTAAGCTCTCCGACCTCAAGCTGACTTCCATGGCAGCCGCGAAGAAAGCAGTTTTGGGGCCATTGGTGGGAGCAGTGGACCAGGGTACCAGCTCAACACGTTTCTTGGTGAGCCCGGGGTGACATCTCTTCGCCTCTGAACCGGGACGCTAGTTGGAGGAGGAAAGGCGGGGTATTGCGTTCTCAGTCCGCGCCTCTTGCTCTCCTGGGCCCTCGGCAGCTTAGGCGAGGAAGGGAGGCCAAAGAGGAGACCTACCATGTTGGGACTGCCCAGTACTGCCTAGGGGTTCTTAGCCTCCCAGGACCCCCGCGGCAGAGTTGAACAGTCTCAACCTTGATGGTGGAGCCAGGTCACATACCAATGGGGAAATTCTTTCCCCAAAGAGAATGAGTACTCTCAGAGCATCCACACAGAGCAACCGGGGTACAGCAGGGGACAGGTGGTAACACTGACACTGCAGCGGTCTTCCCCAGGAGCATTTGGCCTGCTAGGCGCAGGACGTCCTTGGATGGAGGGAAAGCTGTGTCACGGCTGTGGTAACCCAACATAGCGTCCTTTAGAGCAGTAGAACGAATAAAGTATTCGCGTGATGATGCATTGTCATCCTCTCCCACAGAGGATAGACTACTTAGGGGGTGGCAGAACATTTTAGGAAACAGACACATTAGAATTATTTTTGCTGTAATCTTTTTTCATTTCCAGAGCTTAAAATTTCAATTCTGATACTCTGCCCATTGCCAATAAATATTATCCACTCCGCTTGACTGTCTAATGTGACAGTAATTCTGTTCATTTAGTATGCATAACTAAAATTTTACCATAAAGAGGCTCAGTTTAAATATCTTTCTGCTAGTGAGTTTTGCAGTTAGGAAGTTTAGCTTGCTTTCCTTCCTTACTTTTCTGTTTTGTTTTCTTGTTTCCTTGTGAGATAGGGTCTGCCTATGTATCCCAGAAAAGCCTGGAACTCATGATCCTCCTGCCTGGCTAATGCTGGGATTACAGGCATGAGCCACTGCTCTCTCACAGCCAGGAAACTTGCTCTTGAAGTGATCTAACCCCTCGGTTCAGTGAGATCATTTAAAAGTAATTTAAGTAAATAGAGTGTTGGTAAAAGCCTATGCTTCAGTGGACATTTGACTAACCTGGAAAGTTGATGTAAATATTTAGTGATTTATTACCTCCTTTATTTCTTTATCAAACATAGTTTTTCCTCAATTATTTATTTACTTTGTGCCCGTAGGGGTTGATGTCCTTGCCTGTAACATGGTAGGCAGGTACTCTAATACTAACCTAAACCCCCAACTGTTCTTCCTATATCTTACATATAAGTGTATATGTATATATGCATTTTATATATGTACATATATTCTGTGATATTATATATGGTGTGTATATTTTGTTTAGTTGGCACTTGGCTAAAAACTACATTATGTTGCGATCATGAGAAGTCTTTTTTTCTAAATTGAGGAACTTTCAGTCCACTTTCAATTTAAATCTTACTTGGTGACTTAATCCTGATTTGCTCTACTCAACTACTGTTTCACATCTGCATTTTAAAATCTCTTGATCACATAAGGTAGATTACATTTTGTCTTATTCATAACATGTTCATATAATCCCGAGTCACAAGAAAGTCTGCATAATGGGATTTGATTAATATATAAAACACAAAATCCTTATCATTTTCCAAGCTTATTAAGACCATTAAAACATGTGGATTGAATGACTAGGTTGATTTTTTTAACTGTATTTATTATATGTGTGTGGGTGTTTTGTCCACATGTCTATCTATGAGCCATCTGTGTGCCTAGTGCCTGAGAAAGCCAGAAGAGGGTGTCAGATCTCTCAGAACATGAGTTATAGACAGTTGTGAACCGCCATGTGAGTGTTGGCAATCAAATGAAGGTCCTTTTGAAGAGCAGCTAGTGTTCTCAGCTGCTAAGCCATCTCCCTCCATGAGCTGATTATTTTGAAATAGTATTTTGCTATGCTTTGGCTGTTCATGAACTATGTAGCACAGGGTGGCCTGAAACTTTTAGACATTCTGCCTCAGCCTCATAAGTACTGTGATTGTGAGCACAAACCACCACAATCAGCCATGTGGGTTAAATTTGAAAGCCATATTTAAGAATTGTCACACTAAAGACTGGAGAGATGGCTCAGTGGATAAAGGTGCTTACAACCAACCTTAATGATCTGGTCTTGGTCCCTGGGGTCTACATGATGGAATGAGAGACAGCTCTCACAAGTTGTCCTCTCACTTCCACATGTTCACTGTAGCATACACACATGCACCACACAAATAAATAGATGGAATAAAAATAACTTTAAAAGATTTGGCACACTAATGGCTGCAGAAGCCAGGCAGATTGAAGGGGCAAGCTCACTGGTAAGTGTACTACTAGGCCACGGAGAAAACTATGTCTGCTAACCATAACCCAAGCTCACTGATGCCAGATCTTTTATCTATTTTTAATGAAAGTTGGTTCTTTAGAATCTTTGGTGAAGCACTCCTCCTTTTTCTTATCTTTCCAGTTCCTAAAGTATTGGAGGAAGCTAAACCAATCACAATTGTTTCCCAGTTTGTATGGCTTTTGCCCTATATGAATGGGAGCAAAGGATTTTTATAATTTTAGAGGTTTCCTTCTTAGGAGCAAACCTGGATAAGCTTGCCTTCATTGGGATCTTCATATTGCTACCTGTGTAGTCTAGACAGTCTCTTTTTTAATGCACTGCAGATACTTTATGGTCCTTCATGTTTAGTTGTCCACAGGCATCTTTTTACATTAATATAGAAGGGATTTATCAAGTTCATACTGCTATAATCATTTGTCAATTTGTAACATGAACAATATTAAGTTTAAGAAGCTGGGCATAGTGGTATATGCCTGTAATCACTACACCTGGTAGACAGAGGCACAAGAATGAGATGTTCAAATCACATTCCACTAGATCAGCCTAGACTATATGAGACCTATCTAAAACAGCAACAACAAAGGCTCTGCCATGCAGTGGTGTTACACACCTTTAATGTGTTATACACCTTTAATCCCAGGGCTCAGGAGGCAGAGGCAGTCTGATCTTTTGAGTTCAAGGCCAGCCTGGTCTACAGGGTGAGTTCCAAGACAACCAAGGCTACACAGAGAAACCTTGTCTTGAGAAAAAAAAACATAAAAATAAAAAAACAAAAATTATGTTTCAAACTGGAAATGTTGCTCATTGGTAGAGCACCTATCTAGAATATATAAGACCCTAGGGAGATACTTGGTACTGAAAACAAAATTCGGTAGAAATTATTGGGTGCTTCCTCTATCAGCATGGTAATAATGTTCAATTTCAGAAGATTCCTGCCTGCTTGGAAAAGCTATATAAAAGTTAATTAAAAGTCAAATGTGGCAGCTTATTACTTTTTATTTTGTTTTTAGATTTATTTTGTTTGTGTGCGTGAATGTGTATGTGTTTCACATGTGTGTGTCCTGTGCTTGTGTATGTGTTTCACATGTGTGTGTCCTGTGCTTGTGTATGTGTTTCACATGTATGTGTGTCCCTTTGGAGGGCAGTGAGACCCCTGGAGCTGGAGTCCCAGGCATTTGTGAACTGCATGACACAGGAGTTGGAGAATGGAAAAAGATCCAAGCCATCTCTCTGGTCCTGGTAGTGTGCTTAGGAACTTGAGGTCTGAGAATTGTTGTGAGTTCCCTGGGCTACTCACCTCTAAATCAGCTTGAGCTACACAGTGAGACCCTGTCTTAGGAAACAAAAATAAATCAGTGACAAGTGAGAAAAAAATAAATGTTGATCAATAACATTGTCTGTCCCTTAAGAAACAACCATGAAATAATGCTAAAGGCTAAGTGGGCAATTTAGAAAACTTGGGAATGATTTAATAAGATAGTGTTTCCTTTGGTTGTAAAAATTTCCTGGGGAATGCAGATAGTTGAATTGCTTAATAAGTGCTTCATTCATAAGGTTGTTCCTATATTACTCTTCCATGTTGTGATGATAACTCAAAAGATACTTTCTTAGCTTCTCAGGTGAGAGTACATTTTGTAGATAGGAAGCTCACAAAGTTAAAGGTATTTACACAATCTAGTTAGTCTTTATTTAATTTTCATACTTGTTTGAGGCTAATAATCTCTTTAGCCTTCTTCCCTTTTCTATAGTAAAAGCTTTATTTTTGCTCTTTCATCCAATGTGAATTCCTCTTGCTCTGTGCCTCCTATCTGTTTTTTATGGTTCTATTCTACTCTAATATTAGTTCAATAGTGATCCATCTTTTTAGTTAATCGCAGCTTCTCTCTTCTGCTAACGCTTATTTATGTATTTATTTTTGTGGCTTTGAGGATCAAATGCAGGGCCTCAAACATACCAAGCAAATAAACAAACAAAAAAACCCACAGAGTCCTCCACGTCAACCCTGTGTAGCTCTTTCTATAGTACTATCAATAGCTCCTATCCCCTTTACCTTTTTGCAGTTATATACCTGCTATATTGAAAGAAGATTCCTTCTTACAAGCCTGTTCATTCTTGTATTCCTTAAAATCCTTAAAAATTTTCTAACATCATAGTAGCAAATAAACTTGTGTTTTGTTGATAGAGAACATTCAATTTATTAAAGAGAGATAGTGTTTTTCTTACTTTTTTATGAAATAGTTTCACATAGGCCAGGTTGGCCTAGAACTTACTGTGTAATAGGAATGCCACTTAATTCCAGTTTCTTCTCTCTCCACTTCCCTAATTGATATCACAGGTATACAATAGCATGCCTGGCTGTTATATATTTTTTTCTTTAATAAGTCAACTGACTTTTAATTCTGTTTTTTTCTTATCTTTCCAAAAAATGTATAAACTTTCTCTGTTTCTCTCTTTCTCTCTGTTTTGAAACAAAGATCATATCTCACTTTGTAGCCCAGACTGAATCCAAACTTTTGGTAATCCTCTTGCCTTTGCCTCCGGATAGCTGGATTACAGATGACCCAGCACACCAAGCAAACAAAGCAAAAATAAAATTCCCCATTCATATTGGATTAATTTATTTGATTTTAGTAGTAGACCTTTCATTTTATTTCAAATTTTTACATGGATAGATATTTTGTTTGCGTGCATATACATGTATACAAGGAAGCCACAAGAGGTCATTGGATTCCCTAGAACCAAAGTTATAGATGGTTGTAGCCAACTATATGTACCCAAAGATTCACACTGGGTCCTCTAGAAGAGCAACAAGTGCTCTGAACCACTGAGCCATATCTCTAGACCATAGACCTTCTGTTTCAGGTCTAAAACATTTTCTTACATTTCATCTACTTATTGACTATTTATGTGCAAGATCAGTATGGCATTTGTAGAGAAGTTATAGGAAAACTTGTGAAAGGAACTTTGTTTATTTGGGATTTTTTGAGACCGTTTTTTTTTTTTTCTTTTTTCTATATAACCTTGGCTATCCTGGAATTCTCTCTGTAGACCAGACTAGCCTCAGATTCAGAGATTCTCCTGCCTCTGCCTCCATGGTTATGGGACTAAAAGCATGCACCACTACCACCTGGCTTGGGAATCACTTCTTTTGCTTCCACTTTGTAGGTCTTAGGGATTGAATTCAGATCATCAGGTTTGGTAACACACACCTTTTTATCCACTGAGCTATTCCTCCCAACCCCATGTTTATTTCTTCATCAAATTGTCAAAGAATTAAGCTTTGAGTTTCTATGCAAATGTTTTGTATTTAGAGGAAAATTCCCAAGTTGTCTGATAGGAAAGGGAACCTGTGTTGGCACACAGGTTGAAGAATAGGAACTTCTTGGAAAGAGAATTAGTGTAACAGGTTTTAAGGAGGGGCCATTTCTCTATGAGAAAAAAGTCTCAGCTTAAGCAGTCAACTTCCTTCTCTACTTTGGTAATTCAGTTTTTTTTTCCCATGAAGTCAAATGTTTACAAAAAGGTTGGGACAATGTTGTGATTTGCAATATGTCAAGGACAGAGCTGAGGACTCTTGTCATATAGATAGTATTCAGGGAAGTGCCTTTACATGGATGATGATGAGATTGTTGCTGAGAATTCGAGGATTAGGCTCAAGGTCACATAAGAACTGGTAGAACAAGAATTCAAGTCCAAGTCTCTTATAGTCTGAGGCAGACTATACTAACTACTGCCTGGAGAATGAGGAAAGAGAGAGATTCAGGAAGGAACCAGCCAGTTAAGTGTCACTTCTGATTATAGGATTATAGCCACACATGAATGACTGTCCACCAAGAAAAACACATTTTTACAAATTGGTTTCACAAGATATGAATAAATACTGTTTTGAATAAGTACTGAAGGTTATGATTATTTGTGACTCAGGTTCTGGGCAGGGCTCAGGTGTGTCACCGTGGATAATGGTTGTGTAATCATTTTGTTCTAAAAGCCAGCGTATATGGAGAATGAGAGAAATTGTAGTTCCGTGCTTACTTTGGCAAGAAACACTGCCTTGATTGCAGTTGTCTCATTATACTTATAGATCTCAGAAAGCATGTGGATAGATCTCTCTTTCTCTCTCTCTCCCTTTCTTCTTTTTCCTTCTTATTTAATATATCTGTTTTTGCTTTTTTTTGGAGCCCAAGCTGAGCCGGAACTCACTATGTAGCCTAGGCTGGCCTCATACTTATGGCTCTCTTCCTGCTTCACCTTAAGTGCTGACATTACCATAATGAGCCACCATGCCCAGCTTTCAAGAGCTTTCAGTTTTGAGCTTGAAGGACTGAGCCATGTCTTGTCTTCTTCCCTAAAGGCATGCGATAGTTATTGACTATACATGAGCAAGTGCATGAACCAACATGAGCACCCAGGGACTGAGATGTGTTAACTGAATAAGAAACTTGGGGAATTAAATTTTGGCCACTAGCTGTATTAGATGTCTGTATATGTGCTAAAATAAACTTTTTGTGGTACTGGGGATCAAACCATGTAAATGCTTCATAGGAGCTATACTACTGAGCTATATGCTTCACAAATTTGTTGTTGTGGCTGTTTCAGATTATCTTATGAATTCCAAGCTGTCCTCAGACTTGGTATGTAACTAAGGATGACTCCTGATTCACCTGTCTCCACTTCCCAAATGCTGGTATTGCAGATGTGTATCACCACATCTAGCCTACAATTTCATTACATTTTTAGTGTGTGTGTGTGTGTGTGTGTGTGTGTGTGTGTGTGTGTGTGTGTGTGTGTGTGTGTGTGTGCGCCTGCAGGAGTTATTTCTCTTATTTCACCACGTGGGTCTTGAAGATCGAATTCAGGTGGTCAGGCCTGGCAGCAAGGACCTTTACACTTGAGCCATCATGCCAGCATGGTTTCATGTAAAAAGTACTTTACTTTATTTTACATGAATGGGTGTTTTCAGAAACTGTCCTTGGGCAAGGGGCTTACAGATCAGAGGCATTTTTGTTTCATGGTTCTCTTAGGCATAGTAATTGAAACTTAAAATGTAGCTTTGACTCTCATAATTGTCTGCTTAGAACACCCACACGGACACATATATACAGATACATGCATGCAAAAGTAAAATAAAGTCTTAAAAAGAAAACAGGGGCTGGAGAAATGTTTCAGTGCATAAGAGCACTTATCTTAGAGGAACCGAGTTTGAGTCCCAGGTTATTATTTATGGAAGATAACATGCCACATGTTTTTCATTCCCCTAAACAAGTTTGTTTGACCCATCTACACTGATGTGCTTGATCACGGGATGGAGGTACATCAGGATGTATGCTTGCCCCTGATTGGACCTGATGGGAAATGCAAGAATTATGGATTTTCCTTCTTAAGCTGCTACAACTGTGACTCTGGGCCATTTGCTAGTGCCTAGAGATGCCAGAAGATGGTGTCAGATCACTTGCAGCTGGAGTTAACCCATGTAAATAGTGGGATCCTAACTCTGGTTCTCATGGTTGGGCACCAATAGCTCTTAGCTGTTCAGGCATCTTTCTAGGCCCCAGTTTCATTCAAAATGTTTTAAAATTACACTTTATTTGGTGGAGGTGTGTCTCTCTGTGTGTGAAAGTCAGAGGACAACTTGCTAGAGTTGGGTCTTCCATCATGTAAATCCCAGGAACTGAACTCAGATCCTCTGGCTTGCCAGCAAATATCTGCCTATCTCACTGGAGCTTACTATTTTGTTTTTAGAAAATGATGTGATGTTATATGTCTGTTTTCTTCTTGTGGTACCAAATCAAAAGGATTGCAAGTTGGAGGCCAGCGTGGGCTATACCTTGTTAAAAAAAAGAAAAAATATTCTAATTTATGCGCTATCTTTTGTGGCATTAAGCAGCTAAGCCTTTTCTTCTCAGTTTTGCATGTAATACATTTGTGGCTAGTAGTATTTTTATTTTGGGTCATCCAAGTTTTGTGTTTTATTTTGATACTGGGTTTAATGCAGTGCAGGGTAGCCTTAAATTGGCCATGTAGTTGAGGATAACATTGAGCTGCTAAGCCTGACTCCAAACTCAAATAGTGGGATTGTAGTTATGTGCCACCACACCCAGCCTACATCCCTGAATAATGTCTTATCACATAGTAAATTTTAGTGTGCCATAAAAGAGTAGGCTGGTGGAAGGGTTGTGTGGGCAGGAAAATGAATATGCATGTTTATGATGGTATGGTTAACTTAGTCATAATACGACAGAGGAAAAACCTACAGGGCACTTAGGAAATTGAGCATGTAATCTTTATGTGACTCTTTACAAGTCGGAATGTATACACCAATATGTTTCAGCAAGTTAATATAAAACATTATTATTTTGATTCTGACATTAATATTATCTCTGAAATTGAGGAGTAATTTAATTGTAGAGGTAGAATAGAGATCTGATGACTTTAAAAAAAGTTTTTGTGACAGAGTCTCACATAGCCCAGACCTTAAATTTGCTACATGCCCATGAGTGGCTTCGAACCCCTGCCACTTCCTCCCAGGTGTTAGGATTACAAGAGTGTGCCAAATTGCTCAGGTCAGATCCCTGCTTCTAGCATTTTTAGGTAATGCAGTAAGCAGAATGAAGCGGCAGAAGGAGGAGTAACAAATATATTGCTGGAAACAGTAATAGGATATATACTATATCCACACTATGCCAAATTCTTTTCTACATTAACTTTTATTTTTATGTATATGAGTTCAGGCTAGCCTAGACTTACTCTGTAGTTGAAGGTAACCTCAAAGTTCTGCTTCTCCTGGCATTATTGCCTGAATCTAGAGTTTACAGGTATGTACTACCATTCCTGGTTTATTCTCTGTGGGGCATCGAATATGGGGTTTATATGTGCTTAGCAAACATTCTACTACCCAAGCTATATCCCTAGCCTACACATTAAATTTCATTTTGCCTTTTTTTTCTTGCTCTCATTCTCTTTTACTTAAAAAAAAAAAATTGTGTATGGGTGTATGGCCTACATGTTAAAGTGTATGCTTGGTGCCCAAGGAGGCCAGGAGATGGCATCATATCCCCTGGAACTGGAGTTGGAGAGGATTATGAGCTACCATGTGGGTGTTGGAAACCAAAGTCTACTCTTCTGGAAGAGCAGCTTGTGCTTTTAACCACTGAATCATCTCTTCAGTCCCGCATTCTTATTATTTTGATACTAGAAATAGAAATCAGAACCTAGACAAAAAAAAAATACTTACCACCGAATTATACCTATAGCCTCCCTAGAACAAAATTGGGAATTGAGACATGATGACTAGAGGTAGATGATTTATTTGTTTGTTATTATTTTGGGACAGGGTCTCATTTAGCTCTGGATGGCCTCAAACACAATATGTAGCCAGCAATGACCTTGAACTCCTGATCCTCCTGCCTCTACTTCCCAAGTTATGGGATTGTAGATACAAACAACCATATCTGACTATTTCATTTCAATTTTGGAATCTACTATTTATTTATTTATTCGTTTATTTATTTGTTTAGTCTTAGGCTGGCCTGGAACTTAGTATATAGTTCAGGCTGGACTCAAATTCAGGAGAATCATGCTTTAGCCTCCTAAGAGCTGGGCTTACAGATATGATCCTCCATGCCTAGCTGTGGATTATTTTTATTCAGACTGTTTTTTTTAAAAAAAATATCTAACTGTATAGCAAATCTTAGGTTGGCCTAAAATTCTCATACTCAGTGCGCTGGGATCAGTGTCCTGCACCACCATGACAAGCTATTCACAGATGGAAAATTCGTGAGGCTCAGATAAAGTGAAAATCAAACAGCTGATGTGGGCAAGACTGAGGCTTAACCTCCAAAGCTTTGTGTGCCTCCAGGCTCTATGCTTTTTTTTTTTTTTGCCTCTGAATTATGCCAAACATGAAGTTCTTGTGTGCATCTCTGGCCCACAGGAAATTCTGAGAATAGATATTTCTTTAAACAGATAACCTGAAAAAGGAACAACTGACTGCTGGGCATCCTTACTCTGAGCCAGAGCAACACCTCAAATGAGCATTGTCTGAACTAAAACCTACGATTCAGTTACAATTTTCCTGTCCTGCAACTATTGCACTTACTCTCTTTGTCTTATAAACGTTGTCTATGCATGCTAGCCTGCCACATGTTATGGCCTTTCCAAATGCTTCCCTTTTCCCTGTTGGCAGCCTTAGTTCATAGATTTTAAGTCTTTCAGTACCTACTGCTGCTGCTTTCCTGATGGAACTCTCCATGTGCCGTACTTATTATTACTATAGGTACAAAGTGGTTTTCCTGGGCCAAGCCTTGCCCCCCCTCTACTTCTACCATAGCAGTAGAGAGCATTGTGTACTCTCGCCCACCTGTACACCCCACTCACATGCACTTCCTGCTCCACGTGGCCACATTTCTGTTCAACCTGTTTAGATGTTAACTGTTTCCTGACTTCCACATATATATGTGGATGAGATGTGTCACTTTCTCTTCATAGTCCTAGCAGTGAAAAGATTTCTCATTAGCACTATCATGAAATAGATAGTAAAAAATACTAATTGTTAGTATAATGGATGACAAAGTAGGAAAGGACTGTGTCTTAGGGATCACTGTTGCTGTGATTAAATACCTGACCAAAACAACTTGGGGAGGAAAGGGTTTATTCAGCTTATGCCTCCACATCACATTTCATAATCAAACGAAGTCAGGACAGGAACTCAAGCAGGGCAGAAACCTGAAGGTAGGAGCTGATGCAGAGGCCATGGAGAAATGCTGCTTAATGGCTTGGTCTTCCATGGCTTGCTCACCTGGCTTTCTTAAAGAACCCAGGACCAGCCCAAGGATTCAGGGATGGCATCACCCACAAGGGATTCGACCCTTCCCCGTCAATCATTAATTAAGAAAATGCCCTACAGGCATGCCTACAGCCCACCTTATGGAGGCATTTTCTCAATTGAGGTTCCCTACCCCTGATTACTCTGACTTGTGTCAAGCTGACATAAAAGTAGCCAAAATACACTGAGTCAGTATTGAGAAATCCATTCCTTAGCCATTTTTCAGTGTTATTCAGTCTGGCTCTCGCCTGGTAAATATGAATATAATGGAGCCATGGCTTCCAGTTGCTAATGTCTTTTGGTTTTTCTCTTTAAACTATGCTGCTAACCTAATTTTTTGAAGTATTTAAAGATGGGAGCTGAAGTCCAAAAGTGATCTGCAGGTAGGATCTAGTCTGCAGGCTCAACTGAGGGTTTTTGCCTTTCCTTCCCAGCTTCTGAAAAGTCCTGGAGAAGTAACAGCACTGTTTGAAAATGCTGGGCTACAGGATCTCTAGCATGTCTTTTTCTTTTTGCCCTTTCTTTTTTATTAAAGATTTTTTTATTCATTTTACATACCAACCACACTTCCCCTCCCCTCCCTTCACCTGTTTCCCTGGCCACCCTCCCCTTCCAACCCTGCCATTCCATCCTCCAAAAGGGTAATGCCTTCCATGGTATAACAGAGCATTCTGTCTGGGCACCCCTTTGGGGAGGGAGTGAGAAGGCATCCAGGAGAATCAGACACAGACTTGTTTAAAACAAATGGCAGACCAGCAGACTCATTAATTTACAGATACTGGGCAAAATCCCCTTCTGATCTCCCATTGGTAGCTGGGGACTCCCCTAGCTGTGTTGCCTCTCTCTCATTGGCCTCCAGCATCTCAATAGCCATTCGTCACCAATCACTAGGCACTCAGCAGACTCTAAGATGGCTCAGCAGGAAGTGGCCAGTACCCACGCCTAGACACATTATCCTGAAAAGGACAACTGCAGTTTCATCAGGCTAGCTGGCTGCATTGCTCACAAACCGTGGGAAGTCAGCAAAGCCTGGTACATTCAGTTGAGACAGGACTAAGCCTCTCGTCCTTCTGTAGCAAAGCATCTCGCCATAGGTTATGGGCTCCAAAAAGCCAACTCATACACCAAGGATAGATTCTGATCCCACTGCGAGGTGCCTCTCTAACAGGCCTAGCTACAAAACTGTCTCCTGCATGCAAAGAGCCTAGTCCAGTCCCATGCAGGCTCCACAACTAGTGATCTAAAGTTTGTGAGTTCCCACTAGCTTGGTTCAGTTGTCTCTGTAGATCCCCACCCCCACCATGCTCATATAATCCCTCCTCCCTTCTCTTTGACTGGACTCCAAGAGCTCAGCCTGGTGCTTGCCTGTAGATCTCTGCATCTGCTTCCATTAGTTACTAGATAAAGGCTATATGATGACATTGGGTATTCACCAATCTGATTACTGGGGTAAGCCATCTCAGGCACCCTCTCCAGTATTGCTAGTAGTCTGAGCTGGGGTCATTATTGTGGATTCCTGGGAATTTCCCTAGCACTAGGTTTCTCTCTGACCCTATAATGTCTCCCTCTGTTAAAATATCTCTTTCATTGCTCTCTGATTCCTTCTCTTCTAAGTGCTATGATTAAAGGTATGTATCAACATGCCTGGATTTTTTTATTCAGATAGGGTCTCATGTAGCAAAGCCTGACCTTGAATTCTTGATTTTCCTGATCCTACATAAGTGCTACAATTGTAGGTTTATAGGTATATACTGTTACATTTAGATTTATACAGTTCTGGACATCAAACCCAAGGCAATCCCCCTATAGTCAAATTGATGACCACCCTAATTGTCAGTATAGAACCTTCATCCAGCAACTATTAGAAGCAGATGCAGAGATCCACAGCTAAGCACTGGGTCGTCTAGCCGAAGTGAGGAAAGAAAGATTATATGAGCAAAGGGGTCAAGACCATGATGAGGAAACCCAGAGAGACAGCTGACCAAAGCTATTGAGAGCTCAATAACTCTGAACTAAAAGTTGGAGATCCTGCATGGGACTAAACTAAGCCCACTGACAGTAGAATGGCATGGACAGTTTATGGGTCCTTTTGCAGTGGGACCAGATTTTATTCCTAGTTCATGAAGTGGCCTCTTGAGGCCCATTCCCTACAAAAGAACACATCGTTAGGCGTAAATACTGGGGGAGAGGCTTGGTCCTACTTCTACTGGATATGCCAGGCTGCTTTGACTCGTCCTGGGAGTCCTTACTCTCACTGAGGAATAGATGGGAAGATGGGGAGGGGGAAGCTGGGGGATGACTGGGAAGTGGTAGAGGGGGAACAGTGGTAGGTGTGTTTAAAAACTTATGAATAACAAAAAATAAATTTAAAAACCCAAAGCAAAGATTCTATGTCAACTACATCTCCCTAGCATTCTACCATCTCATTTTATCCATCACTTTGTTTCTTCCTTTTTGTTTGTTTGAGATGGTTATATTTATCTATGTTCCTCTGACTGACCTATATGTAGATGTCTGAGACCAAGCTAGCCTCAAACTTGTAGTAGCAATTTTCCTGCCTTTGATTCCCAGTTTATTATATTAACATATGTGAGCCACCATACCCACCTCTGCTATTTCTTATCTGATAATTTTTCTTCAAGTAAGTACTTACGATAGAACATATTTTTTTTCAGACTTTCAACAAGTGTGCAAGGTACTGTTCTGTGTCTTTGATATGTCAATAAATAAAACACAGCCAATTTAGCCTACATCCTAGACACATATTTTAGTACTGAGTTGTAAATCATAAGATATGAAATGGAGTTCTGTCAGCTTAATTTTTTATGATGTTTGGTTAACCTTTGATTTGTAAGATATATTATCTCCTCAGAGAACTTTAGAATTTGCCTTCTTGCTTTATATTTCTCGCTTCTCCAGAAAAGCTGGTGTGAGTCACAACAATGGAAGGAAGCACTGGCCTGAGTATTTTCTCTATTTTTGCTTTTCTTAGTCTTCATTGAACAGGTATTTTCTCCCACAGGAAACTGAGGCATGGAACTACTCTCTAAAGTAATTAGAAATGAACTTTATGCTACAGTTACAGTGATTTGGAGAGTTAAGTTTAGTTAAATTATGAATTCTTACTCTGAAACCATAAGAAAATTGGTACTCATGTCCAGATACTAACTAGTAGAAACATTGTCTAAAAAATGTTGCTGAATTTTCAAATAGTGCTGCTTTAGTTCATTGAGATTGTAGTGAATTGCATAGTTTATTAGTTTTCATCCCTGTTTTTAATGTTTTATATCAAGGGTCTGCCATTTATGACCAAGCTAGTCCCAATCTTGTAGTAGCAATTTTCCTGCCTCTGATTCTCAGTTTATTATATTATATATGTGAGCCATACCCACTTCTGCATGGTGGATGAGGCCTCTAGTTAACTATTTTTCTACCTGCTGATAGGGTTCTATTTTCCTGTTAAAAGAGCTTGATAAAGGCACTACTGAATCTCCCTACAAAAGGATCCACAAGTACCAATCCCGCATAAGCATCTTTCTTCTCATCCAAGATGAATAAGGAATGAGCTGTGTTACCATCAGCATTATATCAACTTTCTTATTATTCTTGATTTTTCTATTCACCAAGGAAATCTATGCTATTAATTGTATTAATTTCCATTTTGTAGAAGGCCATTTTGATTTATTTAGGAGCAAAGAGCTGGTTTTTATTTTATTTTTATTTTATTTATTTATTTATTTTGAGATAGGCTTTCTGTGTCTCTCTGGCTGTCCTGAAACTTGTTCTGTAGAACAGCTGGCCTTGAACTCAATGCCTCTCTGTCACCTGAATGCTGGGGTTAAAGATGTGTACCACTACCATTATTATTATTATGATTATTGGACATAGCTTTGATACGTAGTTTAGGCTGGTCTCAAGTCAAACATCATTGGTGGCCATTTCATCTTATTTAATGTTTTCTATATGTTAATTAAAGCTTGATTTGTCCAGTAACTTTAAATAGATTTTTATATCAACCTGCATTATTATACTGATGTGTTTTTCAGGTTTTCAATTCAAAAACAGCTGAACTTCTTAGTCATCATCAAGTAGAAATAAAACAGGAATTCCCAAGAGAAGGGTATGTTTCTTAATTTAATATTTAAAGACATGTCACATTTATTGGCTTTTTTCACCCCATGTATTATGTGAATTGGTATAGTAATCTTAGCCAGACACCAACTTGAGAGGACCTGAGATTTTGAGATTGGTCAAGAAATGAAGCTATAATGCAGTAGTTCAGCAAAAAAAAAAAAAAAAAAAAAAAAAAAGTCTAAATAATGGGTGGTTTATTAATTCAGCAATGGAAAGCAAAGTCTAATACAACAAAAGCATATTAACTACCAAAAATTCTGCATTAACTCTTAAGTCATTTATTTCTGTGTTCCTATTGTTACTAACAGTGCTAAAATGATTACCTTTTGGAAGTTTTGTCTTGTTTTGCTATATTTTTTGACTTTTGGTACCAGGGTAGTCTCATTCTACAGACCAGCCTGGCCTAAAACTTAAAACAGTCATCTTGTCTTGTCCTCTTAAGTGCTATGATTTGAAATATGAGCCACCATACCTGGCTAGTGACTATTTTTAGAAGGATGGATTATTACTATGTGAAGAATAAGAAAAATATAAGAAATATAAGGGAAATAGCTGTTTTTCATTCCTTTACAATGTAGAATACAGATATGCTTTACTTTCCTAATTTTTACTTATGTACTAGGTATACCTAATAGGTTAACTTATTTGTGGAAACATGTTAGATTTGTAATGAATTCTTGGAGACTAACATATTTATTATTTTGTTCCAAAGATGGGTAGAACAAGACCCAAAGGAAATCCTGCAGTCTGTTTATGAGTGTATAGAGAAAACATGTGAAAAACTTGGACAGCTCAATATTGATATTTCCAACATCAAAGGTATTTTATTGAGTATTTTAATCTTATAATACGGCTCTGTCAATCCCATTCATTAATTTATTCTTTCAGCTCAAAATTGAATCTTTATGCATTACAAGCCTTTTTTTGTGAGAACTTGTGGGCACAGCAATAAACATGATTCAGTTCCTGTTCACACAGACATTTTATTCCCATGAAGACAAGAAAAAATAAAGGAAGGCAATACAAGCTAATTTCAGATATTAATAAATTCCATGTAGGAAATTAAAAAATAAGTGATATGATAGAGTATGCCTACAAGGGCTTACCTTTGATTAGATGGCCATGGGATGTTTCTCTTCTCTGAAGAGATGATTATTTTGTTGACATTTCAAAGGACATAAGATGTCAGCCATGTGACTATTTGGAGAAAAATATTTGAAGAAAAATAAATATTGTATGCAAAGATCCCAAAGTGAGACTAAATTGAGGTAGTCTAGGGTCACAAAGAAGACCAACATGTTATACGAACAGTAAAAACAAGTTGAGTGGATGGGTAGGTAAGGGGTTTAATGGAGCTGAAATTGGAGAAATCAGCCATATTTCGGAATTTGAATGTTAGTTTTAGTATTAGAGGGGGCAGGTCATGACTTACCAGTTAAAGATAGTTTCATATGTGGGCTTTAAAGAGTGGACTGTGATGGAGAGACCAGTGTAAGGCTTCTGTAGAAGTGTTGAAAGAGTATGGTGGCTTGACTGTCAGCAGTGACATGTAAGTAAAGAAGAAAGTCCAATACTTGCTGACTGGTTGGCTACCAGGGTAGTAGAGAGAGTAGTAAATAATTGGGCAAAGGGAAGACATGGGTCAAAGGTAATCCTTCAGTTTCTTATAGCTTTTGTTTTATTGTTTTGTTGTATCTGGCAGTGCATTGCTCCTGTGTAGGTGGGGATACCCTTTACTGAGAAGAGAAACACAAGGGGGAGGAATAGTTTGGGAAAATAGTTATAGATTTTCTGTGAAATCACTACCTGAAAGCCTAAGTGTGTTGCCAGTCTCTCTATGAATTTCTGGTTTCTGGCAGAATATCTATACTTGACTTTTTATTATTTATAGAGGGAGGAAAAGTTACTTAGCTACCCAAGGTTGCTCAAACATTGTATAGGGTGAAAATTCAATGTGGTCATTGCTGTCCCTTGACTCTTATAGCTTTTATTGTGTTGTTGAGTTTTGTTTGTTTCTTGGGCTTTTTTTTTTAAATAAGGACTAATACAAACACACACACTCATATATACATATTTATGTATTTAAATTTTTTAGTTAAGACTTACTTGTTCTGTTTGCAGTGTTCTGCCTGTTTGCCTGCCTGCAGGCCAAAATAGAGACACCATATGGTTGCTGGGAATTAACTCAAGACCTCTGGAAAAACAGCCAGTGTTCTGGCCCCAAATATATAAATTTTTAATTATTATTTATTTATTTGCTTAGGTAGTTTGACTATCACAGTACATTTTTTTTGATGTTTTGATTCATATCCTCATAGCTTCGAGACTTACCATCCTCCTAAGTTTTTGTCTTAATTGATTTTTTTCTTTGATTGTTGTTGTTATTGATTTTATATTGGTTTTGATTTTTAGACAAGGTCTCTTGTAGTTTTTGCGAAGAAACACCATGGCCACAGCAAGTCTTATAAGGAAAAACATTTAATTGGGACTGACTTACAGTTTCACAGGTTTAATCTATTATCATCATGGTGGGAAACATGGCTACATGCAGGCAGACACAGTATTGGAGAAGGAGCCAAGAGTTCTATATTTAAATCAGCAGGCAGCAGGAAGAAAGACATAGGTCCTGGCTCAAACATTTGAAACCTTGAAGCTTACCTTCAGTGACATACTCCTTCCATCAAGGTCACACCTACTTGTGCCACTCCCTATAAGCCTATGAGGGACATTTTCATTCAAACCACCACATTCCACTTCCTTCCCCTCTTCCAATGCTTGTAGCCATATCATAATGCAAAAGTGCATTCAGCCCAACTTCAAAACTCCCTTTCCATAGTCCATCACAGTCCCAACACTGTTTAAAATTCCAAAGTTCAAAGCCTCTTCTGATAATCATGGCAGTCTTTTGGCTTTTGCTTTCCTTAAAATAAAAATGAAAAAGCAGAGCACATACTTTCAGTATACAATGACACAGGATATATAGAAACACGTTACCATTCCAAGAAGGAAGAAAGAGCATAGTGAGGAAATACCGAATCAACGCAAGACTGAAAACCAGCTGAGCAAACTCCAAATTCTGCATGTCCATGTCTAACGTCAAAGTGCTCTTCAGTTCTCCAACTCCTTTTAGCTTTCTTGATTACAACAGACTTCTTTCTCGTGGGCTGGTTTCACTCCCTGTTAGCATCTCTCCTCAGTAGGTATCCCATGGCTCAGGCATCTCCAGTATCTTAGGGTCTCTAAGGAAATCCAGCCTTCACATTCACAGCTTTACACAAAGGCCTCTCTGGGCCTCCATGCAGGGGTAGGCTTGCCACACACCTGGCCTCCTGACTTTCTTGGGAGATTCCATAACCCCTTTCTTGTATCCTTGACTCTAAAGCCAAAACTGCATAGCGTATGTTGCCAAATTCTGCTTCTTTCTGGGGTTGGAACATGGCCTCATTCAAACACGTCTTTACCAACTTTCTAATTTGGTGGGTTCCTTCACTGCCTAAGGTTGGCTTTCCTAAAACTTGATCTGTAAAACAGCTGGCCTTGAACTCAGAGATCTGGCTGCCTCTGATTTCAGAGTGTTGGGATTAAAGGTGTACACCAACATGCCCAGCATTCTTACATCTAAATGGAAGAACAGTCACCAAATTTATGAGAGCTATACATAAAAAAGATTGCTATTATTTCTTGGGAGATAGTCTAACAGTCTGAAAGAGCATAAACAACTAATGGGTGCTCAGTAATGCTCAATTGTCAGAAAAGTCATTGCCTTTGAGGCATAATAAATTTCACAGTTTAAAGAGATGTTTAATACAGAGTCTGAGTAATTGACCTGGCATTAACATTGTTCTATCTTCCTGACAAATAAGGTGGGATGCCATATGGTGGCCTTATAAGCCCACTGGTATACCAATTTTTCTGGGTTTTGTGGGGTATGTGCAGATGAAACACAGTTCCTCACCAAGTAATTTGTCTTGCATTTGTAATACTGGCTGTAAGACTTAAACATGTATCTGTCTCCTCCTCCTTGTCCATATACAGCCCTGGCTGCTTGGACCTCCTCTATGTAGATCAGGCTGGCCTCAGACTCATAGACACCCATCTGCTTCTGCCTCCGAAGTGCTAGGATTAAAGCAACTGTCTTCTTGGTGTACATATTTGTCCAATATAAAGGTCAAGCCAAAGCTATTTCTTCCTGGCAACCAATGGCATGTAGCTAAGAATGAGAGCATTCCATAATACCTACCATACTAGGCCAGTCTCTCCTGTTTTCCCCTGATAGTTTACTGAATTGTCCTCAGGAGGGCGCTTCTTTCCTATGTAGAACTATAGGTAACAAAACTATAAAGCTATCAAAGATTGGCAGTCACCTAAAAGACATGTAGTTTATTAGCAGAGTGCATTAAAGTACTGCTTTTATAACTCTTGGACCAGTTTCTTTTTTCCCTGAGCCACATTGAAGCATAATCCTCATTAATTTTATCAGTAAAAACCAGGAGTCAGATATGGGGTAAAACCTGAAAGATCAGAGAAGCCGGTGGGCAGCCACAGTTGCTTTCTTCCTCCATGGTTCCTCCAGTTCAAAAGGGCGGAGATCCTGTCTCTGCCCTCCTTATCATTTCCTGTTCTATTCACAGACTTCCAGACCTCTATGGTTAACCATAGGACCAACTTTGCCCTTTGACTCCATGCAAACATTGTCAGAACACAACACCATGCTGATAATAATCTCACAAAATATTTAATTTATAGTTCCTATGCAAGAAGTAAATGAGCTTTGTCAGTGGAAAGCAGTATCATTTAATTTTATCTGATAACCATTAACAGAGTTCATCATATCTGGTTATATACCTTTCAAAAATTCCTGATTCACTCATTTTAGATGCATCTATCAAAAAGTACTGACTTCTAAGTTGGATGTGGTTGTACATGTCTATATTTTCAGCACTTGGGAGGCTTAGGCAAGAGGATTGCTTATGAGTTCAAGATTAGAGTGGTCTATTGAATTGAGACACCTTTTTCAAACACCCTCACCATAAAAAAAATGTTATTTTTACTTAAGCCACTGTGAACAACATCTCCTAAATTAAAATATGCTCTCTAGTCGAATAGTACACTTAAACCTAAAGCTGGCCAGTAGGCTGATTTGTCTATGTTAGGCAGGTATGTTTGCCTCTAATAGGACTTTAGGAGTTACATATATACAAAATTACAATGCCATATGTTCTTGTTAAGTGATAGGGAAAAACTGTTTCAAAGGTGAGGACCTAGATCCTCAAGAGGTCCAGTCTCAACGGTTAATTTGTTGAGAGGGTAAAGGAAAAGCATCCTTCCACCCTAACACACATATTCTATCACATCTTGCATTTATGAACCTCATGGTGGTCTCAGAGAAGCCACCTTTTTCTGCAAAATAATGTTCCACTAGTGGTCATATCTCATTTTTTAATTTTTAAATATACATGTTGCATGTAACTTCACACAGTTTTCTTATTGCCTGAAAAGCAGAAAGGGATTTTTTTAAAGATAGTTTCTAGCTGTGTAGCTGGCTTTGAATTCACAAATGCAATCCTCCTGCCTCAGCTTCTTAAGTACTGGGATTATAAGCAAATGCTGCCATGCTCATCTTGCCACATGATGCTTGTAGTAGCCAGAAAGCTTTTTTTATTCCAAAATGTGTTAACAGTGATAACATAAAATATTATTTACTTATTTTAGTCCTGAGGATTTTACATAGGACCTAGCACATGATAATCATTGAGCTATATTCCTACTGTTTTAATTTTTGAAAGGATCCACATCATACACAATATGGCCTAGAAAATGATTACTAAGTCTTCAAGTACTTAAGAACAAAGAACTTCTCCAAGTTTATTTTCTTAATTGAGGTTACAAGGTTTTATTTGTCTATATGTATGGATAGTTTTATGTTTGTCTTTGAGATAGGAGATAAGATGTGGCTATGTAGTCCAGACTGGTCTGGAACTTACTATGTACTGAGACTAGCCTCAAACCCATAGCAAACCTCCTAACCTAGTCTCCAAAATATGCTGGGATTATAGTCATGAGCCACCATGCTAGGCTTTGGCTGGCAGATTTTAAGTAGTTTAATTATGTTACTGTCATTGAAAAGAAAATAAACCCACTAAAAATATTAGGTGCAATCTGAACTCAATTGACATAAGCCCAGCACATTGGTTTTCATTTTATATGAATGATTATATCAGTAAATACATTCCCATAAGTCCAAGAAATGTGTCTTGTGTATGTATGTAACATTCATATGTGTCTGAATGGTGCACACTATAAGCCTGAATGTGGTGGTATTCTGCAAAATAAAGAAATTTAAAAATAATGATTTAGGCAGGTAAGATTGCTCAGTGAATAAAGGCTTCTGCTGTCAAGCCTTGCAACCTGAGTTCAATCTCCAGGCTCTACATGGTAGAAGGTGAGATCTGCAAGTTGTTCTCTGACCTCCACATTCAAGCCCCTTCCTCAGTACTAAATAAATGTAACTAAATAAATATACATAGATAAATGAAATTTAAAAGGATTTTAGGGTAAAACAAGTGGGTGGAATACTGAGAAAATTCAGAGTGGCCTGGGATGAGACCTGTGTGCAGTAATAGAGATTATCTGTGGCTCAAATAGAAGTCTGAACAGCAATTTCAGTGGACTTTGATTGTCTGCAAGGAAAGCAGTTTCACTTGGCATGAAAGAATGGAATTGAGATAGAGGAGAAAGAGGGAGTGGCTTGTGAGAAATCCTGGACCCAAGAATCAGATGAAGATAACTCCAGATTACCTTCTCAATGTGAGTCGGAAGGAGCCAATAAAGAAAGGTTGTGTGACAGACACATGACTTGAGGATTGTGACTCAGAAGAGCAGCCAGCTGATTTACAGGGAAATCAACAATGGGGAAATGGACTCTTTTAGTTCTCTGCGGTTCCATATTGGGGAGTTTTCATTTTAAAACAAGTATCCCTTTCGCAATGTTCCACAGTAGCCTCCCATTGCTATGCTCCCGAGGTTGTGCCCTAGGAGATTCCAAGGAATTCTCTTGTCCTGCCCAGTTCAGTCTCATTGTCTGGAGCAGTCACTGTACTCTGTACTAAATGGTGATAATAGCAGCAGCTCTGAATGACATTTATTCAGTACTTATTTCTACCAGACATTTGTATGTATAGACATAGTGACTTATGTTAGGTGAGGACTTTGAACTTAACAAGAAATAAAACTTAACAAGAAATGAAACTCACTTTGCAAAAAATAAAACTCCAAGGAGGCAAAATAAGGGGACTCAAGACTCGAATTTTTACAGCAGCTTTTTGGCTTTGGTGAGCCTAAGTGCTACTGAATATTCCCTTAATATTTCTTAATTTTATAAAGAGAATGTATTGTTTGTCTTGGGGATAGGATTGTATATATACCATAATATATGTGTGTGTGCATGCGTGTGCATGGGCACACAGGTCAGAGGACAGCTTTGTGGTCTCTGTAGTTCCTTTTCATATATCTTGACCCCAAGGATAAAACTTATGCCATCAAACTTGTGTGACAAGTTCCTTTATCTGCTGAACCATCTCACTGGCCTGTCTTTGGAGATAGCCAAATATATAGCCCTTGGATTCTCTATGTATCCCAGACTGACCTTTGACATCTGGTCTCCTTCTTCACTCAGCCTCCCAAACATTGGGATTGCGGGCATGCACTTCTATAACTATGCCTGGCTATGACTATTTTCTTAAAATGCATGTAGGCACACATATAGGAATGGAAATTTCACATTACAAATAAATGAGTTTATTGTTGCACATACTAATAAATTAGTCATAGTGAAACTTCTGAAGTTATTGCATCCTTTGAGACAATTTGGAGCCTTTTCTCAGTGATGATATGGATCCATGTCATTGTGTGCTTCAAGTAAATAGAAGGAGTCTGTAGAATTCAAAGTACATTGCATGTCCCCTTCCAGAAGCATTTAAGGAAAATAAACCAGATGCCACTACAAATATTCTAAATTGAAGGCTTAGTATCATGGTATATGTCTTTAATCATAATGTTCTGGAGGCGAAAGTGGCAGAGGGAGGTCAATCTCTGGTCCGTTCAAGATCAGTCTGTCTACATAGGGAATTCTACCTACACAGGGAGGGCCTGTCTTAAAAAAAATTGTAAGATTTTAAAAAATGCTAGTTGTTTCTGTTATCCTAAAGTACTATTTCTTCATGTTTAATTGTCTTCTTCCTTCTGTTTAACTTTCTTGTTAAAGCCATTGGTGTCAGCAACCAGAGGGAAACCACAGTAGTCTGGGACAAGCTAACTGGAGAGCCTCTCTACAATGCCGTGGGTAAGCCATCATGCAGAGGTACAGCACAGGGCCTTGTTCCATAAGCAAAGGTGGTCACATGAAATTATCTGACTGGACCACTGTATCTTCATGGTTCCTGAAATCTGATGAGATGGCAACTGAGTTCTCTTAAATTTTTCAGATCATAGTTATTCACGTCTTGAATTAACTCCCTTGTTCTCTCCTTTTGCTGGTTATTTGTGTCATATAAATGGATGGATAATTACAGGACTCTTTTATGAACCCCCACAGTGTTTCTAACATCTGAAAGTTCACAATTGCAAATGTTCAAAGTTCTCTAAAAATATTTGCATATTTGTATTTTTATCTAAAAATTTGAATGGATTAAGATAAATTATTCAAATCTTATCTGATTCTGTTAGGAATTTAACTGTTTCATCAGGGTATATAAACCTCAAAAATCTCAAAATATTACCTTTAGGTATCACATTTAGATGTAAATGTCCCTGAGTAGATACTAGCATCCTCCTTAGCGCATGGCAGTTGCAGAACACTAAATGATACTGCTGCTTCGCTAAAGGAATGTTGTATTCTAAATCAAGAACCATTAAAAGATTTCTGTCACAAATAGCAAATCATGCTGGGTATGATGGCACATGCCTAAAATTCTAGCACCGATGCAGGAAGATTGTCTTAAGATTAGAACCAACCTGGCTTACATGGTACATTCCAGGTCACAGAGGGCTATAAAGGAAAACTGTTTCCAAAAAAAAAAAAAAAAAACCAAAAACAACATAAGAAAAATAATGTATGATTAGCATAATATGTTACAAAGAAGAGAAATGGAGAATGTTTTTTTCCAAAAAGAAGAAAGGACTGTGAAACAGGAAGGGAAATAAATATAAAGTATATAAATCTAAACATTTATATGTTGAAAGATAGGTGAAAGTTATTAATTGAAACTGCTAGTTAGGTACTGAGATGGTTCATTGGAAATGAAAAGAAGAAAAACTGGCAAGAATCTCAGAGGCTAGATCCAACTGTATGCTTGTACACTGGAGAATCAATAAGCATGAAGGAGGTGAATATTCTTTGAGAAGCCTACACTTGTGCTCTAGACTGTGTCTTTGTTTCTGAATGCCTCTTTTCTTCTTAGCACTGTGATTAGAAATCTGTATTACATCTTTAACAAACCCCCAGCACTGTTTCACAAAAGAGATGATGGAAAAATTAGAAAAATAAATTAGAGCTTATTTAGGATAGAAGTTACTTAAGTAATATTAAGGGAGAATAGATTTTTGTTTTATATAAGATATTACATTTCTGATTGAAGATATTTTTAGGCAATTAGAAATTAGATTGTTTTGAAAGTTTTTATTTATTGTTTTTAAAGATTTGCTTGAAAGATTCTATTGCATTTACTTAGTTATCTTCGGGGGAGGCAGGCATGCATTCTATGGCAGGCATGTGGAGGGAAGAGGATAACTGACTGGAGTCAGTTTTCTACTTTCATCTTGTAGATCTCAAGGGTCAAACTCAAGTTGTCAAACCTGGTACCAAGCACCTTTACCTGCTCAGCTGTCTTATTGGACCTTGTTTGTTTGTTTAACCTCACAATGTAGCTAAGGACAACTTTGAACTCCTGATCTTCCTCCCTCCACCTCCCAGGTACTTGATTTACTGGTGTGCTGCAGCACACTTGCCTTTAAATTGCTTCCAAATCAGATTTGAAAATCTCCAGCACAGATGTGATCATCTCAACTTATTATAGATGACTTCATTATAGGAATGAATATACAATTAAATACAAAAGTTTAGCTACATCAGTTTGTGTGTTTCATATTCTGTGGTGATTCGTAAATATACCTCAACAAACCAAAGATGCTTGTGTCAAACCAAGGACCTTTGTGTCACAGAAGTTGAGAGTCAGAATTTTGGAGCTAGAAGAAGGAGTGGGAAGAGAATTAAAGGATAGAAAATAATTAGAGAAAGAAGCTGCTTAATCATTACAAGGATGGATTCTTCCTCCAACTTCATTTCATGTAAAGAAACATCTAATTATTCATTCGTGTAAGTTTCAATTGAGAGTTTCATCATGGCATTAAATATATAGCAGCTTTATTCAAAAGGAGGATCAGATGGGATTAGTGGAAACAGAATTAGATTGCCTCATGGATTTGTGGTCAAGCTTCTTTGGCTTATTTATATCATGATGTGATCTTTGTACCTTTAATTTTCTCTGTCTTAATTCAGTCTGCTAGAACCAAAATACCATAGACTCGGTGGCTTATTCAGAAGATTTGTGTTTATGGTAGTGTGGACATTAAAAGTTTGAGACTGAGATCAAGGTGCCAGTTGATTTGGTCTTGTGAGGGCCCACTGCCTGTCTTGTATATTCTTATATAAGAAAGAGTATAAGAAAGCAAACCCTTTCTAGTCCTTTTACAAGTGTATTAATCCCATTTCTGAGACTCTGTGGTTCTAACCTAATTATTCCCAAAAGCTTTCCATCCTAATTTCTTCAAATTTGGGGTTAAGAGTTCATTATGATTTTTTTTTCTGTTATATATTCAGTCCGAAACAGTCATAGTGGTACAAACCTTGATCCAAGCACTTGGGGTATGGAGTCAGAGAGATCAGAGAGCAAGCCATATATCTATATCTAGATATAGATATATGACATGTATATGCTGTATAGTGAATATAAGGACAGTCTGGGATACGTAAGACACTAAACAAAACAATGAAAGCAATTCATAACATTCTTTTTTTCCCTTTTCCTCTTCCTCTTGGAAAGCTCTGTCACTCTAGCCTATTTTTATTTTCCTATTTCTATTCAACTGATTTATATAACTAATAAACAATATTTACTATCAACTAGCAAGTAAGAAGAAAACTATGTATTTTTCTGTTTTAAAATTCCCTGAGATGGCTCTTTGGGTGCCTGATGACTTGAGTTTGAGCCCTGGGATGGATATGTGGAAGGAGAGATCTGACTTTGCAAGTATTGCATGACTTCCACACATGCCAGGCACATGCAACATCCCCCCCCACACACACACAGAATGAAAAATGAATAAATGAAAAGAAAATTCTTTCCATGTGACTTTTAAAAAATACTATATGTGTGGTAAACAGTGAATATATTTACTCCTAGTATAACAGGGAAAATAAAATATAAGAGTCTTAGGGTTCATTTGTAGCCATGGCATAGGTTTTTCCAACAAATAGAATTCTAACAAAGGCTATGCTAATTTGCAATAAAGCTGTGTGCTGACTGGCATCTTTTCCAGTTGTAAACAGAGGTGAAAGTTCAGTGGGTCCCATAAATACATATGACCTACTATTAGATACTTATACACCCTAGATTAATTCTAATCTAAGAAAGAGTGTCACTTTGTATCAGTACTTTCCAGACACTCATGTCTGTCCTTGTCATTTTGGCTTTTATGTACTAACAGCTAAAGTTGATTTCACATTCTGTATATATATGCATTTGTACACACACACACACATACACACGGGAGGGGGGTGAATGAGTTTTATTTTTTCTTGCATTCCTACTCCTTGTTTTTCTTTTTGTCCCCATTTGTTATTGAAAATATCATCAAATGAGGGCCATAGTCTCTTCTCCCTTATGTATGACCTTTTAACCAGCTTAATTAATGGCTTGACTATTGGCAATTATAATTCTTATATTATTGGAAGAAAAGAAGCTAGTAACATTTTTTAAAAACTCTTGTGGTTTTTGCTTATTGTATGTTGGATAACATGGAGCCTCCCCTTCATCTTAGCACACTACAAACTGCTCAGGGCAAACCATCTCAGAGAAGATTCACACTTTTCTTTGTGCTTAGCCAACTAGATATAGATGGTTCCTACTGAATTTTCTATTGTCATTTTCTTAGATGTATTTGTCACCAGCCATAATGCATATTTGTGAATTATTACTTAATATTATCTAAAGATGATTTCTTCTGTACTGTGTATATCAATTAACAATGGTCCATGGAGATGGAGATAGCTACATTTCTCTTTACTCACAAAACTTTTTTATTGGGACAAACAAACTAAATATATTAAATGTGACTTTATTCACACCATCCAAATAATTTTCAAACTATTCATTGGATGGTCTGGACCATTGAAATTCTTATTTACTTAGTCTAAATAAAAGCCATTAATACCTTCTAGAAGGGGTTTGTATAGTTTTCTATGCTCCTCGGAGTTTATTTCCCTACTATACAATACTTTATAACTTTAAGAATTAGCAGTTCCCTATTCCCAGTAGACAGTACTGTTTCTGTCTGTGGAAATGATTTTACTTCCAGCTACTCAATGAGGAAAATACTTTCTTGGGATTTTGCTTTCCCAAAATAGCTCTTTCATGTTCTGCAGCATGTGACCACAGCAGGTACTATAGCACGTTCTTTTAACACCCCCTGAAGATGTGCTCTTGTAATATATAATATATGCATGCTTTTAGCTCAGTGGATTTTTGAACTAAGATTCATATATGTTGCCACATAAGGAAGAATCTTTCTGAGCAAGAACCACATACTTACATGATCTTCATCCAAATGGAAGTACTAGTGAACCAGACATTCAGACTTGACTTTCTTTGTTCTTTTCTACACCATGTTTCTTCTATTTCTTTTTCTACATTCACATGTGTAGAAGAAACATTCATTCTAATGAACTTGCCCAAGTGATCTACCATTTCCAAACAAGCGTACATAGACCTTGAACCTGGCTATCTCTAGCATGAATTGCCATTATTTCTCCTAATGCTCCAGCTGCTCCAGTTTCTCCTGGCTCTTCAGTTCCAGTTGCCGTTGTCCCCTCTGGCTCCTCAGTTCCAGCTGCTGGTACTTCCTCAGGTATTGGTGCTCTGGCTATTGCTCACTTCCCAGCCTTCCAACTGAGACATGTTGGGGGAAATTGACTGCTGCCGCCAGATCTGGATCTGTCACTTCTTTTGATCTTAGAAATTACCCACACAAGGTGCTTAGTCCTCCAGCTTTGGGGTCTTCTCTTTAGCTTTTGATCCTTATTCTGCAAACCTAATTCTGCCATCTTAGCTTCTGTAATGAGTTTTCTAATTGTTTTGTTTTTAATTCAATTAATTTTGAACATTTGTGAATTGCTTTGGTAGTATATAAACAACCACTGACATCTTTTTCTTTGCCACTTGTACTAATTCATCTCATATACTCTAATTGACATGTACTCTTTGATGATAAAAATACAAAGTAGAGATCATGGCAGCCTTCTGCAATCCTGGAACAGTGGAAGTAAAAGGACTTTAGATGCTATCCACTCCAGCATCCTTATTTTATATTTAGGGGAGATCTGAGTCAACAAGTGTTTAAAAATACATAAATCACAAAGCTTGTTGTTAGTACAGCCAAATTTAGAACTTTGGTTTCATGATTTTACATTTAGTGTTTTGAGTTTTTGTAGGGAGAATTTAACTCTGGATACCACTGTTGCCAAGCATAACTATTAGCCTGGTTAATTAGTCTTTGTTAAAGAGCAATAAAGATATTGGACCAGTGAGATTTCCTAACAGTAAGGTAGCAACTTTTAGTGTTTGATTTAGTTTTGAATTATTTGGAGCACATTAAAAGAACATGCCCTACAAAAAAAGTACTCACCTATTAGTATTGTGTTGGATAACTTGAAATACTCATGGAAAAGTACATAAGCTTAGGCCTGGCCTAGGCTTGAACACAGTAGGTCATGGTTAGGTAAATTCAAAATATTCTGAGCGTTTCTATTATGCTTCCTAAGGAAAAAAAAACATTGCCATGGAGTTCTAGTAGTGGTTTTTGGAAAGAAGGGTACTTATTTAAGGACAAATTTGTGGGTCCTATTCACAGATCTACTTACTGTCCCAGAATCATGGAATATGGGGCCTATCTTTCAGCTCCCCAGCAAGTGTTGCTGCTGGTATAGAGTCAGTGGCATTTGGAAAGCTCCCTATTTCCTCTCTACCCACACTTCAGTGAGAGGCTAGGAGGTAGGGAGGAGAAGAAGAGACAGAAAGATGTAGGAGTCTTAAATTATCAAACAAGAGGCCAGAAAGCCAAGAATCAATGGATTTCAAATCTGTTTGTTTAGATCCCTGTCTAAGAAATATATCTTGTTTTATGATTCAACAAACCCATATAACTAAAATAAATATTTCACAAATTGATCTTTATCCTACCAAATACAGTGAACTCTAATATTTGCTATCCTAATCTACCATTTAACTTTTTGAAATGGCAATCAAAACTCACTAAATTAATTTTTAAACTCCAGATCATTGTAGTTCAAAACACTGAGAATTTAGATGTGTTTTTTAATTGTACATATCACAGATTTAAAACCTCTCTTCTGAATACTTATATTTCCCTAGTTACTCTTGCTAATCCAATAAGATCCGCTAAGGCTGCTTGTCTGTGAGGAAAGTCTATTTTTATCATCATCACACAGTACTGTTACTATGTAAAATGTAGCTGACTCTTGTTCCTTTGATATGGGAGATGTTGCCACCTTTGGTGATATTGCTTATGGTTTGTGTCCTGACATTGCAATAGAAAACTCAGTTCCAACTAAGTCAAGTGAAAAAAAAAAAAAAAAAGCAATTTATTTTGCTAAAGGATCTAGCTAGCCACCCAGTGGTAGCTTAGTTTAGGTGTTGATTGGATCTGAATACAGAGAGTCACTGGTATCCCCCCTCCCCCAAATATGTCTTTTCTGAGTTGGCTCCTTAACATGACAGACTTAGATCTTCCATCATGAAAATAGCAGACCCAAATTACCAGTGCCAAATGCAGCTGTAAAAAATGACAGTCAAATACTGAACATAAGTCTGGGTTTGGTGATTTGGCCAATGGATCTCTTGTGTAAGAACTTAGGGTTCATACCTAACCCTGGAATTTGAGGTAGGGAAAATTCTTAGATAAACCACATGGCTGAGGATTATACAAATTTAAATCCCTAAAGGAATTTGAGATGATGCTTCTGGGGTCAAGAGGAATAGGTACTGGGCATCAAATGCAGATCTGACCTATAGGCCATCTATTTTCATGGGGTTTGCTATCCTGTTTTCTTGGTTGTCATGTGGGTCATTTGCTTGCTGTTTATTATATCTATGAAAACCAGTATTGTATCCTGAAGTCTCCAGTTTAAATCTCATGGGAACTAGTACTATCAAAATGAAGCTCAGAGCTGTTTCGATAGAAAGAATTTGTAGAAATTTATTACAGGAAAGAACTGATTTTAAATGAGGAGAACAAGATAAGAGAACAGTTAAGTGAATCAAACTAGGAATCTGTCAGCATTCAAATATGTAGTGTGCAAGCTTGCATTAGTTCCTCTAGAGTCCTTTAAATAGACTATTGGACTCAGTTTTTTTCAGGAAGCATCTGAACATAGTGTCCTAAAAATACTGACTTACTACTAGTAGATTAAAAGCTATAAAAGTTAAATACAACACATCTTGTCTCTTAAAAAACAAAAGATAGAAAAGCTATTTTTTGATTACTTATACAATCTATTTTATAGTTTTTAGTGCATTCTTGACTCCAAGCTTCTGTCATAAAACAATATTTTCTACTTGGAGATCAGAAAGAAGATTAACAGAAATTTATTTATTAAAGAAAATAGTGGTCCAATAAAGTAGTTTTCCCCATATAATCCAGCAAAGAAATGGATTATAATTAAAGAAAATCATTTAATGATTTCAGATCTTGTATCCTTTGGAAGATTTTATTAGAAATAGGCATCCTATCAGGTTCTGTACTTAGTCTTTGTCACAGCCTTCTCCCAAGGTTTCTAAGATACACATTTTATCTTTAGCTCTGCCAACTGCCCTGCACAGATTTTACATCTTTTCTCCACTCATGTGTGTTTAGGAAAAATCACTATTCCAAATACTCTTTCATAGTTTTTTCTTCCTTTGAAAAATAATGCAAAATAAAAGTCCCAAGGTTTGTATTGTTCCTGTAATTTGGTCTGTAATTTTGCATAAACATTTTAATTCTCCTTTGTAAATATATTTTTTTCTAACAGTATGTCTATTCATTTCTAATTTTCTAATTTCTGTCCTTTAAAAGCTATAGCATTTTAATTGCTTATGGAAACTAATCAGTCTCCCATCTGTGACAGTGATTTCACTAAGTTCTCATTTTTTATGAAGTTCTTCATATGTATTATGTTTTGATCTATAGTGTGGCTTGACCTAAGAACCCAGTCAACTGTTGAGAATCTTAGTAAAAGAATTCCAGGAAACAATAACTTTGTCAAGGTAAGAAATCTCTTCAGAAGTATACTGTTAACAATGTGTGTTTTGTAAAAGTTCATGTATTTCATGAGACAGATTATCTCATGCTTACAACCTATGGTAGAATGGTTGTTTTATATAACTTATAGAATATTTCTATACGTGTGGTCAAATCAAGTCTTTACTTTTCTTTCTTGTTGGGGAAATGAAATAACTATACTTCAAGAGGGCAGACTGGTGGAGATCATAATGTCCCAGTAGTTTATCATGTTCCCCAAGGGCTACTTTCTGTAATCCCACCATACTTTCATGATTCATCAGCATAATTTCCTATTACCCACTGAAAAAAGTTCTGAGTGCTTTTTGTGTTTTTAGTAACATGATTTCAATGATAGTATTCTAGACCTTCACTAAAGACCTTTCTTGCTTGTTTAAAAAAAAACAAAGCAAAGCAAAAAGCAAAACAAACTTTATTCACACAAAAAAGAATAATAAAATATGCCTAATTTTATATAGATCTGTCTCTTTAAATAAGTGAAGTTAATTTCTTAGCAAGTTCTTCGAGAACCCAGAAAGAAGTTCTCTTTTTAAATAATGCGATCTGTCCTCTTTTTATTTGCCAGTAGGACTTATATTGGTTCTTGGATCTGAAAGTAATGTTCAAATACCATTAATTACAACGGGCTAGCACATAATCCCAGGTGTCTGCTCCCTTCCCTGCCTAAGTAGTTTCAGGCTTGTCTGTTTACTATTTGTGGTGGTGGTGTCACCCTGCATAACTCCTCCTCTCATTATCTGTATTGTGCTTCAAGGGTTGTATAGTTTTTTCTGTATTGCCATGGCAGGCAACTTTTACATTCCCTGTCTGCATCATTTTAAGACTGTGTCTATTAAGTTTGCAAGATCTTCTTAGGGACCTCTGTACCTCTGTAGAATGACCTTCCAAATCAAAGAATATTTGTAGATGTTATTTTCTTCCATTATGTCTGAGCATTGATACTCTCTGCCCCCAACAACCTAAAAGAAAGCTAGAAACCTTTAGATTTTTAATTTTCAGATGGAGTAGAAATATTTGAGACTATTATGATTTCTCATTATGTTTTTATGGATTTTTGTGTGTGTATGTTTCTTTTGGGTTTTTTTTTTTTTTTTGCTTTTTAAAATCATGGTTTGCTTCAATTTGTTTGCTTGTTTCTTTACTAGAGAAAGATAGAGAAAGGAAGGACACACATGGAGTTGAGTGGATGGGGAAGATCTAGGAGGAATTGTGGGAAAGGATCTGTGGTCAGAATATAGTGTATGAAGAGTTTTTTTCAATAAAAAATTGAAAGCATTTTTTGAGACAGGGTCAAACTGTGTAACCCTGGTTGACTTGGCGCTCGCTGTATATACCAAGCAGGCCTCAAACTTGCATGCAGCAGCCCTCTTTTATACCTTTTAATTTATTTTATTGTATTGCCTGGGTGTTTGGCCAGCATGTATTAGCTGTGCACTGCACGTATGCCTTGTGCCCACAGAGGCAAGAAGAGGGTATCAGATTCTCTAGGCCTGGAGTTTAAGGGAGCTATTAGCCACCATATGAACACTGGGAACCAAACCTGGGTCCTTTGGAAGAGCAGCTAGTGCCTTTAACTGCTAAGCCATCCCTCCAGCACCTAATCTTTTTTATTCTGTTTCTCAAATGTTAAAGTTTTAGACACATATCAGTACAGCAAGCACATCAGCTATGATTTGAGTTTTCTCATGAAGTATGTTCATATGGGAATAGGGCATAGGGTAAGAAGGAGAGAAAGCTTTTATTACATCTTTAGTCCCTTACTTGAAGTATATAAAGAAATGTTATATCTAATATGCTAACAAGAATTGGACCTGAGCCATTCTCCACAAACATCAGTATGCACACATGAGTTTCATTTCTGACTAGCCTTTACTCGGTCCATTTTCCTCCTTTCATTGTATTTGCTGATTTTAGCCAGCTTCTTTCTTATATACAGCAATTCTGGATTGCTTTAGTGTGGCATGTCATTAATCTCTGCCTTATTTATTTTTCATTAAGCTTGTATTACTCTGATATTTGAATATGTGTATCTTTCTATGTGTATATATACACACACAAATATGGTATGTAATTAAATTATGTTCTAAAATAATTTTATTGCTATTGTTATTAATTCGGGGATCTTAAGTTCACAATCTACCATGAAAAGAAAAATGAAGTGCAGAATTTTGGTTTGGGATTTACAGATGAGCAATTTATTGCAAAATGACATTGCTCTGTCACTATCTAACTGGAATATGGTGTGTTGCTTTGTTTTCTCTTTATCCTGCTTATGTGGATACTTTTTGAGCTGCAAACAATCACTCTGCTCTTTGGTCATTCACATGCTTTTTTGTACCATGAGACAGGTAAAGTACTTTTGTTTAAAAGCCTATGGCGTTGCCTTTAGATCCACTAACCAGTTTATGTTCTGTTGAGTTCTTTTCTTTAGCGGTTTTGTTCTAAACTGTATTAAGTATAATTCACTGAGTGAACTTTATAACTGTTTTAGTCCAAGACAGGCCTTCCACTTAGCACTTACTTCAGTGCAGTGAAACTTCGTTGGCTCCTCGACAACGTGACAAAGGTTCAAAAGGCTGTTGAAGAAAATAGAGCTCTCTTTGGGACCATTGATTCATGGCTCATTTGGGTATGTTTAAATATAATGTATGCACAGAGAATGTTTGGGGGATTTTTTTAACTGCCCTACCTACTATTTTTGACTAACATTTTGGAATTTTATTTAGCATCATTATTGACGAAAAAATACTCGAAGCAGAAGAATGTCTGTCTCCATTTGAGAGACATTTTTGTCTACTTCCCATTTTACTTCTCTTGTTGTATGTGAGTGACGGGAGAAGATAATTACTGAAAGCATATCTCACAATTCTTATCATCAACAAGTAATTTAGGTAGCTTTTCTCTTGTGCCTATCATTTCCTTCTGTCCTATCCCACTAGCCATTTCTTAGAAGAACTAATTGTGTCACATAGCAAAGTGCCTCGACTACTTTTCTCCTTCACGGCCAACATTTTATAATTTTCTCTTGTGAAATAATGCTAGGATATAAAACTAAATCATAGCAGAAACTTATATTAAAATATTTTGTTCAGAACTGAAAATAGGTCAGTAGAAATTAACAGTTTAAATTATATGGCCCTTTTTTAATGTTTTTTTCTTTTTGAGATAGGGCCTCAGTATATAAACCTGACCAGCCTGCAGTTCACTATTAGACTTGAACTTGTGCTAATCCTCCGACATCTTTATTTTGAGTTTTTAGATGTAGACATGTGCCATTACAACCCACAATTTCCGATCTATCCCTGTCTTTCTGTCTCTTCCCCTCTGACAGGATTTCACTATGTAGCCTTGGGTAACCTAGAGCTTGCTCTGGATGGAGACCATAGACATCCACCTGCCTCCTCAATGCTGGGCTTAAATGTGTATGCCACCACACCTGGCTTGCAATGTAGATCTTTTGATTTAAAAAAATTATTTCATTATTTTGTGTGTATGGATATTTTGCCTGCATGTGTATATGTGCACCACATGAATGCTGTGTCCTCTGAACCCAGAAAATGCATCAGATTCCTTGAGACTAGAGTTGATGCAGTTGTGAGCTCAAGTGTAGATGCTGGTAACTGAACCTGGGTCCTCTGAAAGAGCAGCCAGTGCTCTTTGCTAAGCCATCTTTCTGGCCCCACAATATATATCTTTATATGCCCTTTTGTGATCCATTTTCTCTCTCCTTTTTTATTTCTGTTACATTTATTATAGGCATTTTTGTTAATGTGCCCCAATATTATTGTTGTTAACATCTCTAACATTAAACCAACTATAAGATTATAAACTTTCATGCCAATCTTGTTTCAAGTATACTCACATGATTCTAAACACACAAGTCACCATTTGGGGAAACCTTAAGCCAGTATTGTCCTTATTCTCATTTATGAAATCCATACAGCACGTCTTTGACAATACTTCCTGGAAGAGTTGCTTTCTCCACCCTGCGCTGTACTTGACCGGGGAATGTATTCTTTGTGTTTTGTAAAGGCCAAATTTTTTTTATATGTCAGTCACAGTTGAATGAGTATCTCTGGCAATTGTCTCAAAGCTGAATGACATAGGATATGGGAACTGTGAGCTGCAGAAGACAGGAGGGCACATTTCGGGGCTACACGCTATGGGATGCTCTTTATCTTCTTTGTTCTTTTCTTACCCCTTGTTGTTTGTACTTCATTGGAGTCAGCATTGCTTCCAAACTCTGCTTTCAGGGTGTGTGCAAAAAGATGTGTTATTTAAAAATAAAAGGTGAATAAAGATAGTTTTTTTTTTATAATCCTTTGAAGGTAACATTCCATCTAGTCAAATGTATAAGACTCTGAATTTTCTAAAGATACAAGATTAAAAACAAAACTGACTTTGTTTAATCAGAGATTAAGTAGAGTTGCATGAACAGACTAGGCATATGAGGCTGTGAATACTTGAATGCTGTCAATCTGTACTGTAGTATATTGTGATTATGAAGTACACACTGGATTCTACAGATTTGAGACAAACAAGAAAGTAAAATGTACTACTATTATTGATTATATGTTCAAATGTTATTTTAGATATGTTAGATAAAAAGATGAAATATAAGTATATGGTATAGTTCTATTTCTTTGTGTATTTTTAATGTAGTTACTTTTTATTATGTTTATTTGTGTATGTGGGGGTGATTGCCTTCCATGACGTATGTAGTGGTCAGAGGACAGCTTGTGGGGCAATCAGCTCTCTCCTTTACCATTTGCATGTACAGCTACTAGAGATTTTACAATTATTTGTGTAGTTCAGATTGTATTTCTATTGAATGCTGCTGAAACCTCAATATTGAAATGTTTGGTTCTTCCATTCATTGTATGTGCCCTGCTGCTAATAATTGCCCATGACAGTATATAAGCACAACTGCAAATTGGTGCATATTTAACCGGTCCCTTTCATTCTGTCTAGAGTTTGACAGGAGGAATCAATGGGGGTGTCCACTGTACAGATGTAACAAATGCAAGCAGGACGATGCTTTTTAACATTCATTCTTTGGAATGGGATAAAGAGCTCTGCGAGTAAGTTATGTTGTGGCTTCAATGCAGTTTTCCCTATACATTCTTCTATACATTATTTATTTAGAATCCAAATCTCACTGTTTGCAGATGGTAGTTGTATACTAACATTTACTATCATATTCAACTACAGTATACAACTCTGTTTTTGTATGTGGGTTCATATCCACCCTCTGCCCTTGCAACTTCTCCTCCCCCAAAATAAAATAAAATAGAATTTGAGAGAGAATAAAAAATCATCATAAAAGCTGTAGTGTGACACAGAGAGTCAGGCAGTATATCCTTTTGTCCATATCTTTACTTGCAAGTGTTCACTGCAAAGAGTCATTGGTATGG
Source organism: Phyllotis vaccarum (assembly GCA_033318265.1). NCBI lineage: Eukaryota > Metazoa > Chordata > Mammalia > Rodentia > Cricetidae > Phyllotis > Phyllotis vaccarum. The sequence continues at coordinate 72,407,323 of JARWLC010000013.1, forward strand.
TTTGAGGCCTCTGGTTTCTACCACAGCCTCACTGAGGCTCCTTTAGGATATCCTTTTGTTGTCCTGTGTTGTGGAAATCCTTCGGCTTTGGATCTGTAGGACACCGTCCCTTCACATGCTGCATCAGGTCATACATGGGGTAGACGTTGGGGCTGGCCACCTCATAACCTTGGTTCTGGATGTGGATAGTTGCAGCGTTGATCACTGTACCAGGTCTCTCCTGTCCTTAACATCAGAGTGAGCTCTCCAACATTGCCACCACCATCCTCCCACCTCTAACTCGGCCCTAGGGTTGCTCAGGTGAGGTGCAAGGGCCATTCTCTCTAGTGCTGCAGCTGGTGAGGGGCACAGACACCTCTCTAGGTCTTATGAAGGGCCAGATGTCCCAACTGCCACAGGGGAAGAAGCTGTGGGGGACATCTTTCCCTTGCCCAAGGGCTGGGTCAGATTTCCCAAGCTCCCAAGGTGTGTGTGGGGGTGTGGGTTCACCTGCACTCCTATTGACAAGATCAGCTTTACTATACTGCCCAGTTGAGATACAGGGCCCACTTTTTCCAGCTAAGAAGGGGAACAGGTCAGCTCCCTCACCTGCCATGCCATGGGTGGCAAGGGGGAGGGCATCTTTTCCTCTCCCTCACCGTGTATTTGTGTTTCAATTTTATATGTCATGTGTGAGTGCACACACTCACTTTTAAAGACACAAGGGCTATGGTGTGTGTATATGCAGGCTAGAGGAAACCTATATGAGCCTGTTTTCTCCTGTCCTTTAGATTCCATGAATTTAACTCTGGTCGTTAGATTTGGTGCTAAGTGATATTACCTGCCGAGCCATCACTCCAACAATAGCTATAGCACATACAGTCAACAAGTCATGTTAGTTATTGCTTATGGATTAGTTTCTTTTAGAGAAGTTCCTTGCTTTCTGAGTATGCGTTAAAATTTGTAATAATTAGGTTGTCTAATGTTGGGCTGTTAAATATCCAAACATACAGCTATGTTCTCTTAGATAATATGTTTACCACTATTGAATTCTATGCTCAGATGTACCTATTTTCTAATTATTTATATTTAAAGTGTTTCTACATTTTTATTCAAACAGTGTTATATACCCAAAGGTATTATTTTTCAGATTTTTTGGAATTCCAATGGAAATTCTTCCCAATGTCCGGAGTTCTTCTGAGATCTATGGCCTAATGGTAAAATAAATAGTAGGAGGAAGGGATTTTATTTTAAAAAGACCTTGCCATTTTGAATTCAGTAGTCAACGTCATTGTATTTTATAATTTGGGATTTGGGACGTAAAATAAGAATTTAATGTTTTTAAATGGCTTTAGGACTAAAAACCTCAAGTGCTTACTATCAATTGATCTTGTATTTATAGACTTGAGTTGGCTTTTCTTTCAGTAGTATTGTTTTTGCCTTTTGAATATTAATATTTTTAAATATTATCAATAACCTAACTCTCAACAGTGGCGTGGGAATGTTTATCCTCTTCCATATAACTGTAATAGCTGTGGCCTCGGCTTTTAATTTAGAGCAGGTACTAGCCCCATCTTAATGGTGTTCTTTTTCCCAGTCAGTCCCCTTTAGTGGCTGAACCATTGTTACACATTTCATTCTTTGTCAGGTTGGAACAATTTAACAAAGAAACTGAAAGCAAAGAGTCTCTTTCTACATTAGATTGCTAACTAAGACAATTTCCATAACGGGCATTTTACTGAAACTCAGAGGGAGAAAAGTAGTGTGCTTAGTTAGCATCACTGAAAATCTGTAGTCAACTATCTGGAATAGAAACCTTTAGGAGGGTTTGAACTGGTAGTTAAGTATACAAATTTGAAATCATGATAAACCTAATATAAGTTTAAGGAAGCTTCAAAACTAGCCATTTTATGAAAAAATATTAGGAACTTCATACAATTAATAAAAATAACAAATGCTTAAGCAAGGATTTTTAAGTGCTCTGTGTAGAATAAGGCTTCTTAAGGCAATGTGGAATTGCTTAAGGCAGGTATAGTCACTGCTTATCTATAGTGCTTTCATAGTTTCATAATGATCACACATTCACTTGGGTCAGAACAAAAGAGGCCATTGTTGAAATAGCTTCAGAGAATGATAGAAAGAAAACATTTAATTGGCCTAGTTTTCTCTTGCATTTAAAATATTATGCTTCTGTCCCCCTCTCTCCCCTGTGCTGACTATAGAAAATCTCTCATAGTCTGGTGAGTAGGCTACCCACCAATTATGCTGCCCATTCATTTCGAAAAGATACAGTGCATTTCCATTGATTTTTCAGACAAGCACAGTCCAGTCACTAAGCAAATTTATCTAGATTTTACATAACCTTCCAAATATTATGAGCTATAGTCATATTTTTTTAAAGGAAGCAGAATCTTACTTATTTGTTTTTCCTAAGGTTAAAATAAACATTTCTAAAATTCTGGGGGAGTTTTCCAGAGATTTGGATGCTATTTATTGTAAAGTACAGTTGTGATGTACCTTGGCCTTTAGCATAGTAGGGAAATTAGAAATGGCTTATAAATGTCTTGTATATCTATCATTTCTAATATCTTGCCCAGTGTTTCAGATGAGTTAGTTGGAAATGCACTGTCACTTTTTCTGCATGCTTCCTCAGAGGACCCTCCTGGAATCCTCCAGAAGCCTTTCCCCAAGAAGAAAACAGAGCGCTTTACATGCCTGAACATTCTTTAGGTCGTTTTAAAAGTTTAAATAAGTTTGAAAGTATAAGTTTATTTCATATGGTAAATTATCAAGATAGAAAGCCTCTAGGTTACCTGATGATTATATTTAAGGCTTTTATTTATCTTTTATTAGTATCCAAACTTATTTTTAAAACATATATACAATAAAATATCAGGTAATAGGCTCAGTAGTAGACAACTTGCTTACTTTTCAGTAGGTGCTGAGTTTGATCGCTAGCACTAAAAGTCCAACCTTGAAAAATAGCCAGTTTTTAATGAACCAGAAAGCATAGCACGAGGACGATACTGGTGTTACCCTCTTCACATTAACATTTAGGCACTGTAGGTTCCAGGGCCATTTGTTGACAAATGGTAGGCAAAGGAGATAGTCTGAAGTTTTTCATTTAGTGTTCTTTCTACCACATCATCCTTACTTTAGGCATCACATTCCTTAATTTCTCAAATCCTTAATATCAGTACAAATTGCCCTGTTGTGATGTTTTCCGTGCTGTGGCCCTGGGACCCACACCCGGCGCCCAGTATGTTAGACAATAGCAATAGCACTGACATATATCCTCAGACTTGTAATATATCTTTTCAAAAACTACTTTATAAAGTTTTGGCAACCAGACAGTGAAATCTCACTTTGCTTCATGCTAGCCATACCAATAAATAAATTAACTGTTACATGTCTTAATTTAACTTTCTTTGGACAAATATCTGAAATCCAAGCATTCTTGGTTCTTAAAAGCAGTTTGACTAGAAGGAAGAATTGATAAAATATAGCCTTCTGGAAACTATGTTCCATGCTAGATTGATAGTTATCTAAAACTATGCTGGTTGTTTCATCATAGCAGCAACAGTATCAAAGCACTAACTTTGATCTGCAGTCACATAGCCCTGTTGGCATTTTGTAAATAAATACATTATGTAGAGCGATTCAGCATCCTGCTTGTGACCTAACACTAACTAACCAGTAGTAGAGTCCATGTCTCCTGACTGCTAGTCCAATGTTTTATGTATTCTTTGAATACTTCTAGTCTCTGTCCTGCTCATGTAGTTGAAACACTTGCTTTGTCTTGTCTTCTCACATCTTTGGCATGCTGCCCTTCATGTTTATTCCTATAGCAGTTATGTTAGTAGAGCCGAAATTTTGTGACTGTTCCTAATACTGTTTAAAAATTTTATCAGAAAGCTGGGGCCTTAGAAGGTGTGCCAATATCTGGGGTAAGTACCAGTACCAAATATCTTCCTCTCCACCTCTGTCCTACATTGTTATGGCTTCCCTCCTCTGTCTTCATCCTTCTGCCTTTTCTTGAACTGGGGAGGACAAGTAAGAGTGGCAACAACACCGGTCACTTCTTGTTCTTCTGTGACACAGGCTGGGTCACAGAAAATCTTTTAAAGAAATTCTAAGCCTGGCATGGTGATGCAGTGCAAACCCAACACTTTGTGGTCCTAACTTTAAGTCTACTGTCAGCTACACAGTGAGTTAGAGGCCAGTCTGAGTTACATGAGATTATGTTTTGAGAAAGGAAGGAAGACAAAGACACACACACACACACACACACACACACACACACACACACACATATGTAGAGAGAGAAAGAAAGAGGGGGGGAGGGAGGGAGGAAGAGAGGAAGGGGGAGGGAGAGGGAGGGAAATGAATGTTAACTCTCCCTTCTTATGCCTTTTATCTTGATTAACAATGGGAAAAATGCCCCTGGGGGAAAATGTAAAATAAATTAAAACACACAAAAATAAATGTATGGCACAGAGGTTTTATTGTCATTTATAATTTCAGTGTTTGGGGGACCAGTCTGCTGCTTTGGTGGGACAAATGTGCTTTCAGGATGGACAAGCCAAAAACACGTGAGTTTAAGAAACTGGCTTAAGAAGCAATGTTGTTTCGTTTATTTCTCTCTCCTGGTGCTTTACAGGAGGAAAGGTTTTAAAAATTCAGCCAAAATGCAATGCTGTTGTCACTTCAGTATGGATAAATATACACATTAATTCTATAATTTGGTTTTTTTTTTCCTTTCTGCTCCTTTGCCCCTTCCCCCTCTGCCTTGAGTCTTATGTAGCCTAGGTTGGCTCGAAATTCCTGATTTTCCTGTCTTAAATTCTCAAGTACTGGCATCTACCATGACACTCACTTTTATGCAATTTTGAGGGTTAAACCCAGGACCTCATGCATTTTAGGCTGGCATTCTGCAAGGTTAACAACATCCTTAGTTATGATTTTGTCTTTCATTTTTAATTTTGTTTTGGTGTTTTTGAGATGTGCCTGACTCTTACCTCCCGAAACTCCTACTAGGTAACTTAAGAGACTAGTCAAATTCATGGAACTCTTTCTGTCTCAGCTCCCCATGTGTCAGGGTTTTGTTTTTTTATTTACCCCAAGGCCATATTCCTTCCTTTTTAAAGCTAGATCGGCAGGGTTGTGAAGAAATGAGGAAAAGCCATAATTACAAATTATAATTTCTAGTATATTGTCCTGCTTAGGTGTTTTTACCTGTGACCAATCTCGAAGTCACTTTTATAAGATAAATATGCCATTTTCTTGACATGATGCTTTTTCCCTCATCTGAAATATATCCGTTGAAAGCAATGAAGACTTGATAATATTTTCTCCTATTATTTCTCTTAATTTTTATTACTAAAATGTACCTACCCCATTACATATATTAGATGGCATAAACAATATGCTCCAAGAACTGATATAATAGTGAAAATTGTAATACATGCTCAGACAATGGCTATTGTGTTATATGTAATGGTCCATATATTTGTGATACTATTTAATCGACATAAATCTTGTTATATGAGAATCCTATTATTCCTATTTTATGTCAAGTAACTAATATTTAGAGTGATACTAATTTATGTAATGTCATGAATTTACTAAGTCAGACACATATTATTGTAAATAAGGAACTCATTGTATTCCTTAGTTGTGGCGCTCTAAACTGCTATGCTTTACTGTCCTATTTAGAAATTATTTCTGTAAACATAGAAGACTATATATCTGATGGTTCTTCTCATGAGGGGTTCCTAATTCTATCATGAAGGGCTTTTGTTAATTGGTTTCGATTTGTTGTCTGTTTTATTTTATTTTGTTTTTGAAAGGTTGTTGTTTTGCTTTGTTTTTGGAGACACGGTCTTGCTGTGTATCCATTTTTGTCCGGAACTTTCTTTGCAAATCAGCTTGCCATGAAAATTAGCAGCCTTCTGCCTCAGTCTCTCGTGTTTTAAGATTATAGGCATGAATCACTACACCTTCCCATCAGATATCTTGTTCATTGGTTGGTTGGATTGTTTTCCGACAAGGTCTCATGTAGCTTAGTCTATCCTTGGACTTGCTATGATACTCCTGTCCTTACCTTACTAATTCAGGTATAATAATGACTGGATTGCAGCCATGCATTGCCATTGATGATTTCTTCATTTTTTACTTAGGTGATTAAGTTCTTTCTCTGCAAATAATGAAATATCTAAAATAAATATTGTTCAGTAGAGTCAGCCACCCTCATGGGAGTGAGTAATCTTTTTTGAATAAAAGTTTGCTGGGAAGAGGATATATGAAATGCTTTGTAGGCTGTAATGACCTCAGGTTATGAAAGAACACTTGAGCCAATATAAATGTGGAAACGTTTTCTTTGAATCAGGCTTCCAGCAACCGAATTAGGAGTCACTGGAAACGAGGCTGTCTTTTCCCTTTCCTCCTCTGACAGGAACACTAATGCTAGTAAACCAGATGCTATCACTGAATGAACATTGCCCATCACAATATATAGTGCATAGTAGGGACACAGTAAAATAGCCTTCATTTCTTCCTCTTATGTTCCTTTCTCTCTTTCCCATTGTTAGCCAGTTCCATAAATTATTCATTACAATTAGGTAATATTTGTTTGAGCACACATTTGTGACTACAGGTTGGAGAAGGGAAATAGCAGATCATATAATCTTGATCTCACATTTCTTACCCTGAGGGGAAGCAGCACAGACATCCAGTTAATGCTGTATAAACTAGAGCTTGCATGACCTAAGAAACTTTGAAGTAATGCCATTGGCTTTCAAAGTGAGGCTGGAAATTTTTAATAAATGATTATGTAGATGGGCTCAGCATATAGCTCAGTGGTACAGACACCCTGGACCTGATCCCAGCACTATAAAATGAAAACATTATGCTAGTAGTGAGATGCTTTAGAGAATGCACATTACTGGAGAGGGTAGGAGACACCTAACAAGGATACAAATTGGAAGATTTAGAGAATGCAGAAAACCTTAGGGTAGGAAAACAGTAGAAAATAAGACAAGGTGAGCCCAGCAGCTCTGAGTGTATTCCAGATAACTGGGAAATAGTTCAGGCTAAATGGTGAGTTCCAAATCTGCCTGAGCTACTCAGCATAAACAAAACAAAACAAAACAAAACAAAATAGGGCTGTGGGGGGCAGCAGACGAACAGTGCAATGGCAGGAGCATGTATTAGAGAAATTCTCATCATGGCACACAGGAAGAAGAAACAGAGGACAGTAGATAGTGAACTTGCTGTATATCCTCTAGCAAGGCCCCACCTCCCCCCCAAAGCATCCATAACTTCCCAAAATCATGTGACTAGCTGAGGACCAAATGTTCAGATCACAAGCCAGTGAGGAATATTTCATTCACACCATAAAAACCTGCTGTAAAGCTATATTAAGCCAAGAGGTTTCCTTTTGTGTTTTTTTTTCCTCTTCCTTGATAGGGAGTGAATAACTTCTGAACATTTATGAGCTGGTGTTTAGGTGTAACTGGACTTGTCAGTTAATATGATGAGAGTCTTGGGTTAAAGTAAGGAGAGCTAGAGGCCAAGAACCTGTAGCATAAACTGCTATATCCGAATACTATAGACTCAGAGGATGAGGACAGAAAGGGAGAGTACAGGGATACACAGGTCACTGCAGATAGTCATGGGAGAAGACCCAGGGATAGAGGGTTAGTACTAGCCAAAGGAACAGGTCCAGTGAAAGAATTTGGGTTTGGAATATGTTTGTGGAACTGCTAAGCTATATTGTGCACACACAGGGAAATAGGAAGTTAAGTATGTTGTTTTATATAAATGTTTTGCCTACAGATATGTCTGTGTACCACATGTGCACTTGGTGCACATGGAAGTCACAAAGACGGTCAGCTAACTTGGAATTGGAGTTATGGATGGTTGTGAACTACCATGTTGGTGCTGGGAATCGAGCCCAGGTCCTCTGCAAGAGCAACAAGTGCTCTTAACTGCTGGGCCATCCCTCAGCCCCTGTTTGCCTTTTAAAAGCATACAATTATCTGGTGCGTTGTCACATCCCTTTAATCCCAGCACTCTAGAAGCAGAGGCAGGCAGACAGATTTCTGTGAGTTCCAAGACCAGCCTAGTCTACAACAAGTTCCAGGATATCAAGGACTACACAGTCTGAATAAAAAGCATAAAATCTATTTAAAATGCCTTTCAGTAAACGGCAACTCTTCTTTCTGCTGCCCACATCCATAGTTCTGGGAATTGTTTTTTGTTTGTTTGTTTCTTTTTGTCTTGAGCACCCTTTTACTTTTAGTAAAATCCCAACACTGCTTCATTAAAAAAAAATAGTCAGTTTCAATTTTAGTGATGGGCAGCACAAAGAACAATAACTCATGTGCTTTAGTTTTTAAATGCATTGCCTACACTTAATGTATTTGACAAGTGTCTGTACAATCTTAAATATTCAGAAGTCCCATGCCTCCTGGATGTTTTATCTGTTCATCATGCAAGCAAAAAATCCAATTGAGTAGAAAGAGATGGGATATTTTGAGGCAAATTTTACTCTTATGGTGTATGAAGAAAATATTTACCAGGAAAAATGCATTTGATTTGTTTATTGCCCAAGAAAAATGAAGCCATCATAGTAATAGATTTTGCCACCGTCATTCTGCCAGTTTGGACATTAGGCACTATTAGAATGTCACCAACTCAGTTATAACCATGATAGCACATAGCCTGTAGAAGCAAGACCTGTGGGACAAAAATTACGAGCTTAGGTAGAGTCAATGGTGGCTATTTCAGCTTTGTTATCTCTGCTCACTTTAAAACTGTTTCTCACCTGAGTGGCAGTGCTCCATGCCTTTAATCCTAGCACTCTGGAGGCAGAGGCAGACTGGCATGAGAGAGGCCAGCCAGTTCTGTTGAGTGAGTTCCAGGACAGCCCAGGCTACACAGAGAAACCCTGTCTCGAGAAAAAATAACAACAGCAACAAACCAGAAAACTGTTTCTCTGTGACCCTTACTGTATCGGTTGAGGTTAGCAACTGATCTTGCACACCTAAGTCAAAATGATCCATTATGTTCAAGTGCCAGATTTGTGGCAGAGTCCAAAGTTTATGCTGATAAACTGCTACAAAGTAAGTTCAGTTCTGATTTTGGTTATCCTGCAGAGAGAATGAGAACGGTAAGCCTTAAATAGCTTTACCTTGTTTGTGACTTTTGTCCTAGTTTTCAACCTATACTTTGTGCTATTCAATCCCTTCACCCTGTTGGAACATAGTGGTGTTTCTCAGTTCATAGCTATTATTAGTTATAGAGCTAAGCTGGCCAACTCTATTGGTGGATGGCTGCTAGTTATGATGTTTCACCCCGTGTGGATTGGTAGTAACATAACTGTGACTGAACGTAGAATTTGGTGTAGTTCAGTCATATTTTACAAACACACCCTTGGCCTAGGCCCTTAATAATGCTAAATCCTGTATGTGTATTTTCTCCATTAATTAATCTCAATATATTTCCTTCTGGACTGAGTTTTACAAATGCACCCTTAAGAAGAATGTTTGGTGTGTGACGTTTGTTAACTTTCAACACTTTTAAAAGCCTTTATAAATGACTTTTATTGTACTAAGTTAAATGTCAGTTTTGATCATTGATAGTACTAAGATTTTGTTATTTGCTTTTGATATAATTGTCATGCTGTTCATTCTTTCTCCACCTGTAGGTATGGAACAGGGTGCTTCTTACTGTGTAACACAGGCCATAAGGTTCGTTTGTTTTTCATTTTTTTTTCTAAAATCACATCAATAAAAGTCTCTTTCCACTTATATACATAGAACTTGAATCTAATTCATTATTAGTGTGCTTTGGGGTCTTCAGCTTTTATTTAATCTTTATCATGGTTTAACTTGGTTTAATAGAAATGATGAAAATCATGAAATTGGACTGATTCAAATATGAGGCCTTCTATGCTTTTTAAATTTCTTATGTATTCTTTTGATTGTGTTAATGGAAATTCTAGGTTTAGTATCATGTCAAATTCTTAGTGAAAACCAAGTGAAGCAAGTAATAATGTTTTATTAGTCTGAGTGTTCTTATTTCCAAAGGCTAAGGCTTAGTTTTAATAATTATTATTTTAGTAATGAAATTATATTCATGAATAAATATTCTCTAATAAATTTTAAAATGATTTCACATTGAAGCTGGGCATGGTACATGCCTTTAATCCCAGCACTTGGGAGGAACAGGCAGGCAGATCTATGTGAGTTCAAGGAAAGCTTAGTTTGTTTAGTTCTAGGCTAGCCAATGCTACATAGTTAAAATCTTTTCTCAAAAGAAAAACAGGCTTTATACTATCCTTTAAATTTTTTCCACACTAAAATTGTTGTTTTTCTTTCCTTCAGTGTGTATTTTCCGAACATGGACTTTTGACCACTGTGGCTTATAAACTTGGTAGAGACAAACCTGTGTATTATGCATTAGAAGTAAGTTCTTTTCAATCAGTACAGATGATATGACTTGCACTCACAGTTAATGAACATTACCATGCATTCTGGGGCGGGGGGGGGGGGGGTGGAGGTATTATTTTTAGGCAGGATCTTGTCCTGTATCCCTAGCTGATCAAGAACTTTCTATTGTCCTTTTAAATTGTCCTTTTCCTTTAGCAGTTACATGAGCCACTATATCTGAAAAAATTACCATGTTTTCTAACAACTTTTCTCACAATTTTAATATATAGGACTCAAAAATTCTACTTGTTTGACCTTTGGCTGGGTAGAAAGAACCTTGGACTAAGCTAGGGGTCAAGACTTTCATGGGACAAGATTATACCATCTCCTCAGTTGTTGATACCAATTGATTTTGTCACGTTGGGGACATGATTTTCCTGCTGCACAACCTAAAATTTTCTATCCTTAAAGTTTAATTCAGGAACTGGCTGATTCTAGCACTTCTTCCAGCTTAAAATTTTATGTTTAGTAACTAAAATGTTCCAGTATTCTATAGTGACTCATTGGACACAGAAAGGCAGAGCAACTTTCTTTACCTGTGTCTTCACTAGTATTATGTTACTTTTGGACGTGAACGAGAAAGAGAGGTGATTTGTCCCATTTATCTCAGGAAACATCTGCTTCAGACACATTTGAAAATTATAATAAGGACCATGTCGATCTAAATCTATCTGTAGGACATGATAGGTTTGTACAAGAACCATTAAAAGAGTCAGTATAGAGCTCAGTGATAAAGTACTTTGCCTAACATTCTCAAGACCGCAGCTGAATCTTGGATCTGGGCTCCAGAATCATGAAAAGAAAGAAACAAAGATCAAAGCATTGCTTTAAAGTCATCAAAGCAATATTTGGTTTGTAAAATTCGACACATGTCTTGTGATTGGCTTTAGAGCCTCATGAGGTGTCTGTCACTGGGCTCCATTCCAGTCCTGCATAATTAACATTGGAAAGACTGCCTGAAAACTTACTTATCAGGACTCATTTCTTAGAATTCCTGATGATAATTTAGTCAGGGACTTAGACTTCTAGTCATAGTTAAAACATTTTCTCAGCTGGTAGGCCTACAACTTCCTTCTTCATGGCACTAGTGGTTGAGCTCCGGGACTTGAACCTGCTAAACAAGGACCCTATGACTGAAGTATATCCACAACAATCTCAACCCCTCTTCCTTAGACAAAGGCATCTGCACATTAAGGCTATCTTAATGCTTCTCAGAATTTAAAATCCCATGAGCCCTTTTTCTCCTTTATTCCCCACTTTCGTGAATGCTCAGGACCTCACTGTTCACATTTTAAAAAAGGATGGTTTGGTTACCATAATTGTAGCAACAACTGTAAAAGTATCAATCTGTTTTCTTTGCCCTTTTACATGAGAGACAGACTTATGTATTTTTAGATCTGAAAAAGGCCTCAAGGACGGGGATCACCTAGTCTTCTCACCCAGTGTGAAATCTTCCTATGTCTTAAAAAGATAGAATTCCAAGCTATTGGCGTTATTTTTGTTTTGTTTTGTTTTGAAACAGGACATTGTGTATCTCAAACAGCCTCAAATTTGCTATGTAGCTACAGATGAATGAACTAGAACTTCTGATGCTCCTGCCTTTACTTCCTGAATGATGAAGTTATAGGCATGTGCCTCCACACTCAATTTCAAACCTTTTCCTAGTATCATCCTAGCAATGGGCCTAGGTCATCTGTAGGTCTCAAATGCTAGGAGGCATCTCTCAGTTTGTCTGGGTCTTCCTCATCCAAATTAAACTTCCTCCGTGCCCTGGTATCACTCACATACTTGGTAGTTTTGAGCTCCCTGTATTAGATGCATCCAAAATCATCAGTCTTCCTAGAGAGAAAAGAGATTTATTCTCTGTGTAATATAGCATATACTCAACAGCGTGGTTTGTGCCTGTCTACCATAAGCATCTATCTGCTATTTTGGCCTGAGAGTTTATGTAATTTAGTCTAATTTCTTTATACTACTGGTTCTCAGACCATATACTAGAATATTCTCTTTCTCAAACCAAGCCTGCTCCACTGTGTATTTGTACAAAACTTTTTTAGTTAATCTAAGCTAGGGTCTTATTTCCCTCTTTATTTTCAAGAGAGTTATACAGGACTTTTCTGTTATTGTCTAAGTTACTCTTCATTTGCCATAATATACATGCACATATGCCCATTATAAAACAAATTTTAAAAATATTAGTAGATATAATCCCCCTTTTATCTTTACTTAAAATTTTTGGTCAGATAACAAATATTTTTAAACATTTTAAAAAATCAAAACAAACTAAAAAAGAAGAATGCAAGATTGATAAAACTTAGTAAATTTATACTAATTCTTTTTGTCAGTCTTTCAACACATAATAATCATGCCTTTAATTTGACAGATCGTTGGTAGGTTTAGAAATGAAAGCTATTAAATTTTTACTTTCTGCACTCCTATAAACTGAAACAATAGCTGTCTGTCTTTACCCTTTTACTTCCCTGCCCCTGTTTTGTTTTGGATTCTCTCTGACTGCCAAGTGAAGGGCTTCCAGTTGTGAGCTGCCACATCCAGCTGTTTGAGTCTTCCTTCATTCTCCTGCTGATTTGAGAGGAGTACCATAGATTTTTTTTCAGCTTAGTGATTTTTTTCTTTTACATTTAAAAACATTCAAATAAGGAGTGTTCTAAAAGTATATCTATATTAATGTTTAATACATTTAATTTCCCAGCCATGATGAGTATTTCAAATACTGTACTCCTAGAAACTGCTAACAATGTTGAATTCTGTTGTTGAAAGTTTTCATTGTCTCTTTTTCTTCAACATACAATAATTAGTAGTTTTCGTTGCAGTTGAGAGTAGATCGTATTTATACTCATTGTATCCATTTCTATATCCCATATCATTGTTTTGAAGCTTACTCTTTCTGTGTAACCCAAGCTGGCCTCTAGTATGGTTGTCTCTGCCTAACAAATGCTGATGTTATGTATATTTGCCACCATACCCAGCCCAAGTTTCATTTCTCTGGTCCCACACCTTTTCTGTCCCTATTCAGTTTTTGGGGTTTTTTTGTTCTTGATGAGGGACATACTTTTGAAATTCTTTTAGTAAGAGTGTAGGATAGCAAGCCTATTCATTTTTAGGCTTTTATTTATTTTGTCCTCATTTGGGGTAAGTATAAATTTCTAGTTTTCTCATATTCCTTATGGTGCTTTTGATTGTTGAAACAGGGTCCTTCCTATGCATCCTAGACTGGCCACAAATGTTAAATCCTCTTCCTTCTGCCAACTTAGCTCTGGAATAATAGTCTGAACCAGCACAGCTAGCCTTTGGTACTAATGAGACCTCCACTGTCAGTTTAAATGTAGTTCCTTTGCAGATTATTTATTTTATTGCCTGAGAGCTTTTAACATCATCCCTTTATCATCAGTGCTCTATAGCTTTGCTGTGATGTTCCTGGGTTTGGATTTATTTTTATTTGTCCTGTTAGGTACTTGGATCCCAATTTATCATCAGATCTGGAAAATTCTCAACAATTATGTCTTCAAATATTACTCCATCACTTCCTTCTTCTTCTGGACTTGCTATTGGATGAATATTGGAACCTTTCAGCCCATCTACCATGTCTCTTAACTACCCTTGTTTATATGTATTTAATCTCTTTGTTTCTCAGTGCTGCATCCCTGGTGAGTTACTCAGTATCTACCTTCCATTTCCAAATTCTGTCTTTAGAATAAACCTTAGTACATAATATCCATTTGGTTTCGCATTGTGAAATGTTAAGACACCTAAAGAAATATGGACTAGGGCTGGAGAGATGACTCATCAATTAAGAGCACTGACTGCTTTTTCAGAGGATCCAGTTTCGATTTCCAGCACCCATATGTTGGCTCACAACTTCTGTAACTCCAGTCCTAGGGAATGGGAATCTGACGCCCTTGTCTGGCCTCCAAGGACACTACTTGCAGTCCAAACCCCAATAAAAACAGATCTCAAAAAAATGGATTAGCAGAGGGGAAGAGTATGATACAATATATTTAAGTTTAAAATTGCTTTAAAAATAAAAAAATGTACTAAAAATATGAATTAAACCCCACTGTACATCTTGTCAAACTTACAAAGAGAATATGGTGTAATCTCTTCTCTGGTCCAGTGGTGGAGTACCACCAACCTTCAGGAGCCACTTTATGCCATGCACAGTCACAGTGGCCTCCCTGTCCCCTGGGATAAACAGTTTCCTAACTTTTTCATAATCGTTTTCTATCTTTATTTGTACTTCCAAGACTTAAATCTGTAGCCTCAAACACTACAGTTTAGTTTTACATAATGGTACTAGTTTATCCATTAGAGAAGGTGGGAAAAGATAAAGAAATATGAGCATGTGCATTTGAGTCTGAGCCCTGCATTCTTTAGTCTGGCTTCTTTCACTCAGCATCATTCTTATGACATTTACCCATGTCATTAGAGACAGCTGGTTTTTCACTCTTATTGCTGCAGTTTTGCATGTATATGTTTGTACCTTTTTAGAAGAGTGGATTCTAGACCATGGATTGTATATATGATCTCTTTGGGTACAGATCAGTTTGTCACTGTAGTGAGTGGGGAGGATCTCTAATACACTCATCTCTGTGGTCTGGAGCTTATCCCTTTTATTTTGTTTAGTAGTTTTACCTAAAGGATTTTTTTTACTTGTTTTTCAAATCTAGCTGATTTTGTTGCTTTACTCACTTGATTCACTTTCTTGTTTGTTTTGAGAAGGGGCCTCACTCTGCAGTCCTTTCTGAACTGAAGCTTCCTGGCTTCCTACTTAAGCCTCCCAAATCCTTAGATTATAAACATGTGCCGCATGTCTGAATGTGTTGTTACTTTTAATGGAAGACATGCAACAATTTATTTCTTCAAATATTTTTAACACTTATTTTAAGGTGTTTGTCAGACTGAAAGGAATTCTATTCCATATGTTAAGTTTCACCGGTGAACTTTTATGGATTTCTTTATGAATTTAAATTTTTTTCTTACTACCAATCTTCTCTTCCATTATGTCACAGACTTGGCCAATAAGTTGACAAGTGCTTATTTTTCCACACCCCTACACAAGCAGAGCTCTAGCTAATCCAGCTGATTGTATTCCCTGTCTTGCACAAAGCATTTTGGACGAGTTTCCTATAGAGGAAGCAGTTTCTGGCTACCACTCCTATTTCTTAACAAAGAGAAATAAATCAGAAGCCATCTTGCTTGCATCTTACTATACTGCACACTTCCAGTCTTGTCCACATAAATGTTATTTTGTGTTTAAGTCAGTGTATGCTGGTTTATATTTCTCTCCTTATTGTGCCTGTTATCCTCTGTGTTTAAAGCAAACAGCATTTTAAAAGTATGACTGACTACACTTATGTAAGCATCTATATCGTCTTCATTGCCAAGAGAAATTTTTTTTTCTGTTTTTCCCAGACTGCTGGCAGGTGATTCTAGGCTTAATATTTTTAAATCTCTGAGTTCTCACTTCATCTTATGTGCAAAGGAACTGGAGCACATGATCTTTATGTTATTCTAAAACTGGAGTCTTGTATCAAGCTACTTAGCTTGTCCTGCCCTTTGTGTTGGAGAATGTTTCTCGGTGGTGGACGAAAGTAGGGCAGTTCTGTGGTTCTGTCTCCCCTCTGTCATCTGTCAATAGGACACCAGCTTCCTGCCGTACTTTCCTTTTCCTTGTTCCGCTTCTTTTTCTAGGTATTGTTTTGTAAAACAAACCTCCTTTTGGGGGCCTGTAATATGGCTATGAACTTGACCTTACAGCTTGAGACTTCATTGTTCTGTATTTTCTTATTAGGACATAGTTTTTTTTAAAGTATTGGTGTGTGTGTGTGTGTGTGTGTGTGTGTGTGTGTGTGTGTGTGTGTGTGTGTACTGAACATGCCATGCTACCATGTATGTAAGATCAGAGGACAGCTTGTGGGAGTACTTTCTGACCCCATTATAGACTTTCAGAGGCCAGACTGTTTGCCCATCCCTCTATCCAAACAGCCTGTCAAAGAATACAGACAATACTATGTTAAGCTGTATTTTTCTCCTTTTAAATATAAGCATTAGAGGCCTCTTTATATTCTTCTACTCGCTTCTTAAATGGTCTCTTTGTCTACCTTTACATTGAGGTAATGTTAATAGTTGTTGTTTTAGATATTTTCATCATTCTTATGGAAGATTGTACATTTTTGGTGAGAGCCTCTGTCTTTGAGCCGTTTTTACATATATATATATATCACCACAAGGTTTAGCAACTTAAAATAACACTCATTTATTGCCTCTTAGTTTAGCATCTCAAAAGCCTATAGGTAGGTGTGGAATGAAGCTATGGACTTATCTGGCATTCTATCTGCTTTCAGCCTGATAAAGGCTTTTGGCAGAATCTAGTTCCTTCTATAAAGGGCTTCTTCTGAGCCACCAGCTGGAGACTACTCTCACCTTTTAGAGGCAACTTGTAGTTCCTTGCCACATGGGGCTTCTCAACTTGTCCCTAAGCTTCCTCAAAGAATAAAGAGGAAGACCTAGCAAGATGACAGCAGTGGTTTTATGTCACATAATCACACTCAGATCTTTATATAATCCTTTCACCTTTGATTAGAAGCAAGTCATTGGTTCCATTGTACAAGGAAATCATAAAAGAGCATTCACACTAGGAATTATGAAAACTACAACAATTAAGAATATGAATATATGCCACTAATAAACATCTTGTGGACTTTTATAATGTAAATTCTTGGAGGGAGGAAAGTAGCTCAATTGTAAAGGTGCTTTCTTTATAAACATGAGGACCTGAGTTTGATCCTCAGAACCCATGTGAAAAACAATTGAGCATTGTGATTTGTACTTGGCATGGACAAGTGGTTTTGTAGGGCTCACTAGCCAGCAATCCCAACCCAGTGTAAAGAATACATTCATCTTGTTGTATTATCATTTGATTTTGAAATACCTTCTCAATTTTCTTTTGAGTCTTCTATAAAGTTCAACTGTTGATGCTTGTATGGTTACATGTACCTTTACCAATGAAATTTCTATTTGTAGGTGAGATACTGAAAAGTTGTATCTTTGTATTTAGGATACAATTTATGGTAACTTGAGTTGACACTTTGGGTTTCCTCTATACTCTTTCTGTCTAGCTTCAAACATTATTAAAAGACCACGTGCCTTTTAAAAGATTCATTTTAATGAATTCATTTATTTTTATTTATGTTCATGTGTGTTTATCTGTGTAAGTATGTCTGTAAGTACTCAGAGAGACCAGAAGAGGGGTCAGATTACTTGGAGCTATAGTTGCAGGTAGCTGTGATTTACATGATGTGGGTGCTGGAAATGCAACATGGGTCTGGAAGAGTAGCAAATGCTCTTATCCACTAACCATCACTCCAATCCCTTATTTGCTTTTTTTTTTTTAATTTTAAGAGGTTTATCTCATTTCAATTAATTTCTTTAAAGTCTAAATTACGCTATGTACTATATCAAGATTCTGGGGATTAGCTCAGCCTTAGTAGTCAGTGCATTTACCTACTGAGTCATCTTATGGGCTTTGTGGCTTTGTAACTTATAAAGCTTTTGCTACAGTTGTTACTTTTGTTTTTCAACAAGATCTTCTGTACCCCAAGTTATACCCTGTGTCAATTCTCTCCTCCTGCCATGTCAACATCCTGATGAGCATCTTGTGACTCCAGAAAGTGATCCCTCCATGCCAACACTCTAGCAGGAGTGTCTGAACACAAATACTCACTAATAATAACTTTAAAAATGTATTTTAGATTTTACCTAAATACAAAAAAGAACTCAGTGATTTTGATAGTGATTACATATATAAAATTTACATTAATGTGTTAAGTATACCTTAGTTTTGATATTATTTTTATTTATTTCACCATTGAATAATAATAATAATAATTTTGATATAATGTTACCATATAAGTAAAAATAATGTGTTATTCTCTGTGGGGATATATAATGACTTATAGAAACTGGTGGGGTATATCAGTATATTCTCTGATTCATTTGCGTTTGGGCAACTGACATCAAGAAGGGACATTTTGTTGATTGGTTGGTTTTTTTTTATTTAGCCTTTATTTTTATTTTATGTATAAGTGTATTTTGCCTGCATACTTGTCTGCAGTGCCCACGGAGGCCAGAAGACTTCATTGGGTCCCCTGAAACTGGGACTCATCTGGTTTTGAACTGTCATCTGGTTGCTGGGAAGTGAACCTGGGTTCTCTGAACCATCTGTCCAACTTTTTACTTTTTATAATTTAAGGAATGATCTATGTAGCTCAATCTGGCCTCTAACCCCCTATGTGGCCCTGAACTAATGGCCATCCTCTCTCCATTCCCCAAGTGTTGGAATTATAGATGTGTAACATGATGGCCAGTAAGACAATTTGAAATTCATTTAATTGACCTGGTGACAGGTTCTTAAACTTAATATAATGTGAGATTTGGTATGGAATGACTCAGCAGAAATAATCTTATGGCTGAAACTTCAGAGCAATAAATCAGAGTCCTTAAATATTGTTTTTGATTTATTTTCTGCCTTTGGGACCTGTTTGTTTGTCTATATTTTTGTAGAGTTTGAGGTTGAACTCAGGACCTTAAACATACTAGACAAGCTCTCTGCCACAGAGCTAAACTTCTACTCTAATATATTTCTATAATTGTTTTATTGAGGTATAGTCCAAACACCAAAACATCTTTTCTTATTATTTTCTATATTTTCTTTTATTCTGAGAATGGAAACTAGGACCTTGTGTATGCTAGGCAAATTATTCTACCAACAAGCTACAATTCTAGCCCCAAATTTATGTTTGGCATGTGTACAAATCTGTGGTTTCTAGTATAGCCATACATTTTTCAAACAACAGCACAAGTCCAGAATGTTTCATAACCGTAGAAAACCTCATTAAAGTTCTACCCCACACCATCCCACCCTGCCCCCTTTCAGCTATTAATCTGCTTCCTTTCTCTATGAATGTATTGATCTTGGTCATTCCATACACATGTAATTGGAGCATATGCTACTAACAATTAAAGATTAATAAATCAAGTATTTATGTTTAGTAAGGACCTTGACCTCTATTCTCATAGTAAGAGGCATTCAGCTTGTTTCAATACATATTGTAATAGTTACTATCATTCTGTAGGTTAAAAAAAAAATGGAACTAAGAAAGCCAATATAATTTATCTGAGATCGCATAGCAGTTAGGTGCTAAAACGACTCACATCTGACCACGCATATGTTTTCACTTTTTTTTCCTTCCTAATCCTCTGGATATTGACTATGTGTATGGAGGAGGTACTAGAGATATAATCCAGTGCCTGATCCATGTGGTATATGACTGAATTCAAAGGATAATCACTTATGTCTTTGCTAGATTTATGATTTTTTCTCCACTATTAGATATATAAAATATACTTAAATTTTTAGTTTGTCTCATTGCAGAAGCTTTGTGGATGATGCAACATTTTTTAATAGGTGACACTATGCCTAAGTAGCTTATCAAATTTATATAAAAATCAAACTAATCAAAAGATGGATGGTCACCTATTAGGAAAGACAGGATTAAGGGTATGCTGGAAGAGTCCATTTCTTTCCCTATCTCATGGTCTAGGTAAAAAATGTTTGTATTAGGAGTCATAGTTTTTCATAATTGTAGGGACCTCAAGATCGAATTGTTTTAATGCTCTCCACTTGGAAGTGTCACACCTATGCATTTTCTAGTGGCAACATATATTCTATCTTGGATTTCTTTTCTTCCCTCAGGGTTCTGTAGCTATAGCTGGTGCTGTAATCCGCTGGCTAAGAGACAACCTTGGAATTATCCAGTCCTCAGAGGAAATTGGTGAGTATGGGTTGGGGAGTTCTTTATTTTTTTAAAGGTATTTTTTCCATGTATCCCCCTGCGCCTCTTCCTTTCCCTCCTCCCACTCCCTCCCAGTCAGCCTTCAGCCTCGCCCTTCCCCATCCTCCACCCCCTCCCCACAAAGGGCAAGAAGTCCCAAGATGGATCAGCTCAGCATGGCACATCCACTCCAGGCAAGTCCGATTTCCTCATCCCAAAGTCCAGACAGGGTTAGGTGTTCCTCTGCAGGGAATGGGCTCTAAGGTGCCAGCCCATGCACAGGAACACAGTCTGATTCCACCCCTTGAGGCTCCACATACTGCCCATGCCAATTGACAGTTACCTACCCTTGGAGGGCCTAGCTCCTTTTGCTTCCCAATGGATCTCCAGTGAGCTCCCCAGAGCTCCAGCCAGCCATCACTGTGGGAATTTTCCTCATAATCCCTATCCCCTTGCTCATACAGACTCTCCTCCCCTGTTCTCAGCTGGACCAGGAGGTTGGCCTAGTGCTTAGCCATGGATCTCTACCTCCACCTCCATTCCCTGTTGGATGTAGGTTCTGTGGCAACTCTTAGGGTAGCTATTCATATTGGTTGGAGAACTAGCCAGGGACATCTTGTGAGTTCTTAGAGGTTTCTCCAGCTCCCAGCCTCTTTCTAGCCCCACATTGGCTTCTGCTATCAAGATATTCATCTTTTTTTCTCCCTCCTGCATGTTTTGGTAAAGAGTTAAAATGTCTAAAGAAAGCCAGGCATTGTGGTACAGCCCTTTAATCCCAATACTTAGAAGACAGAGGTAGGATCTGTATGAGTTCCAGGCCACCTTGGCCATAGAAGGTTACACGGCAGCCACTGCCATATAACTAAGTTTCAAAGGAAAAATTCTAAAGAATGAAAAATGTTAATATTTTGTCCTTGTGATCTGTAAATACGTTGCCACTAACTTGATCTATGAATTATATAAGACGTTTTATGTAAATTTGAATTATCAAGAAAAGACTATTTTAATAAGATTTATTACACAATAAATTGACATAATTTGTGGTGGTTATTAATAAAGTGGTAATATGGGACATAAAAATTGCCCGTGCATGAAATTGAACACCAAAGAATGCCTGGATTTGCAGGTAGAGCTGTATAATTACATTTATCTGAGGAGAAAGAGCTCTAACTTCTAGATCAGAGTGAACATTAAAACATGGGTACCTATAAATTAAGTATTAGTATGGCTGTATTCAATCTATGGGTAATTAGTTTGAACTCAGCTATTCACTCATGTTTTCATCTACTTGTTTAACTTTGCCTGAAGATAAGACATTCAGAAATGCATTTCTGGTTGGGCAGAGAGGAGAGGCCACCTCATCTCCTAGTCTAAAAACTTTAAAATCATGGAAATGGGGCTGGGGAGATTGTTTGGTAGGTCAAGTATTTACAGTGGAAGAACAAGAATCTGAGTTTGGCCCCCCAGAATCAACACTTAAAAAACAAGCTTCCCAAGCCAGGAAGTTGCAGAAGATGGATAGGTGGATCCTTGGGGCTGGCCGACTCAATCGTCTAGCCTTTGTGACATGTTCTAGGCCAGTAAGAAACATTGTCTTTATGAACAAGATGGATATCTCCCAAATTACAACCACTAAGGTTGACCTGTGGTATTGACATTCATGCACAACCTCACCATATACAGACATACAACAAACATACACATGGAAATGAATTAAAATACCCAAAGGAAATGAATCCAGTTTCTTGAGTTCATTTGTTTGTGGGGGCATTCAGCATAGGGGGAATGTTCTTATTGCTCTTGGCATTCTATTGTAATTAATGACACTTTACTGCTACTGAACTAGAAATGAAAAAAATCCCGGTTCAAATTTGAAAGTATAAGTTAAAGTATTACTTAACAAAGCAAGATAACTAATTTTATTTTCTTTTTGCTCTTTTTTAATACTAGAAAAACTTGCTAAAGAAGTGGGTACTTCTTATGGCTGCTACTTTGTTCCAGCATTTTCAGGGTTATATGCACCTTATTGGGAGCCCAGTGCAAGAGGGTAAGTATTTCTACAGTTAGAAGTAATATATATATATATTTACTATATATATATATATTTACTATATATTTTTAAATAGTTAAAAAGAGGATATAGAATGTTCCTATTACAGAGATAAGATAAATGCATGGAGTGATAGGTACTACTCATCACACATTATGTACATGTCTCCAAACATCAAACAACACTTCATTAATATATACAGTTATTATGTATTAATTCAAAGTAAATGATAATAAAAGGATGAGAGTAGAAGGCAGGCTAGTTGAGAATAAAAAGGGGATTATTAGGAGAAAATAATTGGTTTAACATATTCAAAAAAGCATTATGTAGATCTATGAAAATATCTTAATGAGTTTTATTAGGTTTAACTAACATATGCTAATAAAAATTATGAGTAACAGTGAAAGTGGAATAGAGTTGACAGTATGTGTTAGGGGATCTTGATTATTTACTAAATTAGTTAGTGACTATTTTCTGTTTATTTTTACCTACCAAAGCAGCATCATCTAAATAAATGCGATTTGATTTCATGTTAATGTCATCTGTTCTGTTAGATCATAAATATTTTCACCTGTGGATATAGGGTTCTTGTCTATAAGTACATTCTGAACTACTCAGTGAACATATATAATTTTATTTCCTGCCTACTTTTCTGTCTATTGAATTTACTCTTTACATATTTGGGACATAAGATCAATGGCTTAATTGCAGGGCTGAGATGGCTCAGTGGAAGAGCACTTGTTTAAGTAGGTATCTCTATATCCATAGATTAGTGCAGCTCATATCCCTCATCAGAGAAGAGGTAATTAATACAGAGACTCAAAACTGGCCAAAGTGCAGAAAATAAATATCAGTAAAGCGTTCAATTATAAATGGGGTATCTGTAACCCCTCTCCAAAAAGTGAGTGACCATCGAAAGAGAGCGGACTAAAACATTGTAAGAGCCAGAGATTGGGGAGGAAAAAAGGGAGGTTTGGAGGAAAAAAGAATCGATTTATTTTAGCTTTCTAGTCTGAAAATCTTTTGTGTGTATTTCTAGGATCATCTGTGGACTCACTCAGTTCACCAATAAATGTCATATTGCTTTTGCTGCATTAGAAGCCGTTTGTTTCCAAACACGAGAGGTAATGAATATAGGCCTATTTTCTTGTGCTTGATCCCTCTTATCACCACTAAATTAAATATTAATTGTATGTTTATGCCTGAAATTATACTTAAGATGTTCCCAGTTGAAAAATGAAACCCACATAAACACTACTCTAAATACAATCATGTGATCTCTCCTTTGCCAACTCTCATTATCTTGTAAATACCTTATCACCAACCACTGGGCATTTATGTTGGAGAGAAATGTAGAGAGCAGAGTAGTGCATATTAGGCCAAGGAAAGAAGTCAACACAGCAAGTGAAGATGCAAAATAGATTGCTTAGTTTGCTGAATAGCAAGGTGAGTAAAGAAGAATGATGCCGCAAAAGTTTATTGCAACCAGATCAAGGAGGGCCTGGAAGAGCAGAATGTGGTGTCTCAATTTCATTCTTACATGCTTTGAGAAATACTTCCAGGTCTGTGTGTGAAGGGTTGTCATTTTTAGACATGTTACTGTGCAATAGTCTCATCATGCTAAATTGCATTGGTTTATTTAAGATTTTGGATGCCATGAACCGCGACTGTGGAATTCCACTCAGTCATTTGCAGGTAGATGGAGGAATGACCAGCAATAAAATTCTTATGCAGCTACAAGCAGACATTCTGTATATTCCAGTAGGTTAGTAATCCTTTACTCCTTTAAACCTCAGAAACAATAATGTTGAGAAAACTGATCCTTGAGGCATATATAACTTCACGATTCTTGACACAATTTTCTCCTCTCAGTGAAACCATCCATGCCTGAAACAACTGCTCTGGGAGCTGCCATGGCGGCTGGAGCTGCAGAAGGTGTTGGTGTTTGGAGTCTTGAACCTGAAGATTTGTCAGCTGTCACAATGGAGCGGTTTGAACCTCAGATCAATGCAGAAGGTATAGTTAAAAATTAAAACTTTAAAAAAATTATTCTTTTCTCATGTATTATATTCCTACTGCTGTTTGCCCTCCTTCCCTCTTCTCCTCCTAGAACTCAGAGTATCTCTACTCACACATGATATAATAGTCTACATAAACAACCCCCAGAGTTCTTCCAGGGAATTCGTACAGCCAATAAATACCTTCAGTAATGTGACTGTATACAGGATTAACTCAAAAAAGTAGTAGCCCTCCTTTATTCAAATGACAAATGGGCTGAGAAAGGAATCAAGGAAGCAACACCCATCACAATAGCCACAAATAATATAAAATATCTTGAGGTAACTAGCCAAGCAAGAGAAAGACCTGTATAGCAAGAACTTTAAGTCTTTGAAGAAAGAAATTGAAGAAGATATCAGAAGATGGAAAGATCTTCCATGCTCATTGATAGGGATAATCAACATAAGCGAAAGGTCATCTCATCATAAGCAATCTTCATCGAAATCCCAACACAATTCTTTACAGACGTTGAAAGAACAATACCTGATTTCATATGGAAAAACAAAAACCCAGGATAGCTAAAACATTCCTGTATAGTAAAAGAACTTCTGAAGATATCACTTGAAGCTCTACTATAAAATTATAGTAATAAAATCCATATGGTATTGGCATAAAACAGACAGGTTAATCAATGGAATTAAAAACCCATACATAAAATTCACACACCTATGAACACCTGGTTTTTGACAAAGAAGCTAGGAATGTACAATGATAAAAGGGAAGCTTCTTCACCAAATATTGCTGGTCTAATTGGATAT
Organism: Phyllotis vaccarum; assembly: GCA_033318265.1. NCBI lineage: Eukaryota > Metazoa > Chordata > Mammalia > Rodentia > Cricetidae > Phyllotis > Phyllotis vaccarum. The sequence goes on from JARWLC010000013.1 coordinate 72,432,512, forward strand.
TGGTATGTAGAAGACTGCAAAGAAAGAATAAAGCTTTTAATAGAATACATTGAAAATGGCCTTTATCTGGGGAAATTTTTACCCTTTGATTTGTTTACAAGTTATAGAACAAAATAATTTGGCTGCTGAGTGTATTGGGTTTTGCTGAGCAATAATGAATGGGGGAAATAGGTTCCATATATATTGTTTAGACTAACACAGCTACTTTAGTTAAAAAATAAATAAAAACAAAGACAACAAGAAAAAACAAACAGAAAAACTTAGGCTGACAAGCTGTCAATTACAGCTTTTAGGTTTTTGGTTTTTTTTTTTTATTTAAGTGAGAAGGGAAAGCCATATGTTATGACATTCAGCTTTAAACCTAGCACACAGGAGCCAGAGAGAGGCAGATCTCTTGTGAGTTTGAGGTCAGCCTGAGCTACATAGAGCAAGTTCTAGGACAACATGGTGAAACATTGTCTCAGGAGGAAAAAACTAAACAAATAAAGTGAGAAAGGAGATATACTCTGTTAACTAGTTCTATTCAGGAGTGCAGCATCCTTGTTTATGTTTGTGTACTTCTCGTATTATAGATTTTCACCTTAAAAATCCTACTTTAAGATGCTAGATATGGGACAGTTACTGTTTGAATCTTGTGAACAATCAATGTTTGCTAATTCCATCCATTGGACCAAAAACAATTCTATTTTGTCCATGTTCTACTTCACTCTCCTCCCAAAAGAAGAGAAAGCAAATCAAATAGGATTTTCCTTTTGAAATCACCACCACTTTCTTGTGAATGGTCCTGTCTTCATAGCAGATGGCCTGCCTCCCGATCTCTCTTAGCCTCATTCTAAATCTCCATCACAAATCTTTCTTCCAGCTTCTAAGTATCTCGTCTACTCACTGCCAGTCACCATGAGGTGTTTATTACCAAATCTGTGCTCCAGTAAAGACTCACATTTGTTTAATGTGAACTATTACGACTCCTGAGTAACCAATCTTAATTAAGTATTCTACTTTGGCCACCTCAACAAACTTCAACTCATACATATTTTTCCTTATTTTAATTCTAGAAAGTGAAATCCGTTACTCCACATGGAAGAAAGCTGTGATGAAGTCAATTGGTTGGGTTACAACTCAGTCTCCAGAAAGTGGTAAAATGTTTTTTTATTGGCTATTATTGACACTTTTTTATTTTATTATTGACATTTTTTTCCTAGTGTGTTAAATAGTTTAAGTATATGGCTGTTTATACTAAATCAGGCTGCTCTGGAGAAAAGGATTATCTTATATCTAATGTTTCTCACATTTTTAAAACACTTCAGAGTTTTAAACATTAAATGGAAATTACAGGTTATTATGCTTTCTATTCCTGGCATGTCAATGAATAGCTGAATTTTCCAAAATTAAAGTTATTATTTCTGGTTTCTTTCTTAAGAGACAAATCAACTAGACTGTTTTGTTTTCCTTCTCCCTGGTCATATTTACCTTTTTGGGAGGCTATTTTTTCTATCACCTAGTACCTGAAGCAATCAGAAGTATATGAACTTCTAGACTCTTAACAGAAAGTATTCAGGTTGAGTAAACCATTTTGAAGTGTGATTTTGTAAGGAGTAAGTAAACTAAATATGGTAAGTTGGAAGTTTTATGATTGAGAAATTATATTAACAGAAAATAAAGAACTATTTTTTTAAATCACTTAGGCAGGAATGTATTCAGGTTTAGTAAACTATTTAGGTTTCAATAAACCTTGCTGACGCAGTATTATAGTCCTTATTATTCAAGATATGGAGTAGAATGAATGGCACACGTTATTGGGGAAGAATTTATAAATGAAGTATTATATGTCTTCCAAGCTTACAGTGAGTATAGAACCATTTTTAATGCATGTGGCTTTTAGGAGGCACCACAAATTCACTATGATTTGTATTTTAAGCCTTGAGTGTTTGTTATTAAAACTTTTCCCTTTCTGACTAAGTAAATCTAATATGCTTTTGGTTTTGAAACTGGGTTTCTTTTTTTCTTTCTGTTTTTTTTTTTTAATATTTGTTAAGTCTTATGCCTACCCAAAGCTCAGTTTCTCTAAGATGGTAGATTAACTTATTTTTGCTAAGTCTGCAGTTTTGAGATCCTTGACAATTCTGTCATAAATACTAGTCTTTAGCACATTCCTGGTTGCTATGTGAGATATAACAAATGTGGACTCTGATTTCTTTGCTTATTCTCCTAAATCACTGCTATGCAAAGTTTACTTTGTAATTTCTTGGACTAGTTGAATCTTTGTTAATGATACAGCCATCCTGGTTTTTTCCTCTTCTCCCACACTCTATATGCACATTTCTCTTTACTATCTGTTAAAGAAATAATGTTAACTTCAAAATTTTCACAAAAGTAATTGACTATTTTCTATTTATTTTTCTTATTGTCAATGAATTTTCAATACTTGAAAAATGAGAAAAATGAAAACAAACTTGATTTCTTTTAAATTTTTTTTTAGTTTTATTTTTTCCCATTTTTATATATAGTCTTATATAGCCAAAGCTGGCTCTGAACTTCCTGTGTAAAAGCTTGAACTTGTGATCTTGCCGTCTGTGTGTCTGCTGGAATTACATATAAATGTCATTATGCCCAGCTTTAAATTTTTACATCTTTTATTTTCTCTGCCAGCATCAGTAGTAAAGGTAATTTCATTTGTTAGAGTTTTAATTTTTTTCCAGTACTAAAGAATAAACCCAGGAAGGTACATACATTAGGCAATGCCATTTCTCAGCTCTTCTTTTTTTTCTTTTTATATATTTTAATTCATTTTTTGAAATTAGCTTACAGAGTAATGAGTTTCATTCTCTGTAGCTATCTTTTTACTTTATATCTTGAGATGGGACTTCATATAGTTGAAGTCATGCTGGCTGTAGTCCAGCCAGTCCCTGAACTTAGTGATTGTCCTGACCCAGACTCCAAGGTAGCCAGGATTAAGGTATGCACCACCAGATCTAGCTCTTTATTTTATTTTTGTTACAGTTATACAAATGACTGAAAATATTTGAATAATTTTATTAAAACATTGACATGTGCAGTGTCTACAAATGGTCTCTAAGCTGTACAATGAACTCAGAATAATATTTAAGGCTTTGCTAAGTGTATTCCTTTAAATAATATAAATTATATAATGACTGTGTATATCCTGTATAAGCTGTGTGATAATAGCAATATAAATAGAGACCTAACCTAATAAAACCAAAAAAGATATTAGAATTGTTACCTTGAAACTTATTCTCTTTAATTTATGGGAAAGATATTATATCACTTAATTTTCAAAAGAGTTTGTCATTGTTGAAGCAATCATATTATTTTCTTTATAAACATGGTTGAATACATTCTAAGCAATCTTAAAATATATTAAATATATTAATTATCTAAAATATTAATAATATAATCACATATGTTAATATACTAATATTATAGATAACATTAGGAGAAGGTTTTATTGATTGATTTTTCAAGACAGGCTCTGTAGACCAGACTAGCTTTGAACTCACAGAGATTCACCTGCCTCTGCCTCTCAAGTGCTGGGATTCAAGGCATGTACCACCACTGCCTGGCTTTATTTTTTAATTTTTAAATAATAATGATGATTCATAGACCACAAATTCACAGAGATCTGCCTGTCTCTGTCTCCCTAGTGCTGAGATTTAAAACATGTATCACCACACCCAGCAGTATTTACTGTGTAGCCAGGGTGAACTCAGACTTCTAATCCTCCTTCCTCAGCTTCCAGACTGCTGGAATTATAGGTGTGAGCCACCATGCTCATCTCAAGATTTTTATGGGTTTTAGAGAATGCTTATTATAATGACTTTGCTTTCAACTTACAACACACAAAACACTTTGAAAATAGTTTGAATTGGTTTAAATATATTGCACAACTATAAGCGCATATGAATTTATTATATAGACATATATGAGTACTTTTGTAACATACATGTGTGACCATCTCACTGGAAAAGAAATAGTTTCAATGGGTACCACCTAAATTGATAGTAGGTCCACAGAACTTTTTGTTGTTATTTTTTTTATTTTATTCTTTTTGAAACAGGATATCAAGTAGTTCAGGTTAGCCTTAAATTCACTGTGTAGTAAAGGATGACCATGAACTTCTAGAAATCATGCCTCCATTATCTACCACCTTGTTTTTGTAATGTTGGAAATTGGACTTTTTGAGCTTTGTATAAGTATCCTATGTCCCTACCCACAATCCTTAGATCTTGTCACACCAGAAGTCACTGTAAGGACATCAGAAAAATTAGTTATTGTAAGAGAATATCTAAGAGAACCAGACATTTTCCTTTCTAAAATCAAACTAAAATGTGGTCTATACAAATATGGAAATAAAAAGATTTGTTTTGTAGTTGAAAAAGTAGCAAATGGTGACAGAATTTAAAAAATGGCTTATTGAACTCTATTGAAAATGCAGTTTCTAAGGGAAAGGAAATACATGATGAGAGTAAGAAAATCCTCTTCCAAAGTAGAAACAACAATCTTAAGACTACATAGCCTACCGTATGCTCAGGAGAATCCTTATCTGGCATATTTGAATGATGCCTGTATAAAATAGCTGTATTTTGTAACTCTGGCGCATTACCTTATATTCTAGGGTCTGGAAGTGTGGCTTAAAAGACATAGGTTTAATTTTTAACAACCCAAAATGTGCTGAAATACACTGTGTGTAAAGTGTGTGTGCACATGTGTGTGTACAAGTCAGAGGATAAATTTGTGGGGTTTCTTTCCTTCTACCTTTATAGGAGTACTAGAAATCGAGCTGTGATTGCCAGCTTTGCACAGAAAGCACTTTTACCTACAGAGCCATTTGCCAGCTCATGGATACATAATTTTTGAATTTAAGTAAATGCTTAAATTTAAAGGGCATATGCTTCAAAAGAAAGAATTTCAAGAGAACTTGGGTCACAAACATAATCATGGTCTTCAATAATAAAATTCAGTTTTATTATAGCATTTAGCTTCAGCAGTATTTCCAGATGTATTTCATTATATATTAAAATCTGTTTCAATATGAGATCAAATCAGTGTTTAAAACAAAAATGACCTGAGTGTAGGAAAGTATGTATAGATGTATGGGAGTAGTAATAAGGGTAGGGGGAAGATTAGAGAGGGTGAGAGGTTGTAGTGATCAAAATGTGCTTCATATGTGTATGGGATTGTCAAAGAACAAATTAAATTAAAAATATATATGAAGAGTTTTAAACTCATCTAAAGTAGACTAATAAAACCTTTCTAATATATCCTTGGATGAATTGCACTACTCTTTTAATATCACTGGGAGAAGAATCTAGAAAGCACAAACCAACAGCCTCCCAAAAAGCTCTCTTTGGCTTTGACAGTGAAAAGCTGATGTTGGCTATATGTGTTATGTTCTTGGCTACTGCATGCTATCTGTATTGTTTGTTAACTTTCATAAGCCTTGATATTGATTATATTTTTGATTTGAAGTAATAATCTTTGCCAGCTTTTATGAATATGCTATTTTTATAACTTGTTTTGCTATCATGTGATTCTTAACATAAATATTGTAATTATGTGTCTCTCTTTTGGTTTGCTTGACTGGAATTCCCTTCTACTTGGATGGCCACAGGTGACCCTAGTATCTTCTGTAGTCTGCCTTTGGGCTTTTTTATAGTGAGTAGCATGGTAATGTTAATCGGAGCAAGGTACATCTCAGGTTAGTTACTCTTTCAATTAGACAACTTTTATTAGTTAGCTTTAATGTGTTTATTTGTAACTCAGCAGAAAGCTTTTTAGTGTTTTTCTTTCTTCCTATGTTTAGAAACTCAGAAATCAATTAAAGGCCTAATTAACTATGTTAATTCAGCTTTGGGAACAGTTAGAATTAAGGACTTTGACTTTGCTTAAACATTTTCAAAAGTTTTATCAGATTTTTTTTGAAGGCCTACATGCTGATATCAGCTACAGCAATAAGTAAAAGCAAAAATACAGATGTTAATTTTTAACTGAAAGGAATTTACAAGTGACTGATGAAAATTAAATTGTAATGTTGACATTAACTGTCTTGGTTTTAAAATGTGCATAATTTTTTAAGACTTCTGAAAATCTTCTCAGTATTGTCTTAGTAAATCCATTCTTGGAAGAATTTTGGCCAGAGCTTGTTAGCTGAGTTCTGTAAAACTCTAAAACTGGGAAAGTTACTCAGTTGCTTTTATGTTAGTTAAAAATACATTTTATGAAATCTTTTAGATTACTAATTAAGTAAATTAGGGCTGAAATAAAATGGAAGTATTCTACTGAATATTCTAATAATAAAATAATGGTTCAGGATGTTATGAAATGCATAGCACCACCAGTATTAATTTAAATATAATTACCATTTGGAAGCTATCTCTAGCAATTATTAAATTTTTCTTCAGTTTTTTATCTTAAATAAAGATTACTTATTCTGAAACATTTGGTTTTCAATCTTTATATTTAGAGAAAAAGCTAGATTAATTTTTGCATTGAATATGTGGTGATGTCTGACCTTGGCTTAAGATATAAAATTTAAACTTCATGTGAAGGAACATCTGCTTATGGAAAGATGAAAAGCATATCTTTAAGTTGACATCATTAGTTTAATGCCATATATAAGCATGGGACAAATTTTATCATCAGATCATTATATTAGAAGTAATGAGAAATTGAGTAATTTGCATGAGAATTTAAAATTGGATTGTATAAACCTTTTCTGCATTCCTCATATTCAAGCATACTCAGGATACATTTTTTTCAAATCACCCACTTCTGTACTAGCAATACCTTCTTTTTGGTATTGTTGCTAATATGCTAAAGGCTCTGCCTACAAAAACATGTAACAGAATTAGCAGATATGGTGTTCTCTTTCTGTTTCTAAAATGTTTGCCAGCAGACTAGGAACACTGCTGTAAGAAGTTTAACTTTACAAGCATAAGTACTGTTTTAGTAAATGTTCTGTTACTTTTTTATTATCCTGAGTATTTTTACTCTCTGATGATCACCTAGAAAAAATAAGGAAAAAAATTATAACTAAAATCCTTCATTAAGTTTGTTGTTTCTCTTTTGATACTATGATAGCATGAAAAGCCCCAAAACTCCATGGAAACTGAGAGTTTCAGTGTGTGTTTAAGCTAAAGTATACATTAAATATCAAAAATAGCAGGCTTCTGAAATGTATATGGTTACAATCTTAGGCCTTCTTTTTCGTGACATCTACCAAGATTCAATTATAGTAGCAATTCTTTGCTTTGGCAAACAGTTATCAATAGTTGCAATATTTGCTAATTTTGTAGTTGGCCAGGTTATATTTGTAGCTTTATAACTATCGAGCATCATATAGAAATAATGGAATTTGTTATATAGAAAGTATGGAATTATTAGCTCAAATAATTGAATACCCTTTATTGTTTTAACTCCTGCAGTGCACATATGCCTTATTGACTCTTATGGTTTTTGTCCCCTTTAGGTATCCCATAAATAATACCACCTCATGGATTCTCAAGATGCAAGCTTTTTAATGCAATAAGAAAATCCGACAATTCTGTCTCATAATGTAATGATACTATTCATAGACTGATTTTTTTCATAAACCATCTGCTGCATGATCCTCCACGTCGACCTAAGGCTTGAAATAAAGAAAATGCAGCAGAAAAGAATTTCCCAGAAACATTTAGTCTTGTTTAACATTGGCAGACACTTATGGTTGGGCCAGTTACCTTTGGGCCTGATCCCTCCATTGTTATAATCCTATACTATTCCCTCTAAGGTCTAGACAAGTTTGTATTCTGTCCATTGGAATCTATCATCCAGTATATTCAGATGCTAATAACCTGGATTTGATTCTCTTCACTACACATGTCTGAGAAAGGGGTTACTATTAACTTCTTCAAAATGAGTGGGTTTTTTGCTTGTTTGCTTTTAACAGATCGAATGTCTTCTTTTCTGCGTATTAGAAGATCACAGTATCACTGAATATTTAAATAGAAACATCTAAGGAATTATTAGATAATGATTTGCTGTTCTGATAACTTGGACATTTTCTGAATAGATTTGCCAAAATTGAAAATTTTTTCAAGTGTTTTCCACTGTCTCACTAATTATGATGACTTTCTGCCTGGATCTTATGAGATAGAACACTTGCTTTTCCTGTTTTGGTTTTTTTTCATCTCTCCTTTTTATATTTTTTTATTCTGTACGTATAACATACATGCCTATATATTTTATATACTGAGAGTAGTCCATTTATAAATTAAGAGCACATTATATTCAGTAAGTTATAACAGGGCTGGTTTTAAGTGGACTACTATGTATATAAATTGGGGGGGGGGACAAGCTGTATACATTTTTGGGCAACGGTTATGCATATTATTTACCAGGAGAAAATTTTTCTTATAAATCCAACATTTGAAATTTAATTATATATTCAATGTCAATAAAATAAAATGTACTATAGTGTGATTTCAACTATATTTCTTATACTCTACTATTTAAATATCTCAGCTGGAAGGAGAAACACTTGTGGCATGTAACAGTAAATACTGCTCTCAAGCATGAGTACTAGTCCAAATAAAACTTTCCTTTGAGTTGATGTTTTCTGTATTTGAGATCCTGTTGAGGAATGATCATCAATTAAGAGGCTAAGTAGGAAAAAATGGATGAATAAAGCCAATAATCTCTTCCAAATGTTCTTACCTGTTAATAAGAAGTTCCCGATTTCTGTTATGATATAAAATCTTCTCTATTTAATGCCATAACTGGTAAAAAAAAATCATTGCAATTTCCTCACAGTGTAACTAGTAACTTTCCAAATATTTTGAATTATTTGTTATAACTCACTAATTTAGTTTCCTAATATCATTTTAAAAAGCATATTTGTTTTGTAGTAAAGAAATAATGTAGTAAGAAAATAATGCCTCCTAATTATTTTATCCGTTTGGAATGGAAAATATTGATATATAAATAGACAAAGTTTTATTTGAAAGTTATGGTAGGTTATATTTAGTGTTCTGATTGTGTTGTTCCTAATTATTGAATCTTTCCAGTTATACTGATATGGCTGCCACTTAAGTAGCATAAATATAGATAGGTACTATGATACTTTTAAATAGCTATATTTCTACAAAGGCAGATGGAGGTAATTGTAAATAATTGTGCAAATCTTTGTTCAATAATTTTAAGATAACATTGTTTTTTTACAAAATGCAAGATTTATAAATGTTTGAAATTGTACCCATTGACAATTAATGGTAAATTTACTTAAAATAAATTGACCCCTTATTTCTTACTTGCCTTTGTCATTTACAGATGAAAGTTCAGTTAACAGATGATTCAGCAGACTTTTCAATCCCTTTTTAGCACTTGTTCACACACACCGAGAAGCTAAGTAACAGCAAAAATACTTTCTAGAGTGATGAACACCGTAATCATTATATTAGAGCAGACTAAACAGTTTCTAGCTCAGCATTTCTAGAAAATATATTTTTGAGGCCAATGTTCATTACCAGTAGAGTCTCACCTGGCTGGGGCCTACATGTCTATAGGCTTCCTTCTTTGCCTCAGCTTATGTCTGCCTGGATTAGTCAGTGGGGTCTGGCACACCACTGTTCTTTCATACTAATGCCAACACCTCAATATTTTGTTCTACAATTGATCCGTAAAATATGCAATGCATTAGTGCTCTGCATTGGCATCTTTTAAACTTTTGTTTGAGACAGGGTCTTGCTATATGGCTTTGACTGTCCTATATAAACCAAGCTGGCATTGAATTACAGAGATCTGCCTGCCTCTCTTTCTTCCCACTTCTGGGATAAACGGCATATGCTACCATGCCCATAACTTCAAGAGGTTTTTAAATTTTTTCCTTGTGGAGTATTAAAGTTAAGCAGCTTAAATTTTTTTCTATCTCTCCCTCCCTTGCTCCCCACCCCACACTCTCTCTTTGTAAATGTTTGTTTCAGATGTCTTGCCACATACACTATTCTCATCCAAACACACAGTGATCCTCCTGCTTCAGCTTTGTGAGTGCAACCTTATTAGTTTCTAACTGTTACATTATTCATTCACAAGTAAATTTTGTTAATGTAAAATATTTAAATCGCAAGTAACATACATGAAAGAAAGGTTGGTTGAGTAAACTATACATATGGTCACAAGAAAATGTGTAGCTTTGAAAGAAAATGAGGACATTGTCTAGAAACAATTGTAAACATTTAGGATGAGTAGAAAACCCAGTTGCTGACTGCTGGATAAGTGCCCTACCCTTTCTTTCTTTCTTTCTCTTTCTTTCTTTTATGACAACATTTCTTTTTTCTTCATTTTATTATTTTTTCTAAATAAATGTCTTGTTTTATACTTGGATTCCCCTGCTCCCCCTCCTTTTCTCCTCCCAATCCCTTCCAGTCAGCCTTCAGGCTCCCCCTCCCCGTGTACCCATCCCCTCCCCAGAAGGGCAAGAAGTCCCAAGGTCAGCTCAGCCTGGCACATCCATGCCAGGCAAGTCTGATTTCCTCATCCCAATATCAAGACTTGGTTAGGTGTTCCTCTGCAGGAATGGGCTCCAAGGTGCCAGCCCATGAACACAAACACACTCTGATCCCACCCCTCGTCTCTCCACATACTGCCCATGCCAGTCCACAGTTGCCTACCCTTGGAGGACCTAGCTCCTTTTCCCGATGGATCTCCAGTGGCTGTTGTTGATTCAGTGAGCTCCCCAGAGCTCCAGCCAGCCATCACTGTGGGAATTTTCCTCATAATCCCTATCCCTTGCTCATACCAACTCTCTTCCCCTGCTCTCAACTGGATCAGGAGCTTGACCCAGTGTTCAGCTATGGATCTCTGCCTCCACCTCTATTCATTGTTGGATGTAGGTTCTGTGGTGACACTTACAGTGGTTATTAATTTGATTATAGGGGAAGTCCTGTTTAGGCACCCCTCCACTATTGGTTGGAGACCTAGCTAGGGACATCCTGTGAGTTTTTGGAGGTTTCCCTAGCACCCAGTCTCTTTCCAACTCCACATTGGCTCCCTCTATCAAGATATCCATCTTTTTGCCTCTCCCTCTTTGCTCCTCTCACTCAATCATCTCCTTTTATGATTTGTTCTCAACTTTTCTTGGTTCCAGCCTGTCATGACCCCAACTTGCTAAGGTAATCTTCATTTTCTCTTCTTAGGGGAATCTCTGAATGTCTCTCTTAAGTTCCTTTTGATCCCAAGCTGTTAAGGGGTTGCTCTACATTCTCTCCAGCATAGGCTGTCATCTGGTTTTGAACTTAGCCATTCTGGCAGGTGTAAGGTGGTATCCCAAATTGTTTTGATTTGCATTTCTCTGATGGCTAAAGATGTTGGGTGATTTTTTAAGTGCCTTTCAGCCATTTATAATTCTTCTGTTGAGAATTTCCTTTTTAGCTCTGAACCCCATTTTTAATTGGGTTATTTAGGTTTGGGGGCTCAGGTTTCTTGAGTTCTCTGTATTTTTTAGAGATCAGTCCTCTGTCAGATGTAGGGTTGGTGAAGATCTTTTTCCCCTCTGTAGGCTGTCGTTCTGTCTTATTGACTGTGTCCTTTACCTTACAGATGCTTCTCAGTTTCAGTAGGTCCCACTTATTGATTGTTGTTCTTAGTGTCTGTGCTACTGGTGTTATATTCAGGAAGTGGTAACCTGTGCCAGTACATTGGAAGGCATTTCTCACTATCTTTTCTATCAACTTCAGTGTTGCTGGGTTTATGTTGAGGTCTTTGATCCACTTGGACTTGAGTTTTGTGCAGGGTGATAAGTTTGGATCTATTTGCATTCGTCTGCATAATAACATCCAGTTATGCCAACACCATTTGTTGAAGATACTATCTTTTTTCCATTATTTTTGGCCTTTTTGTAAAAAATCTTGTGTTCATAAGTGTGTGGGTTAATGTTGGGGTCTTTGATTTGATTCCATTGATCCACAAGTCTGTTTTTATTCCATTACCAAGCTGTTTTTATTACAGTAATTCTATAGTATAGTTTGAAGTCACGAATGATGACTCCTGAACTTCTTTTATTGAACAGAATTATTTTGGCAATCCTGGGTTTTCTGTTATAACGTATGAAGTTGAATATTGTTCTTTCAAGGCCTATAAAAAATGTGTTGGGATTTTGATGGAGATTGCATTGAATCTGTAGATTGATTTTGGTAAAATTGCCTTTTTTACTATGCTGATCCTACCTATCCAGGAGCATGGGAGATCTTTCCATTTTCTGATATCCTTTTCAATTTCTTTTCTTTAGTGACTAAAAGTTTTTGTCAAATAGGTCTGCTACTTCTTTGGTTAGAGTTACGCCAAGATATTTAATGCTATTTGCAGCTATTATAAAAGGTGATGTTTTTCTTATTCCTTTTTCAGCCCTCTTATCCTTAGTGTAGAGGAGGACTATTGATTTTTTTTTAGTTAATCTTGTACCCTGCTACATTGCTGAAGGTGTTTGTCAGCTGTAAGAGTTCCCTGGTTGATTTTGGGGGTCACTTAAGTATACAATCATATCATCTACAAATAGAGATACTTTGAATTCTTCCTTTCCAAATTGTATCCCCTTAATCTCCTTTTGTTCTCTTGTTGTTTTAGCTAAACCTTCAAGAACTATATTGAATAGATAAGGAGAGAGAGAACAGCCTTGTCTTGTTCCTGATTTTAGTGGGATTGCTTTGAGTTTCTTTCCATTTAGTTTGATGTTGGCTGTCAGCTTGCTGGATATTGCCTTTATTATATTTAGGTATTTTCCCTCTATTCCTGATCTCTCCAGGCCTTTTATCATGGATTTTGTCAAAGGCTTTTTCAGCATCTAAGGAGATGATCATGTGGGCTTTTTCCTTTCAGTTTGTTTATATGATAGATGACATTCACAGTTTTTCATATGTTGAACCATCCCTGCATCTCTGGGATGAAGCCTACTTGATTGTAGTAGATGAATTTTGATATGTTGGATTTGGTTTGCCAGAATTTTATTGAGTATTTTTGCATCAGTGTTCATAAGGGAGATTGGTCTGTAATTTTCTTTTTTGCATCTTTGAGGGGCTTGGGAATTAGGGTGATTGTGGCCTCATAAAAAGAGTTTGGCAGTGTTCCTTCAGATTCTACTGTATGGAACATTTTGAGGAGTATTGGTATTAGTTCTTTGAATGTCTGGTAGAATTCTGCACTGAATCTGTCTGGTCCTGAGGTTGGTTGGTTGGTTTGTTTGTTTGTTTGTTTGTTTGTTTGTTTGTTTGTTTTACTTGGGAGACTTCTAATAACAGCTTCAGTTTCCTTTGGAATTATAGTTCTGTTTAGGTCTTTAATCTGATCTTAATCTAATTTTGATAAGTGGTAAAGAAAGCTGCCCATTTCTTTTAGGTTTGCCATTTTATTGGAGTATAGATTTTCAAAGTATGACCTGATAATTTTCTAGATTTTTGGATATCTGTTTTTATGTTCCCCCTTTTTTTCTGATTCTGTTAATTTGGATATTCTCTATCTTTCTTGGTTAGTTTGGATAAGAGTTTATCTATCTTGTTGACGTTCTCAAAGAACCAACTCTTCGATTCATTGATTCTTTGTATTGTTCCCTTTGTTTCTATTGTATTGATTTCAGCCCTAATTTTATTTCCTGCCATCTACTCCTTCTAGGTGTTTGCTTCTAATTGTTCTAAAGCTTTCAGCTGTGCTGTTAGGTCTCTTGTGTGAGATTTCTCTAGTTTTTCATATAGGCATCTAGTGCTATGAGTTTTCCTCTTAACACTGCTTTCATTGTGTCCCATAAGTTTGGGTATGTTGTGGATTCATTATCATAAAAATTCTAGGAAGTCTTTGATTTCTTTCTTAATTTCTTCCTTGACCCAGAGGTGGTTCAACTGAAAGATGTTCAGTTTCCATGAATTTGTAGGCATTCTGTGATTTTTGTTGTTGTTGAAGTCTAGCTTTACACCATAGTGGTCTGATATGATACAAGGAGTTATTCCCATTTTTTGTATCTATTGATATTTGCTTATGGCTGAGTATGCGGTCAATTTTAGAGAAAGTTTCATGGGGTACTGAAAAATATGTATATTCCTTTGTGTTTCGGTAGAAGGTTCTGTATATATCATTAATTATGACCATTTGGGTCATAAAATTTGTTAGATCCTTTATTTCTCTATTGAGTTTCTGTCTGGTTGACCTACCCAAGTGTGAAAGTGGGGTATTAAAGTCTCCCACTATTAGTGTGTGGTGTTTGACGTGAAGTTTAAGCTTTAATAGTGTTTCTTTTATATATGTATGTACCCTTGTTGGGGGTATAAATATTCAGCTTTGAGACTTCATCTTGGTGAGTTTTTCCTGAAATGAATAACTAGTGTCTGTCCTGGTCTCTTTTGATTTATTTAGTTTTAAGTCTATTTTGTTAAGTATTAGGATAGCTACACCAGCTTGTTTCTTAGGACCATTTGATTGGAAAGTCTTTTCCAAGCCCTTTACTCTGAGCCTGTGTCTTTCTTTGAAGTTGAGGTGTGTTTCTTGTATGCAGCAGAAGGATGGCTTCTATTTTTGTGGCCATCATGTTAGGGTGTGCCTTTTTATAGATGAATTGATTCTATTGATATGAAGGGATATTAATGACCAATAATTGTTATTTCTTCATTGGTGGTTTTATTTATTTATATTTTTTTTGGTGGTAGCTTGTGTGTATTTCCCTTATTTAGGTTTTTCTTATGGGATTGTTGATTGTCTTTGATTTCATGAATGTATCTGGTTTCCTTAGATTGGAATTTCCCCTCTAGTGATTTCTGTAGGGCTGGATTTTTAGATAGGTGTTGTTTAAATCTGGTTTTGTTGTGAAACTCCATCTATGGTGATTGATAGTTTTGCTGGGTATAGTAGTCTGGGTTGGCAGCCATGCTCTTTTAGTGTCTGTGTAACATCTACCAGGACCTTCTTGCTTTCATTGACCTTATAGATAATTTGCCTTTTTCCTTTGCAACTCTTAGTTTTTCTTTATTCTGTAGGTTTAGTGGCTTGATTATTATGTGGCAAGCAGACTTTTTTGGATGTCTAGTCTATTCGTTGTTCTGTAAGCTTCTTATATCTTTATAGGCATTTCCTTCTTTCATGTTACATATATTTTGTTGCCCCCTCTTATTCAATAGTCCCACCTCCTTTAAGACTTTTCTGTCACCCCAACATAAATGAAAAAGAAATAGATTACAATGTAAACATTGACAGGCATTAGCAAAAATTGTATTTCCTCTTTCATTAAATAATGCCATTCTCATGTGGTTAAAAAGTGACTTTGACAGAATTACATTTTGTATATTTATAAATAAAAAAATGCCTCTTAATAGTCTATGACACTATCTGACAACAGCAGCTTAATTCTTATTTTTGGAGAAAAACACTGATGTCCTCCTCCTGCATTGTATGTCTAGTATAAGTGAGCAAGGTCACTACAACATTGGCCTCTTATATAACAATGTAAATACCAATGAATACACATCTTAAATTTTATGGAACATAAAAGTCAAAATATAATCATCAATTCAAATGCAACAGAAAGCAAAATAATTTATCCTGTCATTTGGTAGTGAGAAATCAATATTGTCAACTTCATAGTCTGAAGTTTAAGTAAAAGCATTCAGTTTGTCATAGTATTAGAACTGAAGATATTTGGAATACTGCTTCCCTCTTGCTTAATGGAAAATGATGCAATCACCATCAAACTGCTATTGTAACTCATTTTAGTGGAGTACAGTGACTGTCATAGTTTCTTAGAGATTACAGTTTCACAGGTTGAGTGCATAACCATAATTTCAGTTAGTAGGAAGGCAGGCATGGCATTAGAGCAACTGCTGAGTGCTTCATTACACAAAAGTAGGATGCAGAGAGAGATATGTTAAAATGGAATGGGCTTTTGAAACCTCAAAATCTGCCCCCAATAACATACCTCTTCCAACAAAGCTATGCCTCTTAGTTCTCAAACAGTCCTGCCAACTAGGGACCAATAATTCAAACATAGGAGCCTCTGGGGATATTTTCATTTAAACTACCACATTCTACTGCCTGGCTTTAATAGACTTGTAGTCATATCATGTGCAGTGCATTTAGTCTGACTTCAAAAGTCCACAGAGTCTACCACAGTCTCGACAAAGTTTAAAATTTCAATCTCTTCTGAGAGCCAAGGCAATTTCTTAATTGTAACCATGTACATAATCTAAATACTATTCCAAAAAGTAGGGATGGAACATAGTGAGGAAAGGCTGTACCAAACCATGATTCAAACACAGCAGGGTTAACTACAAATGCTGTAGCTCCACATCTGATACCAAAAGGTGTAGATGGTCCTACACTTCTAGCTTTGCTGATTGCAGCACACTTCTGTTTCTTGGACTGGTTCCACTGGTGCAGCTCTCCTTGGCAAATATTTCACAGCTCAGGCATCTCCAACATCTTGGGTTCTCCAAGGCAATCTGGGCATTACTTTCACAGCTTTACATAATGGCTTTGCATCAGTGCAGGGACACCCCTGCCACATTTCTGGCCTCAGCAGCATTCCTTATTTAACAACGGAGGAAGATTACACAGCCCCTTTTACTCCTATATTATCCTTTTATGACTCTAATGTTGGAACCAAATAGACAGTGCTGGCAAGTTTATCTACTTGCTTGGAGTGGAACCTGTTCCTCTCCTGGGATCACATTTTCACAAGATTTGGTTGATGGTTTTTAGGATCAGAAAAATCCCTTAGGCAGGGGCCAGAGAGAAAGCTAACTAGGAATGCCAAAGGTTTTTGAAACTTTAAAGCCCACCCCTATTGAGGCATCTCCTAATTCTTCCCAAACAGTTCTACCAACTGAGGTCTAAGCATTCAAATATATGAGCCTATGGGGCCATTCTCAATATAACTCCTACCATGACCTTTTGGTAGGTGGGTGTCCCACCTTTCTATTAAAAACAGACAAAGAAAACTAAAGATGTAGCCCAGCAACAGGACACTTGGCTAGAATATATGAAGCCCTGTTTTCATCAAGCAATACAAAAATATGCAAATAATTTGAAACTGCAGTAAAAATACAAATTTCTTTTTTAGAGGAGGAAAGGTTGTTATTTTTTTCCAGCCTGCAATTACAAGTCACATCATTTGGGGGAAGTCAAGGCAGGAACTCAAGCAGTTAATGACATCACATCCATAGTACAGAGCAAAGAAAGAATAAAATACATTCTAGCTCACTTGCTAATTATCAACTTGCTTTCTCTATGCTTAAACAGTGCAGGCCCCAGCCTATGAAATGTCCACAGTGTTCTTGGTCCTCCCACATGAATGAAGAAGATGAACTTCCATAGACATGCCCATGGGCCAACTTAATCTAGATTGAAACTCTAGGATAAGACACAAGTTCTTATTTGTGCTGATCTTTTGGAATACAAAATAAAATGATAATATGACACCAATAAACAAGTGGAAAAGCACAAATACACACATGAACCATTTTAAATCATAGTATCCATACTATCAATACTTTTTAATGCACTAATTACAAAGTTAAAAATTCTGAACTTCAACCCAGGAGTCACTGTGCATGAATTTCTATAAAAATATTAATCATAATAGAAAATATCACAAATGATCTAATCATTGATGAGTTACAAGTTATATGACTGTACAAGGGAATATTCATCAAAAATTTTAAAAATATTTGAGCCTTAAAATACTACGCAAAGTGACAGAAGTTAAACAAAATTGCCAAGTGTAGTATGACTCTATGAAATGTCCTGAATTGGCAAACATGCAGAGTCAGAATGTAGTTTTAAAATTTGTTTCTGAGTACTGTGTCTATATCATTTCTTCCTCTCTCCCTCCATAACTCCTCCCCATGTGTCTCAGCTTTACTCATCATATTCATGGCCATATATATGCAAAATCTCTGTATATATCCCCTACTGAAGCCGTTTATTGTTGATCATCTGTGTATGACTTATGAGGGGGCTCATTTCTGAAGATAACTGGTTTTCTGTTTCTTAGCTGCCATTGATACCTACAGCTCTTTACCTAGGGGTAGAGCCTTGTGGATTTCTCCCATTCACATTTTGTATATTGATTAGTGTTGTCATTATGCAGATTTTGTTTAGGCAAACATTTTGTTGAGATTTTATGGATCAGCTTCCCTGTCATATATAAAAGACATTATCTAGCAGCAGACTTACAGGTCTGCTGTCTCTCAAGATTTTTCTGCCTTTTGAGATGTTCCCTGAGCTTTTGGCTGCTGTGTAGATGTGCCAACTGGGGCTGAGCACCCCAAGGACTCTTATTCTTTGTTTTAACAATTGTGAATCTCTGTAATAGTCGCTGTCTGCTGCAAAATGAAGTTCCTTTGATGAGGGCTGAGAGAAATATTTATCTGTGGATAAAATAATAAGTATTTAGGATGCAGTAAGAAAGTAAATTGCTTTAGGAAATTGGTAGTAGTAGTTTCTCTTCTAAAGTCTATGCCCTATGGGTATATGGCTAGGTTTATAGCGCCAGGCATGAATTCCTTCCTCTTAACCAGGGCTTAATTTCAATTAGATGTTGGTTACCTCCAAAATAATAGTGCCGCTATTGTACCTTGGGGATATCTTACCAGGCTAGTCATTGTTGTAATTCACAGACTGTATAGCTGTTGCTTGCATAGTGTCTTCTTGGTACCATGAGAACTGGTCATCAGGAAGGAGGTTTCCAGGTCAGTTTCAACTGGATTCCTCCAAGTCCCGTGTCCAAAGTGTGTTGTGCCTTCAACATTTGGGTCTTACTTTCAAGTGAGGCAATGGGAGGCAATCAAAGGCAATAGTAATAGTCCATATTACTTTGGGAGTCTCTTTGAAACCCCTGACCAACAACTGAAGAGAGATTTCCCATGCCTGGCACTGGGTAGAGTGTGACTTTGGGGGAGACCATCATCATCCTGTGTGGTATAATTACATTTAACATACACACATCCATATATATTATATGTTATAGACATTATGCTAGATATATTTTAATTAGACTTATAAATAATGTTTTTCTATAGCTTTTCAAATATTCTTAGTGTTATTTATCTCTCCTTTCTCTTTTTCCCTCTGTACTATGCTTCCCCAGATCCCATACTATTTCCCTTTTCCCCCTTCATAGCACTGAAATCCTACTGTGCCCTTCTCTACATAGAGCTACTTCTTCCCTGACCACGCCCCTCTCCATGGTCCCTTTCTGTTTTCTTGGTTTCTGCAGTTACTTTATGTTCTCCACTCAAATTTAAGATTCAGAGTGATGCTCCACAATAAGAGAGGGCCTGCAATGATTTCCTTTCTGGGACTGGTTACCTTACTCAGCATAAAATGTATCCCAATCAGAATCGTGAGTAGCTGACAACAAATGCTGGCAAGGGGTTGGAAAACAAAAGGGGAACCCTCAGTGACTGTTGTTGGGATCACAAACTGGTTTAGCCATTTGGAGAATCAGCATGGGGCAGTCTCAAAAACTAAAAATAAATCTACCATATGATCCACTCAATGACATAATGCCCAAAAGACTTGGCATCCTCCTCCAGAGACACTTGGGCAGCCTTGTTCATCACTGTCTATTCACAATAGCTCGGGAATAGAAACAACTTCAGTGTCCTTCAGCTGATGAGTGGATAGTGAAAATGTGACACATATACATAAGAGCATACTATTCAGCTATTAAAAATGAAATTTGTACGTTAATGGGTGGAACTAGAAAATAGTTTATTGATGGCTAGAACTGGAGGAGGGAAAATGAGAAGTGACTGTTAATAGGTACAGCATTTTTACTCTGAGATGATGAAAGTATCCTGAAATTAGATGTGATGATTGCATGGCTTTATGACAATATTAAAAACCAATGGCACACTTGTGAATTAAATTAATAAAATGTAATTTAAATTTTCAGAGGTCATGAATTAGTGACCCAGATTCATCACTGGGCTTGTTTGAAACAGAATTATTTTAAATTCGCTCGTACATAAAAGAAATATAAATGCCAAGTCTCTGATGGCCTGTGAGTTTGGAATCCCAGAAATAAAACTGAAAACGAAATGTTAATAAATGTTAGCTCTTTTTTTGCTGTCCTAAAAAACGGTAAGGGGGTGGTAATTTAGCTTACATATCCTGATGGCAGTCCGTCATTGCAGGAAGACAGGGCAGGATCTCCAGCCGGAGCTGGAGAAACACTGATTACTAATTGGCTTCCTGTGGTTTATTCAACTTTCTCTCTCTTTCTCTCTCCTTTCTTTCTGCAAATTTTTAAATTAAAATATGATTACATCATTTCCTGCCTCCCTCCCCTTCCTCCAAGCCCTCCTGTTCCCTTACTCCCTCTCAAATCCATAGCCTCATTTCTTTATTATTCTGATACTCATATATGCATATGTGTGCATTAAATATATAAATACAACGTATTGTGTCTATTTAGTATAGCTTGTATATGATTTCAGGGCTGACCACTTGGTATTAGATAATCAATTAAAGGGTTCATTCCTGGGAAACACTAATTCTCCCTCTTTCAACATTCCTTAGTTGCCTATAGTTCTTTGTTTAGGAGTGTATTTCATGAGATTTCCCCTTCCATGATAGCACATCTATTGGTCTTATCATTATTCAGGTTTTGTGACTTTGGAGTGACCAGCTCCATACGTTTGCAACATTTACAACCCTCATACTTGAGGCTCAGGGAACACTGGAGAGGAAAGGACACACAGATTGGTAGAGACAGAGCACTTGGAAGTCAGGTGTGAAATTCTCTCCTAGAAAGGACAAGGAAGCAATGGCAATGATATCTCAACAATACGGATGCCTAAACAAGATCTGAATGATGGCTTCCAAGTGTTTAACCTTGAAAATAAGAAAAGTACTTTTGTTAGGCCTCTCCTAGCATAGGCCTGTTATCCTATGTTATACTTAAGAGGCTGACATGGGAAGAACTTAAGATTTAGACCTGTCTAGGCTATAGAGGAAAAAAATACTCGAGCTGTTAATATTGCTGCATAAAATATGAAACAACTCTGCCTTTCCAGTCACATTTCCAGAGTCTGTTCAATAGAATATACTGACATTAAAGTATATTAACATTTAACTGACATTAAAGTAAAGTGACATTAAAGTCACACTCATTCCCCCTTATACCACAGGGCATGATAGGACAACTTGATAAATGAAAATACAGTCTTATGAAAAATATTTGGAATATATTATAATTACCAGTTCAGTGTTCCTCAACTGGAAGCTTTTAACTGCTTCTTAATTTCCCTGAAGAATTAATTTTATCTGTTCATCATCTTTCCTAATTTCAATAGAAGCCTTCAGCATTTAATTTTTCACAAAATTTGCTCTGCAAATCTTATGGGATAAATAAAGCAGCAAGTTGGTTTATAAGCTCTTGTTTTGATTAATTATAAACAAATACCAAGTAAATCTAATTGAAATTGTGGTGAATACTTGCCAATTCACCTTGTATATCTGATTTCTCAACTGACAAATGAGCTTTTTGTAAAATGAGGATTTATGCCCATTTTTTAAAATAAATCTATCTGTTCAAGAATGAAAGTAATACTACTCTTAGAAAAATTGGAAAATAAAAGAGGCTAAAAAGAGTTGAAATCATCCAAAGTTGTAAAATAATCGCTAAGACTATCATTTTGATTCTTGCAAACAGTTGATTTTGTACAACTTAAGGTTTATAAAGTATATTAAAATATTAGGGTTTCCATATCCACAGAGACAAAAATGTAAGCTAACCATGTTGTATTTATATATTTGTGCATACAGATACGTACATTTATATGTGTGTGTGTGTGTGTGTGTGTGTGTGTGTGTGTGTGTGTGTGTGTGTGTGTGTGTAACAATAATCAAAGAAAGGAGCTATCAATTGGAGAGGGAGAGCGTGGGAGGGGCTGGAAGAATGAGGGTAGGGAAAGAAGACAGTGTTGTAATTCAGTTTTAATTAAAATGTATTTTTAAATGTTATTTTTAAATGTCCACTCTTTTTTAAGACAGTGTCTTGTGTAGGCCAGTCTGACCTTGAGCTGGGGGAGGACCTTGAAGTCCTGATCCTCCTACAGAGTACTGGTGTGATTCTGGAATGTGCCACAATTCCTAGCTCTTGCACGTGCCTTTAAAGGATGACAGAGATGTGGGTAAAAAATAGAAATACAATTTAACAACTGTTACTAAAGGGAAACTGGGGTTCTGCCATAGTCCGGTCCCCCAGTTTCACCTGTGCTCTTTTATTTTCCATTACGGTTTTACGTTTTAGTCTTCTTTGCTTGCACCTGTTGAGACATTGCTTCTGTTGCTTTATCTAATAGATTCTAATGGAAGAGACATAACTAATGGCAAATATGGTTGTTGGTTTGGTCTTTTTATGACTTTCATTGTTCTCTACTCAATTTGAGTAGGAGGTTGAGGCAGGAGGTAAAACAGGGTTCATGTAGGCATCACCTTGCCCAGGCATGTCTCAAACTTGCTATAGCTGAGAGTAACCTCAAACTCCAAATCCTCCTGCCTTTACCTCCCAACTGCTGGGATTACAGGAATATGCCACCAAGCCTAAGTGCTACCCTGTGATTTCGTAAAGTATATGTTAATTCCATGTCTATATGTCTGCCTGGTAAGTACACCCTCCCAAACGGAGTAAGGGAGATTCTTAACGTTTTCTATGAAGAAGCTCAAGGATGATGTTGATAGTCTCCTGCCTCTGACTTCCGGTCACCAGGTCTGTCATATGCAGTGCTGAGGATCAAACCCAAAGCTACATTCATACTAGGTGAGCACTCTGCCTAATAAGCTATATGCCAAGCCTACATCAGTCTTTAATTTGGACACAATAAAACCGAAGTTAAATTATGAAATGGACAGATGCTGAGCCATTTATTCCTGTGTATATAAAACATACTATTGCAATTAATTGAAGAATGCACTAATAAAATTCCTCTTTTTTCTCCAAGTCCATCACTTACCATTTAAACTATTTTATCAGTTGGCTAAAGGCCATTTAAAATAGAATCTAATGTCCTCCGTTACTTTTAGGAAAACTGGCTTCTTGAAATAAACAAATTTAGCCGCTAGGTGGCACTGCTAGCCAAGTCTTCTTTGAAGACTACTAGCAGTGTGTAACAAAGTTATCTTCTGTAATCACACTTAAAGAAAAGCATAAGAGCGTCCCTGAGAGACAGACATGCCATGTTATAATCATAAAAACAGAGGCTCAGCTGATAGCTTGTGGCCACTGACATTTTTCTGACTCATTGATTTTCCTTGGGCTTTTCAACCCTTTGTAAAGTCTAAATTACCCATATTTTTGTGTGTTTTGGTGTTGGTATTGTCTGTTTGTGACAGTTTTACCATATAGGGCTCAATTGGAACACAATATTCAGCACAGGCTATCACTGAGCTTGTGATCCTACTGCCTCAGTCTTCCAAGTGCAGAGATAACAAGTATGTACCCCATACCCAAAATAATATTTCACTTTCATACCTTATGATTTAACACTTAGCAATTGCGCTATCTCTTATAATTATACATTATCTATTTTCCTAAATTTATGCAATTATAAATGTATTCTTAGTCAACAGACTCTTGGGATAACATAAGACAAATTAATTTCAAGGCCAAGTGGTGTCTCCATTATAATCCCAATACAAAATAAATTATTTTTCTCTCTTCATTGTTTGGTTTGTACCTTTCAGCTTTTGCAAAAAAATATAAGGCAAAATAATATCTTCTTACCATGAGCTGTGGGCATTTTTATTATGTCTTTTGAGCAAAAAAGCACTGTTGCATGAACTATTAAAATCAAACTAATATAGAAAACAGTACATAACCTAATTTATAAATATTTTGTATGAAAAATGTAGTTATGAGACAAAAGGTATACGTTTTTAAAGTCATATTCAACCCAATGTCAACAAGATACAAACAATTAAATTCCTTTAATCATAAAACAATAATTTTAATACTTTAACTCCTTAGCGTTTTGTGGGGGGCACAAACGAATTTAAACTGAATTACTCGTACTTGAAATTAACTGCATGACAGAGCAATTGCTGCTCCTGTGTGTGGTCTTGGGTTCCATGCTCAGCATCTAAAAGAAAAAAAATAATAAAAAGAATGTATAATCTTTTTGCTTTTAGCATATTTTTTAAATAATACAATATTTTGTATTTGAGTTAGCTGAATGTGTTATTGCTTAAGAGAAGTAAAGACACATTTCTGTTCATTGTGAAATCAGTAAGAATGTTGTATATAAAGATGCTAAAAATACCCAACTATGATGATATTGTAAAGACACTGTTTTGATGCCAGTCTGTTTTGGAAGCTCTCTTGTAGAAAGTCATCGAAAAGATTTTTAGCCAAACCACATGTATAAAGATGTTAGATTGCAATAAAGTGGAAGGCCTTAGGGTTATACTGTTTATTTTTCTGTTCTTGGATTTCTAGGTTAAAGAATAATGAGCTTTATTTCTAAATATTGCTTTAGCCGAGATAATTTTAGTCTCCCTAAGGGTAAGGATTGGAGAGAGGAAAATGCAGTTTTTCTTACCAAGCTTTTGTAATCAGCTGACTGTGGTGGATCCAGATTAACTTCACCATTTTAACTATGTAAGCTCATTTTCTTGAAATCAGAAGAAAAAAACTTTAATTCTGTCAATAAAGTACTTGTTACTATAGTAAACTTTGCCCAGAGCACTGTTATGTTTCACGCAAGTATCTTCTCAGAATAATGAGAAAGAGAAATTAAGTTAGTGATGTTTTGGTAGTAAATTTACAACTCAGAGCCTGGCAGATGATTCATGATTATAATCTCAGTAAATGGAAGACTGAAGGCAGGAAAACTGACACAATTTTGATGCCAGCCTAGGCTAGGCTATACAGTGAACTTAGGCCAGGCTGTCCTGTCATAGGGAAAGGGAGGCATCCATGAGGGTCCAGCCCTTCCTGATGATTTAAGCACAGATAAATGGTTGATGGGGGAATGAGAGATAGTTTCTTCAGTAGTATAGCCACTAGTGAGGTGCACCTGTAAAAAGCTCTCACCTATGCTTTTACAAAGAACCTTAATGCAACTCATTCGGTCAACACATAAAGAAGATGCAGAAGTAGAAGGGGTAGTTAGGAAGATGAAGGAGATTTATATGAGTAAGAAGGGGACAAGAAAGACTAATGGGGTGACTATTAGAGTATATTGTGTTTATTAAAATGTCATAATAAAACCCATTATTATGTATAATTAATATATGCTAATAAAACCATTAAAAGAACTTAGTGTCTTGGAACAGCAACCATTTTATTTATCACAATTTTGTGTATCATCCATCTGGTCTGGTTACCAAGAGACATTTCTGATGGACTCATTTGAATTACTTCTGGGCCTATAGTCAGTTGGCCAGCTTTAGAGGCTAATTGACCCCAGTTGCTCTCATACATTTGCCAAGGAACTGTAGCTGTGGGCCAGCATGCCCTAATTTCTGGGTTATTTACCAAGCATGATAGCTCAGACATTTTCTCATGGCAATCTTGGTTCCACGGGAGGAAGGTAAAAATTGTAAGACCTCTTGAGGTCTTGGATTGTTCCACACCAAGTCCCACATCAAGATTTCTGCTACTTTGTGTAGTCAAAGCTTAGAAGACAGATTTTTACTAAAGGTAAGGAAAAATAGACTAGGAAACAGTCATGTAGTTGGTGGCCATAATAATTTCCATATTAGGCAGATTATCCAGTAAAACTTCCCAGTAAAAATATACAAAAATGCTGAGGTGTACGAGCACTTTCATAGCATATATAAGACTCTGACTTCAACCTCTAGCACTGCAAAAATAAATAATAATAATGAGGACCTGAGAAGACAGTATCAAAGTCTCAGTTTTCAATTTAGTAGTCAGTAATCACAGTTATTAGAAGCCTCAGGAATGAATAGCCCTTATCATAGAATGAAAAACTTGCTGGAGACCAGCTCCAGCAAGATTTTCTCTCAGGATCCAAGAGATACAGTTCTTACCAGCAAGTGGATCTACAGGAATCAGACTTAGAGCAATTCCTCTTGTTACATCTTTATTGGCAGGACAATGACTACAATGCCCACACAGGCTTATACACCCAGGCAGACAGCAATTCCCTGACAAGGCAATGCAGGGCTGGAATTCCTCAGGGTTCATAAGGAAGGGCAAAAGTTCACTGTTGCTTGGTGACCTGAGTAAACAATGGAGGGGAGCCTGCAGCTTTTGTTCTGCTATAGCACCTTCCCCCGGGTCTGGAAAGGCTTAATTTGCACAAGAAACAGGACCTGTCACCTTTTGGCTGCTCAGGTTTTAACACTTCAGAATAGATGTTTGTTTTGATACCTGCAACTAGGATTGGTAAATTATCTTTTCCCTTAAACTTTTAAGTTAGGATCCTGTGTCCAGGTGAAAGTATAGGGAGTTAAAAAGGCCTAAGGTTAGTTAGCTCCAGGTAGCTCTCTTATCAGTAGGGTGGTGAATGTAGGACGGTTCAGTGAGTCATCTATTTGTAGTTGTCCTTGGATGTCTGAGAAAAGTTTCAAATGGGTTACTAGTGGAGGACTGACTCTGCCTGGATGTTTACTAGTAAAGGGAAGGCAGAGTCAGCTCTGGGTGGAAGAACAAAGAGGTGATTTATAAAAATAAGAGATCTTGTCTGTGTGACTGTTTTCATACAGGGATAGGAGAAATTATCCATCTGACGCCAAATGTATGGGGGAATTTTTGTCTAACAAATGAGCAATCACACTGTTTTGATACCAATGTGTTTTATACTCCCTGTCTGCCAGTCACGACTCTGCTGCATTGCTATTGGTCATTCAGTTCTTTATTAGACCAGCTGGTGTTTTAGACAGGCAAGTATCAAAGTTTCACATAATTAAACAAATGCAACATAAACAAAAGTAACACACCTTAAAATAATATTCTACAACAATTTTGAGTTTCAGTTTGGTCTTGTTTATTGAGATAGAGTCTCACTCAGCAGTGACTGGCTTTAAACTCACTATGTGGCCCAGGATGGCCTAAAACTCTCAGGAACTCTCTTGCCTCGGCCTTCTGCTTTCTGGGATTTCAGGTGTGGGCCACACATCTTGAAAGAATGATTTTAAAATGCTCCTTTTAGGGCTGATGAGACTGAGCACTTGAGTTCAGTCCAGAACCTACTTAAAGATGGAAGGAGAGAACCAACACAGCAAGCTTCCCTTTGGCCTCCATATGTATACATGGCATTTTTGCTCCCCATCATACACACAATAATAATAAATAAAAAATAAGGTACTACTTCATAATGGATGGACTTCCTACTACTTATGTAATGATTTTCCATATCATGATTAAGAATCAATCACTTGAATGTTACTTGAAGGAACACTGCTTAGCCATGTTTTTTCCTTAAAAGTTGGCCCTGGAGTCCCTTTTCTGCTTCTCCATTCCCCTTAAAAGTTGAGGCAAAATGAAAAAAAAAAACTTAATTGAAATGATCCAAATTATGGATACAGTTCCAGACATAATTCTTGAATATAATGGTCACCTATTACTGTGGGGATATGTTTCATATTTAATCAAAACCAGTCTGAAATATCAGAGGTATCTACTCACAGTCAATCCAGGAGGATCAGACAGCAGTAATTCACACCTTTAATCCCAGAAGATCTGAGTTTGAAGCCAGTTTAGTTTACAGAACGAGTTCCAGGCTCCCAGGCAGGCAGAGGTGGTGCCACACCTTTAATCTTAACCTGGATGTGAAACAACTGGGTGAAGAAGGTATTTAAGGCAGGCATAGAAAGACAGAGCAGGTAGAAGAAGCCATGAGGAGCGAGGCTGAGGAAGCTGGAAGACAGCTGGGTGAGATCCGACTCTGGTGTTTCCTCTCTATGATATCTCAGCCTTTCCCTGATTATCTGGCTGAGTTTCCTTTATTTGTGCAACATATTACAAATTACATAGTACTTTTTTTCCTAATCTGGCCACTGTGGTGTAAGTAGAGAATTCTGTTGAGGTTCATATGAAAGCTGACATCGAACTAATAGCGCTTTCTTAGTGGATTGTGGAAAGCAGGCTTTTCATGTATATTGTATATGACCATACTGTTTGACTTAAAAAAATAGCTTAATAAAGAAGTGTGACACAAGGTTTCTCCTCCTGCCTTTCTTGTGAGGATACATCAAGTCATTTATTAAGTGTGGAATGTTGGTGGCTCCCAAGGTATACAAGCCATGCTTTTTGGTAAGAATACCACACAAGTGATGTTTCTGTTCATCTCAGCTAATCACATCAAGAAAGGCTGTCCTGGAAGGTATTCCATTTGCTGCTGAGGATAATTCTGTAGCCAGTGAATGAAATGCTCTGTGTTAAGAATGTATCTGTGTTAAGAATGTTACGGTGAGTGAGTTCTTGAAAAAACTGGCTATATCATGCCCAGAAGATCGTATTTCCTCAGCATGGCTCTGCATCCCTTGGCCTTTAGGG
Organism: Phyllotis vaccarum; assembly: GCA_033318265.1. NCBI lineage: Eukaryota > Metazoa > Chordata > Mammalia > Rodentia > Cricetidae > Phyllotis > Phyllotis vaccarum. The sequence goes on from JARWLC010000013.1 coordinate 72,461,010, forward strand.
TCTTTCTTTCCCCTCTTCTATGATGTTTCCTGTCTAAAACACTTGATAGTCTAATAAAGAGCTGAATGGCCAATAGCAAGGCAGGAGAGAGAAGTGGGGAGTATAAATAGGAGAAGAAATCTGGAAAGAGGAAGAAAGATCAAGGAGCCAGAGAAGGAGGGGCCATCAGGGGCCAGCCACCCAGCTACACGGCTACAGCCAGCCACAGAGTAAGAGAGATTAAAATTTAGAGAAGTAAGAAAATGGTGAATGCCCAGAGGCCTAAGGGTTATGGGTTAAAGTTAAGAAAAGATGGCTAGAAGTAAACCAACCTAATGCCAAGCACTTATATTTGGTAATAAGCCTCCCTGTGTGATTTATGTGGGAGCTGAGTGGCAGGACCCCCAAAAATAAACAACCAACAACATTGTGGCACCTAAAATAGGGCTAGAGTAAAAGAAATAAAACAACAAAAACAATATGGTAGGAAACAACAGAAATTTGAAAGAATATTATACCTCACAAGAATTCTGAAAAAAAAAAAACCCACATTTTTAAAACATCAGACGAAAACAATGGGTTGTGGAAATGTGTAATACTTAAAACGTGGACTTGTCTTGTTTGGACTTGACAGTTGTGTCTTTGTCCAGTTAACTTCTTTCTGTCACTGCCTCCTCATTGATAGAACATAAAAATGGCAAGCCTTACCCCCTATGTTTGTGTAGAACAAAATAGCAATGAGGACACGTTTTCCAGAGAAAGTGCATCAAAGAGAAGCGCTGTCAGCACTGTTAGCTTGGAGACCAGAACTTTAAACAAAACGTTTCAATAAATATTTATTTGTATTATCATTTTTCATGTTTGTTTCTTTGAAATGGACCACATGAACCCCAGGATGACCTCCAACTCAGTGTATAGCCAAGGATGACCTTAAACTCCTGATCCTTCTACATCTACCCCCGAGTCTAGGGTTAGAGGTGAGCACTACACTACCCAGCATTATTACAAACATATCAGCAATAAGACGTTGAAAGAAAGAGAAGAAAGTGGGGAACTGGTAAGGTATCCCAGCAGGTAATGGTGCTCACCAAGTAAGCCTGATAAGCTGAGTTCAACTGCCAGTATTTATAAAAAAGTGGAAAGAGAGAGAATCTGTGTTGTATACAGTCCCCCATCTCTCTCTTCTTCTTTTTCCTCCTCTTCCTCCTCTCTCACACATACAAATAAATAACTTTTTTTTTAATGGAGAAAGTGTGTTTTTCCTCCTTCCCCTTGAATTCATTTGGTTTTGAGACCTATGTCAAGTGAGCCATGCCTACAAAGTTCAGACATGAAATATAGACAGAAAATAGGGGAAGTTGAAAGTATGAGTCAAAACTCTGTAAAGATTTTTTTTTTAAAAAAAGCATCAGCCATATACTTTATTTTAAGGAGCATTAAAAATGCAGCCTCTGGTACAAGATTGTAATTATCACACTACTATACACATACCAGCATCCTATCACTATAAGATACATGTGGGTAAGTTTATAAAGAGAAAAAGACTATAGTGGCTCAGTTCTGGAAGTTTCAGTCTGTAATTAGTTGATCTAATTGCTTTTATTCCTTGGGCTTCTGAAGGCACACTCTCAAACTGGAAGAGTTCTCACTCATGTTCACCCACTGTCATCAATGTTGTGCTGGAGACCAGGTCTTTAACACTAAAGATCGAAATTGTAACAACACAAAGTATTCATGTGAGAAGAGAGACTGCATTAATTTTAGACTATTTCTGGGAGTAAAAGAGGTTTACAAATCCTGGAAAGTAATTAATGTTCTTGCAAAGGAGAAGATAGAATTTCAGTCTTGATGAAATCATTTCTTTCCCTTTTTGACAGTTATTTACTCATTAATAATTGAATACATGCATATAAATATATCTTGATCATATTTACATATTAGACACCCTCCCACTCCCCAACAGACACCCTCCAAAATGACTACCTCCTACCTTCATGTTCTCTCCTTTACTTTTTTTGTAGTACACTGTATTCAACTAACGCTGTCTTCTGGCATGCGGGCTGATCTTGCCAGCTTGATCATGTGCAAATCTCTACAGCTGTTTCTGAGCAAAATGGCTGTGGTAATACCCAGAAGATAGCATTTCAAAGCATTCTTCCCTACCATCTAGCTGTTACTTTCCTTCTACTACTTATACCGAAATGTTCTCTGAGCTCTCTCTCTCTCTCTCTCTCTCTCTCTCTCTCTCTCTCTCTCTCTCTCTCTCTCTCTGTGTGTGTGTGTGTGTGTGTGTGTGTGTGTGCATGTGTCTGTGTGTCTGTGTGTCCAGGTCTGTGTCTGTGTATGTTGGGGATTACTTCTTCTTTCTTGAGACATAGTTTCAGTTCTCTCACAATGGATTAAAATTTGCTATGTGCCAAAGGTGTCCTTGAACTCCTAATTCTCTTGGATTTCTTTTCCAGTGCTGAAATTAGAGATACAGGACACCAAGCCTAGCTTACTTTTACTCCTTTTATATTTTGGAGGCAGAGTCTCCTGTATCTCAGTATGGCCTAGGACTCACTGTGCATCCAGGTGTGATATTGAATATATATAATCTGTCTGCCTTCACACTCTAGGTGTGTGTGTCACCATGCCCATACTATATGGAACTGGGAATGAAACACAAGGCTCCATGATTATTAGCAAAGCCCTTTGCTAAATTAGTTACATCTCCAGCCTGATTTTTAGTTTGTGTGTTTGCTTGTTTTTGAGATAGCATCTCTCTATATGTTCTGGGCTGGTATGGAGCTATGTCAGTCCTCCTACCTCTTCCTTTCAAGTGTCAAGTATTAGAATTACAGCCATGAACCACCAAACTGACATATTTCTTTTAATTTTTATTAAAATTTCTAATTCACGTACACAATAGTGGATTTCCTTAAGACATTTTTAATATATAAACTCATCTCTGCTACTCTTATTTCCCCTCTCCACTTCCCTCTCCCATCCCATCTTATCATATCCTATCTTGTCATCATCCTTTTCTTGCCCTAAAATAGTAGCCTCCTCTACAAGAGATGTATGCGGGTTCTACACATGAAAAAAAAAGAGTAGGTCTTTTCCAGTCTTTTTTTGGTTTATTTATGGCATCCATTTTCATAGATATGGCACAACTTCCTTCTTCTTTATGACTGAATACAATTCCACCTGATTTTCTCTGAAGGAGAACTACAAATGTTAAGCAAGTATTTGGAAAAAGTGTTCAATATCCTTAGATATCAGGGAAATTAAAACTGCGTTGAGACTCTATCTAACCCTAGTGAGAATAGCTATTATCAAGAAAGCAGATGACAATAAATGCTTGTGTGGAAATAGGAACCCCTATACACTGCTGATGTAAGCTGCCGTAGCTTCTGTAGAAATCAGGATGTCATTATGGAGATCTCCCCTTCTCAGAACTGAGTTATGTGATTCAGCTATACCACTCTTGCTTATATATTTAAAGGACTCTAAATCATCATTTTCCAGTGATACTTTTATATCCATGTATATTGCTGCAATTCACAATAGGGATTCACAATTCACAAGATAGGGAACCAGCCTAGAATTCTACCAAAAGATAAATTGATATAGACGTGTGTTTCAGTTAGAGTTTCTATTGTTGTGAAGAGACACCATGACCAAGGCAACTCTTACAAAGGAAAGCATTTCATTGGGGCTGGCATACAGAGGTTTAGCCCATTATCATCATGGTGAAAAATATGATAGCATGTAGGCAGGCAGAGTGCTGAAGAAGAAGATGATCCTGATCTGCATTCAACAGGAGGTGAGCTGTATCCCACACTGGGCATAGCTTGTGCATATGAGACCTCAAAGCTCTCCCCTACAGTGACACATTTCCTTCAACAAGGCCACACCCACTCCAACCAGGCCTCCTAATGGTGCCACTTCCTATAGGCCAATCATTCAAACACATGAGTCTGTGGGGAGATATACCTATTCAAACCACCACAATGTGTTACTTTAAAACAAACTAAGAGTTTAAATGTAAAGTACTGACAAGGTGCTTTATAAGCTGATCTTCCAGAACTGCCAAGATAGTTCAGTGGCAAAAGAGCTTACTTCACTTGTAGAGGATACAAGTTTGGTTCCAAAGGCTAGTCTGTCACATCTGTTCTTTCTAGAAATGTGGTCCCTTACATTTTCATTTCATTAAAGTGGTCATTATGAGTACTTGCAGCTATATTTATTTCAAATCTTTTATTTTCTAATTGAGCCACTCTGCCACTATTATTTATTATTAATCCATGAAGCCTACATAATTGAACTTAAGTAGGTAACCCTAAATTAGAAAATCTTTATCTTATCAACCAAAGAAGATTTACTTCTTCTAAATATAATTCATCAATATTGCTAATTCTCTAGAGGGTTTCAAAGCTGTGTTTCATGGCCATCATTTCACACATAACTGGCAAAATATTCTGAGCAGTCTTTTAAAGTGCTAGATGTTTGATAAATGTCTAAATCTTTAAATACTTTTTAAAAGATAAGAGCAAAAGTGATCCTTTGTCTGATAGTGTTAAAAAAAAAACATACCACAGAAAAAGGAAATGCTGTTTTGATATACTCAGGATAAAAAGGACATTGTGTGTGATACACTTGATATTATAGTTTACTAAACTTATTTTCTTATCTACCTATACTAGCAACAGACAAGTTTAAGAGATACTACACAAAACCAAGTACACATTTCATCCAATTACTTGGGAGGCTATGGTAGGAGTTTCAAGGATATGATGGCAGATGGAGCTACATGCACAGAAGGAGAAATAGTGGTCAGGATGTAGTATATGAGAGAAGAATCTATTTTCAATAAAAAGAAAGTTTATAAAATGTAAGAACAAAATCAATGTTGAAAACAGTACATGGAGACCTGGCTTGTGATGTCTCAGAAGTTGGAGCTGAAGAATTGGCTGTGATTAATGAGACTAGAACCATTAAAGTGAAATTTTTGGTTTGTTGGGACAATGGATGCTGGTCAGCTTAGGCTGAAGAACTAGCTGTAATTAACAATAAACCAACATCATGGAGGGGAAGCCTTGCGTGAAGTGTTTCCTCAGGGTCAGTGTACAAAAACTGTATTCTGGAGGCAGCCGGACTTGGTAGTGTAAGAGTCACCCAGGTGGTACTGGTTTTGAAAGTATGAAGAGGTCATGAAGAGCAACTGAGGGTTGGCACTGTGTGGTATGGCTGGAGTCCCTAAAGAGAGCCCAGGAGAGGCTATTGGTGAAGGCACATCACAGTTGCCTCAAGGGACTCCACCATTTATGGAGATGCTGGTACCATGGGATAACCACCAAAAACAGTAGCAGCAGTGGGGTGAAGCCAGCTGGAATCTAGTAGACAGGATGTAGGTGCTGCAGAGGGCTAAGCCAGAGACATGATCCAAGCCCTTTGGAAGAGCCCCTCCACAGAATGAGAGTTCCCAGACATTGGCTGTTGAATTATTTACACAGTTGGAGTTTAGTTTTGCTTTGTTCAGATTATGACTATGCCCTTGTTCTTCCCTTTTGAAGTCAGTATTTATTGTTTTACAAGAGCCCACTGTTGACTTCTTAGCTGCCAGCAGCTGATCAGGCCCCCAGAAATGACTCAAATACCTATATTAACTTCATGCTGTTTGGTCTATGGCTCAGGGACATTGCTAGCTAGCTATTTCATCTTAACTCAACCCATTTTTATTAATCTATCTGCCATGTGGCCTATAGCTCACCTGTGTTCCTTACATGTTTCTTCTTGGGCAGCTGGCTTGGTCTGTCTGACTCGGCCCTGCTTCTCTTACCTATGCTCTGATTTCCCCTCCTACTTATCTATGGTGCCTGTCATGGGCCAAAACATCTCCTTTGTTTAAACATTGATATTCACAGCATACAGAAAGACATTCCCACATCATGATGTTAGGTCTTTTGTTTTGAGATTTTCTAGGTTTTTCATATAGGCATCTAGTGCTATGAGTGTGGAGATATGTTTAAAATTAGTAAAAACAAGTCTGAGATATCAGAGGGATCTACCCACAGTCAGTCTAGGAGGATCAGAGAGTGGTAACCCACACCTTTAATCCAATCACAGGGAATATCCAGAACTGGTGACCTACCCCTTAATCCCAGCAGATCTGGGTTTGAGGTCAGCTTAGTTTACAGAGGAAGTTCCAGACTCCCAGGCAGGCAGTGGTGATGCCATGCCTTTAATCTTAACCTGGATGTGAAACAACTGGGTGAAGAAGGTATTTAAGGCAGACATAGAAAGTCAGTGGAGGCAGTAGAAGCCATGAGAAGCCAGGCTGAGGAAGCTGAAAGACAGCTGGGTGAGATCTGACTGTGGTGTTTCCTCTCTGATATCGCAGCCTTTCCCTGAGATCTGGCTCCTAGTTGGAAGGGTGAATAGATGTTATTGTAGAATATTATTTTAAGATGTGTTACATTTGTTTATGCTGTGGAGCATTTGCTTTAATGATGCAAAGATATGGTGCATTCCTTTACGTTGCCTTTGTTTAACTTTGTGAAGATGTGATTCTTTGCCTGTCTGAAACATAGATGGTCTAATAAAGACCTGAAAAGCCAATAGCAAGGCAGGAGAAGAGGATGGGCAGAGATGGCAGACCGAGCGAATAAATTGGAGCAATCTGGGAGGAAAAGAAGGAAAAAATAGCAAGAGAACACAGAGAGAAAGACCTTTGGGGCCAGTCACCCAGCCACACAAACAGCCGTGAAGAGTGAAAGTAAGATCTACAGAAGAAAAGGAACAAGCCCAGAGGCAAAAGGTAGGTGGATAATTTAAGAAAAACTGCAAAAAGCAAGACAAGCTAAGGCCAGGTATTCACAAATAATAATAAGATGGGGTATGATTTATTGGGGATCTGGGTGGTAGACCCCCCCCCCAAAAGAGCAAAAACAAATAACAAAAGGGGGTGTTCAGGACCCAAAGAGGATTATGGGTGCAGAAGTTGAGAAGGAGGAGCTGGCCGCCAGAAGTATGTAACTGAAAAGAGACATTTCTATGCTGTAGAGTTGCATATAGAATTAAATGAGAAGACAAGATCTTGTGAGCTGGGGTGTGGCTTGAGAACAGGAGTTGAGGAACCTACCCTTGACCTTGGCAGTAAGGCTCCAGTCATGGGCCAATGAAAGTAGCATAAGTTCCTCTCCATAGAGATAAGAAAAATCACTGCTTAGCAGGAACTTTCCTCAAGCCCCTACAGGAAAGGGGGCACTTATCCAAATACCTGATTTTGGGAAAAGAACTTTTGAGGAGCAAACACCATACAATAATTTCTTAGTATTACTATATGGGCCTGTTTCCCTCATAATGCTTCTCAAAAGGAAGGTCCTGGTGTCTCTCTCTTTTCCCATTATACCATACCATTCTGGTTTCTCTCTATTTATTAACTGAACTCTTGCCCTTAATGGCTTCAGGCTCCGGATCTGAATTGTAAGGCATTTCATCTTTGGGATCAGGTGTATCTAGTACATCTATAACATTCCTGCTCTTGGTGTAACTAGAAAAACATAATAAAATTCCTGTTTTTGTCGTGGTGGAAATTTTTTCCAAATAATTTTTTTTTTAAGAGAGGCTACCATTGTACACATTTTTATCGTTTTTTTAAAGCCCACAGAAAATTTCACAAAGGGAAAGACATTGAGAACCATTTAAAAAATAGAAGTAAAAAGGTGCTAAAGAAGTGTGTTCTGCAAACTTTGGAGAATGTGGCCTGGGATGTTGTCAAGCAACAGTGGTGACCATGCAGTCCACAGCAACTAAGGATATTGCTGTATTGAACCTTTAAGTGTTTCTCAGCCATTTCAGTTTCATCTTTTGAGAATTATCTTCTCCATTTTTAATTGTTTTTTGAGGTTTTTTCCGTTGTTGTTGATAGGTTTTTCTGGATCCCAATAATAGGTTTGTCTCCTAATGCATTAAACCAGATCAGGCCAAATTAAAAAGTAAAAGACCGGGTCTATCTGGGTAAAGCACTCCCTGGGAGACTCACCAGCCCATAGAGTGTAAGGCAGAGGAAGGGGAAAGGAGAAAATCATGTGGCCAATCTACAGTCTACAGGAGGGGGCTTACATACACTGTAGGTGGGGGTGGGAGAGAAGGGGTGAGGAGTGGGGGAATGACAAATGCTTTGCGTGGGGCCTTAGGGAGCTGGCAGCCTCAGGGGAGGAACAGCAGAAATCACCCGGAATTCAGAACTCCATTTTCTAAGAGGTTGGGGTTTGGAGAGGGAAGAATGGGGCCCGAGCTGGAAATTCCAGCGAAACAGTTGTTCTTTACATATTTCTTGGATCTTGGCCCTGTATTGGATGCGTATATGGTAAAAGATCTTTTTCTGTTCTGTAGGTTGATGCACTATCAGCATGATCATGTCCTTTGCCTTCCGAAAGCTTTTCAGTTTCCCGAAGTCTCGTTCGTTAATTGTTGATTTTGGCAAAGCCGGTGTTAATTGTGTTCCGTTCGGACAGTTGTCTTCTGCGCCAGTGCTCAAGGCTATCACCCACTTTCTCTTCTATCAGGTTCAATGTGTCTGCTTTTATGTTGAGGTCTTAGATCTTCTTCACGTTGAGTTTTGTGCAGAGTGAAAAGTATGGATGGATTTATATTAGTCCTTTCTGGTTTCCTTATCCAAAAACGCAGTATGGATAATTGCTTTTTTATTATACAGAGAACTTTTTAGATTAAAAAATAGAAATGGATCAGATTCCTTTCTAACCTGTCGTTGGCTGTGATTTTGTTGTCCTCATCATTACCTCATCATTATTTTCCCGCCAAGCAAGGATGTGAATGGATTTTCTGTCCAGACACTCCCTCAATACCATTCCTGATACTCCAAATGAAATGTAAACAGCATTTCAGTCCGTTCATATTTCAAACACAGAAATATTTCAAATAAACCTAGTTCATTTCTCAGGGAAATTGTTTGAATGTCTACAAACAAGAAATAATTTGTCAATGTCTTTTGTTTATATTTTTCTCCTTTATGGTTCCTGGGAAGGAAACATTAAAACATGCTTAAGGTATGAAGAATTGACATTAAGTACAAAGAACTTTAAATATAATTACTCATCTTTATTTCATATATAACATTTTAAATATAAAAGAAAATGAACATCAGTGAGAGAAATGATTTACCCCATGCCACATAACCAGCAGGTGGCTGGGCCTGATAGCTTCAGTAAATATGCACATGGTATATTATATATACATAGATTATGTGGCTGGCTATGTTTAATAGGAAATTAGTTAAAGCAACAGACACAAAGACCTGTCAAGTGCAAAGACTTGACCACTTTATATTGTCCTTTATGCGCTTTGAAGAAGATTGGATGCCATGTGGGATAGAAATGAGTCTTCATAGTTGAGGTATTCAAGATGTTCTAGCTTAAAAGACAATAGACACATGAGTGAGGCCATACCAGATAATTCAGTTTAAATAGAGTATCCAGTGCTTTTAGCAAATAGATGGGCTAGCCTAGACTAGAACTGCCTACAGTAAGTTGTATACTTAAGAGAAATGGTGCATGTCTACTGTTGTAAGCCACTAAGTTATGCACCTGTTTTTAAAAGTGACACCATGAACATATGTAAATTTGTTCTTTCTTCCTCTGAAGCACTGAAATCTCCTGCTAGATACCACAGAAAAGCTATAGTTTCTGTTAAGTTTTAAAATGATGAATGGGATATTCATGACCCTAATAACTAAGTGCAAATGAGTATGCCATATGCATGTGTAATTTATGCTCACTTACATATACTTAGTAGAAAGAGAAGAGTTGCATTATTAATTTCTTCACACAGACAGAATGAAGCAATACTATTTGAAGATGAATGGATGCAACTGAAGATAAACGTATTAAGTTAATTATGCCAGCCTCAAAAAGACATATATTGTGTGTTTTCTCTGATTTGTGGTTCCTACATTTTATATAGTTAGATAGAATCATTATGGATATATAAAAGGAAAGTAGAAATAAAATTGTAAGGGAGCAAAGGAGACAAATGGGAAGAGGAGAAGAGAAGGAGAAAGAAAAGAAAGGAGGATATGACTGGCATATAATTCATATCTATATGTGATTTAAACAGTAGTCAGACCATGAAAGTAACTGCATTGCCAAAATTATGCTTCTGAGCCAAGACAGCTCACCAGGGAAAGTTGCCTGTGGGTATGGTCTCTCTCTCTCTCTCTCTCTCTCTCTCTCTCTCTCTCTCTCTCTCTCTCTCTCTCTCTCTCTCTCTCTCTCTCACACACACACACACACACACACACACACACACACTGTAATACAAATACCTTAAATACTGCAGTCCTTCTTCATATATACCATAATCTCACCTCTGAGAATAGGACATTGCTTGCCTAGGGAACAATGGGAAATGTTTTTATTGCCCTTTACTTCTCTTGGCTTGCTATAAATATTTAAATTGTCTTATGCTGATTTAGTTTGGGTCATATTGTATCTGAATAAATTTATTTATTTTCTATTACTATTACCATTATCACTATGGACATCATAGTGCAGGAAAGCCTCAAACACAATATGAGCTTCTGATCCTCCTACTTTTTATCTCCCAAGTGCTAGAATTACAAGTAGGTGCCACCACATCCACATTTTTGTAATGTTCAAGGATGAAATCAAGGGCTTGATGTATGCTCGGTAATCAGTACCAAATGAATGACATTCTCAGGCTCTTGGGTTTACAGTTTTTAAGTTTTTGCAATTATTAAGAAAGACAGAAACAGACTCACAGAGAGACACTGAGAAGTGTGCTAGTTCCACAAATACAAACACGGAGATCAGAGTGTGTCTTAATAATTTTCCTAAATTTCAGTGGTTATTTCTCCTTTTATCTCCAATTTCATTGATTCAAATCTTCTATGTATTTGGTTAGATTGACCAGTTCATCAGCTTTGCCTTGCTCGTTTTTTTTTTTTTTTTTTTTTTTTTTTCAAAGAATGAACTTTTTGTTATATTTACTCTTTGGGTTGGGTTTTTTTTTTTTCCTTGTCAGTTTGTTTCAGTTTGATTAACTTCTCCGATTATTTTAGTTAATTCTTCCCATCAACATATTTGATTTGAGGTATGTCTTTTTTATTGTTTTTTCAAAACCCTAGGATGTACTGTTAGCTGGTCTATTTGTCATCACTCTGACTTTTACTAATTTTATTCTTTGACACTTTCATATATGTGTAAATCTATCCCGGTTACTGTCACCCTCTACTCTCTTTTTGATTTTTTTCTTATCCTGATCTTTGATTTTTTAAAAAAGACATTTCCATATAAACTTTCCTAATAAGGCTTCTTGCACTTATCATTTGTTATGTTGTGTTTCGTTTTAATTGGATTTCTATAAAATATTTTTATTTTCTTCTTGATTTCTTCAAAGCCCCATTCATCAACAATATGTGGTTCAGTCTCCAGGACTTTGTATATATTTTGAATGCTTTATAGATTTTTTTCCATTATGACCAGATAGACGTAAGAATTATGTAAATTTCTTATATTTGTTAGGACTTTTTTGGCATCCTATTGCATGATCTATTTTAGAAAAAGATCCATTGGCTGCTGAGAATAATATATATTTTTCAGCTGTCTGTTGGTCCGTGATACTTACTTTTGATGTTTCTCTCTTTATATTTTGCTGGAGGCCATTTCTTAATGAGAATAGGTTATTGGAGTCACCCACTGTTATTAGAATTGGGAATTAATCTGTGTATTTGTATGTAGTAGAATTCATCTTATGAGTTAGATGCTTCTGTGTTCTTTGTATATATATTTGTAATATGAAGTTTCTGGCCTGGATTTTCAAGCCTAACCCTGAGATTTGGACCTGCTCTCAGCCCTGCTGCTGCTTAGCTCCAAATCACACAAAGGCTTATATTCATGTCACACTGATTGACCTACGGCTCAGACATATTGCTAGATAGCTCTTTCATCTTAACTCAATCTGTTTCCATTAATCTGTTTAGCCATGTTTACCTTGTCTCAGAACAGCATTTCAATCTCTTTCTTCTGTATCTGCTGGCATCTCTGTTCTGTTCTTCCTGCTATCAGAGTTTTCTTAGTCTGGTAGCCCCACCCACAATTCCTGCATTCAGCCAAGCAACTTTTTATTAAACCAGTAGGCAGGACAATTATTTACAATGTAACAGAATATGATCCCACTACATACATTTATAATTGTATTTTTTTCCAAATAAACTATTCCCTTTATTCTTACTTTTGGACTATTCTGTGTAAAGTCTATTTTGTCAGGTATGAGAGAGGTACCACATGCTTTTTTTCCCCTAGTTTCCTTTGCTTGGAATATTTTTCTATCCTTTCATCCTAAGGTTGCATCTGGCTTTTGTGGTGAGATGAACTAACTGGAGATAAATGAACAAATCTTGGTTTTTGCAGTCTGCTAGTCTGGATCCTTTGATTGGGAAAAAGATACCATTGAAAATCAGAATTACCATTGAAAGTCATGAACTCCTGTCATTTTGTTGATTTTGTAATATTTGATGTATTCATATATCTCATTTGCTTAATGTTCTAATGTGGCTTATTCTTTCCTATAGCTTTAAGTATGCATTTATAATTGTATTAAACCTGTTTTTAGTGTATGCCATTATTTTAAAATAATTTTTAGTTAAGAAAATATTTGATTAAAAAATATTGATTCCCCATATACACTTTACCCAACCTTCTCTAATGTTAACATCTTCCATAATCATCATAAATTTACCAAAACATAGAAATGACTTATTGGTGCATCACTGTTTATGAAACTATAGATGGCATTTGAAATTCATTATGACACTATCTTATTGTTTATTTCTTTCTTGTCAAAAATGTAGACACTTATTGAAAAATTTCTTGGAAATAAAGGAAGAGTTTCTGATATACAAAAAGTAGTATTCTTTGAAGAGTCCATCAAAAAAACCAGACTTCTAGTCACTTATCCCCAAATCCCACAACATATAGTAGATAATCTGTTCCCATTATTTTTCTCATCACAAAGTTTTAAGCCCACTAGCTACAGGCAATCAATAGCTGATGAGAGATACTGAGAGATGAAGTACCTGTCTTCTTCAGGCATGATTCTTCTGGTAAGTTATCCAATGGTTATCCTTAAATACATGTACATTAGATTGTTTTTTTTTAAATTTTTAGCTACTATTGAGAATTCCATACACTTATGCAATGAAATATGATCATATTCCTTCTCCAGCCTTCTCCCATATCCCCGACAATATGTGCCCTGTACAACTCTTTGTGTTTATTTTTATAAACGACTACAACCAGTCAGTGTTGCTGATATATGCATGGGTGTGGAACTCCCCACTGCAGAATAGGAACCTGACCAGTAGTCACACCTTCAAAGAATAATTCTCCGTCCTCCAGAAACTATCAATTGTCAATAGCTTCTTAGGAGGATGAGGAGGATTACTGGAAAATACTCTCTTCTGGACATGACATTCACTCATACACAAGACCTATACCAGAAGAAGCCAGACTAAAGTCTAGCATAAATGGGGTAGGTCCTCTCTAGTTCTCCCCATTACTGTGGTTTTGTTGTCTGCTTTGTTTTCCCCCTCCCCCCCACATACTCTGACTCCCCTTATGTTCCCAGCCCCCACTCTACCCCTGCTCCATTTCTGTTTTGGAAATGACAGGTCTACCATGGCATATCAAGTTTCAGTAAGAATAATCACCTCCCTATATATTAAGGCTGGGCGAGGAGACCCAATATGAGGAGTAGGGTCCCAAAAGCCAGTAAAAGGGTCAGAGGCAGCCCCTGTTCTTACTGTTAGGAGTCTCACAAGAGGACGAAGCCGCCCAATTTTAACATGTATGCAGAAGTCCTAGGTCAGTCCCATGTAAGCTCCCTGACTGTCAGTTCAGTTTATGTGAGCCCTTATGAGCCCAGGTTAGTTGGTTATAGACTTTCTTCTGGTGCCCTTGACAATCTGGCTCCTAAAATTCTTTTTCCCTATCTTCTGCAGGGTTCCCTAAACTCAGCCTAATGTTTGGCTGTTGCTCTACATTGTTTCCATCAGTTGCTAGATGAAGCCTCTCTGATGACAGTTGGGCTAGGCACCAATCTATGAGTATAGCAGAATATTGTTAGGCATCATTACATTGACATTTCCCTCCAGTCATGTTTGGTTCTATCCTAGGTTGCTGGGTCATCTAAGCTCACTGGTCCTAGTGCTCCAGGCAGTGTCAAGGGTAAGCTTACTCTCCTGGTATGGGTTTTAGGCTTGACCAGTCATTGGTTGGCCACTCCTTCAGTCTTTAGGGAGTCCTTAAACAAGCACATTACACAGGCAGGACACACTGTAGGTCAAAGATTATGTAATTCAGTTAATTTCTTACTTCCTCCACTTAAGGTCTTACCTGGTCACGGGATGGCCAGCTCATGCTATGTATCTGCTATTGCTAGGAGTTTTACCTGAGGTCATCCTTGGAGACCTCCTGGGAATTCCCTTGTGCTGGTTTTTTTTTTTAACTGATCCCAAATTGCCCCATCTTTCCAGTATTCTCTTTCTTCCCCTTCCCCTTTGTCCCTCTACCAACCTGATCCCTCATGTTCCCATTCCCACCCGCCTACAGTCTACTTACAAAATCTCTTCTCTCTCCTTTTCCCAGGAAGATTCAGGTATCCCCCCTTGAACCCTCCTTGTTACCTAGTCTCTCTGGGTCCGTGGCTATAGATATTCTTTATATTACAGCTAATATCCACTTATGAGTGAGTATATACCATGTTTGCCTTTCTGGATCTTGGTTACCTTACTCAGGATGATTTTTTTCCTAGTTTCATCTATTTATATGTGTACATCATTATTTTATTTTTTAATGGCTAAGTGATATACCACATTTTCTCTATCCATTTTGCTATTGAGGAACATCTAGTTTGTTCCCAATTTTGTATTATTATGATTCTATTCACAATTTCTGGTCTTGAACTATCTTACTCATTTCTCCCACTGTTTTAGTTTCATAGATTTCTTTAAGCAGTTTACTCTTTAAAGACCTCTACTGTATTCATAAAGGCCATTTTAAGGTCTCTGTCTTGTGTTTAAGCTATGTTGCAATTTTCAGGGCCTATTGTGGTAGGCTTTTTGGGCTCTAGTGGGGACATGTTGTCTTGGCTGTTAATGATTTTTTGGTTTTTACAGACAAAGTTTTTCTGTGTTGTCCTGGCAGACCTGGAACTTGGTCTTTAGACCACGATGGCCTCGATCTCAAGAGATCCACCTGCCCCTGCCTCCCATGTGCTGGGATTAAAGACACATGCCATGATTGCCCAGCCTTTTGATTGTGTTTTTACACTGGTGGCATTGGGAAGATTGTAATTCTAGGTGCCGATATATGGCATTGTCTCTGCTAGGTGAGTGTTTTGTTTCTTGATTTCTAATGTCCTCTCTGGTTCTTATGAGAGTGTGGTGGCTGTGAGTTGCCTAGTGGGAAATTTTTCTAGAGTCATGATATATGTGGCCACTCTAAGTTCTAGGTAAAATGTATTTTTGGGTATATGAATGGGGATGAGCTTAGGGAGCTGAGGGGATTCACATGAAGGTGTTCTATAAGGATCTACTTAGTCCCCTAGTAATTTGGCCAGGGAATGAGGAGAGACCACAGCCAAAGGCCTGCTGCAGAGCTTCAGATGAGACTTGGGAAGGGGTTTATTTGGAGGATTTGAGAGAGACATGAAGATATGCAGTTATCCTACCTGTTTCCCTGGCTAGCGTCGTTTCCACAATTAAGTTTTCTGGTATCTTACTTTGTAAACCACTTTAGTAACATGTGATTGGTACATAAAAAGCTAAGAAAATTTAATCTTGATGAGCATTTGGGGGTGAATATGAACTGTAAAATCAACATTCACATCAAAGCCATCCATATATTTATCTCATCCAAAAGCTTCTCATCTCTTAAAGTTTATGTTTACTAGAGATTTGTGAGCTAAAAACTCCATGCTGAATATTAAACTCTGTAGCATATCTTTTGATACTTTGTATCTTTGAACCATCTGTTATGTTTCCTCATTACTTTATCCCATGATAATCACCACACTACTGTCTGCTAGGGTTTGCATTTGACTTTTTTTCCTTTTGGTGCTGTACATCCAACCCACGATTTTTACATAGAATAAGCATTCCGCATCTAAACTCTATAAGATTCTGCATACAAGAAATATCATACACTATGTTGTCTTACAACATAAGATTTCCTTATTATTACACCTAAATAATATTACATTATGTATGTATGTATATCACAATATCCTATTTGTCCATTATTGGAATTTTTAGAGAGTTGATCATATATCTTTGCTACTGATAACAATGATGTAGTAAACATACAATTATAGATACTTAGAATTCTATACTATAAAATTAAAGATTTATATTCATTATTGTAATTAAAAATTTAGTTCTTTGAAAATTTCATACAATGTGCTTTAATCATATTCACCCCTCCCCCAACTCCCAGATCCACCCCATTTCTTACCAACCCAACTTTGTGTCTTATTTTTGTTTGTTCAACCTACCAAGTCTGATTTGTACCACCCATACTCTCAGATAAGTGACCTTCAATTTAGAGAGTTGTTTTCTACCAAAGGGGTACCTACTTAGAGAAGATGCAATCTTCTTCTCTCAGCATCTATAAAGTGACAATGCTTCCTCAGCTAGGGGTGGGACTTTATGCTTACCTCTTCTCCCCATGGTGGAATTTGGTCTTGCTTGTACTTGATCGAGTCTTGGGTATGAAATCATAAACATTGTGAGTTCCAATACTATTTTTATAGTCATTGACCACCCTTGTATCTTACAGTTTTTCTGAAAAACCCTTCCTAAAGTGATCTCTGAGCCTTTAATGGAAGACATGAAAAAGAGATATTGCATTTTAGCCTAAGCATTCTGTGTTGTAATTCTATGTACCAGTTGTGAGTCTTTGGTTAGCCTGGTATTAATCACCACCTATGGTAAATAGAAGAGTTAAAAAAATGCATTAGACCTATGGGTCTACTAAAAGTTATTTTAGGTCAGTTTAATACTATGTTAATTTAGCAGACTAGTATTTTTACATAAGTGTGTGTGTGTGTATTTGTATGTGTGTGTACGTGTGTACACCAATAATAAAGGAGAGGCCAGAGGGAGTAAGAGGTATGTGGAAAATGGTTGGATATGTGAGGGGTTTGAGAAAGAAAAGAAAAATTTTTTAATAAAAAATAAATCACTGTGATAAATTTCCTCCCTCCTTCCCTCTACCCCCCCCCCCCCCCCACACACACACTGAGTTCCAATAAAAGAGCTATTTTGGATTCTTGGGAGTTTTCCTGGAACCAAGTTTCTCCCTTAACCCTATAATGGCCCCCCTTTCAAGATATCTCTTTAATTGCTCTCTCTCTGCCCATCCCCCAACTCAACCACCCTAATCCCTCATGTTCCCATACCCTCCCATCTAACTCCCTGCTGCCCCCAGTTTACTTAGGAGATCTCACTTATTGCCCCTTCCCAGGGCAATCCATGTATCCCTCTTATGGTCCTCCTTATTAGCTAGCTTCTGGTTATCCTTTGGTTTACATCTAATATCCATTTATGAGTGAATATATACCATGTTTGTTTTTCTGGGCCTGGGTCTTCACTCAGGATGATTTATTTATAGCCTGTAAAGTTTATAATGACATTGTTTCTTTTTAAATACTGAGTAATACTCCATTGTATAAATGTATCACTTTTTTTAAATCTCCTCTTAGTGTGAGGAGCATCTAGGTTGTTTACAGATTATGACTATTATGAATAATGCTGATATGAACATAATTGAGCAAGTGTTCCAGATTGGTATGACTAGGTCTTGAGGTAGATTGATTCCAAATTTTCTGAGAAACCACCATACTGATTTTCAAAGTGGGTGTACAAGTTTTCACTCCCACCAGCAATGGAGGAGTGTTCCCTAAGGGAACAACCTCTCCAGCTAAGCTGTCATCAATGTTTTTGATCTTAATCATTTTGGCAGGTGTAAGATGATCTCAGAGTTTTGATTTGTATTTTCCTGATGACTAAGAATGGTGTCCTTAAGAAAATTTCTTAAATGTCTTTCAGCCATTTGAGATTCTTCTGTCAAGAATTCTGTTTAGAGCTGTACTCTATTTTTTTTAACTGGATTATTTGGTGTTTTGGTATCTAGTTTATTGAGTTCTTTGTACATTTTGAAGATCAACCCTCTGTGTGGGACTGGAAAAGATCCTTTTCCGTTCTGTAGGCTGTCATTTTCTCTTATTATCTTACTGACCATGTCCTTTGCCTTACAGAAACTTTTCAATTTCAGGAAGTCCCATTTGTTAATTGCTGTTCTCAGTGTCTGTGCTACTGGTGTTATATTCAGGAAGTGGTCTCCAGTGCTGATGCCTTTAGACTCCCCTAAAATGCCATCATAGAACCTTCATACAGAAACCAATGGAAGCAGTGCATATGCAGAGATCCACAACCAACCACTGGGCTGAGCTCCAGGAATCCAGTTGAAGAGAAGGAGGAGGGATTATATAGGAAGGGGGTATCAAGATCATGACAAGGAAACTCAGAGAGATAGCTGACCAGAACTTGTGGGAGCTGACTGCCTATAGACAGCTAGGGAATCTGCATTTGGCCTACCTAGGACCTCTGCATATAGGTGACAGTTGTGTAGCTTGGTTTGTTTGTGGGGACCCTAGCAGTGGGTCCCCACAGGATTGGTCCCTGGTGCATAAGCTGGCTTTTTGGAACATATTTCCTATGGTGGGATGCTTTGCTCTGTGGCCAGAAGTTTCTGACCTGTCCAGGCCTGAGGTCCAGAGGAAGTTATCTCACATGTGGTCCCTCAGCCACTTATAAATAACAACTTGGAATCTTATATTAATTACAAACTGTTTGGCCTAGGCTCAGGCTCATTATGAACTAGCTCTTACAACTTAACCCATTTTCATTAATCTATATATTGCTATGTGGCTTGTGACTTATCTGTACTTTTACATCTTGCTTCTTGGTTGGCTGGATCATGTCTCCCTGACTCTGCTCTCTTTCTCTTTTATCTATGCTTGGCTTTCCTGCCTGCCTCCAAGCTGCCTTGTCACAGGCCAAAACTGCCTCTTCATTAATCAATGGTATTCATAGCACAGAGTACCGAAAGATGTTCCATATCATTGCTCAGCCTTGATGGAAAGGTGGGGAGGAGCTTGGTCTTGCCATAAGTCGATATGCCATGCTTTGCTGATTTACATCAGAGGCTTTACCCTTTCTGAGGAGTGGATGGGGGTGGTAGAAAGGTGGGGGAGGGAATGGAAGTAGACTGTGGATAGGAAACTGTGGTTGGTCTGTAAAATAAATTTAAAAAAATTAAAAAAAACTATCTTGATTTTGCAGTTATTGTTCATTATATGATCATGTTCTGGTGCCTTATTTTGTACATAATTGACACTGAGCTTCTGAAAGCTTAATGCTAATTGACATGTACCACCATCTTCACAAAGAACAACTCATTATTTGTTCTAGTGTTTGTAATGAGACTTTTATCAGTCTTAGAAAATCGAAGCCTTTAGTGTGTTTTCTCTGAATAGATGGACATTTCCTTTTCATCACTAGATGGCAGCCTAAGACCAGGTTCACCTGATATCAGCTATCCCTGTGTTATTCAGCACCAGAAGGCGCACCACGTCTGTATTAACTCCAAATCTGCAGTTGGTGTGTCATTCAGCCTGGCTAGAAAGAGTACCTAAAGTGGGCAGTTCATCTCAGTTGGCCTACAGCTCAGTCCAGGACAGGCACAGATACCTCACTCATAGTCATGAGCCTACGAGGCCTTGTCTTGCTGGCAATAATCCCAGGCTCCAACATAGTAAGCTGGTACCATCCTCATCTATATAAGAGGCTGTTCTATAATGCATGTTTCTGCCGCATCCACATATAGGTCACATGCATGTGTTTGGGCTTAGCCTGTTGCTAGGCCTCACTGTAGAAAACCCATCACTGAGCTCTAAGGCAAATTCCTGAGATCACTCTTCTGCCTTATTTGGAAACAGATTCTTATCCCCTATTCTACTGCCTAATCTTGAGTAGGGGGTGGTGGTAATACAGTCTCGACTATGTAAGGAGAATCCAGAGGATCTGGCCACAGATCCCAGATGATCTTGTGCGCCTGCAGCTTTATCATAGAAAGCCTGGTATTGGTTTTCCTGTCTACGGAATGACTTAATCCCTGCTCCTTCTCCTTCAAACAGGAGACATACCTTGCTACATGGCACAGCTTGGTGTTGGGGAAGGGATTCATGCAGTCTTTGCTTCCTGCCTTCTTCACTGGGCTTTTTATTATAGTATAGAAAAGTAGGTGTTACAGGCTTTTTTAGCTCTTGGGAGGACAGCTAAGTACTTTCAACTGTTCATATGGGTTTTTCTGTGGGAAGCCAGTTGCTGGGGCATTGTATTCTCCAATCTTGCACATGAAACAAGGTATTTTACCAATTTTCCAATATCAGTACTTTTTATTTCACAATTTTTTAGATGACATTTACTTTGCCATGTTAAATGGCAGTGGTGAAGGCAACCCTCTTTCTTACTGATATTAAGGAGCATGGAAAAAATGAAAACCCTGTACATTGTTGGTAGAAATGTTAAGTAGAGTCGTGGTGGGTTAAAAATATACCTATCACTCAACTACAAATAGATCAAAGACCTCAATATAAAATCAGATACACTGAGCCTGATAGAAGAGAAAGTAAGGAATAGCCTTGAGTATAACTAAAAATCTTCTGCTCAGCGAAGAGCATCATCATTAGGACAAATCAGCAGCCATCAGAATGGGAAAATATTTTTGACAAGTCCACATCCAGTAGAAGGCTATTATCCAAATATATATAAAACTACAGTATCATCATGCCATCCCACTACTACGTATTATAGCTAAAGAAAATAAAGTCAGTTGGGAGAGTGAGGCAGGAGGTTTGTGAGTTTGAAGGCAGTCTGGCTACCTAGTGTCCCAAGCCAGCTCAAGCACTTGTTTTACTCATGTGGAATTCTCCAGCCTGTGAAAGTTCTTGACCCTGAACATATTAAACAGTGTTTGCTCAACATTCATGTGAGCTGTGATTTTTCCCATTGCCATGTCACAATTTGTAGAGATATCTTCTGCGCTAGAAATGAATTACTTAAAAGAGACACCACCTTGAGTTCTGAATTATTTATTTGCATAATTTGGTCTGTTACATATGTGGAGAGCTTATTTGTATCTAAAAATAAAGCAACTTTATTAATCTCTGAATTAAGTTTATGACATGGTATTCTCGGTATGCCCTATTTTCTGACCATAGAAAGTTCTCTTTGTAGTTTGAGATGGGGTCTTTGTTAAAAATCTTTATAAAATGGACTGAACAAAATGACTTCTTTTATTCTATGCTTGAATCGAGCATTCTTTAAGAGCTCTGTAAGTTTGGGTATAGTTTTATTTATTTTTGATAGTTTTTCTATTTAATGCCTTTCAAACAGAAAAAAGTGTAGCTTATATGATTCTGTTTCAGAAATTGAGGTGTTCTTGATTACTTTTGGCAAACAATGGAAAATTAAAAAATAATTGCTCCCTGAAAGCATATGGACAAGCAACATTATACAGAGTAGGATATGTACACACTCACACAGACAGACATGTATGTGATGACAACTAATGAAAAGCCAAGAGGCCATGTGTCTAAGAGAGCAAGGAGTAGTATATGGGAGAGTTTCTGGGCAGGAAATACAAAAATTATAACCTGAAGAAAAAATTAATATCCTTATATCAAGTATAAGACATGGAGATTGACCAAAAATGTTTGTAATACAATTTAGTCTATTTTTTATGTCAAAATCTGAGGGGTGTGTTTGAGTATTTTACAAATTAGAAATGTTTCTAGTGTAACTTTTGTTACCTATCTTTGTGGGAAAAGTTTGTTCAGCCTTCATGCTCTCAGTTTTCATAGATAATCACGCATCTCTTGCAGAAAGGGGTAGACTAAGAAATGTGTTAGAAATTGTATTATTGTAAATAGAATAGAGAATACAAACCCAAATTCTGAGGTAATCAAGAGGTGCAATAAATATTATTAATGAAGACACTGAGGCCATCAGAGTCTTTAAACACATTTTTGTAAGCCAGAGAACTTAAAAAAAATAATGATTCAAAATATAACTAAATAAATCATGGATCAGCAACACAGGGCTTTAACTATCAAGTATGAACTGTAAATAACTGCATGATTATACTTTTTATAGGACCAGTCTCGCAGATTTGTTAACATTTACTATCACCACAACCATGTGAAAAATGTATTTTGCTATGATAATGCTTATCACATCATAAATAGCAATTTTTCAGCTGCCCCATTATTTTATCAGACCACTGTCATATATGCATCCTTTCATTGACTGAGACCTTGTTATCTGAGGGATAGCTGTATATTTGTTGCTTTGCTCCTTCTGTTACTCATTAATTTCCTGGACATAGAAATACATATATGTCCTTTTTGTATGCCCATGACTCTCACTCTCTTTCTCCCCCCCCCCCCCCCTGTGTTGCACATGGATACATGTGGAGGATAGAGGTTGATGTCAGGATGCCTTCATTAATTGCTCTCTCCAGCTTTTTGCTTTTTTTTTTTTTTTTTTTTGAGTCATGGTCTCTCATGGTGCCTGGTGACCATTTCAGTTAGAATCTCTGGCTAGTTAGTCCATTGGCATTTGCCTGTTTCTGTCAGCTATAGCTGGGTTACACTTGCATGCTGCCATACCATATGCTTTTTTTTACATATTTGCTGTGCAGTCAAACTATGGCCCCACTTTACCCACTGAGCAATCTGCTCAGTCCTACAGTTTTGTTTCTTATATGTAAGCTCTTCATATCTTTATTCATTTCTTCTTGTTTCTCCATTGGTTCAGTCTTTTGTACTTGGCATTGTACAAGTCAGAAAAAAAACCTTCCATTTTTATTTGAATGCTACCTTTCTTGATCTGACCTTTCCTTTTTGAGAAATACAATACTAATTCAAGTTATTTGGAATTAAGACCATAATTTTAGAAAGTTTTGCTCCTTATTTTTCCTATTTGCTGACTTTAACAGTTTTTACAAGTGCTAGGAATGCAGTTCAGTACAAGAGTGCTTGCCTAATATTAAAGAAGTCCTGGATTCCACATGCAGCATTGCGTAAGTGGTATGAGGTGAGCACCTGTAATTTCAGCACTTGGGAGTCTACAGCAAGAGAATGGAGTATTCAAGGCTATCTTTGGCTACATTGTAAATTTGAGGACAGTATGATCTATACAAGACGTTTCATAAATGAAAAGAAAATTACAAATGCCACATGATTAGATTCTTTAAAGTCTAACAAAAATAAAACTGGTGTTATCCTTCTACGACAATTATATTTTTCTTGGTTGTAAATTATTTGATACAAAGTATTAGAAAGATTGAAAAATCCGCTGTTTTACCAAGTGCCAGATTTTTTTCTCTGCCTCTCAAAAAGCAACAAAGATGGGAGTGTTCTTACTATTTATTAGAGTTAAAACAGTACTCTCTGAAACACTCAGTCAACAATGCATGTTTTCTGTATTCGCCATGGTAGTTTACAATTACCTGGTGTCTTATGCTCCCCAGAAAGCTGAGAAACAAGTATTCCTAAGTGCCTATCTTCTTTTGTGAGTGTTGATGCCAAATAAGCCAGAAAGCAAATGCTGCAATCTATTTATTTTTGTCCAGCTCTCAAGTCATTTCATTGGCTGGCTGCTTAGAGTTAAGCTGTTCACGAGCAGCTAATCTCCTCAATATATCCCCATCTGCCTCCTGCCATTTCTGATCCCTTAAGGGCACTCTTTCCTATTTCTATCCCCAAAAAAATGTTATTATAATATGGAATTTGGGGAGAAAAAGTGAAATCATGATCCTGAAATCTGCCTTTTTTGCCATGGGTGGCAATTTGATTCACTGTAAAATAGAGCATATAGGTAATATGCTGTTTATTTGCTCTTCTTCCCCAGTACCTTGAAATGTTTATTTCCAGAGTCATCTACATCCAAATCAGACTACTATATTACTATCATTGATCTGTAAAAACTGGGAGATGCCATTTAGGAATGGCTATCTTAGGTATGTTTTGTAGAGACAGGTTCTTGGGATGCATAGGCAGGCCTTGAAATCTTGCTTTTGCCTTAGCCTCCTGAGTGATGGTATTATAAGCATGATCCTCCATCCCCAGTTTATTATATGTACTGTTAATATGTTAAAGAAATCTATTAAGCACACCATGTCTGCACACCAGGCATTTGCAATCATGTTGTCTGAGGCAAGGTGTGTCACTTGTAGACGACGTTGGTTACACACTTAAGTCTCCTCCTAAGTGCTGAGGTAGCAAGCCCACCGCGCCCAACCATCAGTTCTATTCTTAAAGTATTGTCATCAATTCTTTAAGAATTTCATACAATATAGTTTTGGATTTTTGATTTTGTTTTACAAAGTACTTTTTCTTTTTAATTGGAAAACTGCAGGAAGGGAATAGATAAATCCTGGTAGTCATATAGTAAGGGTAAATTTCTGGATTAAAATGTTGATGGAAAAAATGAGTCGCATAAACAGGTCATGGAGAATAGCATTCACATAAATGTTAAAGTATAGAAACAATATGTAGAATCACTTATTAGTTGGATATAGTTTTTTAAAAGTGAAAGGAAATTCATCTGCATGGTTAAAAACCACATCCAATGTAAGAAGCAGATTTGTCATGAAGCTTATAAAGCCTGAACTCAGATCCTTCACCGACCTGATGTTCAAACCTCTGCACTTGAAACTTTAATTTTTAAATTTTATGTTCTTTTAAACTAAAGTTCATCAAACTGTATTGGCTTCAGACCAACTGGTAGTTGAGTAGTGAGTGGGGAAAAAGAGGAGACAAAAGAGACAGGAAGGAAGAGAGATGAAGATGGGAGGAGAGGGAGAGGGAGGGCAAGAGGGACCAGGAGGGAGAAGGAAAAGAAGTAAACAGTAGTGCGTTCTAGATTTTATAGATATTCAAAACCATGTGTAGTGTGGTTTTTTTTGGGGGGGATAGTCTAGCCGTTTTTCAATTAGTTTGATCATACTCACTCCCCATTCTTTGATCTAACACTTCCCTCCTCCCATATCCATCTCCCCACCCTTCCCCCAACTTCATGCTACCCTTTCTACACACACACACAGAAATCCCACCAAGTACCATTGTGCTGCCCATATACACATGGGTGTAAGGCCATCCTTGGAGGATGGTCAACTTACCAGTGGCCACATACACAAAAAACTTGAGCTTCACTCCCCCTAGCAAGAGTCATCAATAACTCCTCAGCTAAGGGTGGGAGCTTGTGACTCTCTCCTCCTCATTGGAATGTTAACTGGCTTTATCATGTGCAGGCAATCACAGCTGTTGAGTTCATTAGTGCAGCAGTCCTGTCTTGTTCAGAAGATACTTTTTCTCCCTG
The DNA here is from genome assembly GCA_033318265.1 of Phyllotis vaccarum. Taxonomy (NCBI): domain Eukaryota; kingdom Metazoa; phylum Chordata; class Mammalia; order Rodentia; family Cricetidae; genus Phyllotis; species Phyllotis vaccarum. The sequence goes on from JARWLC010000013.1 coordinate 72,486,520, forward strand.
TCCAGACATCAGTTCTTATCAAGGTTATACTTACCCGAAAACTGCCTAGAAACCAGAAAGAAATGCACCAGAACTGAGAGAATTTGAAGAAGAAATGGGTAGAAGGCGAGGTATGAATACATTCAACAAGATAAAGAACAATATGGCAACTCCAGAAACTACAGGTTCTACAATAGCAAGACTCAAACTTCCCAAACACAGATGAAGCAGAGGAAAACTACCTTACAATAACTTTATGAAGATGATAAAAACCCTCAGAGAGGAAGTAAAAAATTCCTTTAAGAAAATGAATGAAAAGATAAAATATTGGTAGAAATCAATAAATCCCTTAAAGAATTCCAAAAAATCCAACAAAACAAGAAAAAGCAAATAGGTACAACAGTCCAAGACATAAAAATTGAAATAGGTAGAATAAAGAAAACACAGACTCAGGGAAGTCTGGAAAAGGAAAAATCTTAGTAAATAAATAGATGCAAGCATCACTAACAATACAAGAGATGAAAGAGAATCTCACATGTTGAGGATATGATAGAAGAAATAGATTTGTTGGTTAAATGTTAAATTCAGCAAAACTTTAACACAAAACATCCAGGAAATCTGGGACACCATGAAAAGACCAAACCTAAGAATAATTGGGATAGAAGAAGGAAAATTCTAGCTCAAAGGTACAGAAGACATATGCAACAAAATCATAGAGGAAAACTTTTACAACCTAAAGAAAGACATGCCCATGAAGGTACAAGAAGCTTACAGAACATCAAATAGACTGGACCAAAAAAAAGATCCTTGACACATAATAATCAAGACATTAAACATACAAAATAAAAAAAAGGATATTGAGAGTATCAAAGGAAAAGGGCCAAGTAACAAATAAAGGCAGATCTATCAAAATTATACCCAACTTCTCAATGGAAACTCTGAAAGCCAGAGGGTTCCAAACAGACATTGTGCATACACTAAGAGACCACGGATGTCAGCCCAAACTACTATACCCAGCAAAGATTTCAATTACCATAAATGGAGAAAACAAGATATTCTACGAGGAAACCAGATTTTAATACCTATCTATGAATCCAGCACTACATAAAGTAGTAGAACCCAAGGAATTCAGCCACATACACAAAAAGACAGAAAATAGATAATCCTATACCAGCAAACTCCAAAGAAAAGAAACATACACACATTACCACCAAAATCAAAAAAATAACAATCTCTGGTCATTAATCTCTCTTAATATCAATGGACTCAGTTCACCTATAAAAAAAGAGGCAAAAAGAATGGGTATAAAAACAGGATCCAGCCTTCTGCTACATATAGGAAATATACCTCAATATTAAAGACAGACATCACCTCAGAGTAAACAGTTGTGAAAAAAATTTTACCAATCAAATGGACCTAAGAAATAAGCTGGTGTTGTTATCCTAATATCTAACAAAGCAGACTTTGAACCAAAACTAATTAAAAGAAATGGAAAAGGGCAATTCATACTCTTCATGGGAAAAAAAATCCATTATGATGAAGTTTCAATTCTGAACACTCATGTCCCAAATACTTGAGTACCTTCTCTATAAATGAAACATTACTAAAAAAAACTACACATCAAATTTCACACTCTGATAGTGGGAGACTTCAACCCTCCACTATCGCCACTGGATAGGTTTGCCAGACAGAAACTTAACAAATAAATTACCTGATGTTATGACACAGTGGATCTAAAAGATGTCTATAGAACATTTCACCCAAACACAAGAGAATATTCCTTCTCAGCACCTCATGGAATCTTCTCCAAAACTGACCATATACCCAGTAACAAAGCAAATCTCAACAGATCCAAAAAGTTGGAGTAACCCCCTCTACCTTATTCAACTAACATGGCTTAAAGTTAGAATTCAACAACACAATTGCAGAAAATCTAAACTCACGGAAACTGAACAAGGTTCATTTGAATCATCACTGGTTCAAAGAAATAAATTAGAGTTCCTAGAATTCAATGAAAATGAAGGCACAAAATACCCAAACTTATGGGACACCATGAAAGCGGTGCTATGAGGAAAGTTCATAGCATTAAATGCTTTATTTGTAATAGCCAGAACCTGGAAACAACCTAGATGGCCTTCAACCGAAGAACGGATAAAGAAATTGTTGCACAATGAAGTATCAATCAATGGCAAAAAAAAAAAAAAAAAAACCATAAAATTTGCAGGCAAATAGACGGAACTAGAAAAACCACCACCGAGTGAAGTAACACAGATCCAGAAAAACAAAGTATGTACTCATTCATACATGAATAGTAAACACATAGCAAAGGATGAACAGGTTAGATTCCACAAGCCCAGAGAAGATGGGTAGAAAGGAGGACCCTAAGAGGCATACACATGGATTGTTCCAGAAAGGGGAAATGGTTAAGGTCTCCTGGGTAAAGTGGTAGATGAGTATGGTATAGAGGGAATAGGAGAGGGTCTAGGAAATTAGGGTTCTAGATGGCCAAGTTAGGGGAGAGAGTTAGAGATGAACAATGAGGGAGATATCCTAACAGAGTGAACCATCATAGGCTTGGAAAGAAACTTGGTGCTAGGGAAGTTCACAGGAACCCGTAAGGAGGCCCGAGCTAAGGCTCCTAGAAATGCTGCAGAGGGCACCTGAACTAGCCTTCCCCTGTAGTCAGACTGGTAACTACCCTTTTGTCACTACAGAATCTACATCCACTGACCCATCAAGCAGATGCAGAGATCCACAGCCAAGACTGAACACCTAAGTTCAGTTGAAGAGAGGGAGGAACAAGCAAAGGAGCAAGGGGTCAAGAGCACAATGGAGATATCCACAGGGACAGCTGACCCAAGCTAGTGGGAGCTCAAGGACTCTGGACTGACAGCTGGAGAGTCTGCATGGGCCCAAACTAGGCCCTCTGAATGAGAGTGACAATTGCTCTAATCAAGCTGTTGATGGACCACCTGGCTATGGACCAGGAAATACCCTGGTTATATGAACTGGCTCTTTGGAACCCACTCCCTATGATGGGATGCCTTGTTTAACCTTGATACAAGGAGAAGATAGGTCCTGCCTTAATTTGATATGTTAGCCTCTGTTGCCTGCTCAAGGGAGGCCTTATCCCTTTGAGGAGTGGATGGAAGGTAGGATGGAGGGAGGTGGGGAAAACGGGAGATCAGTGGAGAGTATGTAAATGGAATATTAATAATTAAAAATACAAAAACAAAAGAACACACTAACTTATACAAGGTAGTAAGTCACACTCTTCCCAAATTACACGGGTAGTCTTCATCACACCTCTTGGAGTATATATTTGCCAAGTTTACCAACCAAGGTTGAAAAGGCAGGAGGACTCTGAAATATGCAATACTTAGCTTTATTCACAGGTTGGGTATGTAGCTCAAGAATGGGACATCTGTTGATAATGTTCAAGGTTTGGGGTCTTAAACTCATTGTGACCACACTGCCTCAGTACCTTCAAGTGCAGTTTATTAGAAATCCAGCTTATTAGAAATAATGCTCTTTAAAATATCCATCACAAAACATTACCCAGACAATGCCACACGAACAGGATAGTCTAGTGAAGTTTCTTTTGGGGGGAGTGCAGTTGAGAAACAAATACTGGGCATCCCCCAGAATACTCCAACACCACATGACTATCCTATAGCCTTCCATATGGCAATTAAGCTGGTCAGAATCTCATTTTCCTTTTTGGTGGTGATATGGTATCAAAACTATGGTCTCACACATGGTATGTTTGTTCTATTATTGAACTATATCCCTAAGCCCTGGCCAGATGAATCACAATAAGGGTAACTTAATCCTCACAAATGTTAACTTCAAGAACGAGCATCACAGAAAAATACCAATGTAGTTAACAAATATTTGAAAGAACTATTTTAGAATAAATCATTTAAAAGACAATCTTGGATGTGGAAGATGGAACACAGTATTCATATACTCCCCTGAGGGAATGTGTCTCACTACTATAGCTCAGGGCATCTTCAACTCACAATTCTCTTGCCTTAGTCTTTTTAGGTAGGCACACCATGTCTTCCCTATATATAACCAGTAAAATGTTGTATAGCCTAACTAAATGGTTAAAGTGTCCTTATGAGCACATTCTCATCAATAAATAGCTTACAACAGTAATGGAAGAGAATATGAAAATTCATTTGTGTACATGTAAAAAGTCTATGTATTTCAAATGATCTGCTTATATTTTAATTTTGAAAAGCTAACTTAAAAAGTCTGATACCTATTAGGAGAGTTCAACATTGGGTATTCAACAATTATGATGCCACGAGCACAATGTGCTTAGTTTAGTGTATTTACAAATGAACTGATAGACTGAGAATTCTTTCAAAATAATCTATGGGTAATGACCAAGATGAAAAAAGACTGCTTACATATAATTTTGGTAATTGACTAATGAATAAGTGGGTATCATTGAACTGTTCTGTTTTCTCATTCTTTTATAAATGTTGAATGGATTGAAGCATTTGAGTTTCTAATATTTTCCAAACTTTCTGTAAAACCTACTTATCAATGTTTTGACCAAACATTCAAGTCAGGGTTAATGGGTACCTAATGATACCTCAAGCCTAATCACCACATGCTCTAAAATATGCTCTGCAATGCAGAAACCTGAGTGTTTAGGATCAGAACTATAGAAAAGATGCAGAATGTAGAGTTTGTTTTTAGTTTATTAATTTATTTTGCAGGAATCTTTGACTTTCTGAAGATGTACTGCTTGGAGGTACGGTGCATGCATAGCCTTTTAATATGCCTTTGTACAGTTTCTCTCAAAATAAGGTCCTTCACAGCATACACAGAAATCTAAGAGACGTGATATGTACAAGATTTAATTAACTTCTTGCTGCTTTAATGAAGAAAATGATCAATTCTTTTACAGTAGGGAAATAAACATGGACAATGGTTGTTATAAATAAGAACTCAGAACTATTCCTCAAAGCAATTTTTCATGGCTTTAGAAACTAAAACTGACACATTCTGTTATTTTTGAATGCTCAAGCCATGCACAATTCTACTTGAAATATTTGGGGATGCAAATAATACAGAAAAAATCTGGTGAATGTGAAACATCATCAGAATTAACTTTCACAAGAGGGAAATACTGTTAATTCTTTAAAAAAAAAATACAGTAGTGGTGCAACACAGACAGTGCCCAATTCTGAGTTTTTAAAGTAACATTTCAATTGTCATTTCCTTTTATCTAGAGATATACAGACACACACTGCAACATAGATTCATTCAAGGTCTAACAATGGTACAATATTAAAATAATTCCATTTGTAATCTTAAAGGGACATCTTCACATTCCAGGATACATCACTGATATTTCTAAAAGACAGTTCTTCTATGCCTCATATGCTTTCTCTTCATACTGTCAGAAATACATAAACAATTACTTTTTTAAAAGACTATATAAAATTGAGTTGCCACAAAGAGTTGGATATGAACCCTTAGATAATTGTGACAAACCAATGACAAAATTTAAGGAAACATTGATTTCTTTTATAATTAGAAAGTACTAAAATTGAGACCAGCTCCTTAAAAATTAAACTGCATATCACACTTCCCATCTCTTCCTGGGAAATAAACAAATTAGCAACACTTTCCTCCACCATCATTAATATGCTTTCTAAAACTACATATTTGTACAACACATTTCTTTTTTAATATTCCCTGCTTCTACTTTCTCCCAAACTAAATCAGTATCAATTCAAAACAGTTTACAATGCTTAGAAGTTTCTGGCTTTTCTATTTTTACTTTAAACTTTAAGAACTCCAAAATTTAATGGGGCAACATTCTTTTAACAAGCAAACGTGCTTTCTAAAAACCCAGTTAACAAAAACAGTGAAATAATGTAAAATGTAGAGTCAGGACTGTGTTATCAGATACATTAAACTAGTATTTTATAAAAGCAAGCCTCTTACATAAAATAAGAGTGCAGCAACTGATCCAAAGGGCACAGACACTTCAGCAGCCAGGTATCACCTAAGTTCTACCTTACCACTATATTCCACCCATTTATGCATACCAATCTGACCAGGAGAGCATTCTTGGGGGAAAAACACCTGGAAGATTCAATTATTATTTGAACTGGTCATAGCTAAGGAGTAGTCTATATATGGAACACAGTTAAATGTAGCAAATTAATCAGATAAAGTTATTTTGTTCATTTTTAGGAGCTGAATACAGCCTGAGTGGGCATATGAAAATTGTGAAAAACTAAAACTTAACATGTACAAAACTTCCTTAAAGTCCTTCCAATGTCTCATAGCCACCTTCTTCTACACCAAGCAAATCAACTGTTGCCTCATTTTTTTTTTCTGTCAGGTGAAAGCAGTGACCGACTAGATATATCATCAAAGGACTGAAACCATGCATCTACTGTATTTTAACAGCTTATTGACCTTGGTGTATTTTCATGCAATAGTTTTAATATCATCTACATGGTTTTAATAAAGCATCAGACTTTTCACACATGCTACTTTCATTTTCAACTAACAAGTGCCACACAAACTGTTGGTATTTCAGCATCTCATTATGAATACTTGTACATCTTTTAGGTAGAATACCAAGTAGTATATATCTTCCCCCTAACTTGTTTGGTAACAGCAAGTGGAGTTGTCCATCACTAAGGGAGACAAGAAACCATACAATGGCAAGGGCACCTTAAAGAACAGTAGGACTGTTAGACAGGTATTGGGGATTGACAAGAGACCCATGTTACAAGCCTTTCACCCTTTCCATGTACATGGTTTTGAGCCTGTCTCCTTTTCCATCATTATTTTCACAGCTTTATGAGAGATATTTACTAGTAATTACATAATCATGCTCTTTGTGAGGCAACTGGATGTATTTCAGGGCATTCTCCAAATATGAAGGGTATATGCAGTGTGTAAAATTATGGTTCTGATAGGAAACTACAATGAGTTATGCCTTTGGTTTCATTATGCTGTTGAGTGCAGTTTGTTTTTCCAGGTCTGCCAGCAATTAATGCTAAATTAGAATACAGTGGCAGTACAAAGTGATTGTGTATACAGGACATGGGGTGGGGGTTGGGGGTGGCAGACCTGGTATTTCCTCAGGTAACATTCTTCAGGATGGATAAACCTACCAACCTTATTGCTGTCTATGTTCACCAAAATGGGGAGAGCTTCCAAAATTCAATGTTGAGCAAAGAAGAAAACTTAAGGTAGAAAACATACTTAAATATAATATTACTAGCTTTCACATGATACATCATGACAAGTGGCCTGACTTATCTTCTTCAGTGTATCCACACCTGTATTGTCTCATAAGTAGTGCTTTAGTAGTCCCTGAACTGCCACAATTCCATATGTCCAACTTAAAAAATATTCAAAGCCCCCTGTATACATCAATCTTTTGATAATATTTTTTTCTTTCTCTTCTCAAATCTCGAGCACCTTGTATATGCTAGGCTAGTGCACTTCCACTGAGCTGTATCCAAAGCCCAATTATATTTTGTGAGCAGTCTTTTCTTACAACTCAAATAATGAAACTTTATGATGCTGGCCAACTTTAATTTCTCTCTCATTGGCTGATTAACACTTGTGCAAATAAATAGCTCACATTATTTTTTTTCAGCTAAATTGGACTATGGTACAAAGTATTTTTTTGTGCTGTAAATATCATGTATTCATCACAAACCAGAAGTGAGGACCCTATACACTGCAAGCATTTCTTAAGAACCACAGCTGAGCTCAGTATTTCCAAATGGGCTTTGGAATGGACTTGCATTTGGCATACATTCACTGTGCTATTGGCAAAGCATGGTTTTCTGAGGATGTCATTTTATAAAACCATACTTCATTACCTTTAAAATCAATAACCTAAGAAAAGTACACAAGAGTTTATGTGGCATAAGTAGATCTTAGTTACCAGTGTCGATGCAGCTTGATGAACCATTGTTCAAGCAAAAGAGATATTACTATCTCTGATTGTACTTCCTCACAAAGGGCATGATAAACCTAATTCCTGACTACTACAAATCACATTTTGAAGTATCCTGTTTGTGTATGAATGTGTTTGAAATTACCCCTGAAAAAAGCAGCAATTACAAATAAATGCATTATTTTGCAAAAAGAAAATAAAGCATATCCTGGGTGCTTTTTCCTGTCCATCTCCTCACAGGAAGCAGCAGGAAGAGGCACAGGGAGCCTTGGTTTCCAGAGAACTATAATCAAGTAAGTCTGCTCTGGAATTCACAGTTTGTCTGCATAAACTGTAACATGTCCTACCATAATTAAAAATTCACCTTTAGAAAGTTAAGGGCCACTCAGCAGTAACTTTAACAATTGGGATTCCACAGAAGCCCTTAACTTCTCTGTATACATTCTTTCAGGAGTGAATCTTTTCCCAGTTTCAAGTATCCCCTTCTACCTCTCACTCTGTAATGAGTTAGAAAGGAAAAAAGAAAAACCTCCCCAGTTTTCCTTTTTGGGAGCCTGGTGGCCACAGTGTCATTCCTCTTCCTCCCCCTGTGCAATCAAGAAATGAAAAGTCTGGGCAGATGAACACAATCCCGAGGTTCCCCTTTCTTCAAGTGAGTGCTGAAAGCTTCACCCCCAACTTGGTGCCAATTTCTCTGGACTCAAGTGTATCGTGGCATTTCACACTGCTCACAGCGATTCAGTGCAGGGTGGTTGAGAAAGGTACAGCTGTCACAATTCCATGGAGCCCCTTCATAGTCCTCATCTCGGGGTTGTGTCCGAGGACTCTGTCTGAAGCCACTTATATGTTCTGAGGAAAGAGGATTTAAGAGAAATGGAGCCAGATCAAGTTGTTTTTCTAACACTACCCAAACTACTTTTAAATATGCCATAAAGATAACTGCTCATGTAAGTCAAATTCAATATTTTAGAATACTACTTGTCAATGAATTATACAGTTTCTTAGAACCCATTTTGCTAGTCAGTTACCACATAGTGATTCATGATTTCAAATTAAGTTACCATGATACTAAACAGGTAAGATAGGCTGAGTATATGAGATTCAAACAGGCCTTTTAGTTGTTTACATAGTTTTGAAAACTATTTTCAAAGGCTTCATTTAGGAAGGACAGAAAAACTGTGTGTATTCTAATCAGTAACCATTATCACTGGAAAATCGTAACTGCACAGAAGCTGGATACAGGTTCCACTTCATTGTAAACACACTCATTTTTGTGCTCTAAGACAAAGATGCGGAGAAGCCCAGAAGAGACAGCTTTCCTAGTTTGTTACCCATTAATAAGGCTGTGTTCCAGATGAATGAAAAAAACGAGAAACATATGACAGCATATTCAGTGAATTCTGCTTCTCTATGATGCTCCTGTCTGCAAGTACTGTCCATAGAATACTAAATGACTGACAAAATGGATACCTTATTCCATGCGACATTTGTTTCCAGGAATACACGTGTTTGATATTAATGCTTTATCAATGTAAGTAAAATTCTTAACAAAGTTGTTGCCACAATAATGAAAAGGGAAAAAGACTTTACAGATATTTACAAGACTAAAATTGATTCTATATACATGATTCTTTTGTTCTCAGAATTGTTCCTCTTGGCAAAAGGTTGTTTCTATATTATGTTTTGAAAAACATCTATACCTGGTAGTATCAAATAACAGCAACTTCAGGTTGATCTTCAGGATTTCTTAAAATTCAAAACTTTTATTTCTTTTAAGTCTTAATTTTCTCTGGCTTAGGTTCAAAAGGGCTGCGCTCCTAGAGTTCATTTGGCAACTCTGCCTTGTTGGAAGATTCCCTATTGAGAAGAGGGTCACTGAATAGAAAGCCATAGAGCTGATGGATTAGCTCTAGGATTGAAGGCAAGGTAAGGAAGCTCAGAGAACTGACCTAGAGGACATGGAAAACCGTTTCTATTAAGTGGCAATGAAATTAAAATCTAAGGTAATACTTAATATCCATTTAGAAAGGGTAGGAAATGGAGATTCTGTGAGCTTTGGCAGTTGTTTTGGGCTAAGCCTATTTTTCACTGAAAACCAACTAGGTAACTTCCACTTTAACAAGTTATCTATCTTTTGTGACTCTATGAGGTCAAATAAAGAGGTTTAAACCCTGAACTTTGCTCTATGAGGAGACTATAAGCTCAGGTTAATAAAGTGAACTTTTGTTAGAATAAATTCACTGGGCTCTTCATCCTATTCTTGTGACCACAAACAGGAGCTGGGCTGGGCATGCTTCAGCGTCACCTTTAACTCACTAGGAATAAACTACTGCCATAGAATTTTTATAGACAGGCTCTAAAATTCCCAATTTTACTCTTAGGTCAGCTGACTTTTTAATCCCATGAATATCATGGAGTGAAAAAATTAACAAATCAAATTCTTAGCTATTATATTGTTTTTCTGTCATTCCCAAATATAGCCTTTGACAACAGTTTTCAAAATCCTGTAAACAACTAAAAGGCACCTTTGAACCTCATATACTACTCAGTCTATCTTACCTGTTTAGTATCACGGTAACTTAATTTGAAATCAAGAATCACTATAAGGTAGCTGACTAAATAAATTGGGTTCTAGGAAACTACACAATTCACTTAAAAGAGAAGTAGTGTTCTAAAATGTTTGATTTACATGAACAATCATCTTTATGGCATATTTAAAAGTTTGTAAACTACCTTGTAGAAAATATTTACTAAAAATTCTTTATGTACAAGTGAGAACTTAAGAGGAATAGGGAGCATGACCAAAGGACATTTATGAAAACATTTTGAACAACATACACTAAAAACTGTATTAAGAACTGAAGTACGTTTTGAGTTATATAATACTGTATATTTTCATAAAATGAAAACTTCACAAATATTTTAATCACTGTTGCTTGTATATTAGTAATGCAGAAAACAAATTACTCAAAGGCATGACATTAAAATAGTAAAAATAGGGCTGAGTTGTGGTAGCTCATGCCTTTAAGCCTGGCACTCAGGAGACAGAGGCAGGTGAATCTCAGTGAGTTCAAGACCAGCCTGAAATTGAGTTCTATGACAGCCAGATCTAAGAAAAATCAGGTCTCAAAAAAACAAAACCAGAACAACAAAAAAACGTAAATAGGAGCTAGGCAGTAATGGCATACACCAATAATTCCAGCATTCAGAAGGCAGAGAGGCAGGGGATCTCTGTGAGTTCTAGGTCACTCTGGTCTACAAAGCTAGCTTCAGAGTAGTTAGGACTGTTACACTGAGAAACCTTATTTCGAAAAAACAAAACCAAAGAGTAAATAGTGTTGCAATATAAATGAAAAAGTTATTTTTCCTAACATATCCTAGTGGTAAAATAAATAAATAAATGAATAAACAAGGTACTTTCATGCACCTTGTTTTACTTACAACTTCATTTGCAAATTAATGGTGATTTAACACATATCATGTGGAATATATAAGTATTCCAATACAAACAGATGTTAATACTTTTAGACACCTTTATATGACAGCATATAAAGCTGAAGAAGCATTAAACATTTGTGTAAGAATCTTATCAAACCCAGAACTTGCAACTCTTTTGAAAATTATTTTGCCTTGTTTTTATATACTATTTCTAGAGTTGGCCTGTCCAATAAGGTATTCATATGTGGCTACTAAATACGTGTATGTGACCAGTCCAAATTGACATATACATATAAAGCTTAAATAAATTTTAAAACCATTCTTAGCAAACACCAAGGATCCACCAAATGCATTTAACATGTATTTGGACTGTAATTTTCTAAGGTTAAATCTGAAGGCATGTTCTAGTTATGATAACTTTTACATGTTAACATACTCCAGAGACACAGGTACGAACCATCTGCAGCTGCTGCCTGGGATTCATGGACATCTGTTGGTACTTTGGAAGTCACACTAATTCTTCGGGCTTTCCTCTCAATTGTGCAGGGGTCTGAAGAGTCTGCATAAGTAAAATCAAAGGTACTGAGAGGGGAATCATTCTTTTCAGCAAGAGTTAATGTGTTCACAAAGATTGTTCCTGCTACCCACTCAGCCAAGGGAATTTACCTTTCCTACTGCTTCACATTACCTTTCATTTGTGTCCGAGGTTAAATGCTGAACATGCTTCTTTATGAGCCACATAGAACACTTGTCCAAAGTAATAAGTCATGATGAAAAAAAATGTTTAGAGTAAAAACTCAGCGAGAGCAACTAAATGGAAGTGTGAAAGCAAATTGTGCTTTAGTGATCCTTTGATTAAATCAATCAGCAAAAAATATTTTTAAAAAAGTATTGCTTGCAAACAAGCTATAGACCATTGCTCAGGTCATTATTATTCTTGCAATAAAGGTATAGGGAGATTTGCTGAGTTACCTGAAGAGTTGTGTCGCTTAACTGCAGACACCAAAAGGTTTCTGTTGCCCTTTCCTCTGTTCCCCAATTCTCTAGTATCCCCATTACTCAGATAATCGTACAGAGTCTACTTAGATTTCCAGCATATATCTACTTATTAGCAGTTTAGCATTTTGTTTTTTAAAAAATGTTATTGTAAGCCAAGCTGCACTAACTTTAGAAGTACTTTTAGAAAAAAAATATGCTGGGTGTGGCAGTGCACATCTGTAAACCTAGGAGCTAGTATATAGCTTTGAGATAAAACCATCTTCAAAATGGAAAAAAGTGCTTAACAGAAAAAAAAACTGGCTTCATTTAAAAAACTGGAAAGTCATTCATAAATCTATGATTAAAGGCTTAAAATAACTTACCAAATAATAGTACCATTTTATACTCTCACAAACCATATCTCAACTAAATTTTTAAAGTAGAAATTTACTCCTAATGATAGAGGACTTTATATGGAGAGTATAAATTTCTTACGAGTTACATCTTTGTATATATCTATATAATCAATGTAACAATTGTGCATTTCATAAATATTTAAGAAATTCCTTAAAATGAGACCCATTACAATTATAAAAATTACACAAAGAGAGTTGGTTAAGCTTCATCTACACTAAATGAGTCATGGAGCAGAGCCCTATATATGCATTTGCAATTTTTTTTCTTTTATAGGAATGGGTATATAACATTTTTATGAGTAAGGTTTTAAAATCAGGATCTGCCGTCTCCATATGAAAAGATGAAATATGCCAGGCAGTGATAGTACATGCTTTTAATCTCAGCACTCAAGAGGCAGAGGCAAGCAGACCAAGTTTGAGGTCAGCATGATCTATAGAGCAAGTCCCAGGACAGCCAGAATTACACAAAGAAACTCTGTCTCAAAAGACAACAACAAAAACAACAAAGATGAATCCCAACAATAAACTCTAAGATTAAATTGGGTTTGGATATAATGTGGTGATTGGTCCAACAATTTTAACAAATATATTACTTTGCTGGAGAATGTTGCTGATGGTGGGGTGTAATTCATGTGGAAGGTTTAAGAAAAGGGGAGCAGTCTTTCCTTTTACTAGTTTTTTTAAAAAAATGATGTTTAACATTGTTTTCTATCATTTTTAAATATTTAGAAGAATTCACTGACTAGCAAATTGTGATTCTGAAATTATGTTTGTGGGACAATTTTTTAAAAATAGAATTCATTTTTACTTAATATATACAGAGCTAGCTATTGACATCTTCTATTTTGCCTATTTGTTTTCAAATATTGGGCCTTTTACAGCTTATATTTTTTTCAAGAAATGTGTTTACCTAGGTTGTAGAGTTTATTGGGTTGAAGATATTAATCACATTTCCTCATTACCATTTTTAATGGATAACTTATCTTTTATTTCTAATTGTGGTATCTTGAAATTTTTTCCTCTTTGTAGCACAGTCTACCTAGAAGTTTACTAATTTTGTTTTCCATTTCTCTACTTGGGTTGTTATAAAATTCCACCATCAAAAACACACATCAAATTTCTTTAACAATTGAGGGCCAGGGAATCTTCTTAGTATATCTGAAGTCCTGACTGCACCAAGATAATAAATAGTTCATCGTCCTTGCACAGGGAAAGGTATAGAGCTTTGTACCTAGTTCCTTTGAGATGATACATTTAAGAAACTGCAAGGTCACCTTGAAAGAATACTCAACTTCACATGGAATAACAGGAAACCCAGGATTGCCAAAAAAATCCTGTTCAATAAAAGAACTTCAGGAGGAATCACTATCCCTGACTTCAAGTTATACTATAGAGCCATAGAAATAAAAGCAGCCTGGTACTGGCACAAAAACCGACTTGTGGATCAATGGACTCAAATCAAAGACCCCACTATTAACCCACACACCTATGAACACCTGATTTTTGACAAAGAGGCCAAAAACATTTAATAGGAAAAAGACAGTATCTTCAACAAATGATGTTGGCATAACTGGATGGTAGTATATAGAAGAATGCAAATAGATCCATATCTATCACCCTGCACAAAACTCAAATCCAAGTGGATCAAAGACCTCAACATAAGCCTAGCCACACTAAACTTAATAGAAAGTGGGAAATACCCTCAAATGCATTGGCACAGGTGACCACTTCCTAAATATAACACCAGTAGCACGGACACTAAGAACAACAATCAATAAGAAGGACCTACTGAAACTGAGAAGCTTCTGTAAGGTAAAGGACACAGAATGTCAAAATGTCAGCCTACAGAATGGGAAAAGATCTTCAAACCCACATCAGACAGAGGACTAATCTTGAAAATATACAGGGAACTCAAAACCTAAATAGCCCAATTAAAAAATGGGGTTCAGAGATAAAAAGGAAATTCTCAACAGAAGAATTACAAATGGCTGAAAGGCACTTAAAAAAATGTTCAACATATTTAGCCATCAGAGAAATCCACATCAAAACAACTTTTGAGATACCTCCATATACCTGTCAGAATGGGTAAGTTCAAAAACACAGATGACGACTGCCTGTGTTGGAGAGCATGTGGAACAAGGGGCACACTCCTCCATTGTTGGTGGGAGTATAAACTTGTACAGACATTCTGGAATGCATTATGGCTCTTCCTCAGAAAACTGAGAATCAACCTCCCAAGAATCCAGCAATACCACTATTGGGCATATACCCAAAGGATGCACATTAGTACCCCAAAGGCATTAGCTCAACTATATTCATAGCATCATTATTCATAATAGCAAGAACCTGGAAACAACCTAGATGCCCCTTAACTGAAGAATGGATTAACAAACTGTGGTACAACTACACAATGGAGTACTACTCAGCAGCAAAAAAAAAAAAAAAAAAAAAAAGACATCCTAAAATTTTGAGGAAAATGGATGCACTTGGAGAATATCCTCCTGAGCGAAGTTCACAAAGATAGACATGGGATGTACTCACTCATAAGTGGGTTTTAGACAAAAAGCAAAGAATACCCAAGATGCAAACCACAACCCCTGAACAGCTTGGGATCAGAAGGAACTTAAGAGAGACATCCAGAGATTCCCCTAAGAAGAGAAAATAGAGAAGATCACCTTAGCAAACTGGGGTCATAAGGAGTTGCAACCAAGAACAGTTGGGAACAAATCTTGAAAGAAGGAAATGCTTGAGTGAGGGGAGCAGAGGGAGATGGATATCTCAATAGAGAAGCCAATGTGGGGTTGGAAAGAGACTGTGTGCTAGGGCAATGTCCAAGAACTCACAAGATGTCCCTGGTCAAGTCTCCAAACAGTGGTGGAGGGGGTGCCTAAATGGGACTTCCCCTATAATCAAATGAGTAGACACGTGTCATTACAAACCTACATCCAACAGGGAATGGAGCTGGATACGGAGATCCATGGCTAAGGACTGGGCAGAGCTCCTGGTCCAGCTAAGAGCAGAGAAGGAGAGTCTGTATGAGCTGGGGGATAAGGATTATGAGGAAGGGTCCCAAGGTGATGGTTGGCTGGAGCTTTGGGGAGCTCACTGAATTGGGAATTGCCACTGGAGATCCATCAGGAGGGGGAGCTGGGCCCTCCGAGGGTGGGCAGCTTTCAACAGCCATGAGTGTGTGGATCCACGAGGGGTGGGATCAGACTGTATTCCTGTTCATGGGCTGGCACTTTGGAGCCCATTCCCTGCAGAAAACACGCAGCCCAGCATTGACTTTGGATGAGTGAATCAGATGTTCCTGGAGTGGATGTGCCTCGCTGGCCCACCTTCAGACTTCTTGCCCTTTTCGGGGAGGGGTGGGTGGATGGGGAGGAACAAGGCTGAGGGTTGGCTAGGACGTATTGGAAGGGGGAGCAGGGGATACATTGATGGAGATGACATTATTTTTAATGAAAATAATAATTTAAAATATTAGTAAAAAGAAACTGAAAGGTTTTAAATGTTGTGGACTGCTTGAATTTATAGTCATTTCTTCTATGACAGTCATTGAATCATTTAACTATAGTTCATCTGCTAGGCTGTGTATAAGAGATAACACTTTAGGAAGAACTGAAGCAAAAATCAGTTTAAGGATGCATATTTTATGAACCTAAAAGGCTAAAATGATCAATGATATATAACCCAAAGGCTTTCAGCTTGAAACTTCATATAATATTGCCACAGTAACAAATTTAGTATTTGGCAGTCATCCACTAATATCCATTTTGAGCCATTTTTAGAAATCACTACACTATTTCAAATGTACATCATATAAAACATCCATGGTAGTAATCAACAATAAAGAGACCAGCTCCTAAACTGCAACCCACAAACGAATTAGATTTATGCACTCTCTATATTCAATTTTCTCATAATCAAACTGTCCTCTATGTAAAAAAGGATTAAAATATGATCTTTAAATATTAGTTGTATATTGAGACTTATAAAACAATACGGCCTGTAAGAATAAGGTAGAAAATGAGTGCTCAACCTACATTCACTTATTGTAAGATATTGAAAACAATTTAGGATGTGTTTTGTTCTTGATGAGAGAACATTCATGTCCCTATCAGTTAGGTTTTCCTTCCATTTAACAAGCACCAAAAGAATTCTTACGTACAAAGTCTACTAAAAAATTTTCAAGATCCTCATTGTTCTAGAAGAATTTTCTTTCAGAAGTGTAGTTTTATAGAAACCACCACTATGTCTTACAACAATTCTAACATTGCTTTTAATATTTTGTAAAAAAATTAAAGTTTAGGGACTATTTCATTATTGCCACATTAATATGGATATCATTTCTGTGAGGAAGACATTCTAATAAAAGGTCTGGATACAAATTTTTCCTATTTACCTTCTACAGTATTCAATTTATGACTCTACTCACCTTTTTTAGATGGCTTCGGTGGTACTACTGGGCCAGGTTCTATGTGGTCATAAAAATTATTCATGGCTTTTGGATCAAAGTTTCCTACAAAGAAAAGAAAATCACAGGTATTTAGGAGTTGGCCTTTTGTTATTTAATCTTTTTTTAAAAAAATATATCAATAAAAACATGAGAAGTGAAAATGTTTGCCTGTATTTCAAATGTCATTATACTATCCTACTCTCATTTTTTATGGTTCTGAGAAAATATCTAAGCAGACCAGTAGACCAGCCTGTGCCTACAAAACTTCCTAAAAGAATATTTTTATCAGCCTAGTATTTTTAGGAAGAATTCAGTACAAAGGACGTTTGAAGAGGGTAAAGCCAGAATAAAAAAGCAAAGAAAGATGTACGTGTCTAATGAAAAAAACACTTTGAAAGAAGATTTGACAGTTTCATAATTTATCATAAAGCCATCTATTTAAGAATAAGTCAAATGTATGTTACATAACCCTGTGGGCTTATTAATGATGATATTGTACAACTTTTAGAGTAATCAAGCCCCAAGGATTGCCAACACAAAATTTTCTCTGGATATGTTTACTTACTTACTTAGTATCTTTGTATCAGTGATGTACCATACTGTGACTCCATCAAGATCAGACTACATTTGTTGTCAGTTTTGGTTCTCCCCTTCACTCCTGTACTCTGCCTACTGTACCCGAATCTACCTGAGCTTGGATAGAGAGGATGGTGTACTGAATTGAGTCTCCTGGTTTTGAGTATTAATTTTTTTCCCAATAAAAATTTTCCTTACTACAAATCAAATATTAAACTGATTTTCAATAAGCCATGCAATGATTTACTTGCACCTACTTGAAAATGCACCTCCTCACTGCTAAAAACAAGTTAGAACAAAGTATATAGTATTTGGACCTCTTAAACATTTTTAAGTCTTAAGTACAAGAAACAACCCCATTTGATCTATACATATCAAAACCCACAGCTCCTTCCTTACAAAAACATTAATAGATCCTACTAACCCGTTTCATACAGTTGAAATAGCCTATTTTAAAAAGAATTAAAAAATAAACTTCCTATGGCTCATAAAAGCCACAGTGCTACGTGATATATTAATTGCTGCACATGCATTTCTTCCAATACTTAAATTACAGTTGATGTTCTACTGTGCAGTTCACAGAAAGCTTACTATAAACATCTTAATCAAATGCTATTGATTTTTGTTTTGCTCCAAAGAACACATCAGTTAAAAAAAGTTGATGTCATCACATAATAGCAATATACCCTACATACTATGCATAGTAATTTTTTTCACTATTTAAAGCTAATAGGCTAGATGGAGTAATGAGGCTTTTGGAAATGAGAACCTGGCTCGATAGCTCAATTTTCATGTTCAGATGGCTCCATAGCTTTAGTTCAACTGTTTGACACTGTATTATACACTAGTCTTAAAGTACCATAGAAGCTCTTTTAGCTGCCATAATAAAGAATATTAAAATTTAGGAGAAGGTTGATTCAAGCAAAAGACTTAACAAAAATTACACATCACCTTTAATGTAACATAACTATAGCAAAATATAGCAGAGTTTTCTTCTATTGTTCTTACGGAAGTGCTGAGGATTAAAATCCCCAAGGATTGTAAATGCTATGCAAACATTCTATTACTGCACCACATCTCCAATACAGCAATATTTTAATGCGGAACAAGGACTACTTCTTATTGTCTTACATAAACCATGTTCATGATAACCTAAAGCTAAGTGTCAGCAAACTTTCTGTCAAAAAACCAGATAGTAACTTAGATTTTGTAGACTTGTAATACAATCTGTTACAAGTATTCAACTCTGTCCTTGAAACACAAAAGAAGCCATAGACAATGAACATGTCTGTTTCATTAAAACTTCTATTTATAAAAACAGGCAGTAGAACCCTAATTTGCTGAATATTAATTTATAATTTTGTGTTTTTGTTTCTCCAGAATGCAATGTGTGATAAACTAAGGACACTTTCTTACAAATTACTCTTTTATCCATTTGTTTTCATTCAAATATAATTCATAGTTTCTATAATTTTATGCTGTACTCCATATAAAAGCCAAAGATAATTTTTAAAAGAAGCATTTTTCATGAATCCCTGTTAGTTATGAACCATTAATTTTAACTGTAAGAGGGTGGATAACTAGCTAACTGAAAGATAAGAGAACTTCTACTGGAACAGAGAATTTCTTTTAAAACCAAGAACTCACATATTCTTCTCGGGCTCTCTTTTTTTGTCACAGTACTTTAGAAAACTATTAAACTTTGTCTTAGAAATAATGCCAATCAACTCATGAAATACTCATGTTAAGTGACTAAAACGACAAGTGCAATGCAATGGAATAATGTAACAGAAAACAATGAGAAGAAACAATAAAGCTGCCAAAGTCATATTTTTTGACCGACCCTGATTCATGGAGTGTGAGAATCTTTAAGCCATTCTTATAATGGATAAAACCTGTCCATAAATCTATGATACCAAAATTATTGCCATTTAAGAAGTTTAAAATGCCATATGATGACTTATGGTTTACCAAATAATCAAGTTTATACCTCTAGATTGAAGAAGGTCAACTTCTTTCAGTGTACAGTCAACATTTATCTGGAGTTGTCTGTTCATGCTTCTCAATCTTGTCATTTCCTCAGGCTAGTCACAAAGCACCCAAAATAGCAATTGTGGTAAAGTCATTATCAAGTCCAATATTTAAGAACCAAGTTTCATGTCAATTAATCCAATTGGGTATTACCAAGAATACAGCCTTGCCTATAACATCAACATATTAACAAAACCTGTACAAAACTACTTCCTATCAAACAAGCTACAATCACCATAATACTAGAGAACAGCAAATATTTTATTTATGTTTTTGTAGTAAGGGAAAGTACAATAAGAAACCTTTTAAATTAGCAATGTTCATGAATTTAGTCTTGTAAAAATTAGTGCTTACTTAGCTTCAGGAACTTGGTTCTACAGAATTCTCTCATTCCTTCTGCTAAAAGGAGCTTTGAGGGAAGTAGTGTTAGATTACATGGAATTACTAATGATAAAATAGCACAGAAAGATTAAGTTACCCAAATGTATAAAGTTAGTAACTGGTAGTGCAAGGACTTACACGAATCACGCACACATATACATATATACAAATGTGTGTACAGAAATACTTATTTTTCTATAACAAAAAACATTAACACAGAAATATCAGGTACTAATGGATTCCTCTGTTTCTTCTACTTTAGCCTGTCTAGTCCATTCCACCCCTTAAGTGTCTTTCAGTCGATGAAACATAAAAAATAAACCTTCAATTCCTACCATTCTTAATTTCTTTACAATTTCCATGCATGGACTAGATACTGAAGCTTTTTCCACACAGCCCAGGTATTAGCTTAATTAGTAGGGCAATTTTAATTGCATAAAGTAGAATGTTGAATTATCTACTAACACACACACACAGAGAGAAAGAGAGAGATATTTATTGTTAAACTAATGAGCAGAAAGGATACAGTAGGGCAATTTTAACTGCATAAAGTAGAATGCTAAATTATCTACTAACACACACACACACACACACACACACAGAGAGAGAGAGAGAGAGAGAGAGAGAGAGAGAGAGAGAGAGAGAGAGAGAGAGAGAGAGAGAGAGAGAGAGAGAGAGATTTATTGTTAAACTAATGAGCAGAAAGGATACTGTATGCTTTGGGGATATTGCAATAGAGTAAGTAGGAATGTGCAGAAACTATACTATCAGGGACCAAAAGTTCAATGCAGTTTTGTAAAATGGCTTAAGAGACATTTCTGGATATTGTGTGTACATGACCTACTTATTTAAGAACATTTGATGGTTGTTAATTTCATACATGTGTATGAGCAAGTGGTCTCTCATTGACCTTATCACTATCATTATTTAGTCTCAAATATTTTGAATAATACATATGAAACTGTATTTTAACTTAAACTCTAAGCCCTCAGAATGTTAGAGATTCAACAACAAAAGTCACATGGAAACATTTAGTATGAATTGCTCTTCTTTCTTCATTCCAATGACAAAGTACATTACATTAATACATAAAATCCTTATGTCAAGCAATATTAAAATGATGTAAAACACATGCTTGAGTATGAACATGGATGATTTAATTCTCCTAGGAACACATAAGTAAACCCCTACTTGTGAGTTCAGTACCTTGGCCTTATCCTTACTATATGTTTTGCAATAGGAAGAAATAACTTTTAGTCATAGTGGTCCTGAATAGCCATGCTTTGTAAACTTAACATGGAAATATTAATAACACGTTACAGTCAGAAGGCTACTATACATTTGCTTTTAGTCAAAACTATTCTCATCAATTCTAAGACAGAGGCATCATTTGAATTCATTCAACTTAAAGTTTACCTTTCTTCTCATAGCTTCTGATTAAATGGGGGATTGTGTGGGGTTGGTAGTGGTGGTAGGGGAAGAGGTGTAGCTGTTTCTGAGAAGGGCCATTTATCAAAAGTACAGTGCTTCCATAAAGATTCAGATTCACAATAAATTATAATAATTTAGACTTACATGTAGGCCAAAAGAATATTTTTAGCTGACATTTCCAAATAAAGGATTCTATGCTATTTTGAAAATGTAGTAGAAATCTCTTAAGTCAACTATTTTCGAACTTTAAAATCTAGTCTCATAGGAGACAACAATATTGAAGATTACTGATAGCTTTAGGCTCCTTAGCTCCAATTATATAACCAGGACACAGAGCAGTGGAGTAACCCCCCAAATTTAATTAGAATAGAATGAATATGGATAAAAGACTTGGGGAGGGAACAACTGGTACCAGCTCTCTAAATACTAAAATCTTATTTATCCTTCAAGGTAATACTATCAGCAAAAGGCTGACTTTTTTTTCTGACATGCATACCTCTTTTAATAAAATGTAATAAACAGCAAACTAAAGAAAAACCACCATCAGTATATGCTTGTTATCATTTGAAAAAAAACATTATTTCACTGCTTCTCAAAATTTCAGCAACTATACATATTGCTGGTCATAAATGCACATTCTAATCTCATTAACCAAGCATTTCTCTCCTATTTTTAATGCACAACTTGTTAAGAAATTGTTTGGAAACCTGAAAGTGTCAATGTGTGCATATCAGCAAAAGTGTCAGTTAGTTGGTATTCGTATACACAAATATAATGACCATAAAGACAGCTATTTGCCACCCAAAGCACACACTACAGACATAGTTGTCTCCTTATGTAGAAAATATTATAACATACTTATGATAACTCCCTTTAATTAGACTCAATATAGCCAGTAAGTGCCAGAGGTATTCTAATTCCCAATCCCATATGGGTAGCACTTCAGAAGAAACTCAATGAACTAACTGGAAATTATGAGTAAATGATTTGTCTCTTCATTCCTTTTCCCACCTTAATGCCATCTTATAAGAAAATTGGTTTTATAAAATGCTTCAGACTTGTGTGTCTACGTCAAGCAAAAAAAAAAATTCAGCATTTGCACTTGAAAATCTACTTCCTGTTTTAACCTTCATGTACATTGTAACTACTCAGCCATGTCCTACTGTCCTCCAACTTATTCTAAGTGCACTGTTAAAATACGAGGCACTCACTATAGGGGAGGGACAGCTATACTTGGATTTATCCAACTATTTTGCCCATTTCATTTTTATGTTTTATATTATAAACTTTAAACTACCCCAGGGAGGGTCTACCAATTTCTCCCTTGTAAAACAAAACAAAACAAAACAAAAAACACATCAATTAAAACAATCCAATATAAAATGTAGGTGGTTTTAATTGAAGCAGTATTTAATGCCATGCCAAACAGCTTTCTACTTCCAACTTAAAAAAAGGTTTTATTTAGCTGGAGCTATAATGTACTAGGTGTTTCAAAGAAAAACTTCGACAAAACCTAACTCTACAGAACCTAAGTGATTACAAGTTGCCCAATTACCTTTTGTTACCTTCTCTAAGCAAATGAGTCAATGAAAATTTCAAATAAAGGAAATCAGAGAGATACTTTATATTACCATCATTCTTTCAGTTAGCTTTGTAGTTCTTCTAGTGCTTTATGTAATTAAAGCTCTCCCTTTTAACATTACTTATATTGAGAAATGTAGTTAATAGTAGAAAAAGTCATTAAGAATCTTCTTCAAAAAGCTTCTACTAGTTACCCCTTAACAGAAAAATAAAGTTCAAGCAGCTCAACTCAGTGTTCAAAGTCTCTACTCCACTCTACCTTTATACACTTCATTAACTTCTGAAAATTCATTAGAAATTTCAGGCTACCTAAGCAAGGAAACCTGAAAGTAAGACTGTCTTAACTTCAAGCTTTAAGTACCTTATACTCTTTTCCCTTTGAGAATAACTTCCCCCTTCCTCTGTGTCTATATAATGCAAGGCAAACTCTCCAAAAAACCAGCTACAGCCATCTTGAGGACAAGAAGCCTCACATGTATGTTCAAGATCCAGATTACCCCAGGCTTAGAGTTAGGAAGAAAATGAATACCCCTGAAGACAGAAAGGATTTACACACATGAAAGCTTTGGAAGATCATTCTAGGATGATGTAAGGAAGTGGAGATGTAGACTGATTATATTCACAAACCAATTAAGGAGAAGTTGCTTTCATTACGTTTGAACAAATAAAACAATTTACCACTGAAGTCTACTTTTTTCACTTGCAGACTAATCATGAAGCACTTAGCATAGTACCATATTCATAAATATATACATAAACACCTAACATTTATAAACTTATACAGAATACATGAATATCGAATGGTGAAAAGATCAATTGAATCACTGAAAATGTGACATGATAAAGAAGATATATTTCATAAGTTTCAAAGTTATAGGACATCATTAGCATTTAAATACATTAAGCAACAGGTTAGAAATATAGAAACTCTTTAGTAGTTTCCTTAATATTACTGATGATCCACATTGAACATCTCAGTTTCTAGTTACACGGAATGAAAATACCTGCCTTTACATATTCTACCACCAATACTTCCCAAAATTTCAAAATTAGTATTTAATTTGTTTAAATTTCATTTTAAACACTTAGAAAAATAGCCTGTGCTTGCAAGAGTAATTTATGAAGCCTTTTGTTATCTTTTGCAATAAATCTATACTTTAATTATAACCATCAGTCTTTGAAAATAATATTGAGCAAGTGCAAGTGTGAAATAGCATTTAATAATTCTGACAAGAACTGTTGGGGGCACATCTTTTGCATTCATTCATTTTGTTTGTTGTGTCCTTTAAAAAAAAACATTCAGGAATAAAACTTGAAATAAAAACAAATGGCTTGTACAGAGAATGCCCATATCTTCCTATCATTATATTGTACCAGATCACTTACCGTGGGGATTGCAGTGGTACAGCTGACCCTTCTGAGCCGTCTCTGCATCAGGTCATGCTCCATACTGTTTACTTCAGCCTTCAACCGCTCTAGTTCCTCTTTTTCAAGTTTCAATTGCTTTGCTAACCTCTCCATCCTTGCTCGCTGATGTAGCAGCAGGGCTATTGCATTACAGATAAAAGTCAGTGCAGAAAAATAACACCAAAAAAATAACAGGAAAATTTCTAAATACACTGTTAATGGACAGAAGACTCATCTGACCTGGCAAGGTCTTAGTAATGCTGTGCTATATGCATTTTCTGCTTTAATTTAGCTGTAAGCTACCAAGCTACCACCAAAAATAGCATCATCTGTTCGTACATACCTCTTGTTGCATCACATTTCATTTTCCTGAGAGCCTCTTAATTTATAGGTGTGTGTGTGTGTGTGTGTTAAAATGCTTAAGGACCAGTAAAATGGCTAAGTACGTAAACACACTTTCATGCAGGCCTGTGTTTTAGCTCCAGATTCCACAAGGTGGCAGGAGAGAACTAACTGCTAAGAATGGTCCTCTGACCTCAACACAGGAGGGGTGCGCGCGCGCGCGCGCGCGCGCGCGCGCACACACACACACACACACACACACAAATCCGAATACACTTTATATAAACTCCCACTTTCCTAAATAAGATAAATTTTATTCATTAATTCCATTTCTTATATCATTTATAAATATTATTATGCCACTCCAACCCTGTTTAGAAGACTCAAATTCTGATTTGACAAACCATGCCTAGTTCAAGTTGTATGCATCTTTTCCACAATATTCATGATATCTGTCTACATCTTTCCTAATGAATTATATCCCCTAATAAATCTTATTACGTTTCAAGGTTATAATGATCATACTTGCAGTCTCATATTTTAAACCTGCCAATAGGCGACTCTGAAAGAGTAATTTTACTACAGGCAATGCTACTATTCAACATTTAATATATTCTAAGCATTTAATTGAAAGTAAATAACCAATAGTGTTTTATTTTCAATTACCACATATTGATTATACATGTTAAATTCATCAGTCTAAAGTTTACCTTGTGTATAGGCATAGTCATCTGATCCAGAACTAGAACTCCGCTGATACTTGTGGTTTCCCTTTCCTCCTCCTGAGCCTGGTATCACTGAAATGGGCTGAATAGGTTCTGGCGCTGCAGAACGTTCTTCTTGGTCCACTAAATTTAAAAGGTTTTCAGTTGTTGCTCGGCCTACAGTAATTTTAAAAACTGTAGTTGGGTTTGGTATCACCCGAGGAGATGGTGATGGAGCACATGAAGGTCCAGGTGGCTGTGTATATGTAATATACACAGGATTAACACTAAATGGAGGTTTTGGTTGACTAGATATCCCTCTTGAAGGAGAACTTGAAGGTGGTGTGGTGGCTGTATACAGTGAGTGCTGGTTCCTTGGAGATGGTTGATTACTGATGGGTGAAGGACTCCTAGTTATCGCTGTCCCAGGTCTTTGCGAAGGTTCAACTGTAATTTCTATCTTCTTCATGGAACCTTTGGGTAGGCTAGATGCTGGGTAAGGGAGATAGGCTACTGAATGACTCCCCTGTTTCTGATAACTAGGAGGTCCTTGTTGATATAGGTGGGGTGGAGTAGTTGAAGGACTAGGTGGCATAAACATATGAGAGCTTGGATGGCCCATCTGGGAGGGTTGTACTTGATGCTGTGGAGAGCTAAAGGGTGAAGGACATTGCGAAGGGGGTGGTGAATGGTAAGCTGACTGAGGAATCTGCTGTTGTTTGGGAGAATACTGAGAAGGTTGATAGTTCTGTTGATGTGGATAAACAGGTAAAGGGCGTTGGCTATAATGAGGCACTGGGCCTTGTGTTGAGGATTGCCATGGAGCATTCTGAGGAGTCTGTCTTCCTGATGAACTTTGAGATGTCTGTCTAATATAAATAGAACCAGGAGATCCATAGAGATTGCTTGGAATTTGTGGAAGAATCTGTAAAGCTCTTGGTACAGTCTGTCCAGAAGGGACGTTTTGGGACACTGTAACAGTAATTGGATTTGTACTATACCGAGGTATGTGCATGTAGGACTGAGGTGGCGGTGGTGAAGGCCCTTGCATAGCAGATGGATTCATTCCTGTTTGCATGGAGGATGGCTGCTGAGGTGGCTGTGAAGGAGGAGTAGCTGCACTTCTGTTCTGTTCATTCATAAAAAATGGATTATAGTTGGGAGTGGCAGCCACAACAGCTGGAGCTGAGTGTGGTTCCTGAACTAAACATATCAGCTGTTTACCCGCTGTATGCTGAGGATCAATATGTCCATCACTTGAACTATGTACCAGTGTTCGACCACCATTAAGGTGAGCTCCATCTCCTGGGTGGTAGCTACTAGGAGAATGGATACCCAGGTTAATATGCAAAAGGCGATTTCTATTCATCCTATTGTCTTCTGGACTATGGTATTCCATATACAAGTACTTGCTGCTCTCCTGTGAAAGGGCTCGGCAACAGGCTTCTAGATTGTTGTTATTCTATCAGAGAAAATGGAACAAACAACATTGGCATAATTAACAAAGCTTAAGAGTGGAAGTCAGTTATACAAGTACTGTCACAGAATAAATCGAGAGAAGTATTTTTATTATAAAAACTATTACAGTCATTTGTCCTACACAAGGAATCTTCAACAATTCAAATTAGAAGAATTTAGCTCACATTATTAGTACTACCACTACTACTACAGAAATGTAAAGCACCTACTAATGAACACTGTGACTCAACCCCAAGTTTTCTCATTCCAAATGCAGGACTCATTTTATACTTGTTGAAGCTCAACAACTTAAAATGTTCTACTCTCGGATTCATCACAATTGCTGTAACATCCATCATTAATGTTTAACCTGATAAAAATGAAAATAACCATCCTTTAGTTTTCAAAAAGCACCAGAACCACAAGAGGAAAAAAAATATTCCTGAAGATTTTAAACAATAAAATCTTTTTCTTTTATTCAAATTTATCTCCAAATACCTACCTTTAACTTGTATCATTAGAAAAGATTTAAGCAAAATAAGTAAAATGAGCAAGAAGCAAATTTCATAGTCTGACCCATGTCTTCATGATTTTGTCACAGTTAATGTGAATTTAACAACCATATCCAGATTACATTAATGAAATTCATACCAAGTTTGTACTACCTGAATAGCAATTTAATGTACTTGAAATGGCTTTTTACTTATGTACAAATAATAACTGTCCTTTAGAAGTTCCAATGGACATTAATCAAATGCTTACTTTTGACATTTTAAAAGATATTGTAAAGTAGCTTATATTAAAATACAGAACTATCAGTTTTTTATTAGAGTAAAACACACATTATTTACCACCTTTGAAATAATTAAAACATTTCTTAACATGATTTTCTCTGTATCTCAAACGTATGCTATTATACATAAATGTATTTTATATAAAAAGGACATACTTTACTTCTTCAGAGTATCACATAAAACATTAAGACTATCAGAGTACATGCAGTGATGGTAGTGTTGAGACAAATTTAGAGTTCATTTTCAGCCCCCCTAACATTTCCAGACACCGAAAAAGAAAAGTAAGAAGTGATGTGGCTTCATAAAAGGCACTCAAATAGTTAACTGTACAACTATATCTAGGTTCCTGGTGTCAAGTGCCAGTGCTCTACATAGTAATATTAAAGGAAAGGATGTTTAGGCAAAGACATTACTTACTTGGAGCTTTAAGAAGTTAAGAAAACACCAAACTCAT
The DNA here is from genome assembly GCA_033318265.1 of Phyllotis vaccarum. Lineage (NCBI taxonomy): Eukaryota > Metazoa > Chordata > Mammalia > Rodentia > Cricetidae > Phyllotis > Phyllotis vaccarum. The sequence goes on from JARWLC010000013.1 coordinate 72,514,903, forward strand.
AGTCAAGTAAACCTTTGCCAAATGAAATCTAAGGAATTTAAGGAATACTCTTCATAAAAAAAAAACCCTTAAGAAACTTTATTTTCTTTATACAAAGGGGTTGAAAAGTACTACAGAAAGAAGTACTAATTGATGTTTAGGAATAATTAGACTGCAAAAATTATTTTCTCGTCCTCTCTGAAAATCATGGTAAGCAAGAGTAAAAAGCTACCTATTAAAATCAAATCTGAAAACTCAAGTCCAAGTGGATCAAAGACCTCAAAATAAATTCAGTTACACTGAATCTGATAAACAAGAAAGTGGGTAATAGCCTTGGATGCATTGGTGTAGGAGATAACTTTCTGAATAGAACACCAATAGCACAGACACTAAGACTGACTATAAATGAGACATCATGAGACTTAAAAGTTTCTGTAAAGCAAAGGACACAGTCAGTAAGACAAAACAGCAGTTGAAAGAATGGAATAAGAACTTCAACTGCACATCTGACAGAGGGCTGATTTCCAAAATTTATAAAGAACTCAAGAAACTAGACACCAAAACACCAAGTAATCCAATTAGAAATGGAGTTCAGATTTAAACAGAGAATTCTCAACAGAAGAATCTCAAAGGCCAAAGAAACACTTAAAGAATTGTTCAACATCCTTAGCTATCAGGGAAAAGCAAATTAAAACAACTTGGAGACTATCGAAAGCCTGTAGAGGGGATGTGGAGAAAGGGGGACACTCCTCCATTGCTGGTGTGAGTACAAACTTGGATAGGCAGTTTCAAAATCGTCAGGCAGTTTCCCAGAAAATTAGGAATCAACCTCAAGACCCAGCTATACCAATCTAGGGCAGATACCCAAAGGATGCTCAATCATATCAAAAAGACACTTGTTCGGCTAAGTTCATTGCAGTGTTATTCATAATAGCCAAATCCTGGAAACAACCTAGATTGCCCCTCAACTGAAGAATGGATAAAGAAAATGTGGTACAATGGAGTATTACTCAGCAGTTAAAAAAATTACATCATGAAATTTGCAGAAAAAAAATGGTTGCAACTAGAAAAACATCATCCTGAGTGAGGTAACTAAGACCCAGAAAGACAAACATGGTATGTATTCTTAAGTGGATATTAGCTGTAAAGCAAAGAATAAGCAGGCTACAATCCACAACACCAGAGAAGCTAGATAACAAGGAAGACCCTAAGAGGGCCTCATGGATTTCCCTTGGAAGGAGAAATAGATGAGATCTCCTCAGTAAACTGAGTGGGGAGGAGGGAAGTGAATGAGGGAATGGAAATATGAGTGATCTGCTTGGTGGAGTTGGAGATGGAATGGAGGGGTTAGGGAGAAACTTGGTGCTAGGGAAACTCCCAGTAATCCACAAGGATGACCCAGATAAGACTCTTTACAATAGTGGGGAGGGTGCCTGAACTGACCTCCTGTAATCAGATTGGTGACTACCCTAATGCCATCATAGAACCTTCACCCAGCAGCTGATAGAAACAGTGCATATGCAGAGATTCACAGTAAAGCCCTGGGCTGTCTTCTGGGAGTCCAGCTGAAGAGATAGAGGAGGGATTATAGGAGTAAAGGGGATCAAGATTATGACAGGAAACCTAGAGACAGCTGACCTGAGCTAATGTAAGCTCACAGACTTTGGACTGACAGCTAGGAAGCCTGCACCGGACCGACCTAGATACTCTCTATATGGGGGTAATTGTCATGTAGCTTGGTTTGTTTGTGAGGCCCCTAGCAGTGGGATCAAGACCTGTCCCTGGCACATGAGCTGGCTTTTTGGAACCCACTCCCCATGCTGGGATGCCTTACCCAGCCTTGATGCAGTGGGCTTGGTCCTGCCTTAACTTGATATGTCATGCTTTGTTGACTCTCATTAGAGGCCTGTCACTTTCTGAATGCATGAAGAATAGATGGGGGGGGTGGCGCAGAGGGAAGGGAAGGAGGGAAAAGGAAGAGAGTGAGAAGGGGAAATGGAAACTGTGGTTGGTATGTAAAATAAATGAAAATATTTAATAAAAACAAATTTAAAGTGGCTTAAGAGATGGCTCAACAGTTATGAGTGCTGGCTGTTCTTCCAGAGAACCTGGGTTCAATTCCCAGAATTTACATGGTGGCTCCCAACCATTTAACTCCTGTCACAAGAATTCAATGCCCTCTTCTGTTCTCCTTGGACACCAGGTATGCACATAGTGCCCACACACATGTACAAAAATACGCATAAAGATAAAATAAGAATTAAAAAATATTAAAAAGCAAATCTGGAGCCAAAAGGTTAGGTAATCCCAACAGAGTATGTCAGTGACATACTGGAAAAAAATTATCTCAAAATTTTAACAAATGTATGAGATTAGGGGAAACATACTATTTGTATTTTTGTGAAAATCGTATTTGGTATTTTTATCAATACCTTTGAAACCTTATGCTTTATATAACAAACCTGAAAGCCTAATAATAATCTTACAAAAGGATCCTAATTGAAACAAAAAGTTACCAACTGTCAACATATTCACAAGCATGACATGAGGAAAATTTAAAACTACAAATACAGACTGTGGAAATATTATCAGTATAGAACTAGTATATAAACACTAGAGAGTAGATTCAAAAGTCATATTCAACTTGCTAAATGTTTTAACTAAAATTGAATAAATATGTCAAAAATTAAATAGAGTCAAATGATGTTTAGTTGGACACAAAGGTCATAATTTTTATGCAGAACTAGACATTGAACCTAGGCTTTTACATATGCTCTACAAGTAAGTTATATCCCCAGCCTTCTTTTTTATTTTAGAAACAGAGACTCATTAAGTTACCCCTGGCCTCTAGCTTGCAATCTTTCTATCTCATTCTCAAACAGCTGTGATTACAGGCCTAGGTCACTGGCTCAGGAACAGGTAAGAATATAGTAGAAGGTTATGTATGGGGAAGTACATGGCTCAGTGAGTAAAGTATTGGATGTGGAAGCATGATGACCTGAGTTGGAAATCCTAATGCCTACATAAAAAGCTGTGTGTGGATATGTGTGTGCCTGTAATGCCTGTGCCAAAAGAAGACAAGAGGACTGCTGATGCGTGCTGGCCATCAGCTTAGTTCCAGACCTCAGGAGAGAACCTGACTTAAAGGAATAACGTGAAAAGTGAGAAGAGTAGGGCAAATAATGTCCTTCTGTGGCCTCTGGACATGCACGCCCCCACACAAACGTTTTTCTTTAAGGCAGATGTAGGGGCATTGTGTTGTTTCATGGTAAATAATTGTCCCACCCACTGGTTTAATAGAAAGCGCTGATTGGCCAAAGGCAGGCAGGAAGTATGGGCGGGGATACCAGACTAAAAACTCTGAGAACAGGAAGCATAGAGCAGAACGCCAGAGAGAATCCGGAAGAAGCAGAGGACAACTATGCTGCTCTAAGGAAAGATACCAAGCCGCATGGCTGAACAGGATAAGAGTCATGGGTTAGATTAAGAGTAAAGAGTTAGCAAGTTATATGCCTAGGCCTTAGGCCGATTAGCCTAAAACTAATTGAAAGCATCTGTGTGTCTCTGTGGGTCATGGGTCTGCGGGCCTAAACCTTGAGGCAAGGCCCAAAAGTCAAGGCCAGAAACCTCATACTACAGGCATATGTAAATAACCCTGAAAAAACTAAAGAAATAAAGTATTATACTTCTAAAAAGTGATATAAATTAAGGAAAGATAATCCAGAGAGAATGAATGTAAGGCCTATGTTTCAAAAGCAGGCTACTAGGTTCATGTATGCCACTATATAAACAAATGCTTTTTGTGTTGAGGGAGGGGTGAGACAAAATCTTGATACACAGCCCAGGCTACCCACTAATTCATAGCATTCCCCTGCCTCAGCCTCCTGATTACAAGTATGTATCACATGAAGCTTTGATATAGATAATTCCTAGAGCAAGTGGTCAAAGTCCACACTAGCATTCTGTTATCATCAAAGAAACAGGAAAGGACTTAGGGCACTGTTCACTGAGGGGAATTGTATATTTTATTCATGAAAAGGCAAGCAATGAAAAGCCAAATAAATTACAACCATGTTGGAGGTGGACAGGGACCTAAGATAAGTCTGAAGGTAAGTAAAAAAAAAAAAAGTCAATTCTAGAGAACAGTTTAAACTAGAAGATTTAACTCTGGCTTAGTTTTACTGTTCTGGGAAGTAGTTTATTCTTAACTACAAACATAAATGGGCTTAAAGACTGAGATTCAGACTGGGAATACGTTAGCAAAACAACCTTTGGCCCAAAGACCTAGACCTAGTAAAGGATTTGTAAACAACAGAAATCCCTGAGTTGTCAGAGTCTCTATTTGTAATTAACCTTTCTTATACATATATTTGTGTTACATCTTCAGCTTTACTGCAGCTTTCTACTACAGTAAAGGAGTGTGAACATAGATACCTATGGTGCATCATTTACTACTAACTCCCATGTTAACCAAATAGGGTATTTCACAATCTAAAATCCTGAGACACCATGAAAAGGATGATACAACAGAGGCAATAGCAATGCTCTTCTTCTGTTGTCTCTTGAGTAATAAATGAAAAAGTTCATTGTTGAGAACAAGATAATGGGAATGAATGTTTCTGAACAAAAGAAAGTGGTATTACATTTAAACTTAGTATGGACTTATGAGCTTAAATGAAGAAAGGGAGTAAGTTAAATAGTTTTAAAAGTAGACTCAAAGCACAGACTACTTCTACAGACGTTAACATAAGTTTGGGATTTAAAATACAACTCTAGGGACTAGGAGTATAGCTCTGCAGTAGAGGGCTTCCCCAGCATGCATAAAACCCAGGGTTTGAGTTCTAGGAGCAAGCCAAAGAAAACTATCAACCCTAAGGATTCAGAGACTAAAGGCTTTGAAAATCATTTATTCATTGGAAGAGGTGAGTGTTCAAGAGGTCAGAAGAACTTGTGGGAGTAGGTCTATCTTTTTATGATGTGCTTCTTAGGGATCATACTCATGTCATCATGCTTGGCAGCAAGTACCTTTAATCAATCTTTTTTTTTTTTCTTTTAGCTACCTGTATTTATTTTTCCCAACATCAGAGGATTTCACTGGGTGAGATTTTATGGCTCATGGAATATTTAGCAATTTATAAATTCATTTTCTATTGCCAAAACTATAAAGATATTACTGTTAAACTGTGGGTAAAGCTCAGGGAGGATAGAAAATAGCTTACCAGTCACGAGGCAGCCCATTCCATAACACACTTATCTACCCCACAATGTCAAAAGAACTACCACAGCACTATGCCAACTCCATCGAGGAAAACCGTAACATCACTGAAAGAAAATGTACCTGTAACATGCATTGCGATACCACACCCTCTGGAATTTCAGGAAAACGTTGTCGGAGATCATGGAGAACCTGAATATCAAGCTGTGGACTGTTTTGCGCCATGCCAGAGTAAACGTTGGTCAAGTCTCTCTAAGGAAATGGATATTAACAGGCCTTCCAAAAGTAATGATCTTCCAACACCTCTGTCATTTTTTACTAAAAGAAATAAAATTAGATGTTGGTTAAGTCTAATTTCATATTTTCCTTTATTCAGACACCATCAATTTATTTAAATCGACAAAACTAAGATAACTATACCTAGGCCCAATGCTAAAAAATGGACAAATTCAATTTACTTCTTTTAATGTAATATAGCTAATCATACTAGGGTTTTAAAAACAACAGCCAAAACAGAGAATCAAAAATCTTCAGTTTTACTTTAATTCTGGAAAAAGTAAAGTAGCAGCCATGTTAAAAGCACACACAGTATATTATGCTGCTATTATTTTACAACACTACTTTAGCTTTGAGAATTCTACTTAGGTACAGTCACTCATGTTTTTCCAAAGTCTAAAATATCACTCCTTTAAGACACAGTCACTTTTCTGATACCTGGAATAATGAAATAGAGATATCAGGACTTGACAATAATACCACTAAGAATACTTATATGGTTTACATTCTCCCTGTACTATCAAGACAAAAGATTTGAATTTGAAATTCACACCAAAGGAACCTCAAATCTAAATAAAACAAACTAGGCAGATAAATGGAAATGTATCAACTTTGCTTTCAAACTGATGCTGGAGACTCATTAGCCAGACTTGGATGCTGAGGCTTTTACATAGTTATGACACCAATAAAATAAATACTAAAGATGTAGGCTATGTGAGCAGTATCTGGAAAATCAAATGACCCCTTTAACTTCCCTAGGTCTACTCAAATTAAACACCTAATAATAAGGTAACTACTGAAATAAATGAATTCAAATGGTGGCAACAAAGGTCAATGAACCAATACATTTCTTTATCATTATCATTCCTAAAAACTAGAAAAATACACAGTATATACTGTACAATTCTGTATTTTTGTTGTGTTCAGTTACTTGATAGTCAAGAAAAACTGAAAATAAAGATATGCACAGAACATGTAGAAGCCAAAACTTTAAGATACAAGTGTAATCTGCACATATATCACTATTTTATTTCATTTTAGAGATTTATTTTTTTATGAGTTTAAATGATTTGTCTACATGCATGTACCTATCTGCACTACATATATGCCTTGGACTTGCTAAAGTCAGAAGAGGACAACAGATTCCCAAGAACTCGAGTTACAGGTGTTATTAACTACTATGCAGATGCTAGATGTAGGTCCTCTGCCAGAGCAATAGGTGCTCTTAACAGCAGAGCCACCTCCCTCCCTCCGTCCCTCCCTCCGTCCCTCCCTCCCTCCCTCCCTCCCTCCCTCCCTCCCTCCCTCCCTCCCTCCCTCCTCCCTCCTTCCCTTCCTCCCTCTCCCTTTCTGTGTGTATGTGTGTGTGTGTACACACATGACCCAGTGCATGTGGAAAAGCTCCAGATGATAAGTCCAGGGAAACGATTCTTTCAGACTTGTGGACCAAACCCAGGTCATTGGGTTCTGTAATAAATACCTCTACACACTGAACCATCTAGCCATTTTCACAATCTTTATTATAAATAGGCTTAAGATTTTGTATTTAGTGACTTTTTCTAGCTTATACTGGTATATTCAAAACAACTACTGAAACTGAAATTTTAACAAAGAACTTCTGAAACATCCAAAGGCTTAAGATTTAATAGCAACACACACACACACACACACACACACACACACACACACACACACACACACACACTTAAAAAAAATTCCTGACCATACTTAGAAGTTTTTACAATACAAAGCCAGTACAGTTATTATGAGAAAGATGAGAGTAAACCAGATTGGTTTTGAGTACCATAACACAGGCTCCATCCATGTAGTTCAGAGTGCTCTCTCAGCACAAACTTTCCATTCAATTTATTGCTATTATTAGCTCTCATTTACTAAACAACTATGCTCGCAAGGATAACTGTAATTACCTCCATTTCGCAAATAAGAAAATGAATTCGGAGAATACACTTACGGCAAAATCATAACTCAAATTCAAAATCTGCATTCTCTGTGGTTTTATACACTGTCACTGGTGGGTGCTGTTAACAATCCCAGTATAAATATTGAAAGATGACTAACTTCCTTTCTTTCGTTGGCTGGAAAAAAGAATGAACTCTCACTGGTTTTTTTTAAAAATTATTATTATTTAACTAGAAAGTTCTGAGTATGTGGGGAGGTGGAGAACTAGGAGCAAAGGAAAGAATTCTTGTACAAATTAGCTGATTTTACAGGACATACAAAGTGCAGAGCTAGAAAAGTCACCTTTTGTAATGTGATTATTTATGTATCCTTTAATTTTTACTAACATTTTATTCACTTTTTCTAATGAAAACAGACTTTTTTCGTACAATATATTCTAATTAGTTTCCCTTCCCCAAACTCCTCCCTACCTCCTCACCCACCAAATCTACAACCCTTTCTTTCTCATTAGGAAACAAACAGGCAACTGAAAAAAGGGAAAAGGAGCCAAGGAAAAGGGACAAGAAACACATACAGATGTACATATGAAACATATTTGCACACACTTGCACATAGCAATTCTAAAAAAAAACCTCAGAAAACTGAAACCTGTAAAAGTTAAAAAAAATACCTAGACAAAGCATTGTGATAAAAACAAACAGCAACAGCCAAATGCCAAGCACACCACTGTGCTGGAGTCTGTATTTAAATGTGCTTTGTATAACCCGTGAGACTCTGCTGAAGAAAACAAATTTTTCCTTTGTGATTAAGCATCAACTGGAGATAGCTTCTTGACTAAGGATGGGGGCTTGTGTCCCTTCTCAGCACTGGAACACCGTCTGGCTTACTGCACATGCACTGTGCATGCTGCATAGTCTCTGTGAGTTCATAGGTGTAGCAGGCCTGTTGTGTTGAGAAGGCCTTGTTACTGTGGTGTCTTCCACCCCACTGGCTCTTACAATCTTTCTGCCTCCAGGGCCCTACAAAAACCCCCAACAACTCAGGCTACTGCCAAGGCTACTGGTTTCTCTCCACAAATTTATAAAAAGTTAAGGCACTATTGTTGAAGACAAAACATGCATAACTCATTGAATACAGACAAGTTGAGCTGATGTCTATCTAGAGCCTTCACTCCTACTGATTTAATGTTCATGGTACTAGAAGACATTCTGCATGCTACCAGAGAAGGTAACCCCAAACCAGCTACAAATCCTTTGTTCTTCAATGGTGAACTTTCTGCATGATGCACTAGTGCAATAGTAGCACAAAAGCTGTAGGAATAACCAACCACTATCTGATTGGATTTAAGGCCCACTCCATGAGACGGAAACCAAGCTTGCCATGGCCCAGGTGGCCAAGAACCTGAGACTAGACAGGCCCTGGGCTTAGAAAAAACCAAATATTACTTTTCTGATAAAGACAAATAGAAATGACTGCTAACAACGTTCTGTTATAATCATATATTAGTGTTTTGCTCAGCCATCATCTCATGCTTAATAATGCTTGCTATTCTGTCTCAGACATTCTTTTACCTAAGCATTGATATGGATAGCTACTTAGTATTTCATAGTAGTAGAAAACACTGAAATATAATAATCTTCTGAAGACTAATGCAAAAATACTTTGAAGTAATTTCCTTTTTGTTCACTAAAAAGTTAAGCCAATAGATAGGGTCACATGAATCAGAAGACTCTCTTGGGCTGAGCCCTTTCTTCCTGTCACTTCTTGTGAATTACTAAATGTGTGTGATGTGTGTAAGTACACATATGTATCGAGGCCTAAATCTGATGTCAGACATCTTCTGTGATTGTGTTCCCTTTATTTTTTACTGCCAGGATCTCTTGCTGAATAGAGAACTCACCCATTAGAGCTAGCCTAACTAGTTATCTTGCCCCAGGAATCCCACGTCTGATCTTTTGTAGTGCTGGGATTACAAGTTGCTTTTCTATGGGTTCTAGAAATCCAAACTTCAGCAGTCATCACACTTTTGAGCAAGTGCTTCAGACATGGAACCATCTCTTCAGCCTTTTTTCTTTAAGACAGATCACATGTCTTGGTCCAAACTGGCCTACGACTTTCAGTGGTCTTCCTGTATAAACATCCCAAGTGCTGGGATTACAGGTATATGCCATACAAAACTGGTACTCCTAATTTATGATGGCAAAACAAAGAATAGAGCACAGACATTATGCTTAGCAGTGGCATCAGAGAGTTCCTTTCACTGCATAGCTATCTCCCTAAATTAGTAGTACTGGCCCCACCCACATGTACAATGGGTTCTGTTACAGAATAAGACACCGCTACTGGGATTTCTCCCACAAAGAATTATTCCTCCCAACTAGAAGAAGCTCTCACAGAGGTCTGCTTAACAATTTCCACTAGTCTAGAAAATGCTGTGAATACCTAAGTGTTTTGTTTCTATAGCCTTTAATAAGCTCAGCAAAAATACAGGATGGTATCATTATGTCTCAGACTGTTCTAACTCTGGCAGAACCTTAGGTCACTTCCTAAAATTAATTATATCAGAGGCTGCAAACCGATGAGTGGTCTGGGAGTCAAATCCAGCATATAGATCTGCTGGATTTGGTTTTCATAGTCCTTTTTAAAAAAGTAAACTACATTTTAAAAATGAACGACTTCACATAAAAATGTCAATATTCACCCTTTTTTTTTTGCTTGTTGGTCTTTTAAGAAATGGTTTCTAGTGTAACAGCCCTGGCAGTCCTGCAATATACTTTGTAGACCAGGCTGCGCTCAAACTCACAGAGATCCTTCTGGTTCTGACTCCTGAGTGCTGGGACTAAAGGTGTGAGGCACCACTGCCTGGCAACATTCAACTTTTAAAAATCAGACTATCTAGCAACTACAAGGCAAATAAGAGACTGAAGCTGAAGCTTACTCTACTACTCATTATGAAAGACCAAATCCACCCCCCAGTTCTGCTCTGTAGAAGCCATATATACAGTTCTGTCCTTGTTTTACCTATTTGCTTACCTTCTGGATTTGTGTACCTGAAATGTGTTATGAAGACAAAATCAGTTTAGCATGTCTAATGATATACTATAATATTGATGCAGTAATCTGAGGAGCAGTGATTCATTATATCAAGGGTGTCCCAGACAGGAGAGCTATTTAGCACATGGGAGCCATTCAGCACACTGGCCATTCCCATCAGAAATCTCATTAGCAGCAAATGACCACTAGAGAAAACCCTGGCTGATTATCTTGACTGGTGAGGCAAGAGTTTTCTAGGTTTGAAGGAAAATATGTTTTGTTGTGAGAGGACTTTCAAAAATTTTTAAAAATAAATGAGTCACTCATTTTTCTCTATTTTGGGTAAGGCAGGTTTTTATGTAACCCAGGCTGGTCTTGAATTCACTATGTTGCTGTGGTAAGCCTTGAGCTAATGCTCACATCTCCATCTCCTAAGTCCTGGTATGGTGAGTGCACTATGAAGTCCAGCTAAGATTTATTCATTTTTCTGGACAGGTGTGGCCAAGTAATAACTAATGGATAAAAGTAACATACACACATACTACCATAATTCCTTGGAATTTTCATTCATTTTCATGCCACACTGCGGGTTTTGATATTAAATAATAGTTATTAATTCTTATCTACATACCAAGCACTGTGCTGTCTTTTACCTCACTTAATTCCCCTCAATGTGGGAGGTAATAATATTCACCCCTTATACATTAGGAAAACTGGGTGAATACATAGTGTTAGTAAGTCACAAAGGATGAATATCTATGTTCTTAGCTATTAGTCTTCTGTCCTGCTATCTGGCATGACTCTGATGATGTCTTAACTCTTAAAGAAAAATTTAAAACAAATCTTGCTTTGAAAACAGAAGTATCGGTACCAGACTACACTTTTAACACTAAATAGCAACAGGAAGTATCCAATACTGGAGGATTTTACAACAACAAAGATCTTTCAAGGACATATTTCATTTAAGGACACAGCACCAATTTCAGGACTTTTTGCACAGATATGTAAAAAGACATAGGACAAGATCATAGTTGTTTCTCTTAAAGAATACCCCAATAATTTCCCAAATAAGTATTCTATAGGATTTTCATTACAGTGAAAACAAATTTCAGATAGTCACAGATTTACGGCACATAGCTCATATTTCATTGTATTCTCAAAATGCATTAGACCAAAATAATAATTTCATGAAAATGACCAACAAAAACATGTTCAAGTTAAATATATCCCTAGAAACAAATAAAAGCATATTGTGAGGTTAAATTTAATTTTAAAACAGTCAACATTCTCAGGATTATGTGCTTGTTATCAGTAACATGTATGTTGAAATATTTAGACATATGCTTATATTCCAGCCAGGAAAATCTTGAATAGTGGTTCTCAACATGTGTGTGGGTCACAACCCCTGTGGTGGGGTAGAATTACCCTTTCAAAGGCATTGCCTAAAACCATTGGAAAACACAGATATTTACATTATGACAGTAGAAAAATTGCAGTTATGAAGTAGCAACAAAAATAATTTTATGGTTGGGAGTCACCACACATGAGGAACTGTATAAAAGGTCAAAACATGAGTTAGGTTGAGAAGCACTGATCTAGAATGAAAGAGCACAGCTAGAAACAAGCTAAGTTTCTAGTAGCATTCTCTAACAGAAAGAATCACAACCTCATAGAAAAATAGCTGACTGTAGAAATAGGTCGGGGAGTATACATAATAAGCTTGAAGCATCTTGTAGAGCCAGGAAGTAAAGAAGTACTCAAAATACAAACAAACCCTATGATGATCATAGGGTAATGTCAAAAATAACACAGGAGACAACTGAAAGAACTCCCAATGACCACAGCTAAAAGAACTAGAACAGCAAAAGAAAACAGTATTACGACCCAGAATTTAAGCTAAATATCCATAAGTCCACACTGCTAAAAGGAAGTGCTAGATAACTGGTGGTGGGGGTGAGAGTGGAGGGGATACATCTCTCATGCCTAATAATTCCATGTGGTTTATGCAGATCATTTATCTTCAAAGTAGATAGAAGATAACCTAAAGAAAGCTTAATTATGTATACTGCTTTCTTTCCAAAGAGCAAAATATAGAAAAAGATAAAGACAAAAGGTTGGCTTTACAGCAGAGAAAAATGATAAACACTCTCCCTGCCAAGTAAATCAAAGCCAGTATTAGCAGCGATAAGTCATATTGATAGTACCCTTTCTGGATATGATTAGAAAAGAACATCGAATGGTATAATTAGGGAAAAAACCATCAAATAGTACTTTATCTCGAAAGCCTTCCTCTAAAACAATCCATAACCCCAGTTTAACCATTAGCAAAACATCTGAGGAATATTCTACAAAGTACTTGGTCAGCATATTCCCTTCAAAACTGTCATGGTCTCAAAAAAAAAAGATAGTTTAAAAATGTTCACAGAAAAGAGAAACTCAAGGAGACATAACAACTGAACACTATATGGTTTCCTGTATGGAAACTTAAACACACGTGATTATAAACTAAAGAAATACAAATAAAGACAGACTATAGGTGATAATGATAATGGGTCATTAATTATAACAAAGGCACTATGCTAATATATGCTGTTAATAATAAAAGAAACTGAGTTAGGGTATATGGAAACTCTGTACTATATTCTCAATTCTTCTGCAAAATAAATCTATTCTTAAACGTTAACGTCTATTTAAAATTGGAAAAAGTATACCTCAATATGGTCTATGAGTCCTGGATCAGGAGGTTTTTTATTCACATCTCCAGTTCTGAAATGACCTTCTTTTCAGTAGTCTAAGATCTGAGAAAATGTAGAGATCGTTACCTTTTTTGCTAATTTTCCAACTCAAAATTTACAATAACAACTATGAGACTTGTAGTGACTTAAAGGAATGGCAGACAAAATGTTAGACTATCCTTTAGGGCATGTGGTTCTTTGCCAATTGCCATTGCAGGTCGACTCATCTTTTTAAATAAAAGAAATTTTCTATAGTAATCAAATTCTACATTACCCCATAGAAGAAAGCTGCATTTCAAAATACAGGAGCATAGTCTACTGTTTATTTTCTTGAGGTTTTGTGGCACCTGATTACACAGTTTTTAATTGCATAAGTGAAATATTTAATTTAAAAATACTACTACATGTTTCTGTTCCACAAAGAATGATCTATATAGAGAACAGTAACTTTACGGATTTATTTTGACAGTTAACAGTTACCACAATTTAGTGATTTTCTGCAGTCTTGGTGAACCTACTGGTTCAAGGTAGAGATCATCATACTGGAGTAAATACCAGGCTATATCAGAGCTTTCATACATACAAGTTTATAATTAATCTCCTGAGTGTGCTACACTTTATACACACAGAATTGAAATGCCATATCCTATTTATACATACTAGTAGAATTTAGTATATATTTTTTAAGTTATCACTTTATCTTGAATAAAAATGATCTTGAACTATGAGATATAAGTACTGATCATCCAACTTACTATTTCTACCATGTGCAATAACCTCAAATATAAAAAAACTCACTCCAGTCATGTTACATTATCATAAACTTCAATAAACACAGCCTTTCTCCATTTTATTTTTTTACCACTTTTTAATGACTTTCTTTTATTTAAAAAGTTTTTTCCCATACCCATCACTGTTCCTGCCTTCTCCCTTCCTCGGAGTTTTCCATTAACCTCCACCCAACCCATTCCCCAGAGACGACAAGGACTCCCAAGGTGAGTCAATTTGGTCTGACATATCCAGTTGAGGTAAGACCGATACCCCCCCCCCCACCATGCCCCAGTATCAAGGCTAAGAAAGGTGTTCCCTCTGCAGGGCATGGGCCCACAGGAGCCAATTCTTGCACCAGGAATAAACTTCGGTCTTACTGCAAAAGGCCCCACAAACTGCCCATGCTGTTCGAAAGGTTCCCCAGCTGTTATGTCAGAGTCAGTGAGTTCTCAAGAGCTCAGGTCAGCCATTTCTACAGGTCTCCTCCTCATGATCCTGATCCCTTTGCTTATATACTCTTTCCTCTGCTCTTTTCCCATTTAAAATACCTATAAAAACCACCAAGTGTTTACCACTTTCAGAATCTCAAATAGGATATCTGTTAAGTTTTAGTCCCTTCTAGATTTTATCAATATAAATTTTCAACAAGAGCAAGACAACCTCTTTTGGCTACAATAGTTTATACATACTAAATACTTGGCAGAAATGTCAAAATACAGAATATATTGATAAATAGTAAATGCAAAATTGATTTCAAGTATATGTGTATATATCAGATATAATTAAATGTTTCTTATTGTCAGAGGATTTGATAACTGGCCTAGAATATGGTATGATCTTCTATGTTACTTAAGAAAAATATTTGCTGCTATCCCTGTTTACTTTTTTAATAGCTAGAAGTTTCCTGTTTGATTAAAAAAACCTCTTCGGACCACTGAGATTGGCTCAGTGATCAAAGGCACTTGGCACCAAGCTTGACAACCCAGTAGAATGAGAAAATAGACTCCTGAAAGCTGTACTCTCACCTCCACATGCATGCTGTGACATATAAGCACGTGCCTGGATGTGTGCGCACACACAATACAAAAATGTGATAAAGTCTATATGAAAACTGGAACAGCTTACTCTATTAATCTCTGTGACTTTCAAATGCAGCCCACAAGTGTTCCTATAGTTCTCTCTCTCTCTCTCTCTCTCTCTCTCTCTCTCTCTCTCTCTCTCTCTCTCTCTCTCTCTCTCACACACACACACACACACACACACTCACACACACACAAAGGAGGCTTCCATCTTTCCATCTTCTAATGAGTTATTGCTCTTATTAATCGAGAAATTCAAGTTCTATGGGAATGGTCTACTCGATAGGTTGAAAAAGTTAACAATAACATCATTTTAAATCAGATATTCAATACTTTATAACCTGATATGCCCAAATCCATTATCCATTCAACAAAATCTGAGCTTCAAAACACAGAATTTTAGCCCATATTCTCAAATTAAGCAAAATACACTGATAGTCAGAAACAGAGTGGAGGTGACATTCTACAGTAGTCAGAAAAAGAAAACCTTGCTCAAGGTATGACAAAGAGAAAGAGATCTGCAGAACGCTTCATGGAAGAAACGGCACTGAACCACAAAGAGTAGGTCCTGTTTTATTTTAAGCAGAAATAATATAAAGGTGGAAGGCTCTAACACACCATTTATATCAGTTGTTCTGCCCCCTAAAAGATATTTGGCAGGATAGTGGGATGGCTCAGTAGTTAAAAGACCTTGCCTTACAAGCCTGGTACCCACAGGAGAGAACTGATTCCTGAAACTTGTATTCTGATGTCCATATGTGCTTCACGGCATGCAGGTAATTCCATGTGCACATGCATGTGTGCAGACAAATAAAATACTTTCATTATATAAGAGGCATGTAATGTCTAGAATCACTTTTAGTTGTCATAATGAGTTTACTAGAATCTACCAGGCAGAGTCCAGGAGTGCTCCTAAACATCTCACCATGCATAGGACAACTCCTGATAACAAAGAATTATCCACCTCAATATCATAATATTGAAAGTAAGAATCCTGAGCTCAGGCCCAATATAAACCCTTGGTTTACTCAAGGTAACTGAAGGAAAGAAGGGTTTAAAAACTAGCTTAAAAGACAGTATGGATAAAATAGGCTTCAGAGCCTCTTGTCCAGTGTTTCATTTACAACACACACACACACACACACACACACACACACACACACACACACACACACACACACACACAGGCAGCGTGTTAAAAAGAGTAGAAACATTTTTCAAGGTACAATCATAAGCTATGCAGTAATCGAAGCAGATCCTGTCACACAATCTTGAGTCAGATCTATGTGACTCAAAGCCAGAATTATGGCTGCAATACCACTAAAAATTGATACTCTTGGTTGTTAATGATAGTAGCATTACTGTTTGTTCAATTTTATTATGAAAAATGTGAGAATTGATATATGTGTGTGTGTGTGTGTGTGTGTGTGTGTGTTTGTGTGTGTGTGTGTGTTATGTTTTGGAGTAGGTCTTATATATTATACTAGCTCCATCTCATAAAGATCTGAGCCATGGCCAGATCAGTATCTAGCACTAAATGAAGTATCCAAATAACTTACACTTTCTACTGCTAACCAGGCAGTCGTAGCTGCTTAGGGTATAAGGCCTAAATCTAATAAAAGAAACGACAAGGGCATCTTTTCTGTTTTTTATCTTTCCTCTGCAGGTTTTGGCTTGGTTTTGATGTGGTGTTTAATCTTATGCACTCAAAGAATACATCCAATTTAGCATCTCAAGCTGCTGAAACTATAGGCATGCCTCACCATACCCACCTAGTTTAGCTGTTAAATGCATAACAGGGAAGGCAATTTATGGAAATATGGGTAAATATAAAACATGTGCAAGAAAGGCACACCGTCAACAAAGATATAAAAACTTATTCCTTACCTTCAATTTCTCAACTGGCAAACTTTAACTAAGACACCGTGTGAAGTTGGGCGCACTATATTCCAGGGCAAATAACATGAAGAAAATGCTGGCAACAGTGCCCTAAAAATGACCAAAGAGGTAAGATTAAGACAGTGAAAGGCTTAAAAGGAACATGAACAAATGAAAACCGTGTATAATGTAATGAAATGTCATAAAAAATGTAAATGATCGTTTGACTACATGAAATTGCATTGAATGAGGTTTATGCTTAATCAACACTAAGGAAAAAGTTCCCTAGGCTGCTTGAGATAGGTGGCTCTAAACAGTCACCTCTAGAGCCTAGGACACAGGTCCATCTAGCAAAGCACAATGTTTTTCTGAGATTTTGGCTTCAGAGAAGCTAGCAAGACGAGTAAACCATCAGGGAGAGCACTACAGCTTCCCAAGATAAAGTAGTCATTAAAATTGAATGCATTTGACTACAAAACTGTGCTGGAGCCCCTTTAAGGCCATGAGTCTTTAAAATTAAGATGACTCCACAGAGAGCCTGATTTAGCCTCTGGTAAATTACAAGAGTTTGTGCATTTCCACAGCTCAAGTGAGCACTATACCCTAATGGCAAGACATCAGCATGAAGTAGGTACAAGGTCTTTTCTGCTGTTTTTATCCCTGCCATTTAATCTTAATCAAATTGGATAACTCATTCAAAACTAGGAGATTAGATGCTTTTCTGTAACTCACAAATCACTAATCTACCATTTCGGGAATAACTTTTGACTTCCTCCAGGAGGAAGAAAATTATTTCATCATAAACTTCAGTGAAATAAAACAAAGCATTAAAGGTGATAGCAGAGTATTCGGTTCCCGAACACGATTTTAGCAACCCAAAACTGACAAGAGATTTCACATTAAGCAAACAGCACTAGTAAAGGAGGATAATGTTCTTCAACAGAGGAAAAAAGCTAATAAGAACAGAAGTGACCAAATCAAACATTATGTACTCTCAGGAATGATATTAAATGAAATGACAGCAAATGCTCTTGGTCACACCTCCAAAAATATAAGCTGAATTTAATTGAGCATATAGATAATTTCCAGTCCATTTCATATATAAAGGATAAAAGAACAAACTAACCCCTACCAGAATGGGACTATAAAATCAGCAAGAGCTCATACAGATCACAAATACTGTGACTTAACTGGGGAAACTTTCATATGGACTAAGTGCTGCCTATGCTGCTAAGATATTATTATTAGATATGTTTTATGATAATGTCACTGCAGTTATATAAGAAAGTGTGCTAAGAGGCACATTAACTTTGCAGTGCAATTATGTAATCTTTATGCTTTTATTCGAAAAAAATAAAAGCAATGGGGGAAAAACAAATATGGTATTATGTTGTCAGCTATAGCAATTAGGTTGCTGAACTTTTATTTGTGTACATTTGGAAATGTTCATTAATTTAAAAATGACTACGTCACTATAGGAAAAAATGTAACACATTCCAAGTAATACTTAAAATATAATGATTTTAACTGGGTGAAGTGGTCCATATTTATAATCTACAACTTTGAAGGCTATGGGAAGGACAATATCAAGTTCAAGGCCAGCCTATAGCCCTTCATCTAGGCTGCTGAGGGAAGAAGAGTAAGATTTCTTCAGGAACGAACCACCAATTCTCAGTGGTCAGCACCAAACACATACACACTCAAGCATTTAGATATGTGTGTATAAAACACAACAATAATTATAAAAGGTCATGAATTTGATGGAGGAGTTGGAAGGGCTGAGGTAAGGGCGGAAATGATACAAGTACACTATACTCATACATGAAATTCTCAAATAAACTTGCAGTAAGCAATGAGGCATACAAATATAAAGTTCATACCCCGATTCTCTTGAGCTGGCGAAATAATGTACACTTTGTATGCTACTGAAAAAAAGTTCATAAACGGGAAAAATAAATTCAGTAAAGAAAGTGTGCTGAAGGAAAATTGCCAAACTAGATCACGGAAAACATGCAAGATTAAAAGAAAAAGGACATGAAAAAGCACTAAACTGTATATTCATTGGGGATCTGGTAAGTCACACTTCTTTCAATACTTTTAAGCATAAGTTATCTGTGAGTGGGACATGGAAAAAAAACTAATGAATGAGCATCCCTCCCCACCCCACCCCACAAAAAGAATCCTTAAACAGGGATAAAGAAAAAATATTTCATGAAAGAAAACCAAAATACAAAACTGAAGAAGGCATCCACATATCTTAGAGCTGCAGGAACTGAATGTCATATGGTTGAATATAGCACAAATAAATAAGAGCACTCAACGTTCACAGGAATGAGAGGATAGCTTTTCAAGGCTGTCTTATAGCAAAGGAGGTGAAAATGAGACATGAGGGACACTTAGAAGTGGAAGAAGCACTGCAAATACAGAAGTACAATTGCTGGGATAGAGGCCTGAAGCAGGTCAACTTCTGGCTGTTGTTAACATTCAGAAGGATAGAGAAAATAGGATTTTGGCTAAGAGTCCACCAAGAATGACTGAAGAAGTAAACAAGGAAGCCTTACAGAAGATGCTCATGAAGACAGTTAGTAGGGAAGTCTGGGTTTAATGCTAAAGGTGAAAAACTAATACGAAGCAGGAGAGCTTCTTTAGAACTGGACGAGAGAAAGGGGTGACTGGTGCAGGATGAGAGAAGAAGAGTAATAAAGCAAGTTTTCTAACAGGACACAAAAAATACTAAATCTCAGAGCCAGTAAAATGATTTTCTAGAAATAGAGTAGTATGAGGGTCAGTGAGGATAGGAGAGCACAGTCATCTCTTAACTATCTCTAATTTAAGACATGAATCACGGGGTCTTGATACTAGTATTTACAGAAAAAAAATTAACATGATAGAATGTGAAGTCAGTGTGCATCTCAATGCCATAGTAGTTGAAATAAAATGCATACTAATAAAAGATAATGTACATCATTTTCCAGGTATAAGGCCACACAAAAGTTCCTTAAGCTCTCTCAGTCAGCAGTTTCCTAATGTTTTGCTTAATATCACACCTGTTAGATACTAACCTCAAAAGCTACTGTGGGAATTAATATACATAAAAGAAATGGGGATTGTGATTGTTAATGCACTGTATTTATTCATTGTGTTAACTGTTCATATGGTAGCAAACCTAAGACTCCCATAATTTCCTTCTGTTTTTGTATCGCATAAGTAGATGTATATATATTATGCCCACAGGCAGGTATACTAACAAGTTATAGTAAAAGGGAAACTAGGATAGTTTCCTTGTCCATGAAAGTAATAAAAAAATAGTTGCTATTATGATCCAAATTTCAATAGCAATCAAGAGGAATTTCACATTCTAATAATCATTCTGGATACTATGTTTAGCTAAAATGTGAATACAATAAACTTACCTATTACCAGGGGCTAGAAAACTGCAGGGCTATAAGGACTTAAAACTGTTGCTTTAACAGTTAGGAACTAATTTTCTTATATTTATACACACACAAAATATGGTACCCTTTGAGTAAAAAGTTACTTAATTATACATGTGTGTATAGTAGCTATTTACAACAAAGCTTATACACAACTAGAAAAATAGTCTAAGGTCTTGGAGAAGAGAAAGTCGTTGCTATTCATAAGTAAACTCTGCCAAAGACCCCATCAAAAGCCCTTCATCTGTAAGATACTGGATTGTTAAATCAATCCTTCTACCATAGACAAGAGTTTGACAGTACATTTTAAAAAATTGCATTTTCTTAAAGGTTTATAGACCTATCAGAAAAGTACTTTGAGATCTAGGAAAATAGAGAATTTAAAAGATAAAAGTTAGAAGGTAAACTTTACCTGAGAGCCTGATAAGCCACATTCACGAAAGTGGTAGGTGCTCTTTTCCCACCTTCAGCTTGTAACCAGCACTTTAGAAATAAATGTAAATCAGAAATGAAGCACTGAATATAATATGGTCTTGAGTCATCTGACCATCTCAGCATTAGAATGCTTGCCTAGCATGTAGAGGCCTTAGGTTCAATCACTATTACTACCAATACCATCAAAAGAAAAGAAACAACAACAAAACACCTGAAATTTGGATAAGCTAAAGCAAATACACACACACACACACACACACACACACACACACACACACACACACACGCACGCACGCACGCACGCACGCACGCACGCACGCACGCACGCACGCAAGCGTGCATGTGCTTTTCTGAACTATATCACTTTTTGTTTCAAATGATTTCTCAAATAACTTTCAAATATGATGTCCAGAGTAAATGTAAAGAAAACCAAAGATAGGAAATGACCAAAACCATAGAAAAAACAACTACAATCACCACCACCACTGTAACAACTAAACAGTCCAGAACATAGTCACAGAGGCTACAGTAATTAGCAGTATCAGATTACAGGTTTTAAAATATGCTTGCTATATTCAAGAAAAAATAATCTCAGCAACGAAACTAAAGTGATTAAAAAGTAGCAAAGTATGGCCCTTATGTTATACCTAAAGAAAAGAAGTTAAGAAATAAATCACTGTATAGACATCACAATGAGCAAAGTAACAAGTCTATGTCATTACTATGCAATATAATCCTAGGTGATATCCACTATATACATGAATGAAGCATGATTGCCAACAATAATATGCACCAAATGACAATTTTTTAAAGCAACAGTTTACTAAAAATGTAAAAACTGAAATTAATTCATGAAACACCATTTAAAGGGTGATGGATAGTATACAAATATAAATTTAAAAATCCAAGAAAGGGTATCAGAATGAAAAGGGGTAACATAAATAAAAGAATGGTCTAATAGCCTAAAATTCACTAAAATTCCCAAAAGGACAGAATTATATGCATGATTGAAAAGTTTCCCAAAATAATGAAAGATGTCAAACCTCATACTATAGAAAATTTCATATTGAAAATTTCAATAAATTACTGGTTGAAAAATCCACAGAAGGAAGAAATTTTAAAAGCATCCTTAAGAGTAAGAGGTTGTTTTCAAAGAAACCAATGGTATGCCAAAGGCTTTATTCTTGAGAGAAAAAATAATCTTAAAAACTGTGTATCTCCAAAGAGCAGACAGTAACTATCAGCCTAGAATTCCATTCAGGATAAAATACCAATCAAGAATAAAATCTTGGGTAAGAACCAGTTCATGTGTCAAGGATAAGTCATAGTCCCATTGCTAGGGTTCCCACAGACTGATCAAGCTACCAAACTGTTATTCACACTCAGAGGGCATGCAGGTTCCCCAGCTGTCAGTTCAGAGTCCATGAGATCCCAGTAACTCAGGTCAGCTGTCTCTGTGGACTTCCCCATCATTACCTTGACACATAATCCCTCCTATAATTTCTCCTCCTCAGGAGGGAGGGGCTTGGCCCGGACCCAACTTGGCATGCCTAACTCCCTGAAGAGGGGTGGATGGCGGATGTGGGGAGACAGCCAGAGAAGGGGAGGGAAGGGGACCCATGGTTGGTATATAAAATGGAAAAAAATCAAAATATTAAGAAAAAAGAATGAAATCCCAGGGACTGTAAATAGAGCACTCGTGTATTAATTAAAAAAAAAAAAGAATGAATTTCAGTGGTTGTATAAATAGTACCCATGTATGAAATCTAAAAAAATGAATTTCAGGGCAAGTGAGATGGTTCAACTGGTTAAAAGTGCGTTTACAGCACAAGTCACACACACACACACCATACATTCATACAATTTTATTTTTTGGCTTTTTCAAGATGGGGTTTCTTTGTGTAGCCTTGGCTGTCCTGGAACTTGCTCTGAAGACCTGGCTGGCCTCAAACTAAGAGACCCACCTGCCTCTGCCTCCCAAGTGCTGGGGTTAAATGCGTGTGGCACCACATCTGGCTAATTAATCATCAAACTAAATTTATAGAAACTTTACAGTAATATGGTTTCAAGTTCACACAAAAAGATCAAAAGTTGACTAGGTGAAATAGTCATATAACATCACATTGGCAGATTTTCAGGTATGTTTCTCAGTGGTTCAAAGAAAAAAATGAAAGAAATTAGTAACAACATTGCATAATTAATAAATGTGATCAATGGACATACCTAGTCTGGAATATCAGAGCACAGAGCCATCTCTCCAGGTTTTGTTTTTATTTGTTCAAGACAGGGTTTTCTGTGTAACAGTCCTGGCTTTCCTGGAACTTTCTTTATAGACCAGGCTAGATTTGAACTCACAGAGATCCTCCTGCCTCTGTCTCCCAAGTGCTGGAACTAACAGCATGTGCCAACACTGGCTGTTCCCTCCGACAGAATGCCTGAATCTCTGCTCCAGCCACCTTAAATATCTTCCCCACCCAGTTGTATCACTTCTGGGTTCAACTCTGAATCATAATCTAGAGTTAGGATTAAAGGTCTGAGAGCCATCTCTCCAATTTAATGTTTATTATGAATATTATTTGGTTATTTCTGTTTTATCATTTAAAAAAATCAGTTAATGTGAATGCCAAGAAGAAAGTCCTAGAAAAGAACATTAAGCAAGAACACAAAGATATTCAGACCTATACAGAGGAACTTAAAGAACCAATCCTAACATTGTCTTATAAGTTTACACAATAACAGCCTAAGGCTTTCAAAAAGCCAACATTAGTACATCCAATAACTTTAAAGAAATCACAAAATACTAAAAATGTACAGAAGTTAGTTGGGCTTCGGTATAAATGTTAGAATTAAGGAGAATCAAGGAAGCAATTGTGACTTATGGCATGAACTCACCATTTGTAAAACAAATTTGTGGTAAACATGTAACCGAATTATCCCTAAGGACTGGTCAAATATGGTTACTGCTGTTTTGGAGGCTGGGCCTCTCTTACATTGGAAGACATGGTGAAAGGAGGAGGCTAAAACAATAGAACAAAGAAGCGGGGCCAGAGGCATAGAAGTCTCCCAAGACCAACTTCTTGGGGAGGGAGATTATGTTTATGTAAAAAGGCAATCACAATATGATGAGTACACCTGGATTTATGCTGAATGGCAGCCTTGAATGCATGGAATAGAATTAAAGGAATAGGGAAAAAACTGAATCCTTACAAAAGTGATTCCAGGGCCAAAAGAAACCTTTACAGACTTTTTGCAGACATTAACTGCAGCAGTAAACAGAATAGTACTAGACTCAGAAGCTAGGTAAATAGCAATTGATTCTCTGGCTTTAGAAAATGCTAACTCACGATGTAAAAAAATACTTAGACCACTAAAAGCAAGATCAGCACCTTTGAAGGACTGGATTCACAATACAATTAACTTAGAGCCTTATAACTGTGATGATAGATGGGTAGAAGAGGTTATTTCTAGAGGTTTAAAGAAAAATCAAAATATTAAATATTACAATTGTGGAAGGCAAGGTCACATAAACAGAGACTGTAATGACAGCATTCCCAGAAACAATGTCTTTGTTACTAATAATCTCAAGAAAATTCCCTTCTCTTCTGGAGTATGTAGATGGTGTGACAAAACGAAGGTATTGGACTAATGAGTGCAAGTCAACAAGGGACAAGGTAACTTTTTGCCTTTGGGAAATGCACTGAGTGGGATTTCAAAAGCTCCCACAACCCCATATGAAATCCAGTTCAGTCTTATCCTGCCATCATGGAGGAAACACCTTCCCAGAGCAATTACAGAAACTAAAGCTTATTCTAAAACACCATATTGCTCTGGACAATAAAAAATACTATAGAAAAGAAAACAAAAAAATCAGGAATAAAAATAATGCAAATATTTTGGCAAACTTCTATAAATGTAAAAAGGCCAAAGTTAAAAATATGAATAATGTTATCACTGAAGGTTTGGTAGACACCAAGATGGATATAACAATAATTTCACCAGAATCTTAGCATCCAAATTGGCCCCTTCAGGAGGTAAATGTCTAGGTTTTAGGAACTGTTATCCTAGATAAAATAGAGTGAAAGATAGCTTAAATGTATAGGACCAGAAGGACAGAGAGGAAAGTTAAAGCCATATGTTGCTAAAATTGATAGGAATTTATGGGGACAAGACTTACAACAACTATGCAATATTCAGATTAACATTCCTCCAATCTCAGAAATGAACTATTAACTAATATATGTTTCTGGGGAAAACATTAGAAGGTATTATGAGAAATAGTCACCAAACATTTAAATTGTACAAAAATAAGTCACAACAGCTGCTGATCTTGCAACGGTACCTACAGCACTACCTTTAAAATGGCTAACAGATAAGCCTATATTAGCTTCAGCAATGGCCTTTAACAAAAGAGAAATTGCAGGCCTTAGAACAGCTGGTACAAGAGCAGTTAAATTCTCAGCATATTGAAGAATCAACCAGCCCTTGGAATTCTCCTATATTTGTTATCAAAAAGAAATCTGGAAACTGGAGAATGGTAATAGATCTAAGTCTAAGAGTGGTAAACAAGGAGATCTGGCCAATGGGCTTTCTACAATCTGGGATTCCCTTGTCTTCTCTGTTACCTAAAGAATGGCCTATTATAGTTTAAAAGATTGTTTCTTTACAATACCCCTACAAGAACAGGACAAGGAAAATTTGCCTTTACAGTACCCACTAATAATAATTCTTGGCATATAAAAAGGTATCAATGAAGGGTTTTCCCATAGGGAATGTTAAATGGCCCCACTCCATGCCAATATTTTGTACAAACACCATTAGAAGTGATATGTAACAAATTTCCACAATCTATCATTTACCATTACATGGATGACATCTTGTTGGCTGACGCAAATATAGATACGTTAGAAAAAAATGTTTGAAGAAGTAAAAAAAAATTGCCTGCTTGGGGATTACAAATTACTCTTTAAAAATACAAAGAGGAAATTCCACTAATTATTTAGGATATAAAATAGGTCAACAAAAAAATTAGACCTCCAAAGTTGCAAATCAAGAGAGATAAGACTGCAGACTCTTAATGAGTTTCAATGATTTATAGGAGATATTTCCAATTTATGGACCAGTTCTGAATTAAAAAATGATGAACTGGATAATTTGTGAATTGTTAACTGAAGCTGAGAGAGAACTGGGTTTGGTGGAAAAGAAATTACAGGATGCACATGTGGATTGTGTGGATCCAGACCTTAATTGCATTCTGGTTATCTTACACTCTAAGCATTCTTCTACATGAATTTTAATGCAAAGGGAAAATACTTTATTGGAATGGATACTTCTATCACAAAAACTGAGTAAGAAATTAAAGACATATGTGGAAAAAATTTCTGATTTGATTTTTAAAGGAAAATTAAGACTTCATCAATTTACAGAAATAGACCCAGCAGAAATTGTACTTTTAAATAATGAAGAAATTGACTAATTATGAGCAGAAAGTGAACCCTAGCAAAGAATTTGCAGTAATTTTTGGGAGAGATTAAACAAATATCCTCAAAGCAAAAGAATTACATTTATAAAGGAAACTGGATTATTCCTCATGTTGTACAGGGAACACTGTTAGGAAAAAGCTGAACAAAAAAGATTAGATTCAGAGCCCTTGTTAGAAAAAAAGAAAAAAAGGGGATAAAGATATGATAGAAGGGAAGGGTAGATTACCAAATCTACTTTTAAAAGCAATTACTCAAATTTTGTACATTGATACAAAGTTTATATTAATTTTGTTACTGTATAAATATTTCTATGCTTGTTCAAGGCATTGTATGTGTGTGTGTGTGTGTATATATATATATATATATATATATATATATTTCATCTAACAATGTAATACAAACTGCTAGTCCTTGAAAGTTACTATTACCAGCTAATCAGCATATAAAGAAATGCATGTTAGTAGATAGACATTTTAGTCATATTAGATATGTTTTCAAGGTCAAAGATATATTTTAGATGAGCAGGTACTCTTCAAATACTTCAGAGAGCTATATAATATGGCATTTATGATATTTTAATTAACATAGGTTCCTACTATTTTTATGTAAATGAGATATGTCTGTCCCTGGCAGCACAAACCCACTACAGAAAAGATAATGGGCATCGAAGTTGGCCTTCTTTGTGGCAAAAGCCACTGGACAGGAAAGTGCTTTTGCCTTCACTGCTGACAGTATGATGTCCAAAATAGACAAACAAGACACAGAAAAAAGAACTGCCAAACCTTGCCAGGACAAGGTAGGAAGGTCTTTGAGAAGATCCTGCTTCACAGAGAGGTGTGTCAGATATGCTAGGCCTGTAGGCTGAAGATGGATGCTTCAACAATGCAGAACTTTGGGTGACTGTTCAGGCAGCCAGCGGTTTTATTTTTTCACAATTTTTGGAAGCTGCTTGCTTGCATGTCTTGTTTACTTAGTTAATATTATTTCCTTCTTGGGCCTTTGAGGGAGTTGAAGATGAGATAGTCATGGTTTTCTAGTGACTATTTTAGAAAAGAAACTCATTTAGAGGTGGACTATATAAGTTTGAGAGACATCAAAGGATAGTTTTCAGTTAGTAATACAAGTTTGAAAGTGGTACAATCCTTTGGACTCACCAAAGTAGAATAATAGAATATTTTCTTTCAATTTTGCAATTGATAATAGACTGGACATTACTCATGTAATTGTTGTTTGTATATATTGTATAAAACTATTGTACCTATTGTATATAGTTTTTCTTATGTGAGTTATAAACTTTTTTATTTTTGACACAAAGGGGTATATGTGATATATTTTACATTTAATAATCACTTAGTAAGAGGCCAGAAATGAAAGGCTACACTAGTGAACATCATTTACATAAAATTTTCCAAGTAGGGATATCTTTTTGTTTTCTGAAGACAGGATCTACCTATATAACCCAGGCTGGCTTTGAATTAACAATGTACTTGTTTCAACCTCCATATCAGCTTCCCAATGGGGTTCTAAATACAATATAAGGGGCCTGAGAGATGACTCCATGGTTAAGATTACGAGGTGCTCTTGCAGAGGACCCTGGCTCAATTTCTAATATCTACAACTCCAGTTCCAGGGGAGTCAACATCCTCTTCTGGCCTCCATTGCTGTGAAATATTTAACTATGCAAACATGTGTTGCATGTGTTTAACTACGTAAAGATGATGTGTTTGTTGCATATGTTTCAATATGTAAAGACGTGTTGCTGTTTTACCTTGCCTGCCTAAGTAACTTGATTGATCTAATAAAAAGCTAAGTGGCCAATAGCAAAGGAGCAAGTATAGTTGGAATTTCTGGCCAGGGGGAGTAAGGAGGAGGAGGAATTTAGGCTCAGAAAGTAAGAAAGAGACTACAGGGAAATGGCAGGGGCCAGAAAGATAGACAAGGGAAAAGCAGGAAAGTATGATATACAGAATGAAAGGTAAAAATCCCCAAGGCGAAATGTAGATGAACAGAAACAAATTAAATTAAGTTTAAAAAGCTAATCAGACAAGCCTAAGCTAAGGCCAAGCATTCTGTGTCTTTATTTGGGAGCTGGTTGGGGACCCAAAGAAAATGCTAACTATACCCCATGAATTTCAGACATGGAAATAGTACATACATATATAAGTACACAAACACTCATATATCTTTTTTAAAGATTTTTTACAAATTAAATGTAATGCTAATACATATGCAAATTCAGATGAAATTGATGGCTTATTAAAATAATTTGCCAAAACACTGTTAAGAATGGAGCCAAAAATATTAAAATAATTATTTAAAATTTTCATTTTTCACTCTTTTTTTTTCAAAAAGGATTTTGATATATAGACCTGGCTCACTTGGCACTCACTATGTAGGCAGAATGGCTTTGAACTCTAACACTCCTCCTGTTTCCACTTCCTAAGTGAGGGAGTCCAGGCATGAAGTACTAGTCTCAGTTATGTATTACTGGTGAATGAATGGAGAGCTTCATGTATAATACTCAAGCACTCTACCAAACAAGGTTCCCAATCCCTAGCAATACACAGTATTTTTTTTTAATTGAAACCTATGACTCAGTTTTCTCCTTAAAGAAAATTCTGTATCTAATATGGCTTCACTACTGAATTTGAGCATGCATTAAAAATAAATAAATAAAACCAATTGTAAAACTCTTATGGAGAACTCAAAAAGTATGTTCCTTAATTCATCTTATAAAACTATCAAAATCTAACAAGAATACAAAATAATCTTGTTAATTCAAGGCAATCTTGCTCATAAACAAAGATCTAAAATTTCCAAGTACTATAAAATAAAAATGTTTTGTTGGCCCAGCTGGATTGTAAAGTTGATTTAGCAACTGACAATCAATAAATTTGATTTGAGGAACAAAATGATATGGTTATTTTACCAGGAAAAGAACCCGATACAATCCCACCACTCATAATATAAATGCTTACTGATCTAAGAACAGACCAAAACTTCCTTATTCTTAAAAAAGCCTAGGAAAACATTAAAAGCAACTATCTTACCACAGAAATGGTAAATGTTTTTCTTTGAGAAATGAAACAAATACTTACTTAATACTACTTCTATTCAGTTTTAGAGAATTAGCCAGTGCAGTAACACAAAAATTATATAAAACAATTTGAAAGGAAGAAATAAAATTTTCTTTATTATGAGATGATTAACTACCTAGTAAAAGATTCCAAAGATAAACAATAAAGGTGATGAAAGTTTAACACAATGGTTATATATAAGGTCAGCACAAAAATATAAACAAAATGAAGTCTACAAGGACTTACATACTGTAGCATAATATATCAAGTATCTAAAAACAAAGTTTTTGGAGAATATTATAAACATCATAGAGAAAAAAATAAATTGAGTAATGATCTATGTTCATGAAGTTGAAAACAAAGATGTCATTTCTCCACAAAATGTTCTTTAGGGTCCACACAATCGCGATCAAAGTACTAACAGACTGAGTATGCATATGCATGTCTGCCTATGTAACATGATACTAAAATTCATACAAATGTACAAAGGGCTGAGAACAGCCAAGAAGTTCTGAGAACAAGGTGGAAGAACTTGTTCTACTGACTATTGAGACTTACTATGAAGCTATCATAAACAAGACAATGGGGTGTCAGAACAAAGAGATACAAACAGAGCAGAGCACAGAAACTGAACCACAATACATATGCACATTGAATACTTCTCAGTGATATGGAAATCTGTGTGCTAGGACATCATGTTATCCATACCAAGAAAAGGACAGACAACAATTTCAGGTAATCACTGGATCTTTGTGTGAACACCAAAGCTGCAAAGCTTTCAGATGAGAGAAAACATCCTTATATCATGTGACAGGAAAAGACAATTTAAACTGCAATCTGTGTCTATATAAGGAGACATACTAATTATATTAAAAGTGAGAGCTTTTGTTTCTGAAAAACTCATGAAAAATGAAAGAACATATGACACAGTGGCAGAATGCACTTGTAACCAGCATGTAATGAAGAATTCCTACAAATGAGCAAGTGACAAGAGACAAGGTGTATATGACACTTCGTGAAGGAATTTAACCCGAGATTTATGAAAGCATAAACTTCTAACTAGAACATTTAGCTAAAATACTGACACTCTCCCTGAGATCTGAATAATAAAAAGTTTTTAAATATCTTTTGAAAGTGTGTTAAGCTGCGAGTGGTGGTGCTCATCTATAATTCCAGTACTGGGAAGGCAGAGGGAAGTAGAACTCTGTGAATTCCAGGCCAGCCAGAGCTACATAGTAACACCTTGTCTCAAAAGCAATAATAATAATAATAATAATAATAATAATAATAATAATAATAATAATAATAAATGCTCATAGTTCAAAAAAAGACTCTTACTCTTCCTGTAATCTTAACACTAAGAGAAATTATAATCAAGGAAAAACCTTATTCAAGATCTGCCTGTGCTAAGACCACCAAAACTCTCTCAAACACTGGTACTTCAACAATATCCATCATAATAAACAGTGATATATTCATACAAGGAAGTATATAATAATGAGACTAGTCTACAACTGTACATGGATTCCTTTAACATTCACTATTTTACTCCAAAGAAATCAGACAGAAAGAATACAACCCGATTCCACTCATATAAAATACAAAGGTAAGCAAATTAATCTGTGGAGGTAAAAGTAAAGGAAATGGCAGGTGGTATGCTCAGGTAGACAATACTTCACAGTTGTTTATGATATACGATACAGGATGATACACAAATGTGTGCTTGATATATCGAAATTCAGTGAGTTTTTCACTAGGGATAGTGTGTACTTTGTATTAAAGCCAGATAAAAAGTCTTTTAGTTCTTTTTTTTTAAGTGTTGAAGGAATATATTTTTCAAACCTAGCTAGGGATTATGAAAGCAAAAACTCTTTAAGTGCTTCAGATCAAAGTACAAAATTCTAATAACTATCAAGAGTGATATGTTAATAAACAAAAATATTCACACAGGTGTTAAAGTGACTCTCAGTGTTAACTGGAAATTATGTGAATCCAACAAGATAAATTGACTTCTGTCTAGTTACAGTGACGAACATTGACTCATAAAGATCTACAACTATCTTGTAGTTTTCTGTTAAGAGTATTTTTTTTAATCTTGCAAGTTAATGGACTGACATATCTAGCCAAATCCCCTAATTTTACAAAACAAAAAACAAAAAACAAAAGAACACCTTAAAGTTAGATAATTTGTACACAGTGGTAAAAAGAAAAGATATGAGTAAGTATAAACAACTGCAATTATGGAATTACATTCACCTCTACCCAATTGGCTAAAGTCTAAGGATTTCCACATACTAAGAGAATTCACTAGGAATGTCTCTCAATGTACACCATATTCATTTGAAACAATTTCATCCAATCAACCCAAAATTATTTTCTCTGCTAACCATGACAAATAGCCAAGTTAGTTCTGTGGCAGAAAAGATAAGACTTTCTAAAGTAAAGTCTGTGATGTGCACCCTACCAGATAACTTTCTGTTTACACTATGACAACTTTGACATCAAGTTTAAAGAATGTATGAAAATTCAGACTACTAGAATCTCCACATATGGCATCTTTGAAAAAAAAAAGTTTTAAAAAATCAATTATAGCCACAAATTGAAACCAAGGTTTTCTAAAAAGTTCACATAAACAATCAAACATATTACCTTACTTTTATTAAATGCTTATACTAGTTTCTTATTAAATCATGATTTCTAAAAAGTTAAATTCTTCAGTTCATTCAATTTACATCTATGTTCACAACTAAGCATGCTTATGATTTTAAAAGAATTACCTTGTCACTCTGAAGCTAAAATGATCAAACATCAGCAATATTAATAGTCCATTTAATCTTGTGGAAATAATTTTAAAGTATAAAACTTAGTTTCAACTACAAACCTAACGAGGTTCTTTTCACTACCACTGGATCCTCATCTTTTATTTCAAACCACAAAGTTCAGTGACAAGATGAAGCTATGGCTTTGTTAGCCAAAGAGGAAACATCTGGCCTTTCAGGACTTGTATAAAACTGAAGAATAAATCATAAAATGGTTTTATAGAAACAATTTTTTAAACTAACAAAATGAAGATATCAATGATATAACGGCAAATAATTAAAAATGGGGCCACTGAAATGGTTCAGTGGGTAAAAGTACTTCCACTATGCCTGATGATCTTAATTCAATCTTAGGGACTCACATATGGAAGGAGTAAGAAGTCTCATTTATTGTCCTGTGATCTCTACACTACAAAAATGTTGTAATGCATGCACGCATAAACACACACACACACAAATAAATGTATGTAAAACATTTAACCAACTTAATGACTAAATGCAATGTATCTTGAAACAGAAAAACCGTAGTAGTAGAGGAATACATGATAAAAATGGAAGTTTTCAAATTGGGGAATGTTGTCTTTGTTTTGACAAATGTAACAGAATTGGATATAGAATATATGAGACATTTATACTATCTGCAATTTCAATTTCATTTTTTTTACACAACCCAATCCCTCATCCCCTTCTCCCAATTTACCCAGGAGATCTCAACTATCTCTCCTTCTCAGGGAAATCCATATGTCCCTCTTAGGGCCCTCCTTGCTACCTAGCTTTTCTAGGGCTGGGGATTGTAGCATGGTTATCCTTTATCTCTGCAATTGAAAGTCTAAAGTTGTTGCAAAGCAAAAAAAAAAAAAAAAAAAAAAAGGCTTTGCAAAGGGTACTAGAAACTAAGAAATTTATGCCTTATTAGACACAAGAACTTTCTACATTCGTGTAAGGCCTCAATAGAGGGTGAGGTGTGGCTATATAACAGACTTTTAAAATATTTCAATGTATTTATTTATTATTGGATGGAAGTGTGCATGCCAGAGCATTCTTGTGAAGGTCAGAAACCCACTTTGTATAACTGGCTCTTCCACCTTTACATGGGTCTGGAGACTCAAACTCAGATGGTCAGGCTTGCACGGCAAGAGCTTCTACCTACTAAATTAGTTACCTTGCTAGTCTGTCACCCAGCTCTATGTGGTTTGAAATTTGAACTCAGGTCCTGACACTGGTACAGTAAATGCTTTACCTACTGAGCCATCTGACCAGTTCATACTGGTTTGTTTGTTTGTTTTGCTTTAAATAGAATCTCCCTCTAGTCCAGGCTAGCTTGGGACTCCAACAGAATCTCTTTTTTATTTGTGCAAGAGAGAAAGCCATACCATTCCATGTGTACCATAAAACATTTAAAATATTGCGTGAGATTCCTGGCTATTAGATAAGGAAGGAAAAGGATATATAAAGCACTACTTTGCTATAGACAGGTGCTGAGATGCAGTTGAGGTGATCTGGTCCTTTATAAAACCAGCCATTAGAAGTGGGGTGAGGTGGCAATAGGTGGAAATCTAACAAAAAGCTCCCAGAAAGAACTATTTATATGCTAGTTATTTTCATAACATTATACAATCAAACCCAAAATGCCATAACAAAATAAAACTCATCCCAATTTGGATAAAAATAAAAACTCTAAAACTATTCCTCTGTGGAAAGACAAGAATCCTTTTAGGTGGGAGAAAAGAATCCTTTTTAGGTGGGAAAGAAGAATCTTATTTAAAATACACCAGAGATAGGCAATAGACAACCAAGTATAGCAAAGTATTCTAGACATTCTAAAACAGTAAAGCTTAAGAAAGATGAGTATATAACATTTCTTACAAATCTACCTTCAAGCAAGATAAAGTTTTATACATTTTACCCATTACCAATATACTTCATCTTTCCACAAACCTTGGGAAAGTGCTTTTTTACATATACTGTACAGATGAGAAGTTCTGTTAGTAGTGGAACAGAGACTGAAGGCAGGCATTCTGGATGCACAGACCATGGTTAAACACTTTACTTGGCAGTACAGTCTTTTGAGAAAAACAAGCCTGAAAAATATTGCTCTTGTTACTACCCTGTCCTAAACCTCCACCAGAAAAGAAAGGTTTTCCTCAAGGCATAGTGAGTCTTTGCTGTTCATGCAGAAGGAGGAGCCTACTGTCTTTTTGACAATGTTATATTCATAGCCGTTAAGTACCTGATGTTCTGCCTGGATGTTTTTGCTGATACACTGTCACAGACAATGTTATTTTCTACAGTATTATCAATATCCAAATTCAGATACACTGAACTAGTCTGAGGAGCAGAACACCATAAACAATTCTTCCTGTGGGAAAGTGGTGTATATTTCAATTTAAAAAGTTTGTACAGACCTTATAGAAATTGAGGCTCCTCTCTATGGACCCTAGCTTTAGAGATGCAAATATTACTAAATTTTAACAAAGAAACTTAAGTTTCTTAATCCTATTTTACTCATACATCAAAGAGGCATAGTTCTTTATACTTACCATGATAGACATAGAGATATAGGAAAGTTTAATATTCTATGGGTTTTCTGAGCTATGACCAATTGTGGGTGAATTTGGCAGTTATTACACATTTAGGCTCCCTCCATACACTTTGACTTTAAATGTTACTATCAAGGAAGTGAAGACATCTTTTACAGCTACTCCCATCACAATATAAAGGATATCATCTTGGAAGAAAGCTCAAGTAATAATGGCAATCGTAATGTTAGTAACGAAAACAATTCTTTTGTGCACTTACCACTGCTAGTCATGCTTTAAATATAATATATCCTTTGGCCCATTAATCCTCATGAGGTAAATACCACATTATCCTCATTTCAAACTGAAGAAACGGGTCAGAGATTAAGCAATTTGCCCTAAAACACAGAGCTAGTTGTGTCAAAAGGTCTAGTTGTTTGAGAATTTTGCCCACAGAAATTCTTTTAACTATCATACCCTGCATGTAATTAGAGAATTTGGTAAACTTAAAATGAACAGAGAGTACAAATGGAGATTCAGTTTTCATAGAAGAATGGCCTGGAGCAACCCTTAATGCCTTATCTCACCTTTTATTGGGACTACTTCCTTCAAGCAAGCTAAAATTAATACATTTCTGGAGAACAAATATAAAATATATTTGGCTTTGCTTTTATCACTTTGAAATCTCTCATTGAATTGTCTGAATATAACAACCACTTACAGCACACATCACAACAGATTAGTAAACCTTTATTTTAAAATATTCAGGTAAAATGCACTGCCCACATTTACTACCAAGTAAACTAGAGTAAAGAACAGCCAAGTGGCCAGTAGCTTTGAAAAGTTTCAAAATATTAGCAAGAAATAGTGTGAACAAGATATTCTTCTCATGACAAACTAGTTCTATATCATCTGCTTTAAGAACAAACCTGAGATGAAACAAATACACAACTTATTTCAAACACTGTACCAAAATTCAGAAAATTTTCATTGACAACCTAAAAGACCTGATCAGGGCTAGAAAGATGGCTTGGTTGTAAAAACACAAGCTGCTCTTCCAGGAGACCCAAGTTAAATTCCCAGGCCCCACAAGACATCTAACTTTCTGTAACGCTAGTCCAAGAGGATCCAATGTCCACTTCTTGTCAACTTGGGCAGGTGGTGCACAGACTACACGCTGTCAAAACACTCATATGCATAAATATTTTTAAAAACTATAGACTTTATTATCATTATCACTGCTGGAAAGATGGCTTGATGGTTGAAAGCAATGTCTTTTCTTCCAGAGGACCCAGGTTTAATTTCCAACATAGGCACAGTGTAACTCAGGACTGTTTGTAACTTATGCATGTAATGCACAGACATATGCAGACAAAAACCAATACACATTAAATAAATGTTTTAAAAATCTTTCTCAGTTTATTTACTAGAAAAGCCATCTTATCAGCATAACTAGACTAAATTTGTAAAGTCAAAGGTGAGTTACATACAATTTACACTAAGTAACAAATCAATTTCTGGGACTAATTTTTATTAGTTTTTTAAGGTTTTCATACAATGTGTTTTAATCATATTCACTTTCCTTCTACCAATTCTTCCCAGATTTCCCATCCTTCCCAACTCCGTGTTCTTTCAAAAAAAATCAAAACAAATTTGTGCTCATCAAATATTCTTGGATGTATGGCTTTCCACTGGTGTGGTCAGCTTACCAGAGTCCAACTCTCCTTTTCCAAACAGCTAATAACTGCCAATAACTCTTATGCCCAATTCACCTCCCTAAACTGGGAATTGATCTGTCTTGGTGAACAAACATTGTGCATCGAGTAACAACCCCTTTAAGTTCATATGTACAGCTGTCTTGCTGTGTTTTTAAAATCATCTAGCTGAACTTCAGACACGGGCTTCACAGGAAACAAAGGTCAATGTGCTACATTTCTAAACCAATCCATGAAAGCCTAAACATCCATAAGGTAACAGAAGTACACAAAACACCAAGTTCTGTGGGCAAAGGTTCTATGGGAAAATCCATTTAGCATTCCAACTCAGTACCAAACCAACTAACACTGCCCTATTAAGTTCTGGAAGTAGAAGGAAGTCTTCCCTCACTAAGAAAAGAGTCTGAGTTTCCTTAAGATCTGATCAAAGAAGAGTAGGAGAAAGGACATGAAAAAAGGACAAAACTCAGAGGTGGGGGGGTAGAGAGGAGAGATCAGAGATAAAGAAGGCAAACTAGTAAGGAGGACAGAAGCTGAGACAACAACTGAAAGAAAGGACTATAATGTATGAGACTGAGGTGGGTAATGAAGAGGATGAGGGAACAGTGCCCACTTCTGCATCATAGTAGCTTCTACAAACTTAGCTTCTTGACTCTTGAGGAGAAGAGAGAAGAGAAACCACAACAAGAGTCTGGACACTGCCTCCCTTGCTCTGTTATTCTCATTTTCCTTTTGAAAACACAATCTGGTGGGCCATGGTGTCTTAAGTGCATTGCTCTTGATCTGCTAGGGCAAAAAATTTAGACCAGGGGGATGGACTTAAAAGCTTTGGGACCCTTTTCACTCTTCATGCACGTGGTAAAAGACTCCAGAGTCAACTGAGAACTAAAGGAAAGATCCAAGTAGGGGAAGGAACAGCCATCAAGAGAGGAAAAAATCTAAGCTGAGAAATTTGAAGCAGGAAGAAAATTGAAAGTTTGGAGAGTTGAATAGTAAGCTAATGGAGATCTCAATTAATTAAACTATTAAAAAACTCTTTAAAAATCAGGGTTCAGTTAGAGAGTTCCAAGTATTTCATTCCACCTATTTCACTTTTAGAAAAATAAATACTTATGGTTATGGTATTAATATGCTAAAAGTATTATATATACAATTTTCTAGTGTACTTTTTAATATAGTTATCATATAAATCATGATTTCTGTTTATTTGGTAGGTTTTATCATTTATCAATATTTTCTACTCTAATAAGCCAAATACTAGGGGTACTTCCTTCCCAAGTAATGTATATTTAACTCTTTCTTGAGATTACAACTATAATTAAAAACTTGCTCCTTCAGCCCAAAGATTATCCAACAAGATTGCAAGATGTTATCTAAAACAGCCCCACACTCCATAAAACACATAGCCAGATATAAACTGAGTAACACAGAAATCCCTTTTCCATATCCACGAGACAGTGCTGTTCCACTCCTAAAACAATTTACATCTTTAAAAATGGAGCAGTAAACCCTGAACTGCATAACATTTCTAGAATTTCCAGTCAAAGATAATTAGCTACATGGTCTGACCAAATGACCTGCTAGAGGAAGAGCACCACTTAGGTGTCATCTTCCTCCCTACCCCACCCCCAACTTGTCTGGCTGTTCTTCCAGTTGAACTCTACCCAGATGTGGGGCCTCTCTCTTGAACAGAGATAAAAGCTAGGACTAGAATCTCAACAGCACATCAGAAATCCAACAGCAGAGACCAGTGGGAGCCAAAAGTAATGCCTTCACTGACCTGACACCTCTGTAAAATGTCCCCGTGATTTCACCAACAGCTCAGACACTCACTGTGTTCTGGAATATCTAAAATCTGTCTACCCTAGGCCCATTAGAGATGATGTTGCTTGACTTGGCCCTATTTTCTGTAAAACACATTCTAACTCTAAAGCTTAACTACATGAAAAGAAAAAAAGCACAACTGCCTAACAAGCACTGTACTAAGGTCTAAGAAGGTAGCTGTGTGCATGTTACCATAAAACTACTATAAAGCAAATTGAGGCCCCTATAAATAGCTCCTATTTTACTTTGGTACAGCAATTTTAAATGATTCAAGACCAGAGGAAATAAAACACAAACTCTCTGAAGTATCCTGGGTATGCTGAAACAAAAAGAAGTTACCAAAACCATGAGTTTCAGGTAAAGGTCACTACTAGCTATTTGGAATCTTTACACATCAGCTCAATCCATACCTCTATCTAGAAAGTGAATACATCCCAAATGAAAAACATACCAGAAATTATCTTTTGTTAGGGCTAGATGTCAATCTTCAACATTGAATGGTTACTTTACAACACAAATTTCCATTTTCGATAAATTTGAGTCTGCACATAAATACATACAGAACATGTAGAAAGAACACATTCTCTAAAATCAGACACATATGAATCTGAATAACAGTTTGCTCACTATATAATCTCAGCTATATAAAGCTACAGAAGAATACTGGAGGTGTATGTTGTTATCTGTGTAACAGGAACACTGTCTTTAGCATAGAGAAATTATAAGGATTAAAATGGACACTGCCCACCAAGTCCAGTGACTGTGCGTGCGTGCGTGCGTGTGTGTGTGTGTGTGTGTGTGTGTGTGTGTGTGTGTGTGTGTGTTCAATGTTAGCTCAGTTTTCTCGTACAGGGTGGTCTATAATTAAAGGAAAAAATGTGTCAAATGAAAAGAAGAAAATTCAAGGTGATTGAACATTATGCTGTCAGATGTAACCATGGTAATTGTATGTTTAATATCTATCTTCACTAAAGTCAACTTCGTCTGGATAAGCTAGTTCTAGGCCATGGGGGAAGGAGACCTCTAGATTTGTAAAAATTCATATAACACACTGATTTAAAACTGTTTGTGTAGAATTTAAAGAGTACTTACATTTTTCCAGAGTTTATTGAAAAGAGGGAGGAAATTACCATAAGAGATGATGTACTTTGTAACTGAATTATACAGCTAAACTTCCATTGTAAAAAAAAAAAAACAAAACAAAACTTCTTGATCATGTTTGCTTTTTATGCATGTTCTTTTATAGTCCTACAAATCATTCTTAAAGCAAAAAGGAAACTTTCCCTCCCTCCATGCAAGAGTACACAGCAAGCTCAGCTCATCAAGTTGTTCTTTTACACTACTCATTCTTTTCCTTTTACAAACTCGTAAGTAAATATATTATATGGTAAAAAATGACAAATGTTACTGAAGAACACAACTGAAGAGCCTGCCTTGTCAGGAATTTTTCCCAAAAGAAAAAAAATCTAAATGTTATGTTTCAGTACAGACAATGCTTTCTTTCTAGTAAGGCTCATCTAGAATATGAACTTTTGGTTCCGTATTTATGGTGCAGCTTACTTTCTACTTTACCTTGTCTACAGCTCACCTCTACCCATCCTACTTAATGCACTTTATAAGCAAACTATAAAACTCCAACTAGGAACAACTTTAATCTGTTGTTGGACCTCAAAGGGCGGTTTAATGTCATCTTTAAAAGAAGGCAATGTATTTGCTTTCCTCAACACCTGCTAACAATTATTTGCAAACCTCCTCCACAACAATCATTACTATTACTATGAACCTTGCTTGTGCACATGTCCCAACACCTTCAAGAGAACCAGCCTTAGTTCTGCAAACCCTAATCAGCAAACACCTTCCTGAGACTTGAAACCTGTTCACAGAGGTTGACTCTGCAGATGTCCAGGAACCCAGGAGGAAAGACATCACCCCCCTACACCCGAGGGTAGATGGCAATCACGCCCCCCCCCCCACCCTCCGCAGCCACTCCCTCTCCACTCGGCCTCGGGGCATTTGGGGCGTCCGGGCGGGCGCAGCCGCCACGACAGGCCCTGCGCAGACCTCCTGCAGTCCCGTACTTCCCCGTGCCTGCTAAGAGCCAAAGGCCGAGCCCAGCCCCCGAATACCCGCAGTTTCGCACACGCCCAATGTCTTGGGCGTAGGGTCACCAGGACGCCCCCAGGGCACCCCCAAAGTCCTGGCCTCGGGCAGGTGCCGGGCCATTCACCACCACTTACCGAGCCCCAACAGTCGCTCTAAGCTCCACTGCTTGGACCTCAGCCCTTTGCTGTCTCCCACGGGGGTCCGGGCGGGCACCGCCTCCCCGGCTGACCCCCCTTCAGTGCGCGCCGAGGGCAGATCCGGTGTGAGCCGCCGCTGCCGCCGCCCCCTTGCCTTCCTCCTCCCTCACAGCGTCCCTCCCACTGAGGCCCGCCTCGTATTTCCTGGATCCGGTCTGGGGAGAGCTTGGCAGAAGGACTGAGGGCTTCAGGGCTTCCGTCGGGCGCCGTCGCTCGCCAGACACAAAGATGGCGCCGCTCCGAGACTGTTGCGATCTCGCGAGGTTTTTCCTACAAGAACCAGAGGGCGGGGTCCCCACAGGAAAGTTGATAAATGAGCCTCCCACATCTGAAAAGCGCCTTACGTGAAGAAGCTACTGCGCCTGCGCAAGCCGTGGGGGCTGATACTTCTTAGAATTGCCCCTGAAGTGAATTTCTGATTCAGAGTTTTGCCAGTTTTCGCTAGAGGTGTGGGGTGGAGTAACTGAGAGTGAAACCCCGGTAAAAGGCTTGGCACAGTCTGGTGCCACAATGCGATCCTTCTCTTAAGACTTGGCATCCCACCTAAACTCCCAAGGTTAAAACACACAGGGTTGGGAACTGGAGGGATGGCTCAGCAGTTAAGACCACTCACAGGCTGTTCTTCCAGAGGACTCAGGTTCAATTGCTAACTCGTATGGCAGCTCGCAAGTCTTGTTCTTAGGGTATCTGACTCACAGCTTTACACCAGTGTACATAATGTAAATGATTTAATGCTCCTATGGCTTCTCACAAGTCTCTGTAACCCCTGTTCTTAGAGTATTTGACAGCTTTACAACAATGTACATAATATAAATGATTTAAATCAATGTTCATGATTAAAAAAAAACTACACAGTCACCCCCCAGGAGTCCCCTAGATCTGTGCTCCTCCCTGTGACACCTTTCTTCAGAAAGTCTCAGATACTCTTTCATTCTCCTGGTTCACTTTATTATGAGTGTCACCAGGTTTTTCACACAAATTCCCTTTCTATTTTTATTTTTTTTGTCTTTCACTTACTCAAATAAGTATTATTCTGTTTTCTATACACCCACTATTGAGTAAACAAAATGTTTCCACCACACCAAAAAAAGGGGGGGGGGTCTGAGATGGAGGAGGATGCGGGAAAAGTTTTGTGTTATAAATAAACAGGCATAGGATTCATAGATATGAAGAGAGTTGTCATATTTCAAAAGAAGAAAAAGAAATAGAAATAAAACTCCCATATGACCCTAGATATATCCCTCTTGAGTATATATACCCAAGGACTGTAAGCATACCAGAGACATACTTACACATTAACATCTACTGTAGAACTATTCACAATAGCCAAGATATTGGATCAACCAAGATGTCCATCGACAGATGAGTGGATAAAAATGTGGAATGTAGAAATGTTGGATTTTATTATGCTACAAAGAAAAATGTGATTATGTAGTTTTCAGGAAAATGGATGAAATTGAAGATCATGTTATTTGAAATAATCAGTTTAGAAAACAGACTGTATTTTCTCTTGTATGCAGAATCTAGACTTTTAAAGGGTATATGTGTTCATGTTGTACATAACATGAAAATAGAAGAAGAACTTTATGGGATGAAGGGGGCTAATTTTAAAGAGAACAGGAGGTGAGATATAATTGTAAGGAAAAAGAAGGATGAATATTACATGCTTTTGTATATAGAACCTAGATTTAAGTATATATGTGTGTATGTATAATGTGTACATGAT
Organism: Phyllotis vaccarum; assembly: GCA_033318265.1. Taxonomy (NCBI): domain Eukaryota; kingdom Metazoa; phylum Chordata; class Mammalia; order Rodentia; family Cricetidae; genus Phyllotis; species Phyllotis vaccarum. The sequence goes on from JARWLC010000013.1 coordinate 72,557,118, forward strand.
ATGTCTATGTGTGTGATATAACAATAGATGAAGGACTATGTAGGGTGAAAAGGGGGTAGAAAGGAATCATGAGTTAGAAGACAATTGTAAAGAAAAAATAAAGACAAATATTATGTTTTCTATTTCATATGCAGAACCTAGATTTAATGGCACACACACACATGCACACACACACACACACACACACACACACACACATGCACGCATCTATATATGTATTCATTTCGAAGAAGGAGACCAATAGAAGCAAGGAGATGAAACAATGGAAAGTAATGGGGCAGAGATTAACAAAGAACACTGAGAAACATGTAAAAGATATCATTAAAATCCCATTATTTTGTGCTCACTAAAATTTAATAACATTAAAAGAAAATATGCAGGAAATTCTTCAGGGTCATTACATATAAGTTAGTCCAGGAAACTAGTTGTCAAGAAACAAACCATCCTGGTTATTTCAACAAAAGCTTTAATATAAAAAGTTATTAAGCAGTTGAAAAGGCAGTGGAGCTCAGTGTTCCTTCCACAGAGGTAGTATGTTGATTAATTCAATTTCTATCTTTACAAGACTTAGAATTACCTTTCTAAAGTATTTCTCAGCATATCTGTCAGTGGAACATTCTAGAGTGATTTAGCTGAAGAGGGAAGAGTCACCCTGAATGTAGATGATACCATTCCATGGACGGGGTTCTTGGGCAGAAGAAAAAAGTAGAAAATGACTGCTCAAAATGCAAAAGTTAATTGACTGCGGGGTGCCCATCCTTAATTAATACATTTACAACACACCCTCTACACTTAAGGCTCAGGAAACATTAACATCCAGGAAGAAGGGTTAAAAATATTTTAAGAGCCAGAGGATCAGAACATCTGTTGGGAGGACAACTGTTGGAAGATAGCCTCTTCTAAAAAAAAAAAAAAAAGATGCAAAGTGTAGGTATGAAGAAAAGGTGAATCTGGAAAGAGTGTTAAGGAGGAGTAGGATATCATGAATATGATAAATCAAGATACATTGTGTGAAATTAAAGAATTAATAAAATATATATTATCAAAACATTTCAAGTAGAAAGCAAGCTAAGCATCAGCATTTATCTGTTTCCTTTCTGGATTTAACATGATTAACTACCTCATACTTATACTCCCACAACTAAAACTGCTCTTGACACCATGCCTTCCTGATAGGGATAGATTGTACCCTGAAACTGTGACCCACAACAAACCTTTCCTACTTTTAAGTTGTTTTGCCAAGTTATGTTGTCAAATTACAAGAAAACTACCTAATGTGGGTAGGAACTGCAGGAAGTAGATAGAATGTATAATATGAAAGGGAAAGGGGGTTGGGATAATTAGAAGAGGACTTGTATCAAACTTCTGAGGAGAGGGCAGCTTTCCCTGGTGATGTAGTCTCTGAGGAAAATATCTGATACTGCATTTGCATGTGCTGGAAACTGCAAACTAGATCCAACTGCAGCTAGGGAAAGGAACCATCACTGTCTTTCTATCCTTCTAAAATCTTCCAAGTTCCCTTCGGTCTGATGAAAATGAGATGTGGACCATAGCTGAACTTGCTCCATATCTTCCAGCATTAAGAGCCACTTACTTGTTTTGGAAGCTGTGTGTGTTCAGAAAAGGAAGAAGTCTTACATACTGCACACGCTGAAAACTGCAGTGCTAAATACATTTGCAGAAAAACTGCTTCAAGATTTGAGTTTCATGACAACTTACAAATCTGTGAGTAAGAAGTAAATGTTTACAGTGGTATGGTATGATACCGAACCTTTTCCTTTTTACATATCAAAGGTGTACTGATACAGCAGTTCTGCTCCAAGGTAAACTGAGGTGGGCCTCATTCTGTCTTCTTACACTACCATCCCTTGATGATTATTATCTAAAGTAGCTCAGCACTGTATTACAGTTTAGTCATCAGGGGTGTGAAAAATATTCATTTCTATTAAGAGCATGACCCAGAAGTTATAGACATCATTTACACCCACAACTAAGAGGTTAATTATCTTGTTATATCTACAGGCAAGAGACAAGGTGAATAAATGCCACCAAATAATCCTGTACATAGCTAAAATTTCTATAATATCAGAAAAGAGTTGTTGTTGGGGAGGAGGGAGAAATAGCTGTCCATTACCTGAAATAATCAACCCAGAATTTGATTTAAAGTTGTATCTTAGAACTGGAAAAATGGTCCAGTGTGTGAGAGCTTCTGCTGCTCTTGTAGAGGACCCCAGTTTATTTCCCAGCTTGCACATCAGGCATTACAGCACCACCTATGATTCTAGCTCCAGGAGATCTCATATTGTCTTCTGGCCTCCATGGACACTTCACACACATAACATATATTTACATGAACACACACCCACATGGATGAAAAAACATCTTTAAAGTTGTATCTTACCCCTTTCCCTGTGGGATCTTGCCACCAGTGAGAAGCTTGAAAGCAAGAAAACAGGGAAATCCCTTTATTTCTTTCTGTCCCTTGTGTTTCCATTTCATTCCCTACCCCACCCCAAGTCTTGCTACTCTTAGCTGCATCTTCAGGAGCAAAGAGGGTAAGAATGGAGTTGGCCCAGTTATCACTTCACTGATACTGACTTAAGATGGCCTTGTCTGGACACAGAAAATGCTTAAAACTTATTCTTTCTTTCAGATTTGTTTTTATTTCTTTGTAGCCTTTCACTAGGAAGCTTCTTCGGTACATCCCGGGACATGAGTGGTGCTTTTGTCTCTGCCAGGCCTCTCTTCTCAGCTCCTAGTGCCCTTGACTTCTTATCACTACTCTAAGTTCTCTCATAATAGGCAGTGCTTTCTGTATAACTGTGATGCAAGTGCTGGTGCTCTCACTGCCAAGCATAGCTCTTCAGGACCCTTTTCACCACACAGTTCTTAGTTATGAACTCATTTGCTCTTCTGTCTCTGTCCCCACTTCCTATAGAATATCCACAGCTTCCTACTGCCAGGAACCCTTAGCCATTAATAGATCCTAAAGCATGACCCAAGCAAAGCCTCAATATTTTTATTTTTTTCCTTCTGAAACACTCATCTGATTCATGGGAAATTGATATATCCTTGTTATGCTGAACGACAAACGGGTTGCCCTGTTGTTGTTCCATTAAGATTCCTACCTTCATGATTCTCATGACGCAAGCAGCTGTGTCTATATTGATTCAGGCCTCCAAATTCCAAAGACATGTGGCAAGGTCTCCCTGAAGCTCATCAGGTATGACCTACAGATATCTATAGTTCAGTAAAAAAGCAGCTGGTGGGTGATACATCTTGAAGACAGCTCTAATTCAGCTCAGAGGCCACCTTGTGTGGCCTTCTCTTCCCCTCAAAGAAAGAAAATCTGTAACATTCCTTCAAAAGTGATAGTTAGCACATATTTCCCTCGTAGCCTTCTCTTATTTAGGCTGGAGGAAGTGTATGAATGATAGTTACAAAACCAGTTTTGCCACCTCTCCCTGAGTCCTGTGAAAAAGAGCCTAGAATCCCTCTTTAAAATGGGAACAAATTTATCATGTATTTTCTTTGCCTGTATCAGATACATCTTATGTTTAGGTATTGTTTGCCATACCTGTTGTACCCATGTAACAAACCACTTCAAAACATAATACTTTACAAATAAATATTTCATTTGATGGATTATACAGTAGGTAGCAAATTGGAGTGGATTCAAGTTAGCATTTATCTCAGCTGGTCTCAGAATTCACATGGTGACAAGAATGAAGTCTATTCATGAGACCAACACTATTTGATGTCCCCCAAACTCTCTGGGATATTGTATAAAAATAAAAAAAAATAGCTGTGGCTTTTGAATAGGCAATTTCATTAAGCTGTCTGCTTCTTAGTGATGGGGTTTGTGGTAAGAGCTATAGTTCTCATTGTCATGTAGTCCAGCAAACCCATTCATTTTAGGCAGTAGTTTGCACATATCATGTCAATATATGACTGTATTGTAAACTTTTGAATTGTTATGATGGTGGAGAAACTGTGGATGGAAGAACAACTCTTATTGACATTATGAATCAGTTCTGGAAAGAATGATGTGCTGTCAAATAGACATACACACCCTGTGGAAGGAATCCAAAGTAATTACTCTGCCAAGCTGGATGCTTTGTCTTCTTGAGAATGCTGCTGTGTTGTAGATTCAGTATCAGTCTCTAAGCCCCTAAGTGAGCCTTGGTGAGAGTGAATGCTTCCTTGGCCCACAGAATGACTGGATCCCATTTAAAAGATCTGTTGGCCATTCATTCTGTGATCATCTTGTGTAAGCCTAAAAAGGAACTTTGTCATGATGCCTGTCCTTGTCAGGCTGTTTGATGTTAGGGAATTTGAATTTGTGAGGCCAGTTGTTAATAGGTCGCTCCTGAAACTTTAGAGTTTATGGAATATTGCAATCCTCTGTAAGGGGAGAGCCTCATGGGAAGTTGAAATTGGGTGCATATCCATTTCTACTGAGGGAAGGTCAAATCTTTCTTCTTAGCTTTTTTTTTTTTTTTTTTTTTTTTTGCCTGCAGCCCAGATTAAGTTTTCAGGATCTCATTTAGATAGATCCTTTTATCTTAAAATATCATATTTTATTATGTTAATTTTATATTACAGAGACAGTTTGATGGACCTTTACTCTGTGACTTAGTAATGTTTAAAGGAGAAAGGAGTTCCCCATAATACAAAGTTTTTCCCATATTCTGTGAACTACTTTGCTTCTCACCTAACCCTTACTTAGTACCTCCTAATAAAAACAATTGTGGGTCAGACCCGTAACAACGAGACTTGGCAGGCAGCTGCAGGAGGACAATGAGATCAAGGTCAGCCTGTGTTACATATCCAGAATTGACCGCAATAAAACAAAACCAACCCCATACAGACAAACAAATGAACAAAGGGAGAAAAAGAGACAATTACAATGTCTTCTCTCAGCAGGATAGAAAAATTGAATGCTGTTTATTCTAATAGCTTTTTATCTTAACTAACTGTAATCATGAAAGTAGATCTGCCTAATACACTAAAAGAAGAATTGTATTATTAGTAAATAGATTGAAAGGATAGATAAGGAAGAAATGGAAATTTTGAATCATTCCACCCTTTCCACCTGTGGGCCAATAGTAGGATACAAACATTATATCACATCTCATTCTCTGACTTTGGAGTGAAATACCTGTTGGTATATAATGGATTAAAGTTCCTCTTGATATATGAAATTACTTATATTTATAATGGCTCTTTTTGAAATAAGCCAAAAAGTTGAGTTTGGGTTTCAAGCCACTTCCTGAACTGGATTGATAAAAGACATTGATTTCAGCAATTCCAGTTAAGAAACATAACACCTTTCATATCCCCCCCCCCCCCCCCCCCCGTTTCCATGCCATCACTCCTAGTTGTATATGTTCCCATTACATGGGTAAAGATCAATTCCTGCCATCACATCATAAGTGGGAATCCATCTCAGAATAGTTTGACTAAAGTTCAAATTCTTTTTCAAATAGACTAAACTTTCAAATACTTTTTTTTAAGTAGGTTGGACTTCTTTTCCTTGTATGAAGTCAAAGTTTAACTCATATTAGGAAGCCATTTGAGCAGCTGTTCTCTTCAACAGAACAAAGTAATTCCTAGTTTCCTTTTGGAAACACACATTTCAGCTAGAACACACCCCAATCTCCCTTAAATACATTCATTGTGGTATTTTCTCTCTTTATACTAGATAAGTTCAATAGTATTCTAAAATAATCTTCATTCCTAGGCCAACAGTTTTCCACTTCCTTAATTTCAAAGATGAAAGATTCACAAATTTCTTAAGACAATTTTTACTCTAATAGGACAGCAAGATAGACTTGCTATGGAGTCAGTGAGTGAATAATGGGATTAGGATACAAACACTGCTTTGGGAAAGGAAAGAAACAGGTAATGACCAGGTAGGTAGGTGAATTAGAAACGGTTCCTGTGAAGTAACTCACTACATCTTCATCCAACAGTAAATGACATGTGCAGTGTAAACTGTGGGTTTCCTCCAGGATCCCTGCCTCTGGTCAATGCTACTGTCCTTAACAACTAGTTTCTGAAAATTTATATCTTTGTCTCTCACTAGGAAATGCTTTCGCCTTCAAGGAACTTCCTCACAATGGTTTTGCACTGCCACAATGTATAGCCAATGGCCAATGACTGGCTCATATGGAAATAAAAAAAATCCAGGAGACTTTACCTTAATGTGGGATACTTGTGAAGTGTCATTCATCTTCAAGATCTATATAGTAGAGTCCATAGTTCTTGGTTGCAACTACATCATGGTTTAGTCTTTTTCTTTGTCCAGTCATGTCTCCCTACCATGTTACACATACATTTCTGAAGAAATTATATCACAATAAGCCTCCTGAATTCTTTTTATCTCAAATCTAATGCCAGAGAATTCAATCTAAAGTTCTAAAGCATACTTACAGTGAATGCTATGAGCTGAATGTTTCCTGACAAACTCACATGGAGTTTTATCATTTTAACAGTATCAAGAGATTGGATCGTTAAGAGATGAAGCCATGGAAGCTCAACCTCCATATCCCTAATGTGAGAATGGTTCATTTGGCAAAGGGTAGATGGACATAGAACATGCTGTCATATGTCTTTAATCCCAGCATTTGGAAGGCAGAAGCAAAAGAGCCACCCCAATTTTGAGGGCAGCCTTGTCTATATATTGAGTTCTCTGCCAGCCTGGATACCATTTCAAGCCTCTGTCTCAAAAATGGTGGGAACCTAATGCTTCCCCTTTTCACACCTTCCTGTATATGATAAGGAAGCAAGAAGCCCACACTAGATATTGGCTCTTCAATGTTAGCATAAGAAATAAAGTTATCCTCTTTTTATTACACTTATTTATTTATTGAGAGACAACTTGTAAGTGTTGGTTCTCTTCTTTCACTGTGTGATTCTCTGGGATTAAACTAGCCTTATAAGTACTGGCAGCAAGTAAGTTGAGGGCCATCTTAACAGCCCTAAATTTCCAATTTGCACATGGAGCTTAAGGTTCACCAAAAAAAACCTCTCTCAAATTAATTGTAACTCTAAAAAAGAAACAAAATTGACAAACATAAGAGGACACAGTAAATTTGGACACAGGTAAGATTTGAACCTCCCCCCTCAAATATCGCTTAAATCAATTATTTAAATATCAGTATTGCTTTAAAACTATTGTAACTGAAAGCTTCCACATTTCTGTCTTTGTGTGTGTATGTATGTCTTTGTCTCTCTCTCTATGTCTCTTTGTCTTTGTGTGTATATGTATATTTGTGTTAGTGTGTGTGTGTGTGTGTGTGTGTGTGTGTGAACATAGAATACAGTTGTTGACATTAGGTATTGTTCACTATCATGCTCCACTTTGAGACAGGTCCTCTCAGTGAAGGTGAAGTTCAAAGGTTTGACCTGGCAGTGAGCCCTGGGATCTGACTATCTGAACCCATCCTACAAATTCAAGGATTACAGATACACACTATTCCTGACCTAACTTGTACATGTGTGATGGGAATTTAAATTTTAAAATAAAGCACTTTACTCAGAGAACCATCTCCCCAGCCTCATATTCTTTATTGTGGGCAAGACTATAGTTAAACTCTTTAATTTGTATAAAAATGGTTTGTTTTAACTGCCTTCTTTTTCAGATGGTCTTTAGGTCTCTGTGAAGCAGTTTCCTTTTCATAGTAAACATGTAACAGTACAAAGAGGCATTTACAGATGAAAATTGAGGTTAAGAGAATTGCCCAAGGTAATAGGTAACTGGTCCAGCATAGAAGGGAATTTGGCTCTTTTGTTCCCCAGTGTAATTAGCTCCCTGCCAGGAATACCAGAAACAGTGAAAATCATTTACTTATAGCCTTAGGGATTCATTCATTGTTCAACAAACGTTCATAGAGCCAGGCTCTGAGGATACAGAAAAAAATAGGACAAAACCCCTGGCTTCAAGGTATTTCCAGTCTATTAGAAGAAAATGTCACATAAACAAATAAGCACAAAGAACGTTGGAAATGAAGCTATAGTTCAAGCATTTGGTGTTGTAGAAGCTATGAGTCTACAGGATGTGTTTGGGAGAGTGGAAGTAAGAAAAAGTTATAAGACAGATAGAGTTCTCTGGGGATATTTTTACATGTAAATTTGTGATAAAAATGAGTGATGAGTCAATGGTCCTGGCACATGCCTTTAATCCAAGCATTTGGGAGGCAGAGGTAGGCAAGTCTCTGTGAATTTGAAACCACTCTGGTCTACAGAGTGAGTTCCAGAACAGCCAATGTTACACAAAGAAACCCTGTCTCGAAAAACCTAAAAAAATTAAAAATGAGTCACGAAGCAAGAGAACCGGAGTTTGAGGCCAGGTAAGTCACATAGTAAGACCATGTCTCAAAAGAAGATTAAAAGAAAAAGAAATCACATGTTATACATGAAATAACAATCATGAAATAAAAAAAATATACGATTAGACCATCTCAAGGTTTGGAAACCTGAGGTGAATAAAAAATAAAGTGAGCTGAGGCCCAGAATTACCTGCTTTCTGCTTTCTGATCTGTTCAGATGAGAGGAGTCTCAGCTATACTCCATCTGCAATAAACTCCACAATGGCTTTCCTCCCATGAGTATTCTATGCCCTCCCATGAGTACTCTACATCCTCCCATGGATACTCTACATCCTCCCATGAGTACTCTACGTCTTCCCATGAGTACTCTACATCCTCCCATGAGTATTCTATGCCCTCCCATGAGTACTCTACATCCTCCCATGAGTATTCTATGCCCTCCCATGAGTACTCTACATCCTCCCATGAGTACTCTACATCCTCCCATGAGTACTCTACATCCTCCCATGAGTACTCTACATCCTCCCATGAGTACTCTACATCCTCCCATGAGTACTCTACATCCTCCCATGAGTACTCTACATCCTCCCATGAGTACTCTACATCCTCCCATGAGTACTCTACATCCTCACATGAGTATTCTATGCCCTCCCATGAGTACTCTACATCCTCACATGGATACTCTACATCCTCCCATGAGTACTCTACGTCTTCCCATGAGTACTCTACATCCTCCCATGAGTACTCTACGTCTTCCCATGAGTACTCTACATCCTCCCATGAGTACTCTACATCCTCCCATGAGTACTCTACATCCTCCCATGAGTACTCTACATCCTCCCATGAGTACTCTACATCCTCCCATGAGTACTCTACATCCTCCCATGAGTACTCTACGTCTTCCCATGAGTACTCTACGTCTTCCCATGAGTACTCTACATCCTCCCATGAGTACTCTACATCCTCCCATGAGTACTCTACATCCTCCCATGAGTACTCTACATCCTCCCATGAGTACTCTACGTCTTCCCATGAGTACTCACAATAACAACTTCACTCCCTAAATTTAAAGTTTATCCTTTTTCCAATTGAATCAAGAAAAATATAAAGCATTCAAAATAATACTCCTTTTTAGCAATTATGATTTTTTATTGATTACTAGACCTTATGCTCCTGATCAAAAACTGGTGATGGTACAAGATGTATTTTTAAATTCCTATTTTACAGTGCTTGGATTCATTATAAGCTCAGAGAGATGAGAAAGAACACTTAAGAGACAGCACATCACATGGATCTTCTTGAGCACAGAAAACACCTGACTTATGATGAATGATCATTTTACAATGTTTTGATGTCATAATACTGGGAAAACAATATTTGTTCAGGAGAAAGTGCACTTTATGCTTCAAGTTTTGATTTTTTTTTCCTGTACTAGAAACATAGGTTCTTATATTCTCTAGCAAATTGCTGAGCAGCAGCAATGCATATAACTTTCAGTCAACCACAGTATCATGAAGGGTGGAAATAGCTGATACTATATAGGGCTCTGTGTTGTAAGAGATTAGGTATAGTTAAATATTCTTTGACATAATATTTTACACTTGAAATTGGGATCATTGGGATGTGACTCTATCCTGTATGGAAACATAGCTATATTCTTTAGGCAGGGTATAATCCTGGGGCAATTTATAAACTGCACACATAGTTCTTTTGAACTAGGATAGGGCTAAGTATTAGTTTTACACTGGATCAGGAATCAAAAACCTAAACCTATTTCCAATTCTTTGACTGTCTCTGTGACCTTGGCCATATCTCTAAGTTATTTCATATTAAATGGGCATATGTCTTCATAGATCACCTTCCCTTAGATGAGTTCTGGACATCTTACAGGCTAACATACTCGTTGTTCTATGGTACATATCCATACTATCCTTTGAGTGTTTAATTTATTTTGGGAGTGTTGTGCACAATAATTTGAATTTAATAGATTGTTTTTAAATATCTTAAATACATTAGCTTTCCTAAATAAGCTAGAATTTAGTTGGAAACAATAATGAAAATACACAGATTGAGATTCTGGTAAGTTTACAAATGTTTTCATTCTGAGACCTCTTTTCTATACCTCCATTTTAAATTATGGAACACAAAAATAAAAGAGGCAGTAAATAAAATTTATTAGAAAGTGAATCAAAGTTAGTTACTATAGCAGATACCTATAAGTCCATAACTTTGGAAACGGAGGCAGAAAGACCTCAAGATTTATATTAAACTGTCCTACACAGAAAAAACGGTTTTTTTCAAATAATCAAAACTGGGGGCATATCTCTTTTTCTGTTTTATACTGTATATTTACAGCTAAAGAAAATTAAAAAGTTAAATCAACATTCGATCCTATAAGAGAGGCTTGAGCAATGTATAATACTCATTATATTAGATTGGTGTAGACCTATAATCTTGGGAGGCAGAAGCATAGGCAATGGCAGGAGAATTAGTGCAAATTTGATGTTAGTGTTATCTAAGACAATATCCAGGTCAGCCAGGGCTACATACGGAGGAGAACTTGTTTCAAAATAAATAAAAACTGCATAATTGGTTAGAAATTCATGAATAAAACATTGATTTATAGTAAAATTGTGTTGAGAACTAAGATGTTAAAACAAATTGTCTATAATTATACAATTGTGGCATATCTACTTTCCTAATTTCTTCAGTCAAAAATAAATAAGTAAGGGGACTTCATGACTGTAAGATCTTGACATAACACGTGTTACTCCACTGTTTTGCATAATTTTGTGATATCCCATTGACTAGAATTTATCCTGATGAGAAGATATAATTACAAAGCAGACATGGACATGAAGTTTAAGCTTAGGTGTATATTTAGCTTCTCAAAATTCAGTGAGTATGAAAGAGGCAAGCATATACTTGGAAAGAACTATTGGGTTTTGCTATTTGGCTGTTATGGCCATGCTAACAGCTATATGTATCCTTCTTTCTATACTTTTAATATACTGAGTCACCAAGGGATAGAACTCCAAAGTACAATCGTGTTACTATGTATTTCTCAATACAGGGCCTCTTAGTAAGGTAGGATTCTCTATATGATAGTCACATAGTTTTTTCTTAGTGATACTGAATTTTATTTTTTAAGGAAGCAGACACAATATTATGTTGGTGTAGAAATAAAGTAAAAAAGAACAAAACAATGATGGTGAAAAGAAAGAAGTAGAATGATTCAGAAGTCATTGACTTAGAATAATTATTAAGGCCTAATTGGCTTGGAAACACAAAAGCCCCTTGTCCAGTATTGTATTAAGTTCCTTAGTTATATATCTCTTCTGACAGCTCTTTGCTTTGTTTTTTTGCCCTCCAGATAGTTCATTGCCATTGATTACTAAGGTCACATCTGCACTGGGCTTTCTTTGGTGATTGCTCAGCTTTGACAAGTTATTTCCTGCTGAGCATTTATACAGGGCTAATACTGTTTTGGGAGGGAGCTCTAATCATCCCACAAATGTGCAGGCCAACTTCTGGTTTCTTTGCCTTTTGGATCCATTCTAATATAATACAATTCTGGTCTATTTGCTACTTGTCAGTTACATATAGAAGTAATCCCAGCCCAAGATCTATTCTAGGCAAATTCTCCTACTATGTCACCATCTCTGTGTTAGTTATTTTCTTTTCTAAAACTTAATAGCTGCTTTCTGAAGGTCTTCTTTAATGGGTCTGGCTGAGAAGTTAAAATCTCTGATATGACCTTTTCTGACCCTTACTCTCATTTAATGGTCAAGAAGGAAAGAGACTTGAGGAGCACTATTATCATTTCCTAAGGCATCCCTTTTTTAAGCCTTTATAAATTGATTCACTGTGGAGGCATAGCAAGCTATAGCAAGTAGTTGGTTTTTGCAATTACATGAGGCTCTGATATTGCAGGCCACAGGAAAAGGATGTACTCCTGACTGAACTATATACTCTTTCATTTAGTTTTGTTTGGCTAGCTATGACAAGAGTCCATCACTCTATAGGTTTTTGCCAGAACTAGCAAGATACAGCATATATTTCTCCAAATTTTTTAATCTATTTAAATTAACTCAGTACCGTGGCTTCTAATATTTGTGAGGTTTCTATCAAGATATTGCTGACTTTTTAATGCTAAACAGTGTAAAAATTTCTAATTCCTTGGGAAAAAGATAAAATGAATATTGGAGGAAAACTATCAGTCTGCCACAAATCATCTGATTCTTTATTCTACTCCATCCAGTGAGTCAGCAACTTGCAAAAGGCATTGGGCCAGTGAAATGGAAAACTGGCACACTCAGATTGCCATATTGTATGGTATGAAAGAACCCACTGTAAAAAGGAAATGCAGACAGCCTCCTCCACATGAAAAAATTATAACTAAATGTTTGCTAGTTTTGTATGACTCATATGGATGCCTAAAGATTATATTGTAACTAACAATGGAACTGAATTTATGGGTCTTGTCAAAAAACAAATGAAGAACTTGATTTTGAAAGTCAAGCAAAACATATGCTTACTTCACAACATAGAAAAATGATAAACCCGATGCACCATTATAACTTGTTAGTGTGCTTGTCAGATTAATGAAGTTACTTCTGAAATCACTTTACCTTCTCTTAGATATATCTAATGAATATTTGGAGTTTATAATTTTCCAAATTCTGCATGATGCTTCTTCTACTATTACATTAGAAGAAAAATCCTTTGAAGAACATAAAAAATTCATGATTGTTACAGATATTATCTTCTCTCTTCTCAGCATGCTCCTCTGCTTCATTATATGTAATTTCCTCGATGTTCATTTCTTCTGATAAATGTACTCCAGACTAATTCAGACTAATTTAGCTAAAGTGCTAAAGATACCTTCACTAGACTGTACTGTTAAAATACAAACTAAGTAGCAATTTGTATTTAAGAAGGGAAGCAGTGACCATCCTAAGCAGAAGTCTTAAAACAAAAGCAGCAGACTTTGAGGCATATGTGTTATTATGGTTATCTATAGTATTAGGAAATTTAGGGAGAGGTTGTTTATTTTGCTCACTGTTACATACCTGGCACCTGTAACACATATGATGGAGACTCAGTAGATATTGAGCAAGTTACTAACATTTCTTTTGTACTTTTTGTTTGATTGATTTTGTTTTGTTTTGTCGCTGTTGTTTGGTTGGTTGATGAGTTTTTTTTTTTTTTTGAAACAAATTCTCACTGTGTATCCCAGACTGACTTCAAAAGCACATTCTTGCTCCCTGGGATTAAAGCTATGAGTCATCATGCCTGGATTTTCATTTTAATAATCCTTAAATGCACTAAGAAACATTCAGCAAAAGAAATGAAAAGGATATTAGATTTTTTTAAAAGGCTAACAAGAAGACATAATAAGATTATATAATTTGTACTTTAAATACATGAAAGCTTCTATACTAGATAAAGATATTTAACCCTATTTACTGTCTCCAAATAGTCATACCAGGGGAAGAGAGGCAGAGCATAAATTGTGAGAACACAGTTATGTGATAGTATGTCTCTCAAAGAAGATGGTCAAGGAAAGACTGATCCAAATGACTGGAAACAGTACCAAAATATGTGTTCTTTATATAAAGAGCCTTTTAGTTCCAAAAGGTTGATAAGTGATTTCTATTTGTTCTAGTTTCATTCTGTTCCTGTGATAAAATACCAAAAGTAACCTGGCAAGGAAATTGTTTATTTGGCTTATACTTTCAGGTCACAACCCATCATTTAGGGACATCAGAGCAGGAACTTAAACAGAAAGTTAAATCAGATCTCAAGGAGGAATTCGGCTTCCTGGCTCACTTTCTGACTCATTCATGCTTAGCTAGTTGTTTTTAGACAGCTTAGGACCACCTGTTTAAGGAATGTTTCTGGCCAGCATGGCTTGTACCCTCCTATATGAGTCAATAATAAAGCCAATTCTCTGCAGGCATGGCCCCAGATGAAACTGATCTAGGCAATTCCTCAGTTGTCACTTCCTCTCTAGTATGACACTAAACTGTGTCAAGTTGACAACCAGGACTAACCAGGATACTGTTGTTATTTTGATTTTACAAATGTAGAAATGAATATTCAGAGATGTGAATTCCAAAGTCATTAGCTGTTGGTTGTAAAGGCAAGACCTGAAAGAATTTAGCGATAAAGACATTTTTAGTTTTTAGAAAAATCATCTTCTGTGGATAGTGCTTACTGTTAGCAAGGATTTGGTTTTGATCACAAGTTCTACGGAAAAACAAAACAAAACAAAACAAAAAAACCTTGTAGTTAGATTTTGTTTCATTAGCTTTAGTAATATTGGTACCAAGTCCAGAATTCTCCACCAGCAACATATATTACAGATTTCTGAAAAATATATTTTGTAGGAGTAAGTGCTTGTGCACCAAGTATTTGGACACCACTAAAGTTCATATTGGAAGAAATCACCTCCAATACTATGGTATTTGATGATGGGGCTTTGGATAAGATCATGAAAGTGAGGTATAATAGTAATAGTATTAAGAGGAGGAGGAGGAAGATCGGAGGAAAGAGGAAGAGAAAGAAGAAGTGAAAGTAGGGGGAGCAGGATGAGCAGAATCAAGAGAAGGGGAAGGAGGTGAAGAGAAGATGATTCCTTTCCATCCACACACTGAGTAAAGCCCATGTGAGAACATGATGGAGAGGTGGCTGTCTAAAATCCATGGAGAAAGTCCTGACCAGGAATTAAAATGACGGCCACTTTGATCTTCAACTTTCTAGTCCCAAACTGTGAAAAAAACCAAACAAACCATACTTCTGTTGCTTAGTATCTCAATATATGGAATTTTGTGATAACATACACCAATAAAGATATACTCTAAACTACTTTGGCCTCCTCACAGTGGGCATGTCAAATCAATGGAGGTGGATTCTGTCACTAGTGGATAGCAAACAGTGAACACTGTTTTCACCTGATGGTTTCAAAAGCCTTCTCTGTGCATCGTTTCTTGTTGTACATATAAATGAGACTCAGGGATAGATCTCTGAGAAAGTTGGAGATATTAGAGAAAGTAAACACCACAGTCAGATCTTACCCAGCTGTCTTCTAGCTTCCTCAGCCTGGCTTCTCCTGGCCTCTTTCTTCCCTGGATTTCTATACTCTCTGCCTTAAATACTCTCTCGGTTCAGTTAAGGCGTGGCCCCACCACTTCCTGCCTGGGAGCCTGGAATTCCTTCTGTAAACTAAAATGATCCTGAACTCAGTTTGGATTAAGGGCATAGGTCACCACTCCCAGGATACAGCTTGTGCTGGGATTAAAGGTGTGAATCACTACTCACTGATCCTCCTAGACTGACTGTGAGTAGATTCCCTCAGATATCTCTGAAACTTTTGGAGCTTTTATTAAAAACCCACAGTTTCTTCTAAGCCTGAGCCTGGTTTCTGCTCAAGTTTCTAGCAGGAAGTTACTTGGGTATAGGTCTTCATATTATAGTTCAGAAAATGTAAAGAAAAAGGGATATGATCTAACTTTTCATTGCTAGTTAGAGAAAAAGGTCAATAGGTAGATCTGAGTAAGAATCTCCAAGAGGTGAACAGGGACAAAGAAGAAGCCCTATGTCATACACAGAGTCAATAACCTTCTAGCCTGCCATGCAAGATAACTAATGCTCTTGATTTGATATCTTTTCTGATATTGAATTGTAACTTTTTTCCCAGGCATGATTTTAGGTGCATCCCATAAATTTTAATTTGCCATATTTTCACTTTTGAGCTCAAAATACTTTCCAATTTATCCTTTGGCTTCTTTGATCTATTATGTATTACTTGGAATTATGCTATTGGATGACTTTTTAGAGGAGGTCTTTTTTCTCATTGTTTTCTAACTCATTTCATTTTGATCATAGAATATAATGTATATAGAGACTTGATTATGCCCAGAATATGTTCGACCCAGGTAAATGTTACTATATGTTCTATATGTATTCTGTAGTTCTTAGTTGATAACAATGTTTGATGAATATTAATTAGATCATGTTAGTAGTGTTCAAATTGCCTATATATTTTCTAGTTTGGGCATATTTATTCAATTGATTGCTGAAAAAATGGTATGTAAATTGCTAATCATACATAGAATTACCCATTTTACCTCTTAATTCTATTAGGTTTTATTTTTCCTTCACATAATTTGAAACTCTCTTAACTTAATAAACTTTTATGATAATTTTATACTTTAAAAATCAACTCTTTTATCATTGTGAAATGACTGTCTTCATCCCTGATAATAGTCTTCGTTATGAAATATACTATATTATTAATAGAATCCTATGTGCCACAGCCTAGCCCATCAATGTGACACAGCTTAGCATTACCAGAGAAGGAGATCTCAATTGAGAGATTGTCTAGATCAGGATGCCTTATGGGCATATCTGTAATAAATTTTCTTGATAATTAATTGGTGAAGGAGGGCCCAGCCCACTGTGGATATCACCATTCCCACAATGAATGATTCTGAGTATATTTTTAAAAAAAACAACTAAGCACCAACAATTGGAGACCCAGAACCCTCCTTGGTCCACAGCTGATTAAGAGGTGAGTGGTACCCTGACTCTCATGCAAGCCAAGATCATGGTCTCTGAATATCCCCCTGCCCCCAGCCCAGGGACTCAGTCCACAGCACAACAACCAAACTCAGCTCTGCCCAAAACCAAAGAAAACTGAGAGAGTCCCCCCAGCAAAACACAGTTTGAGGGACATCCCACCAGACAAAACACACCCAAACCTCAATCTGCGTCATCACTCACTGACAACTGGAGACCTCAAAGCCTCTCTCCCAGACCAAAGCTGACGAAGAGCTGACTGTGACCTGACCAAGAATGACCCCAGTGACAGCTGAAGACACACAGCTTCTTGGCCTAAAGCTGTATAAGAGCAGCCCTGCAATTACTGGAGACACCCAGGCCCCAGGCTCACAACCCACTAAGAGCTGACCGAGACCTGACTAAGAGTAAACCAAGGAAGCAATGAGCATATGACAGTGCAAGAATACATATAATAATATAAAGAACAACAAGACACCACCAGAAGAAGATGGTGGCTCTACAACATCAAGATCTGAGCTTAACAATGAAGATGAAACAGAAGGAAACAACCTGAAAAACAACTTTATGAAGATAATAGAAGCTTTAAAAGAGAATATGAGAATTCCTTTAAAGAAACAGAAGAAAATTCAAACAAAAATTGGAAGAGTTGAAGAAATCCATAAAGAAAACCAAGAAAAAGAAAACAAACAAGTGAAAGAAATATTCCAGGAATTAAAAACTAAAATAGAAGCAATAAAGAAAGCACAAATCAAGGCAAGCTGGAAATAGAAAACTTGAAGAAACAAAACGGAACCACAGATGCAAGCATAACCAACAGAATTCAAGAGATGGAAGAGAGAATCTCTGGAGTGGAAGATTCAATAATGGAAATAGATACATCAGTTAAAGAAAACACTAAAACTGAAAAAAGTCATAACACTAAAAGTCCAGGAAATCTGGGATACCATGAAAAGACCAAACCTCAGAATAATTGGAATAGAAGAATACCAGCTCAAAGGTACAGAAAATATGTTCAACAAAACTATAGAAAACTTTTCAAACCTAAAGAAGGAAAAGCCAATAAAGATACAAGAAGCTTACAGAATACCAAATAGACTAGACCCTCCCCCAAAATCTGCTTTCAATATAATAATCATGCCACTAAACCCACAGAATAAAGAAAAAAACACTAAGAGCTGCAAAGGAAAAGGGTCAAATTACCTTTAAAGGCAGACCCATCAGAATAACACCAGAATACTCAATGGAAGTAATGAAAGCAAAAAGGTCCTGGTCAAATGTTATATAGACACTAAAAGAGTATGGCTACTATACCCAGAAAAACTATCAATCATCATAGATGGAGTAAACAATATATTTCATGACAAAACAAGATTTAAACAATACCTATCCACAAATCCAGCCCTACAGAAAGCACTAGAGGGAAAACACCAACCTAAGAAAACCAAACACACCATTGAAACCACAACAATCGATAATCCCACAGAAGAACAAAAAGAAGAGAAATACACACAAGCTACAACCGAAAATAACAGGAAATAACAATCATTGGTCATTAATATCAATGGACTCAATTCACCTATAAAAGGACACATCCTAACACGATGGATACAAAAACAGAAGCCATCCTTCTGCTGCATACAAGAAACACTTCAACTTCAAAGACAGACACAGGCACAGAGTAAAGGATTGGGAAAAGACTTTCCAATCAAATGGTCCTAAGAAACAAGCTGGTAAAGCCACCCTAATATCTAACAAAATAGACTTCAAACCAAAATCAATCAAAAAAGACCAGAGCAGGCAATACTTATTCATCTCAGGAAAAATCCACCAAGATAAAGTGTCAATCCTGAACATTTATGCCCCCAACACAAGGACACCTACATATATAAAAGAAACACTACTGAAGCTTAAACCTCACATCAAACCCCATACACAAATATGGGAAACTTCAATATCCCACTTTCACCCTTGGATTGGTCAACCAGACAGAAACTTAACAGAGAAATAAGGAATCTAAGAGATGTTATGAACTAAATGGACTTAATAGATATATACAGAACCTTCCACCCAAACACAAAGGAATGTACATATTTCTCAGCACCCCATGGATCCGTCCCTAAAATTGATACTCAGTCATAAAGCAAATATTAATAGATACAAAATGGGATTAACTCCTCTTATCATGAGATAAATTATCAAATGTTAGAGTTTAACACCAAAAAAACCCACAAAAAGCCTACAAATTCATGGAAACCGAACATCTTTCAATTGAACCACCTCTGGGTCAAGGAAGAAATTATGAAAGAAATCAAAGACTTTCTAGAATTTAATGAAAATGAATCCAGCTCAGACCAGGGGAGGAGAGTCTTTGTGAGCAAGGAGATAGGGATTATGAGGAAAATTCCCACAGTGATGGCTGGCTGAAGCTCTAGGGAGCTCACTGAATCAAGAACAGCCACTGAAGATCCATCAAGAAAAGGAGCTAGGCCCTCCAAGGGTAGGCAACTGTCGATTGGCATGGGCAGTATGTGGAGCCTTGAGGGGTGGGATCAGACTGTGTTCCTGTGCGTGGGCTGGCACCTTGGAGCCCATTCCCTGCAGAGGAACACCTAACCCAGTCTTGACTTTGGGATGGGTAAATGGGACTCGCCTGGAGTGGGTGTGCCATGCTGAGCTGATCCATTTAGGACTTCTTGCCCTTTGTGGGGATATGGTGGAATGGGGAGGGAGGAGGCTGAAGGCTGACTGGGAGGGATTGGGAGGAGGGAAGGGAAGGAAAGCAGGGGGATATATGAATAAAAAAGACATTTTTTATAAAAAAATAATAAAATGCAGAAAAATTAAGCATAAACCTGCCAACGTTCAGTCATCAAGTATTCCTCCATGGTTTTTGCTTTAATTTCCTGCTTGAGCTCTTGCCCTCAAATTCCTCAATGATAAACTGCATGTTAGCTGTAAGATGGTTTTTTTTTTTATTTCTGTCTTTTAAATATCTTGCTAAAACTATGCACTGTATATACTAGTTGTATTTTGAAAGTCCTCAGAGTAAGATGCATATTTTTATGAATTAAAATCAACTTCTACCTTTTATTAAGGCCTGCTTTAATGAGGTGAGATGTTGCACTCTTTTAGTGCCTGAAATCACAGGCATGGATATATATCAGCAAGTTCCAGGGAGCTTGTGTTAAAAGGGAATTTTCTAGCCATGGTTCTTTAGAAATATAATCTGATATTTTTAGCAATGCAGAGGGAATGGGATAGAGAGGAAAGGCTTGCCAGAGCCACATTTTCCAGGCCTGGGCTAACTAGAGTCCATTAAAACCGGGCTAAGTAGTTTCCCTAGACCCAGTGGTGAGGACAGGAACCTGCCAGACCTTACAGAATAGTGTGAGTATGTGGGCACCACAGAACCTCAGCCATACATGGTGAGCCAGGGAGATGCTTCTGTTCATCAGGGATGTTCTTCCTTCACGATGTCTTGAATTCTCAACACCCTGGAGATCAATGTAGAATAGATTAAAATTTCTGGTACACTGACACAATGGAATACTACTCAGCAGTAAAACAAATGACATCCAAAAAGATAGACATGGCTGAACTCACTAATAAATAGATTTTAGGCAAAGCAAAGGGTAACGGGGCTATAATTCACAAACCTCAAGTGGCTATCTAACAGGAGAAACTGAAAAAGAGACACCCAAGAATCATGCTGAGAGCGGGAAATAGAGAAGCTCTCCTGAGTAAATTAGGATCATATGTGGGCATGAACAACAGGACATGGGAAGACATCAGTAGAGAATGCAATGGTTG
The DNA here is from genome assembly GCA_033318265.1 of Phyllotis vaccarum. Lineage (NCBI taxonomy): Eukaryota > Metazoa > Chordata > Mammalia > Rodentia > Cricetidae > Phyllotis > Phyllotis vaccarum. The sequence continues at coordinate 72,577,847 of JARWLC010000013.1, forward strand.
AGTGGGGGAGCGACAGGGAGGGAGAACAAAGAAATAGATATCTTAATAGAGGGAGCCATTGTGCAGTTGGAGAACTTTGTGCTAGTGAAACATCCAAGAACCCACAATGTGTTCTATGATAGGACTCCAAGCAATAGTGAAGAGGGTGCCTAAGCAGGACTTCCCCTATAATCAAATGAATGACCACCCCAATTGTCATTATAGAACCTTCATCCAGTAAGTGGTGAAGGCAGAAGCAGAGATTCATAGCTAAGCACAACATCAAGCCCCTAGTCCAGCTGAAGATGGGCAAACATAAAAAAAAAATCATAGGTGTGGTTTTCAGAAAATTTGAACAGTTGGCCACTCTTTCTCTCAGCAAATACAATAGAGGGTGAGACAGTATCCAGACACCAAACAAATTCAAGTGAGTGGCACCTCTTTTGTCATATAGATGATGATTCATGTTCCATGGAATTATGCTGAACTATGGTTTTCCTAAGAAGATCCATTTAAAGAAAAGAATAATGCACTCATGTGTAAAAGAAGTTATGTGACTTTTATTCCCCAATAGATACATAGCCAAGCAAGCTTCACCAGTACACATAATTGCTCATAAGTCCAGAAGGATTGGCTAATGGAGGGTGCTGAGCATAACGAGCACCGTGCTGGGGGAGAGCACTCGAGATAGAAAAGATCCAGGAACCTATAGAGAAATCTTCTTCAGCGTGTGGCTGAATATAGTTATATATGCTCAATATTTAGAGGCAAAATTCATTTAACAGGTTCTGAAGGCAAAAGTTTTAAGTATGACTTTTGAAGGGGGTACTTTTACAGAAGAAAATGCTTACAGTTTGTCAACATGCAAAGTAAGAAACTGTGGAGTGCTAAGTCCTAAATGGGACATTTATTTTTCACCTCATCCAACAATGCTCAAGGATGATCATGGGAGAGGGGTGGAAGGATTGTAAGAGTCAGAGGTGGTGGACAACTTCAAGGAAATTGTTTTCCAGACACAGATTCAGATATGAACTCACAGTAATTATAACAGCATGCAGAGAACCTGTGTAAACTCAGGTCAGACAAAGTTGTAGAATGATGAGAGTCTAGACGTTCTACCCCAAGATGAGTAGCTACTGGCATTTGATAGCTGATGTAACTGAAACAGTCAGATTTCTCTAAGAGTATAATTCCTAGTAGGTTGACCACTCTCTAGGGTAGGCTTCACACCAAGGAGTAGTATATGGGCAACACAAATTGAACTCCATGGGCTTAAGAAAGGAGAAATAATCCAAAATTGATTAAGTAGGGTAGGGAGGTGGGGTCGGTCTGGGACAGTAAATATAATCAAAATACATTGTATAAAGTTTCTCAGAGAATTAGTGAAATACTCTTTATTTTAGAAAGTAAATACTAAACATCCTGCTCAGAGGATTTTTCTTGATTATGGGTGTATTTTGCTAAAAGATATTAGTGATAATAGTTGTAATGATTATGTGTATATCTGAAATATCTAAAGATTATCTTATTCATTACCAAGATTCTTTAATTTATTTTGCAAAATTTTCAAAGCAATTTGTAGCCTGCTATTTGCCAAGGTATGGACTGAAGGTAAGAACGTCCCTCAGCCCTTGTAGGAAAATACTTTTGAATTCCTTTCCTTGACATGAGATTGCTTTCCCCAAAGCAATTTTGGAGGGAACATTAAGTGCTATAGAACTGGAATTGGAAAGCTGAGCCCCACAAAGTGTTTTTAATCAGAGCTATGTGGGAGCACATTTAATCATTGTGTAATAGTAGACTTTAAAGAAGTAACACTTTAGGAGACATTAGGTAAAGTTAATTTAAACTGAGTCCTCTTTCTCCTTTTTATCTTTGGCTTTCCATTTCAGAAATGTTTGGCCATTAAACATAATATTTCGACTTTTGGTAATTATTTTGCAGTGTATCTCTACCAACCTGCCCCCAGCAGCATCGTTGTTTTGAACTATAAGTGAAAATTCACTTGATTTGGGTTTTGTCCTTGCAAGTTATAGTTGTCTCTGACAATTCCCTTTTCATTTGTGAAAAGCCAGAATGGTGCTATGTATTTTCAGTCATATTCTCTCTGGTACCAAATGTCACAGCTCAGTTGCATGAAGGTTTATTTGTATTATAACAGCATTTCCTTCAGAGCTCAAGGGAACTCTCTCCAAAATCACTTGTCGGGAAGAACATCAGGGAGAATAACTTGACCTTTTAAAAAGTAAACTTTCCAACTCAGCATCTCCCTCTGGATCTACTCTTGACAATGAATGTGTATGTAGGGGTGTGTGTGTGTGTGTGTGTGTGTGTGTGTGTGTGTGTGTGTGTGTGTGTGTGTGTTTGTCTGTGTGTGTCTGTGTGTATGTATGTGTGTGTGTGTATGTGTGTGTGTATGTGTGTGTGTGTGTATGTGTGTGTGTGTGTGTGTGTGTGTGTGTGTGTGTATTACTCAAGCTTTTGGGTTAATGTGGATTCTAACTCTTCAACGTGATACACTAAGCCTCTAATTTCTCAGTGCAAGTTTTTGCTGCTTGTGATGACTAAACTACAAATAGTTGTTAATCTTGAAATCACAGTGTATTGTGTTCATTCCATATTTTCCCCGCCCCATTTCAGGTAAATCAGCTGTTTTGCATACCCTCTCAGATGAGATTTACAGTTTATTTGTGGAAACAACTAAGATAACTGACTAACTACTTTACTCCACATTTTTCCTGTTATCACTAAATAGCACTGACTGTACAATTCACAATACAAATAAACTTGTTTTTGTAGATCTGGAGTTTGAGCAATCAGATATCAAGTTCAGGTATTTGGTGAGGGTCTTTTGTATATATATTATATATATGTTATAGCATTGAAGATTGTATCTCATGGTGAAAAAGACTGTATAAGTTGAAATCTCTGTTCCTCTTCTTATAAGGCCACTAATATTGTAATGGGGACCCAACACTCATGATTTCTAACCCTAGTTAACTCCCAAAGGCCAACCTCCATATATTGTTAATATATTAACTGCTGATTAAATTTTTAGCAACAGAATTCTGAGGAGAACATTAAAATCACACACTAACTTTTCTACTTGCTTACTATTTTACGTGTGGGAATAGTTTCTGACACATGGAACTCTCTGTGATAAAATCAGGAAATTCCCAGGCAAGCTTGGACATGTTGATCACCTTAGGCAGAACTCATACGTGACACCACTCATCCTGAAAAATTTTTTCTAAACTCTGAGTTCACTGAAAACAAGTAAAGGCTAAAGGATAGAGGTGTGCTATGATTCTGTGTGTGTGTCTCTGTGTGTCTGTGTATAACACACTACAAATCTTATATTTACAACTGTACTGTTTTTCTCCAATTGATCACACACATATATAAGACATATCCATATCAAGCAAAAGAGTGTTTCCTGAATCTCAGAAGCTTGCTTGCATGTTTTCTCCTCTTGAATAACCATTATCCTGACTTAGAGTACTTCAGATTAGTTTGGCTTGTATTACACTATACAATTAATACTCTTATTTATAGTTTCTTTCATTTGTCATCATATTTATACAATTCATCTGTGTTGTTGGTGTCATTTAGTTTGCTCACTTGTGTTACTGTATAATATCCCATTATATAAATATACCACAATTTATTTATCTATTCTGTTTTTGATGGACATTTGGATTGTTTCCATTTTGGGCTATTGTGAACTGTACTACTGCATATGCATATTCTATGAATAATTTTTGATGATAAGGAGAGAGGGGGTGGGTATTTGGCAGAGTCTAAAGGACACAGAAATATTCAAGGGAGTCAGCACAAAGTATATATAGGAAGAATAAACCCCAGTTATGAATACTTTCACCTCTGAATTCTGTGACCCAAGCAGAAGACAAAGGCAAACAATTGTTATATGTCAAAAGAAATTCATATTTTAACAACAGACCAATCAGCCACGAATAAATGAAGGTGAAAAGTTACAGACAATTACTCAAACAGTGAGGCAAAGTGTTGTAAAGAGGTTTTTTGATCTGGGGTGGCCAGAGGCCCAGACCCACAGGCCTGCCACACCAGACCCCTTAGCTGCCTGCCACTGCTGCTCAGGCCCCCAGAAATGATTCAGATGCTTATATTAACTTCATGCTGTTTGGCCTATGGCTCAGGCACATTGCTAGCTTGCTCTTATATCTTAACTCAACTCATTTCCATTAAACTGTCTGCCACGTGGCCTGTGGCTCACCTGTGTTCCTTACATGTTGCTCCTTTGAGCTTCGAGCTTGGTCTGTCTGACTGCGCCCTACTTCTTCTACCTATGCAATGAAAACTCCTCCTTTTTCTATGGTGCCTGTCATGGAACAAAACAGCTCCTTTATTTAAAGATCGATATTCACAGCATACAGAAAGGCATTCCCACATCACCTCTCCCTTTCTATCTAATCAAAAAGGAAAGTTTCAATGGGCCATTTGGCAGACAGATTAATGAGAATGGGTTGATTTAAGATGTAGGAGGTAGCTAGCAATGTGCCTAAGCCATAGACCAAACAGCATGAACTTAATATAAGCATCTGAATCATTTCTGGGGGCCTGATCAGCGGTGGGCAGCTAAGGGATCTAGGGCTGCAGGACTGTGGGTCTGGGCCTCTGGCTGCCTGGGACCAAGAAACCTCATTACAACAGATGGCATCCAACGTAGGGCGAATATTCCCTGAAAGACTGAAAAAGTTTAAAAAGTGTTTTAGATCAAAAGCTGAGCCAAAGCAGCTTCCAAATTGTGTATCTGAAGTGGGTCATTGTACAGAGAAAGTGCTGTGTCCGGGTCACATTAAAAATGGCACAGGTGGGACGGCGACAGACAGTGTAAGCTGCAATCAGGCTGATTCCTGAAATCTCACAGAAGACTCAGTAGCATGTGATTGATTTAAGGTTTATGTTTATTTTGAACAAAAAGGAAACAAGGACAGATTCTTAGTAGCACCATTTTCTTTGGTCTGCTCTGTTTGCTGGCCACGAACAGAGACATGGTCCCTTTAAGAGAACTTACTGATTCAGCTTTATCTGCAAAAATTATGCAGCTCTTTAAGAGAGTGTATTTTAAAAGCTCTTCTGGTTTAAAGATGATTAAGGATTTACAATAAAACAGATTCAGATTTTAAAAAACCTGTAAACGGGTTACAATGTGTGTAAAAGGTATATAGGCTTCAGAGAGAAAAGAATGAAGGTAGAGGAAGTCTTTAAAAAGAGAAATAGAGTAATAAAAATATAATAAGCCATGTAAAAATGGAAAATAGACACAAAATCTGGATTTTGGTTGTTATTGTGTTTTCTTTAAATTTTTTATCTGTTAATGAGCTAATTGCAGAAAGGCAATGGATTGCAAATGCAAAGGTTACTAAGTTAAACAAGAATATATACTTTAAAGGTATTTTGATTTTGAAATTTGTGTCTAAGGATTTATTGCTTTGGAAGAGTTCTGCTTTTGTTTCCACAGAAGATGATAACCTGTGGATTGCTTCCAGGAAAATATGGTTTCATCAACCAAGACCCCCTAAAAAAACCTCTGATAGGAAGAGATGGCCTTATCAGCTTCAGGACTGCAGACTATGATCCAAAATCTCAAGAACCCATGAGATTTTCAATGCTCCTTTATCAGCAGGAAGTAGTAATGGAAAAATATGCCCAAATTCCCAAAATATTGTTTATAAATGTTTGTTTTCATTATAAATGGCTAATGTTCATAGCTAATCTCTTTCTAAGAAGAAAAATGGGATATGGTATGTGAATGATTTTTTAAAAAATTAGATTATTGAATTTACTTAGGTCAGGAAATCAGCTGTTAATCTAAAAATGTTTTACATTGCTATGGATTTTGGTTTATTGATACAAATTTAAGGTCAATTCTCTTATGCTGTATGTATTTTTCTACTTTTGTTTAAGGTATAATGTTTATGTAGCTGATTTAAAATTGCAATGTGTAATTAAGAAATTCATGTTAGTTAGGTTTTTAGGTATACAAAGTTATAATTCAATTAGATAGGTAATCTTCAAAGACTTCTAAGACCTACAGAATATGGCATTTAAACTGTTTAAGAACTTAGACTTTTCTGGACAGTGAGACAGGTCTACTCCTGGCAGCACCAATGTACTTCAAGAGAAAAATGGGCATCAAAGAAACTCTATGGAGATTAGTTTCTTTGTGGCATCAGTTAGCCACTGGACATGAACCTATTCTTATATTGACTGCTTGACAGCATGCTATTTAAACTGGACATGCAGGTTCCATAGGAAGTTGACCTCTGAACTTTGGCAGAACAAGCCCAGAGGGTCTTTCAGGTTCCTGCTTTGCAGAGAAAACTGTCAGAGATTCTTCAGGACTTGAGAAGAAGTGACTGATGAATGAGCAGAGCAGATTTCCTGCTTCACTGAAATTAAAAGAGACTCTGGGCCTGTAGGCTGAAGATGGATGTCCCAACTTTATAAAAGAACTATGGGTGACTGTCCAGGCAGATAGGTGTCATCTCTGTCCTTTCTAGATTTTAGAAGTTGCTTGCACTTCCTGTTTACTTGGGTAAATATATCCTTCTGTGGTCTTTGATGTAGTTGAAGATTATATACTTATAGGTATAGTTTTATTTAGTCATTTGAAAGGTATATTGGATATGAAACTTTAGATGCACAAGGATAAGGTAGATGATAAGAGTATTTTCTTTAATTTTGCTAAATACAAATAGACTAGATATTGCAACTGTAATTCTTGCCTGATAGCTATTTTGTTATATGTAATTTTGCTATGTTAAAATTGAAACCTTCCGTTTTGATTAGACAGAAAGGGGGAGGTGATGTAGGAATGTCTTTCTGTATGCTGTGACTATCAATCTTTAAATAAAAGAGCTGTTTTGGCCCATGACAGGCACCATAGAAAAGTAGGAGGGGAAATTAGAGCATAGGTAGGAGAAGCAGGGCAGAGTCAGACAGACCTAGCCAGAAGCCCAAAGGAGCAACATGTAAGGAACACAGGTGAGTCATGGGCCATGTGGCAGACAGATTAATGGAAATGGGTTGATTTAAGATGTAGGAGCTAGCTAGCAATGTGCCTAAGCCATACACCAAACAGCATGAACTTAATATAAGTGTTTGAGTTATTTCTGGGGGCCTGAGCAGCAGCGAGCAACTAAGGGGTCTGGGCTGTTGGTCTCTGGGTCCGGACCTCTGGCTGCCCGGGATCAAGAAATCTCAATGCTGCAACAAAGGTCACAGACTTTCAGATTGCAGAATATTCCCCAAACTCTACTTTAGTACCAACTACAAGTTCAAGATTTTTCACAAAACCGTTCTTGGTTTCCAAAACTTACTAATTTTTAAAAAGTAACAGAACTCACTGAAATGGTTTATATTTAGCCTCATTTGTCATAAGAAGTAGACATAGTGTAATCAATCAAATGATCCATTTTCAAATGTTCAAAATATTTTCAAACATGAAGTTCCCATAGCTGACAGCACACACTGATGTCAAAAAAATAACCACAGAATATTGCCAATAATATTATGTGAACTTTGATGACCGAAATTTCTACTGGGATTGTTAAATGAAATCTCTAGCCTCCACACCCTATCACATTGTTGGTCATTTCTGTTTGTTCAGCCCCCCAAAAAGACTATCTAATGTGACTAGCTACATCAGGAACTTATCTCCTTAGCATAGATAAACAGTTATAGCCCACACAGACTATCATGAATAACAAAACCACTCCCATCATTCTACAAATTCTAAGTATTTATTTTACCTCTTGGAGTGGGGGAGGGAGCAGACTATTTCTTTGGAAAAGTCAAATTCTTAACTACATAGGGCCCTTCCCCACTTTTTGATAAGATGCCTGGATTCTCATATAACAGTAAGAAAGTAGTTATTGCAGTAATGATTGAGATTATCTCTTCAGTGGTTATGAAGACTCAAAACAGAATTAAAATTGATTTGTGAAACACAATGCTTAAATATATGAAAAGTCAGAGTAATATTTTACAATATAACCAGGGTGGGTGTTTTTATTAGTAGTAACTTCTTTTCACCTCATAGCTCTTTCCTTACAAAAATGAGCAGAAATTAAAATGATAATTATTTTGTGCTACAAAAAGTGCTCTGAAGCCTTTTTTCAGAGATGTTATTTATAAGAGAATATTTTTTTTAGTGGAGGTTTAAATATCAAAACCAAAGCCCTGAAGATTTTATCCTAAACATCTAGAAGAAGACCAGACCGATCAATGCTGACTAAACCTATGTAAGGGGACTAGCAAAGTAAAGAGTCAAAAGGGAGAATGAAATACAGAAACGTGTTCATGAGACCGATTTCTATTTCCTAAAAACACTCTCTACCCCTGCATAGGCAAAGAGGATGAAAGGGCAGAGGCTCAGTTAAGAATGTTTATATAGTAGAGACTCTCAGTACCACATCTTTTGACCTTTAAGCTTCATCATTTCAGTGTGTTCTCTTCACTGACCTATACCTTCATCTATGAATCTAAAGGTCCTGCCACCTCCCCAACACTAACAATAATTCGGTATGATGCAGAGGTGAGAAGTGCCAAGAATCAAATCTAAGAGCAGCTTTACATAATATCTTATTATAATTTTACTCCCCATTAGAAATTATATGGCTTTATTACAACCCTATATCCTTATACCTTTTGTGGGAAACTCTAAAATATGTGTTTTATGCTTTTCCTCCAGAGTTTTCCCATGGTCTTAACCTCCAAACATTCATTTAATAGCTGGCTAAATAATATACCTTTGATGACTTACTGAAGAATGGGCAGGATGATAAGCAAAGAGTTTGTACAGCTTCAATTCATGACAATTAAACTGCATTACACTCAAAACATATATCCTTATGCAATTGGTTTGTGTATCTTTCACATCAGTACTTACATCCTTATGCCAGGGCCTGCTTTTAAAATGCCTAAATCAAGGGATAATTTTTTAAAGAATTTAATCTCCCCCCCCCCCCACCGTATGTATGTTTGTATGTTGATGCCACTGTGTGTGGGTACCCCTGGAAGCCAGAAGAGGGCATCAGGTTCTTTGGAGCCCATATTGCATGTGTTTGTGAGTCACCTATGTGGGTGCCGGAAACTGAACTTGAGTCCTCTGAAAGAGCCACAAATATCATTAACTGCTGAACCATTATCTTACCCCAGTCAAAATGACTAAAATCACAAAAACAAAAGACAGTAAAAGCTAGTGTTAATATGGGACATGAAGAACACTTATTCACCATTGTTGAGAGTGGAAATTGGTACAGATATGATATAAAATAGTGCAAAAATTCTTTAAAAAGCTAGAAGTAGATCATAATCCAATCATACCATTCTTGGGCATATTCCCAAAGTATACTATATCCTGCTACACAGATACATGCTCATCCATTTTTAATGTTGACTATTCACAATAGCCAGGAAATGGAAACAACCTAAATGTTCACTAGCTGATGTATGAGTAGCAAAAATGTGGTACATATACACAATGGATTATTATTCTATTGTAAAAAATATTATCTAATTTGCTGGTAAATGGATGGTACTGTATGTATATATACTTATATATACGTATACATATATATATATATATATATATACTATCATTGAATCTTTAGATATGTGTTTTTAAAATTTTTTAGTTAAAAGAGTTTTTACATTTTATATGTAACCACAGTTTCCCATTCTTCCCCTCTTCCCACTCACCCCTCAGTTTCCCCCATCCCCACTCCTCCATGCACTCCTCAGAGTGAGTAAGGCCTCAAGTGGGGTGTCAACAAAATCTAGCATATCAACTTTAGGCAAGACCAAGCCCCATTTCTCTGTATTAGGGCTCAGCAAGGTATCCTGCTATAGGGAATGGGTTCCAAAAGGCCAGTTCCTACACTAGGAATAAATTCTGCTTCACTGACAGAGACCCCACAAACTGTCCATGACATTCAACTGTCATCTACATTCAGAGAACTTAGTTCAGTCCTATGCAAGTTTCCCAGCTGTCAATTCAGAGTCATTGAGCTCCCAGTAGCTTGAGACAGCTGTTTCTGTGGGTTTTCCTATCATGATCTTGATCTTGACCCCTTTGCTCATATAATTTCTCCTCCTTCTTTTCAACTGTACTGGGAGCATGGGCCAGTGCTTAGCTGTGGCTGTCTGCATCTCCTTCCAACAGTTGCTGGATGAAGGTTCTATAATGTCAACTAGGGTGGTCATCAATTTGATTATAGGGGAAGGCCAGTTCAGGCACCTTCTCCACTATTGTTTCGAGTCTTTGCTGGGGTTGTATTGGTGGCTTCCTGGGTATTTCCCTATAGCATCATGTTTCTCCATAACCCCCAAATGGCTTCCTATATCAAGAGATATGTTTCTTTGCTCTTCCTCTCTGTCCTTCCCTCAACATCCCCTGTTCTCTTCCCACCTCTCGTTACCCCTCCCCTCATGCTCTCAATTTGCTCAGGAAATCTTATCTATTTCCCCTTCCCAGGAAAATCCATGGATGATCTCTTAGAGCCCCCTTGTTACCTATATTCTCTGGGGTTGTGGGTTGTTAGTAGGTCATTTTTGGCTTTATGTCTAATATCCACTAATGAGTGAATACATCCCGTGTTTGTCTTTCTGGGTAGATATGTATGTTTAAAGTTTGTATGCCCATATATGGAAGAAATCTAGTAAGGGGCCATGGGGAAACGTTAAAGTGAAGGGGCATAGAAAACATTTAGTACAAAGGGGGAAAGTGAAGCAGTGGAACATGAAAGTTTAAATTAGGCAGGAAAGGGAGAACAGGGAAAAATAGGGAATATGGGAAGGGATCACTAACACTAAAGACCCATGAGCATGCCATATGGAAATCCACTACTGTAGAAGCTCCTTGAAACATTTATATAAACATTTGTATAAAAACCCTTTAAAGGAAGTTACTCTATATGAGGGGACCATATCTCCCACAGACACTATAGGCTATCAACTAAAATGCCCAGTGCCAAACAAAGGTTACCTATTTTTGAGTAGTTAATTAGTGGGGCCCCATAGACCCAACATTATAGGCTATTTTCATTATTCTTGATGACCCTTCAGAACTTGATGTCAAGTCTCTATTTTTAAAGGTGCATACTTGTGTCATAGAATCTCAAGAAATCAAGCTGGTATTGATCTGGAAGCTTCCTCACTACTGGCTAGTTTTCATAGTACTGAAAGGTTCTATGAATGATACTGGAGAAAAAGTAATCAACAGTTTTACCCAACTGTGAGTTCTGCAAGCTACAATAACAACTGACCTGGCAAGATACACTCACAGATGTAATAATGGCAAGATGGTTATGAGAGTTGCCAATTGCTTACTGATTGGATTTAAAGCCTGCTCCACAAGACAGATTTCATGAGTGGTACTGTTGACTAGTACAAAAACTTGTGGATATCTAGGCCATAGGACAGCTCCTAATACAATTACTAAATTGACATGACAATTAATTACCCTCTAAATTCTTTTTGTGTGTGTGGTGTTTTTGAGACAGGGTTTCTCTGTGCAACAGTCCTTACTGTTCTGAAACTAAGTTTGTAGACCAAGTTTGCCCTGAACTCACTGAGATCTGCCTGTCTCTGCCTCCTGAGTGCTGGGACTCAAGGCATGGGCTGTCATGTGCAGCTAAATTCTTACCTTTGTACACACAGATAGAAACAAAAATTAACCCTCATCAAAGGAGCTTCTCTTTGTAGCAGATGGTAATTTGTAGAGAATTAGTGACTATGAAATGCTCAACCTAAATGGGACATTTATATGACACCATGTCTCCTTAAAGTTCAGGAAATGCCAAAGAGGTGGTGCAATGATTTTAAGAGCCAGAGGTAGAGGACAACTTCAGTGAAAAGATTGTCTAGATATGATAAAACGATTACACAAATGAACCCTCGGTAGCTGTGACTCACACTTAAGACCCATACTGCATCAATTTAGACAAAAATCCCAGCATGGATATGTGAAAGGCTCATGAAATTTCATTTGTAGTTGAGGTGATACTGGCAACTAATGGCTACTGGCAGATGGAGAGTCAGTTTTCTTCAGGGACATGGTCTCCGAGAGGCTACCCATGTCCTACACTCATGCATGTATAAATAGCACTTAGTAGATTCAGTAGGTTTTATAAATGAGGATTGGGGAGGTGTGGGAGGAGAGGAAATGGGAGATGGGTTTGATAATAATGTGCCATATGCATGTATGTACTTTTCAAACAATAAAAAGAAGTAAAACCTAAAGGGGAAATATTTCTTTTTAATTAGCTCAAAAAGAAAGGGAATTGGAAATTTTGGTTTCTCATATACCTGTTTAATTGCATTGACAGTCTTTGCAGTGGATTATTTCATTCATAGCATTGAACACACAGGGCACAGAATGCCCTTATATGCTTGCTTTATTATTCTGTAACCTCATATTTAGTGAATATATCTTCCATGAGATTCTTCTATATACGCTAGGTCAAGTAGATTTTAAAAGTAGATAGTTTAACATTTCCTTCTGATTTGACCTTGTAAATTTTGGAGTTAAGATCAGTTTTAAGTAAGTTTTTCACAAAAGAATGCTTATATCCCAATGTGTTAGAAACATTTTCCCCATCCCTACGCAAAGATCGGACCTAGGAGATCCAGTTTATTATAGGTAGATAGTTCTAGTTATGCCAATGTGGTAATCTAATTTTGTACATTCTATTTTGATGTTTGGACAAAGGACAGAGAATTATCTTCCTAGTGTTTACCTTTCTTTAAAAATACTATGTTCCGTATTTGAACTTGATTTGATTCTTCATCTTCGATCCCAGAGATGGTTTTGTGCCAGTAGTCCAGCCCTGAAGATGTGTATCTGTGTCCAGTAGTCCAAAAACTGGTTGAGGCACCATCCCTGTAGAGTCATTGAAGTTTGTTTCCCTTGGATCAGATTTCTACCTGACCCCTAAATATTCCCTATCCAGTCATCTCTTTCAGTACTCTTCCCCTCCATCCACCCCCAAACTAATTCCCAAGTTCTCATCTCCACCTGCCTGCAGTCCACACAGGATATCTCTTCTATTTCCCTTACCCAGGGAGATCCATTGCATAGAACTTTTTGACATTAAAGAGCTAGCTGTCAGGAAAGAGGCTTCCTTATAGCCATAGATTAGTCCATCTCTCATTATGCATAAAAGAAATTCTTTCCCCCAGCAGCAGAGAACCACAACTGGTCAAAGTGCAGAGAACAAATGGCCTTGGAGTTCCAACCTCCAAATGAGATATCTATAACACAATTTTCTACACTCAAGTTTCAGGAAACATCTAAGAAGGGGGAGTAGAAAGACTGTAAGAACAACAGGACAGGAGAAGACTGCTCTGAGATAATGTCTTCTGATATAAAAGTGATGTTGTACCCATGAACTCAAAACAATACAGCTACCTGCACAAAATCTGTACTAGACTACAACAGTCAACATTCCAGCATAGATGGAAGAAGGGCTCATAAGGCCTCAAACCCGAGTTGAGGAGCTACAGGCATTTTGACAGCTGCTGAAGTAGAAAGACTCAGTTTGTATTTGGCAATCTCAGTAATAGATAGAGCTTTATAATCTTGTGCATATAGGCAACACCTATTGGATTCAGTAGGTTATATATGTATATGTACATATATGAAGAAGAAGACATGAATTAGATAAGGAGGCATGGGAGGAGTTGGAGTCATAATTAGAAGTGGTGAATATGATCAAAGTGCTTATACTCATGTGTGAATTTCCCCCCAAATAAAAATTCAATAATCTGTAAAAGGTGGCTTAAATTTTGAACAGGAGCGTATTTGTAATACTCCTAGAATGGTACTTTAAATAAGCTTACAATGCAAGAAACAAAATTGGCTAACGTCCAAAGGGCATAAAACTGTAAATTACCTTGGGTTATATATTTTACTCGACAGCAAAATTAACATATAAATGCAGAGTTTGAGCCCTTCGTTAATAGTTTATGCTACAGTTGCATACTATCTACCCCTTTGGATTATTAAATGATGCTTGGGTGACTCTGTCATCATTACAGAGAAGTACTGGAAAACATATAACTCATAGTCCTCTCATTATTTCATTTTAGATAATGTATATTAACCTCAACAAAACACCTTACTATGCCATACATTAGCTTTCCAACAGTTATCTTAATTCTCCAATGTTCTGTAAATATGCAGAAAAGGTTATTCTTTGACATTGCTGTTATTGCTATTATTATTATTATTATTATTATTATTATTATTATTATTATTACTATTACTATTACTATTACTATTACTATTACTATTATTATATCCCCAACAAATGGAGACAAAGTAGAAATAATGCCTATACTGGAGGAAGTACAATTGACACCCAATGGCTAGTACTAGAAACCTGAGGGTATTGGAATGGGGGTCAAAAATTGGATGTATCCTGGTTATTATACTTAGGGGATGAGAAATCTAAAAGAAAAACCAGGTGAAAAGGGGCAGAAAAATCTATGTAGGAGTCAAAATGAAAAGAAACTCTGAGATAAATCCAGGAACATATTTCGGCTAAAAGCTCACACAAACCTGATCCTCAAATGAATTAATGGGGTAAAAAGATAAGAGTGAATCCCCACCTGAATTTCATAATTTTCATGGAATGTCACAGCCTCTGTGTTCTTCAGCTTTGTCAATAGTGTCACAGGTACTTAAGAGAGTAGTAGTGTTTATATTTTTTATCTTGTTTATTCTCAGTGCAGATTAGAGGTGAGGAAATTTAAAAATAAACAACCAGTTCAGAATAAAAGAATCTATGACAAGTACTATAAAAGGTATTCATTTATATTATTGATGAAGATGAGATGGACAGCTGTTATTTTTGCCTGCTGTGGAAAACATGACAATGGCACTTGAATCTTCCTTCCAGGAATAATTTACTTACCAGCTATAGATTAGCTATTATCTGATAAGCCCCAATTGCAATGTCCTTAAGATCTGCCTCAGCAAGTAATTGTAATCATGAAGTCCTCTTCTTTTAAGGCAATTGCTGCCTGATGTGAGTTAGGCAGTAGACAATCTATGTCCATTGCCTTAGGTAAAGTTGTGAGATATATATTGCAGTCTGAAGGGGCTTTCTGCTCAATTCTACTTCTTCTCTTGCTCTTTTCTTTTCTTTCCTTTTTAGAGCCATTGGGTGTGCATCACTAACCCTCTTTTTTCTCAAAGATTCTAAATCCCTCAATTTTTTGCACTACCTATTCTATCTCACCATTTCCTTCCCAGGAGGTCTCTTTCCAGGAGACCATGAAAGTGGTCCGAGGAATCAAGAGGAAAGATGAACTGGGATTATGTTAATCACTATCTACTTGGCAAGGAGGACCCCATCCTGGGTTGTAGAAGGGTCCCTGGTTTAATGATCTTGTGTCATGGTTAAAACTTCCACTGGTGGTGGTTCAGTAAACAGTTCTGCTGGAGAGGGATGTTCTGACTGGTCAAGGGACTTAAAAGGCTTTGGTGGAATAATCACAATGCACAGAAGAACAATGGAATTGATTGGCTGCACTATGTTTCAAAGACACTCTAGAGAGATAATGAAAACTGGGAGTACTTAATAAACAATTGAAAAGCAAATGTGAAGGCCAGAGGCCTCTTTGGTTGTTTACAAAATTGCACTTATCTTCTTCAGTGGAAGAACAGAAATATCTGAGAACAAAGCTCATGATTCGATTGTCATATTCACTGTCCTTCAAAGATGTTTAAAGACACAGTTGAATCACTGCATTCAGAGTTCTAGGAAAATTTTGGACTTTGAAAGATGAGACTGGGATATGTAATGATGAAGAATGGCTTTCTGAGCTCCCATAAACAAAGAATCTTCAGAGGTTGCTTACTCCCCATCTTTAAGAGCTTATGTAGTGCTTTGCACAACTGATGTGTCAATAGAAGAAACTTATGCTAATGTCACTCAGATGAGGATATTCTGGATCTAATGTGAGAGGGACACATCTTAAGACATTGGTGAAACCTATGAATCCTGAGTTTACAAGAGCTATGGGGTAACGGTAAAATAAATGCTGAAGGTGATTGATCAATGAGGCCAATAGAGAGACTGACTGGAGAATGTATTGACTTCACATCACTGTACTGGAACACCTTGGCAAAGACTTCAGGAGGATGGGACAAACTCACTGCCTGGTGATTCCTAAGTGTGCAAAGAAAGAGGCTACCTAAGATGAACTGCACATGGATAACTAAATAGATAAAGTAAGAAATGGGGAATGTGAGAAAAAAATATAGCAATGTATTCTGTAAGGTCAAAGGTGTCTCCAGTGGATTTTGCCCCATGGGAAAGCCCAGAAGATACATTATTCACCAAGGCTTTCAGAAAAGCACTGTTGAGATGCCTACCAGCACTCCTAAGGCATTTTGTTGTGGCTCTGGATGCATGCTGGCCTGGGTTGCAATGGGTAGGCTACTACAAAGCTTGGTTTGTTCATAGAAGCAGGGATGGATGGGACTCAAAACTGGATAGTGCTTAATCAGGAGAGGCCATGGGAGTGCAATTATCATTATGACTAGAAATCACTGAAGTTACTGCCAATGAGCCTAAAGTAGCAGCAAATTGTGATGATTGTTGAAAGCTACAGCTCTCTGGGGACAAAATTGATGGGTATCCAACCAGGATACTGCTTAATCAAAAGGAAGCAGAAGTGTAGACATAGGGAACTTAGTATCACTCTAGTAGAAAGAACAGACTCATTGCACATTCCAAATGCCAAGCCACATTTTGGAACTAGAACCCCTATCCTTAGTAAAAAGCATCTTGAAATACTAAGGTAAATACATTATCAGTTGGGCTAGATATAATTGTAAGTGATGGTTAAATTGAGAAAAGGGCAAAATTAAAGCGATGGGAGGATTATTAGATAGATACCTGAGTGCCATTAAACTCCAGAGCTTCAGAATGATATCATGGTCTCCCATTTAAGTATAGCTGTATGAGGGCCAACATTTAGCTAAAATGTTTCTATTGGTTTTATGCACTCACCTGATCTAAAAGGATGAGACAGAAAAATAAGTGGCTTGTAGGAATCTTATATGTCATTAGAACAATTAAGGTTCCAGAGTCTAGAATATGACAACACATCCTCTGTAAAGTAAAATATACTTGGTGAATCTAATATATTTCTCATAAAGAATGGAAGCCACAACATCCATTGTAACATGAATTCTTTGTGTTATTAAATGAAAACTCAGAGCCAGATATTGGGGGAAAACTGGAATATCAGAGAGAGGAAACAGACCACAGTCAAATGATGTGGGAATGCCTTTCTGTATGTTGTGAATATCAATCTTTAAATAAAGGAGCTGTTTTGGGCCATTGACAGGCACCATAAAAAAAGTAGGAGGAGAAATCAGAGTGGAGTCAGGCAAATCAGAAATAGGTAGAAGAAACAGGGTGGAGTCAGGCAAATCGAGCAAGCTGCCCAAGGAGCAACATATAAAGAACACAGGTGAGCCATGGGCCATGTGGCAGACAGATTAATATAAATGGGTTGATTTAAGATGTAAGAGCTAGCTAGCAATGTGCCTGAGCCATAGGCCAAGCAGCATAAAGTTAATATAAGCATCTGAGTCATTTTTGGGGGCCTGGTAGCAGTAGCGGGCAGCGGGCAGCTAAGGGGTCTGGTGTGCAGGTCTGTGGGTCTGGGCCTTTGGCCACCCAGGACCAAGAAACCCCAATGCAACAGTCAAATCTCACCCAGCCAAATTCTCAAGGTAAAAGCTATCTTCCAGCTTCCTCAGCCTTGCTCCTTGCTTTTCATTGCTTCTACAGAATACCTCTGTCTTCTTATGCCTGCCTTCAATACCTTCTTCACCCAGTTGTTTCACTTCTGGGTTCAACTCTGCATCATATCCTAGAATTGAGATTAAAGTTGAGAGCTACTACTATTTGGTAATTAGGCCTTGAACTCACAGAAACACAAAAAGATCAGTCCCTGGAGTTATGTGATTAAAGGTGTAGGTGTCTCCTGCTCCCCTGTGCTGGGATTAAAGGCATGAGTTATCACTGTCTGACCCTCCTGGATTGACTGTGGGTGAATCTGTTCTCTGATATTCCAGACTGGTTTTATTAAATATATAATATATTACCACAAACCATGACCTCTTTGAGTCTTTCAAGCAATACTTTCATATTTAGGACTACTAGTCTGGGAACTTATTGGGTGGTACAAATACAGCATCTTTAAATGGGTATAGACAAAGATGTCTGCAGCAAGTTCAGGCTACAGTACAGTCTTACATATCCAGGGGACTTAGAGTTGAGTGTCAATGATGTATAGAATTTATGTTAACTCCTAGTGGAAGGATTATTATGGGTCTCTATCATTCTGCAACTGGCTACTAGACACTGGTTTGGATGTAGTACTTGATCATAGGCCACAAAGACACTAGGAACTGCTAATAAGGGTTGGATCCTGTCAGAGTCATAAAGCTACAATATGAGGTGGACTCAGAAACAATATATTAATTGATAAAAATTATAACCCAGAATCAAGCTCAAACAGACCCAGACAGTTTGAGTATGCTACATGAGCAAATAAATCAGACACCAAATTACCTACTATGATTGTACCAAGATAATTTCTTCAGCTTACATCTATGGCTTTATGTGGTTCCTGTTCAATGAACCACATAAAGGAGAAGAAAAATATCTGAGTATATCTTAAGTATATAGTTCAACTGAATATATAATTGCAAGCTGAAAACGGACAGTGGTTACTTATCATCATGCTTGAAGTGTCATTAAAGACAGAGCTGGAGGAAAATGTCATTTGGGAGTGTTTATGGAGAAAACCTGTTCTCAACTTTTTATAGAGGAAACGGAGCACACTATGAAAATATATAGAGAGTTATAGATGGTGGAGCACAAGCTGGTTGGCTGTTCAAGAAGCTCAAAATGAAAAAAAAATGAAATATTTGAGGTCAAGGAAATCTGGGGAAGTGACATGAGGATGGATCTATAAAAATGGACAGAGAGGAGCTAGAGAGATGATCCAACAGTTAAAAGCACTGTTTGCTCTTCTGTATGACCAGGGCTTGATTCCCACTTTCCACATGCTGGCTAAGTACCATCTGTAACTCCAGACTGAGGGGTATATGATGCTTTCTTTTGGCCCCCATGGACACTGAATACATGTAATGCACAGATATACACGATGGAAAAGGACCCAGAAATATAACAGACAGAGATAAATCAAAAAACATTCTAAATAGACACGCAGATTGAAAACTTTTAAAACACAAATTGCTGTTCACTAGGGAACATATATCATGGAAAAGACACTGAGCAACCAAGGAGACAGATGGCAGGCAGTTGAGCACATAAAACTATCTATTGAGTGTAGCCAGAGTTTTCTGGTTCCTCTGGCCCAAGGTCCAGACCTGCAATCCCACAGCTGTTTAGCCATAAATAATCACACAAAGCTTATATTAATCACAAGCTGTTTGGCTTATGGCTCAGGCTCATTACTTGTGAACTCTTTAAACTTAACCAATTTTCATTTATCTGTGTATTGCCGCATGGCTTGTGGCTTACCTGTGTTTCTTTATATCTTGCTTCCTTGTGCAGCAGCTCAAAGCATCTCTGTGTGACTCTGCCCTTCTTTTTATCTATTCTTGGATTTCTCATCTGCCTATAGCTGGTTTACCATAGGCCAAAACAGCCTCTTTATTAAGCAACTGTATTCACAGCATATAAAAAGACATCCCACATATCAATTGGGGGCTTCTTAAATATTTATGCCAACCACAAAAGACTTGGGCTATTTTAAACTGAGGTTCTGTTACTTAACAATCAACAGTCCTGTTTAGCTTGTATAAAGACCATAGATTAGTTACTTCCTTAAAAGAGGTCAGTGATTCCTGCATTGAATATAGGATCTTTTTCATGTTACTGATTAAAAGTAGATTTGCATGCTTGACTACTAACCTATAAAGGATGCATTTTGATATTGAGTCTAAATTACATAATAACTCACTTTGCTAAAGAGATGAGATAAAGGTTAATTAAGAAGTTCTTAAAAATCAGTTCTGGGCCTTTGATTGAATTTATAGTCTATTATATAAAATGATCTATAGTGTTTTTACTATAGAGCTCAGGCTGGTCCTGAATATTTGATATTCCTGCCTGAATTTCCATAATGGTAGTATTACATAGCTGAGTGTCTATCATACCCAACTGAATACTTAAGTCTTAATGAATGATTTAGAATTTTGGAAAATATTGCTAATATTGTTGCCACAATATTTGCCCTACAATTTCTCTTTTGTCATATAACTTATTATTTTTTGTGAGTTTATGACTTATCAGATAAATCTGCTTTCTATAGACACCCTTGTAACCATATGGGGTTAGGTAATGTGATACTTTTAATTGTCAACTTGATTGGACTACCTAAGACACTGGTAAAGTATACCTATGGCTGTTTTTGCATTCTAAAAATGATTAAGGAGATAAGATTTGCCCTGAATGTGAGTGGCATCATTCAATATATTAGGGGCTCATATGGGAAAAAAGGAAAAAAAAAAAGAAAAATAAGCCCACCAGTACATGCATACCTCTCTCTGCTTACTGTACACCATGAAGAAATCTTTGCTTCACCGTGGCCCTCTGTCATGTTTCTGAGCCTTTTCATAATCCAGAAACAAGGGAACTAGTTGATTATGGAAAATGTGAGGTGAAAAATGAATTTCCCCTTTTAAACTTATTTTTTTCTTGTATTTGTCATACTGATGAAAAAGTATGACATACACAAATGTCTAATAACTGCCATTTTAACACTGGGCTTCTATTCCAATAGGAATCCACAGAGTTATAGGCATATAAAGGCCAATGGCTTAAATTTTTAATGTGAAGTTCCTTGGCCATTAAGAAACATCATCGGGGGGGGGGTGAGAATTTTTTTTATTAAAAATAAAAGAAACATATGGGATGTGATTCCCCTACACTATGATGTGGCCACAAAAACTGAATAGGACTTGAGTTTCTGTCTGTTATATCACGTTTGTCTGTGTGTGTATGTGTGTGTGTGTATGTACATGCACACACACTTATAACCATTTTCTAATTTCTCTTTACCAAGAGAGCCTACAGACTTCTGTGGGGCATGTTGATACCTGAAAAAAAAATTGCATTTCTCAGGTTTCTTTATCCAAAAAGCCTAAAATGTTAGATGAACATTTTAGTTATGTTCCATTAAGTTCATTTTAAATACGTAATTTCAAAAAGGAGAGTAGACATCCTCAGTTATTTTTTTATTGAATGAAGGGTGAAATGAAGACTGAAGCTCATGCAACTGTCTTATGGCACAATGTGGCAGCTATATCTTAAAGATAGTCAAACAAAAGGTTAGACATGTCCAAGATGCTTGATCATAATTGTGCCTCTCTGTCAATATGAGTTTGTTTAGGATTCTCTTTCTGTTCAAGGAAAAGAAACAGAATCAGGTTAAGCTAATGTTTGCAGTTTCTATCACTTGTAGTCAATACTTTTCATGACACAAGATCATATTACAAGGTAATAATGGAATTTTAGTACTATTGATATTAAGATCTATTTCTGAAGATAATCACATAACAGAACTATCTATTGGTATTGCTGACAAATGAAGTCAATTAAAAAAAATGGCCCTTTGATTCCATACTGGTAATGAAAGTGAGAGATGATTTTATGTTTCCTAAAAGAGCTTTCAAACATTAAACATAAAAGGCAAGGGAAACAGAGTGACAAACACACATTGTATTTTTTGAAACATAGACTTTTTATAGCTCGTGGCAACTTTCACAATAGTACTAGGAACTGGAGCTGAGGAATTGTGAATTGTAAGGGGTTAGTGCTGCATTCATAGACTTGTTCATATCTGGCTATCAATAGTTAAGAAATAGTCAAGTTAACACTGCAATTTGACTTCCTCTTTTTACATTATCAGCAAAAAGTCAGAAATTTGAACATTCTTATGAATAAACATTGTGAAATAGAAGAAGACATTGCATTTAAATCCCGTATTCACAAACCTAGTGACTGAGCTGGATTGGATAAGGGACTATCTATAAAATAATTGCGTAATAATGGGAAAAAGCCAAAGCTAGGAATGCTAATTAAGACGACCAAACAAAATTGCAAGAAATAAAGGAAGTTTACTGGCATATACACATATACCGGAAGCACTCACGAGACTCAGTGGATTACAAAAAAGGAGGACATGAAGTCAAGAGGAAAATATGTTGGGGTGGATGGGAGGAGGTAATGGGGGAATGGGTAAGTTAAAGAAACAACGTATACATGTGTAAAATTTTCAAAAACAGACATATGTGAACTATTCTAAACTCATTTTGTTTAGGGATTTCTTAGGTAATGAGACATTTATTAATGATGGTTAACTTTAATAAGTACATCTGAGAGGACCCCTTCTCTGTCTCCTTTTATGTGGTACCTTATTAGTTTGACCAATCTTGCAGTTTGCTTTGTTGCTTCAGCAGTACCTTGTCCAAACAGAATTGGGAAGGATAAGGACCATATTGGACAAAATCTGAAACATGGGTTTAATTGTCAATAATCTATTGTTAGAAACAGATAAAGGAGGCTCTTTTCTCCAAGAATTCTGGCAATTTCAAGGAACATTGGGGAATTGTACTAGAGACAATACATACTATAGATACATAATTGACAGTAATTCAGCTGGGATTAACCTGGTAGCCTCCTCTCTGAGGCTAACTGCTATAGCATTAAGAGGTGTTGTGCAAACTGACAATGGAGAAAAACAATCAGTAGTCCTACCTAGCTGTAAAACCTATGAACCACAACCTTGACCAGCCTAGCAAGATGTCCCCAAGGGTCCAATAGTGGAACTTATATCCTGAGGTTAACAGCAACCCTATAATTGGATTTAATGCCCCCTCAGTAGGAGGGAATTCATGCCTGGTGCTATAAATTTGTCCAACTACCAGTGGTTGGTGAGGTCATGAACCTTAGAAGAGAATCTACTACTTCCACTTTCCCAAATAAGTATAATTTTTAGATGCATTCTGAATATTTATACCCACACATATGTGTAACTCTTAACCTCTTATCAAAGGAGCTTCTTTTTGCAGAAGATGGATACAATTACAGAAATCTGCAACTGGTTAAAATGCAGAGAACAGCAGATGTGGCATTCAAAACTCCAATTTATACAATGCAACCTCTAAATCTAAGACTTGGAGAATATCATAGAAGAGGGACCAGAAATATTGCAAGAGCCAGAGGACCAGGACATTATCTGTAAGATAGTGCCTTCTATGGAAGACTGGGAAGTTGTACTCTTGTAGTCTCAACAATATGGTCACCTAAACGAGATCTACATAATTATAACACCAGTTGACATACCAGTATGGATAAGGGAAATCCCAATCCCAGAAGGCCTAGATAAAAAGTTTTAAGCAATTAATGGTCATTGCAAAAGAAAGAATCAGTTTTCTCCAGTAATGAGCCCCTTGGTAGGTTTTCCAATTCCAAAAATCAACTGTAAACAAACACATGTACCAGTAATAAAGAAGAAGAGGTCATGAATTGGAGAGTAAGCAGAGGAGACACAAGAGGAGCTGGAGGGGTAGAAACTATGTAAATGCAATGCATATGTATTAGAAGTCTAAAAATTATAACTTTTTTATTTTTAAAAGGTATGAAGATAAAAAATGTGAATGGCCATGAAGTTGGGAGGGTAGGAAGGTGAAGAGTATCTGAGAGGAGTTGGAGGAAGGAAAACATGATTAAAATATATTTTATGAAAAAATTTAGATAGAACTAAATTAAAAAGTGTTCTGGATTACTTAACTTTTCATTATTCTAATTAGAGTCATTGGACTCCAGGGCATTATTAGTTGGAGCAAAGGTAAACCTCTTAGTTTCTACAGGGTTTAAATATCTATAACAAAATATATTATACTAATTTTAAGGCTATATATACTAATTATTGAAAATGAATATTTCCTACTACTCACCAACATTCAACTTATAGCTATATGTAGTTCCTTGAGAAATTTTGTGTTTAATTGCAGATCTCTAAAAACAATTGTTTATGGAGAAACAGTTCTAGCTGCCTCTCTTAGTTCTAAGTTTAGAATTTCAGAGATTAGAAAAGGTGGTACAAAGTGAAACAGAGAAAACATTATCTTAGAAATACTTAAAGTATATAATGGAACATATTTTCTCAGAAGGGCAACTTGTCAATATGTCAAAACTGAAAAGTAAAAGTACATTTTTATCGAGGCATCTTCTATTTCAGAATATTTTAAAGAATATAATCACATAATTGATCAAACACATTTATGAAATAAGACTTCACAGTTTTGATTATGGCAAGGAAATACAGAAAATAGCTAATTTTCTAAGAGGATTTAATACAATACAGATTAAATACAGTACAAAATCGTGATGAAAGTATAATATGGTAAAATATTTGAATACACATCCACTACAATATAAAATATTTCTGACATTACTTTTGTAGCCAGAGGGTTGGAGCTAGGGCCTAGCAATTTATGATTCCATTGAGTGAAAATATCATCTAAAAACATATTTAGAATCTGAAGCTGTGATTGCCTGCATAACACCTGGACAAAATCAAGCCAGTCAAAATCCCTAAATGTTGTGGGACAGGGCTTTTATTGTTTGTTTGTTTGTTTTGTTGTTTGTTCTGTGTGCAGCTTTGTCTGCTGTGGAACTCACTCTGTAGACCAGGCTGGTCTCAAACTCACAGAGATTTTGCCTGCCTCAGCCCCAGCTTCTTGAATGCTGGGATTAAGGCATGCCTCAGCACTGCCTGGCAGTGGGGAGGGGCTTTAAAGGTTCTTCCCCTAGCTGAGGCTGATAGCTGCTAGGGGGAGGGAGAGTTATTTTTCTTCTGTGATGTGGCCACTAGTAGGTTGCTCATGTTCATGCAGGAAGCGCTAACTGGACTCAATAGATTTGGGAGGACAACATGGTAGAGGTTATTCTGGGGAGTTGGAGATAGATCAGAGCAAGATACATTGTATATATGTACGTGTGTATGAAATCACTAAAGACTATACACATATCAGAAGTACCATGAATCTCATAACTGCAATATTGCTTCTAGAATTATACATTTATCATATTACTCTATACAAATGTATTTATATAAACAGTATACCATTATATATAAATGTATATAGAATGGCATTTTTTTTTAGTTTTCAAACATTATAGAAATGTTATAATAGGGTTCTCTGTAACTTCTATGTTTCTGTGATTGTTGAGAAAATGGTACTATTATATACTGTTAATGATAAATTAGTGTAACCTTCATAGGGATAGTATAGAAGGTCCTCCCAAAATAAAATTAGATCAGTCATGCAATCCAGCATACTACTTTTGGACATATATCCATAGGAAATGAGATCAACATACCCAAAAGATAGTGCACACACATATTTGTTGTAGCACTATTTACAGTATCAAAGAGAACAGAATTAGTCTAGGTTCCCATGATTGGAAGAATGGGTTAAAAGAATGATGTATTAATCCACATTCGAGTTCTATTCAGCCACAAAGAAGAAGAAAATCATATTATTTACTGGAAACTATGAAAATGGTGGACATTATAGTAAAGAAAATCAGCCAGATACAGTAAAATAAATAGTACATGTCTATTTTCTTATATGGAAGTTTTAAGAATGCTTAGCTGACAGCATTGCCATTTTTGGAAAAGAATGAGAAAGGTATATGTAGGGAGATTAGTGACTTTATTTGTTCAGTGCATGCTTTATCTATTTATGTAAATATCATAAGGAACTCAGTAATATGTAAAGTAAAAATGTGTTCCTGAGAGACTGTAAATGCTACAGCCAAGTTTTTCAAAATTAAATTATGTAAGCATAAAATTGTTTAAAATACAAAACACTGTGTTTACAAATGCTTACAGATGTTCTGATTTATAACTACAAATGAGGAAAGATTATGAAAAGATTCCCTGACATATAGAATTCCTGAAATACTTTGTGGCACCTTATTTCTGATTTCAAGTTGACTGTTAAACATTTACCTCTTTGTTTCAGTTTTAGAACAATGAGCATTTGGGCTGTCTGTGACCCGAATGCATTAAAAGTTTGGTCAATGTTTTTGGAGGGAGTCATCTAATAATTAATTACACAAGACACGAGAAAAAAAATGTAGCTTAAAACTTTGATGCCTAGAAGAAAAATCAACTGTTACTTTAGCTAATGCGAACTTTCTGCAAAGGGGACTCATGCCCTACAGAAATGAGACATTCTGTTGAAGAATATCAGGGGCATACAATTTTATTAATGTGAATTTTAGGACCATCAATTATAGACTACTTTGCTTTCCCACCCCTCAAAAAAAGTCTGAAGAAATACAAAATTCAAACTATGAAGGTATAATCCGTTATGAAAATGTTAGCTGACATACAACCTTGTATCGTAAAGGAACTTTAGAATTTTTAAGGAACATTCTTTTTTATTTAACCCCTTCCAATAAATTCCAAAGAGAGGGAGAATATGAATTTTATCTGTAAACACCAAGATGGATGAGAATGCTTGGCAGTGAAAAGGAAGTTCCTGTGTCATGCCATAAGATGACTCCACTGGGGTCAGGAAAAACTTGAATTTCAAGAAGAAACAAGGAGATAGAGATCAGTGAATGTCCCCAACAATCCTGTGGCCTAATTTGCATTCCTTTGTGAGGAAATTGGAATGGGAAGGGTTGATACAAACCTCAGATAGGTCTGGGGGTACCCAAAGATGGATAGAATTGTACCACACAGCTCAAAATGTAGCCAGTAAAATAATGTCCTAGCAGAGCAGCCTCTCTTTGACCAAACAGAGGGCAGGCACAGACTGAGAGAAGTGTCCAAGTAGAAGCAACTTATGTGAGTTTCATAAAGGTCCATGCATTAACCTTATGTTAGGGAAAGGATTGCTGAATCTCCAAAAGTCTTAAAGTGTCTCAGGAAAATTTAACATGCTTGTGGCCAGAATGGAGAAGTCTAAGAGTTTGTTTTCTAGGAACCAAGGGTCGGCTGGGATTATACTCAGTGACTTAAGCCAAATAAGAAGTTAGCATCCAATGAATTCTGAACAAAGATGTGACCTCTGTATCTAGAAACTTTCTGAACTCTGACCTGCAATAAACCACCTAGGAAGAAACTAGCTCATTCTGGGGGAAATTAAGCCATGGCAATTACTCCAGGAAGTCTGAGTTTCTTACTAAATATGGCTATTATCTAGGTGCATACAGCTGAATACCTTGTGACCCCCTTCCCCAGGGTGATCTTAATAGATAAAGTATAAACAAAAAGAAAGATATATATTTTATAGTTACTTAATTTTTTTATTTGTATGTATAGGTATTAGAACTGATCACTTGGTACATTTACATAGTTAGGTATATATAAAAACTTAAAAAAAAATAGACCATGATTTTTGAAGGGGAGTGCAAGGTAGAATTGGTGGTGATCACACATGAGAAGGATTAAAGGGAGGAAAGGGAAGGAAGAAATCATATAATTATATTCTAATTAAAAATTAATACCAAAAGATAAGTTGTTTTAAGTAAGGTATCTTTAAAACGTACTACTATAAAAATCAGAAGTCTTACACTTTTGAGTTTTCTTATTTCCAGTGAAATACTTCTTACCACAGACTTAAAAGTTGCATTTGAAAACATTCAAACTTGGAGATTGTGACTATTTGCTCTCTGTATAGATAGAGATAAATTGCACAATCCAATTCCTATCTCATGAGCAAAGGTCTTTTGCTCCAGGAGAGACCTAAGACAGGAGATAAACCAGGAATTGAGGAAACAGAAGAAGATGGAATTCAAGAGATAGGGAAGGCGTGGGGAGAGAGATCCCAAGGGAATCTCTAAACTAGAACTACCTCTAGTAGTAATAATATTGAATTCAATAGTTTTTTTCTTTCTTTTCATTTTTGTTTTTGATTAGAACGTATCACATGGCACAAGCTTGCTCCAAACTTTCTATCCAGGAAAGGATGTTCTTGGAGAGCCTCCTGCTTCCACCTTTCAAGTGCTGGAGTGACAGAAATATGCTACTAAAATTGGTTATCATTTTTTTTATTTAGCTGAGTTGTTCTACTTCCTATCATGTGAAATTAAAATTCTGGACAACAACAAAGCTCCTAGCAACAACATACATATGTTATATGGCCAACAACACAACACTATATTGTGTTAAAAATAGATCACCAGAGAAAAAAATAGAGAACTAGCCACCTGAAGGTACCTTCTTAATTGGCATAAATTTTCTATTTTTTTCTTGTGAGTTTGTTGTTCAAGACAAGGCATCTCTGTGTAATAGCCCTGGATATCCTGGAACTTGCTTTGCCAATCAGACTGGCCTCAAACTCACAGAGATGTGCTTGTCTCTGCCTCCCTAGTGCTGGCATTAAAGTCAGGTACACCACCAAGGCCATCAAATTCCCTATTTTGTGTAGTATTGGGAAAAGCAATGTGGAACACACATAGCCTCCCAGACAATTTCTACTTCACCTCCCACCCAATTTCCACACCTTTGCTTTCTTTCTGCCATTTGAAAGTGAACAAAGAAGAAAGCAAAGGAACAAACCCAGAATTTAAAAATCTTGGAGTTACAGACAGTTGTGAGCTGCCATGTGATACTGGGAATTGAACCTGGGTCCTCTGGAAGAGTAGTCAGTGCTCTGTTCAGCCATCTCTCTAGCCCCTTCTATTATATTTTTAAAAATTACTTCAAAATGGAGACCTGAAGCCTCCCTGCACACAGCTAAGAGGTAAGTGGCACCATGATCCTCAGGAAAAACTGAGACCATGGTCTCTGAACAGTGGCCCAGAGACACAGCCCCTGGCACCCCAATGATGCTCAGCTCTACCCTATACCAAAGAAAGCTGGGAGAGCCCCCCCCCCAGCCCAATTCCCAGCAAAAACACAGCTCTAGGGACATTCCACAGGCCAAACCACACCCAAACTGCAATCTGCGTCATGTCATCACACACTGACAACTGGAGACTCATAAGCCTCCCTCCAGGTGCAAAGCTAACAATGAGCCAACTAAGAGTTGACTAAGAATGACCCCTGCAACAACTGGAGATGTACAGTTCCTTAGCCTACAGTCAACTAACAGTCCAATAAGAGCAGCCCCTGCAATTACTGGAGACGCTCAGCCCTGGGGCTCACACCTGTCTAAGAGCCTACCAAGAGCTGACTAAGGATGAACTGAGAAAGCAATGGGAAGATGCCAGTGCAAGAATATATATATATATATATATATATATATATATATATATATATATATATATATATATATATATATATATATATATATATATATAACAGTATAAAGTATGACAAGACATCACCAGAAGAAGCTGGGGGTTCTACAACATCAAGACCTGAGTATAACAATGAAGAGGAAACAGAAGGAAAAGACCTTAAAAACAACTTTATAAAGATAATATAAGCATTAAAAGAGGATATAGAAAACTCCCTCAAAGAAATAGAAAATTCAAACAAAAAAATTGGAAGAGATGAACAAATCCCTGATAGTAATGAAACCAAGAAAAAGAAAACAAACAGGCAAGAAACATTCCTGGAATTAAACATTGAAATAGAAACAATAAAGAAGGCAAAAACCAAGGCAAAGCTGGAAATAGAAAACCTAAAGATATGAAGCAGAACTACAGATGCAAGCAAAACCAACAGAATGTAAGAGGTGGAAGACAGAATCTCTTCAGTGGAAGATTTAATAGTGGAAATAGACATATCAGTTAAAGAAAACACTAAAACCAAAAAGGTCCTTACACAAAACATCCAAGAAATCTGGGACACCATGAAATGACCAAACCTGAGAATAATTGGAATCAATAAAGGAGAAGAATAATAGCTCAAAGGCACAGAGAATATAGCGAACAAATTCATAGAAGAAAAAAAATCCCCAACCTACAAATAGAAATGCCTATAAAGATACAAGAAGCTTACAGAACACCAAATAGACTAGACCCCCCCAAAAATTCTATTTGTCACATAATAACCAAGTCATTAAACATACCGAATAAAGAAAAAATACTAAGAGCTGCAAAGGAAAAGGGCCAAATTACCTATAAAGGCAGACCCCTCAGAATAACACCAGATTGCTCAGTGGAAACAATGAAAGCAAGAAGGTTCTGGTCAGATGTTACAGACACAAAAAGAGCATGGCTGCCAACCCAGACTAATATACCCAGAAAAACTATCAATCACCATAGATGAAGTAGATAAGATATTTCATGACAAAGCCAGATTTAAACAATACCTATCCACAAATCTGGACCTACAGAAAGCACTAGAGGGCAAACTCCAACATAAGGAAACCAGATACACCCATGAAACCACAAATAATTGATAATCCCTCTGAAGAAAACTCAAGGGAAATATACACAAGCTACCAGCACAAATAACAGGAAATAACAATAACTGGTCACTAATACTCCTTAATATCAATGGACTCAATTCACCTATAAAAAGACACACCCTAACAAGATGGATACAAAAACAAAAGCCATCCTTCTGCTGCATACAAGAAACATACCTCAACTTCAAAGACAGACATGGGTTCAGAGTAAAGGGTTGGGAAAAAGACTTTCCAATCAAATGGTCCTAAGAAACAAGTTGGTGTAGCCATTCTAATATCTAACAAAATAGACTTCAAACTAAAATCAATCAAAAGAGACCAAGATGGACATTACTTATTCATCTCAGGAAAAATCCACCAAGATGAAGTCTCAATCCTGAACATTTATGCCCCCAACACAAGGGCATCTACATATATAAAAGAAACACCACTAAAGCTTAAACCTCACATCAAACCCCACACACAAATAGTAGGGAGACTTCAATACCCCACTTTCACCCTTGGATATGTCAACCAGACAGAAACTTAACAGAGAAATAAGGAATCTAAGAGATGTTATGAACTAAATGAACTTTATATATATATATATATATATATATATATATATATATATATATATATATATATATACATATAGAACCTTCCACCCAAACACAAAGGAATGTACATATTTCTCAGCACCCCATGGATCCTTTTCTAAAATTGACCACATACTCGGTCACAAAGCAAATATCAATAGATATAAAAAAGTGAGAATAAATCTTTGTATAATATCAGACCACCATAGTCTAAAGCTAGAGTTCAACAACAACAAAAAACACAGAAAGCCTACAAAATCATGGAAACCGAACCTCTCTCACTAAAGGAAGAAATTAAGAAAGAATTCCTAGAAATTAATGAAAATGAATCCACAACATAGCAAATCTTATGGGACACAATTAAAGCAGTGTTAAGAGGAAAACTCATAGCACTAGATGCCTATATGTAAAACTTAGAGAAATCTTACACAAGAAACCTAACAGCACAGCTGAAGGCTTTAGAACAATTAGAAACAAATTCACCTAGAAGGAGTAGATGGCAGGAAATAATCAAACTTAGGGCTGAAATCAATACAATAGAAACAAAGAGAACAATGCAAAGAATCAATGAGTTGAAGAGTTGGTTCTTTGAGAAAGTGAACAAGATAGATAACCTCTTATCCAAACTAACCAAAAATCGGAGAGAGAGAGAGAGAGAGAGAGAGAGAGAGAGAGAGAGAGAGAGAGAGAGAGAGAGAGAGAGAGAGAGAGAGAGAGAGAGGGAGAGAGAGAGAGGGGGGGGGGGAGAGAGATCAGAAATGAAAAGGGGGAAATAATAACAGCCACATAGGAAATCAGAGAATTATTATCAGGTCATACTTTGAAAATTTATACTTCACTAAATAGAAAACCTAAACAAAATGAACAGCTTTCTGTACAGTTACCACTTACCAAAATTAAATCAAGATCAGATTAAAGACCTAAACAGACCTATAACCCCCAAGGAAATTGAAGCTATTATTAAAAATCTCCAAAGTTAAAAAAGCCCAGGACCAGAAGGTTTCAGTGCAGAATTCTACCAGACATTCCAAGAACCAATGCCGATATTCCTCAACTGTTCCACACAACAGAAACTGAAGAAACATTGCCAAACACTTTTATGAGGGTATAATTACCCTAAATCCTAAGCCATTCATAGATGCAACAAAGAAAGAGAATTACAGACCAATCTACCTCATGAACATTGCAGCAAAAATATACTCAACAAAATTCTGGTGACCTGAATACAACAACATATCAAAAAAAAAAAAAAGTCATCTACCAAGGTCACATAGGCTTCATCCCAAAGATTCAGGGATGGTTCAACGTATGAAAAACTGAATGTCATCTATCATATAAACAAGCTGAAAGAAAAAAGTCACATGATCATCCATCTCCTCAGATGCTGAAAAAGCCTTTGACAAAGTCAAACACTCCTTCATGATAAAAGTCCTGGAAAGATCAGGAATAAAGGTAAAATACCTAAATATAATAAAGGCAATATACAGCAAGCTGACAGCCAACATCAAACTAAATGGAGAAACACTCAAAGCAATCCCACTAAAATCAGGAACAAGACAAATTTGTTCTCTCTTCCTCTCCTTATCTATTCAATATAGTTCTTGAAGTTTTAGCTAAAGCAATAAACAAGAGAACAAAAGGAGATTCGTGGGGATTTAATAAAAGCTCCAAAAGTTTCAGAAGATATAAGAGGGATCTAACCACAGTCAATCTAGAAGGATCAGAGAATGGTGATTCACACCTTTAATCCCAGCACAGGGAGTATCCCAGGAGTGATGACCTACACCCTTAATCCAAACTGAGTTCGAGGTCATTTTAGTTTAAAGAAGGAATTCCAGGCTCCCAGGCAGGCAGTGGTGGGGCCTCACCTTAAATGAGCTAAGAGAGTATTTAAGGCAAGTGTAGAAAGACAGAGAGCTAGAAGAAGCCAAGAGAAGCCAGGCTAAGGAAGCTGGAAGACAGTAAGATTTGACTGTGGTTAGATCCCTCTTATATCCCTGAAAATTTTGGAGCTTTTATAAAATCCCCACAGAGATTAAGGGGATACAATTTGGAAAGGAAAAATTCAAACTATCTCTTCTTGCAGATGATATGATTACATACATAAGTGACCCCCCAATTCTACCAGGGAACTCCTACAGCTGATAAACACCTTGAGCAATGTAGCAAGCAGGGTACAAGATGAATTCAAAAAAATCAATAGCCCTCCTATACACTGAGGATAAAAGGGCTGAAAATGAAATAAGAGAAACATCATCCATTATAATAGCTGCAAATAGCATTAAATATCCTGGCATAACTCTAACCAAAGAAGTAGCAGACCTGTTTGACAAAAACTTTAACTCACTGAAGAACGAAATTGAAGAAATCAGAAAATGGAAAGATCTCCCATGTTCCTGGATAGGTAGGATCAATATAGTAAAAATGGCAATTTTACCAAAAGCAGTCTACAGATTGCATGCAATTCCCATAAAAATCTCAAAACAATTTTTACACACCTTGAAAGAACAATACTCAACTTCATATAGAATAATAGGAAACTCAGAATTGCCAAAACAATCCTGCTCAATAAAAGAACTTCATGTAGAATCACCATCCCTAGCTCCAAGCTATACTATAGAGCTACAGTAATAAAAAACAGCCTGATACTAACATAAAAACAGACTTGTGGATCAGTAGAATCGAATTGAAGACCCTGACATTAACCCCCACACCTATGAACACCTGATTTTTGACAATGAGGCCAAACATATTTAATGGAAAAAAGATGGTGTCTTCAACAAATGGTGCTGGCATAACTGGATAATAGTCTGTAGAAGAAATCAAACAGATCCATATCTATCACCCTGTCAAAATTCAAATCCAAGTGGATATCAACATAATTCCAGCAACACTGTACCTGATAGAAAAGAAAGTGGAAAATAACCCTCCAACAAATTGGCACAGGTGACCAATTCCTAAATAGAACACCTGTAGCACAGACACTAAGAACAACAATTATTAAGTGAGACCCCTGAAACTGAGAAGCTTCTGTAAGACAAAAGACACAGTCAATAAGAAAAAATGATAGCCTATAGAATGGGAAAAAAATCTTCACCAACTCTTCATCTGACAGAGAACTGAGCTCTAAAATATATAGAGAACTCAATAAACTAGATCACCGAAACATAAATAATCCAATCAAAAATAAGGTTTATAACTAAAGAGGGAATTCTCAACAGAATTACAAATGTCTGAAAGGCACTTACAAAATTTATCAACATCTTTAGCTATCAGTGAAATGCAAATCAAAACAGCTTTGAGATACCACCTTACACCTGTCAGAATGACTAAGATCAAATATACAGATGACAGCCAGTGTTGGAGAGGATGTGGAGCAAGGGGAACTCTCCTTCATTTTTGGTGTAAGTGTAAATTTGTACAGCCACTCTGTAATGCAGTATGGTGGCTCTTCAGAAAAGTGGGACTCAATCTCCCAAGGATCCAGAAATACCACTATTGGGCATATACCGGAAAGATTCACATTCATACCTCAATGGCATCAGGTAAACTATGTTCTGTACATAGCAGCAATATTTGTAATAGCAAGAACCTGGAAAAAAATTAGATGCCCCTCAACTGAAGAATGGATTAACAAACTGTGGTACATCTACACAATGGAGTACTACTCAGAAGTAAAAAAAATGACAACATAAAATTTTCAGGGAAATGGATGGATTTGGAGAGTATCCTCCTCAGTGATGTATTACAAGCCCAGAAAGTTGGTGTGGGATGTACCCACTAAAAAGTAGATTTTAGACAAAAATCAAAGAATACTCATGCTGCAAACCACAACCTTTGAAGAGCTTGGTATCAGAAGGAACTTAAGAGAGACATCCAGAGATTCCCTTAGGAAGAGAAAATAGAGAAGATCACCTTAGCAAATTGGGATCATAATGGGTTACAACCAAGAAGAGGTTGAAACAAATCATGAGAGAAGGAGATGGTTGAGTGAGAGGAGCAACAAGGGGGGGGGGGTAAGAGAGATGGGTATCTTGA
The DNA here is from genome assembly GCA_033318265.1 of Phyllotis vaccarum. Lineage (NCBI taxonomy): Eukaryota > Metazoa > Chordata > Mammalia > Rodentia > Cricetidae > Phyllotis > Phyllotis vaccarum. Next base: position 72,612,932 of record JARWLC010000013.1, read on the forward strand.
TAGAGGAGGCCATTGTGGGGTTGGAAATAGACCAGGTGGTAGGGAAAGCTCCAAGAACTGGCTAGATCTCAACCAATAGTAGATGGGGTGCCAAAACAGGACTTCCCCTATAATCAAATGAAAAACCACCCTAAGTGTCATCACAGAACCTACTACATTCAACAATGAATAGAGTTGGAGGTAGAAATCCATGGCTGTGCATTGGGCAGAGCTCTTATTCAGCTGAGACCAGGGGAGGAGAGTCTGTATGAGCAAGGGGATAGGGATTATAAGGAAAATTCCCACAGTGATGGCTGGCTCGAGTTCTGGGGAGCCCATTGAATCAAGAACAGCCATCGAGGAACCATCAGGCAAAGGAGCTAGGCCCTCTAAGGGTTGGCTACTGTACATTGACCTGAGTAATATGTGGACTCTAGAGGGGTGGGATCAGACTCTGTTCCTGTGAACATTGACTGGCCCCTTGGAGCCCATTCCCTGCATAGGAATACCTAACTCATTCTTGATATTGGGATGAGGAAATCGGACTTGTCTGAAGTAGATGTGCTAGGCTTTGCTGACCCACCTTGGGACTTCTTGCCCTTTTTTTGGGGGGGGGGGGAATCAGGAGCAGCAGGCTCAAGGTTGACTGCCAGGGATTGGGAGGAGGGAAGTAAGGGGGAGCAGGGGGACATATGGGTATAAAGACTTTTAAAAATACAATATAAAATACAATGAACATACAAAAAACAGAAAAAGCCCACAAGAAACAAATTTTAACATTGAAAAGTCAGCTTTCAATGCAAATGCTATTATACACACACACACACACACACACACACACACACACACACACACACACACGATAAATATGTATGATGAATTATCAATCAACTCATATTCTTTGACCATAAGTTTGTTTGATAGTTATGGTTCATGATCAAGGCATGTTCTAGAAAACTTTTCTAATGACTGAAGGCTCTGATTCATAGTTTCTCCTCAGACATACTGTGCATATCAGCCATATAAAATTCATGATATATTTTTAAATAGAATCTTCATTACCCACTTAGTAGAGAATTCCTTCTTGTTTTTTTAATTTTACTTTCCCATCACCTGTAACATCTAAATATACCCTTGCATTAAGGTGCCTTTTCTTGAGGGGTGGAGTTATGTCTCCATGGTTAAGAGTGTTTGCTATGTAAATGTGAAGATTAATTATGAGGGTTGGGATGCATATTCCAGCACACACATAACAAACTGGGCATCCTGCACAAGCTTGGGAATGCTTGGGCTTGCTGGTACATGTAAGCTCAAGATTCAGAAGAGATCCTGGATAAAATGAATACACATAAAGTGATAGAGGAGAACACACAATGCTCTTGTCTTGTATACATGTGCTCACATGTGTGAACTCCATATATACATGCACACACATACCCCAAATTACCTTTATCTGAATATCTAGAATGGTTTATGATTATTTACATGAACACTTACTGATACTGAATTTCTGCTCCTCTGTTTTGCCATCTGGCCTTTCTTAGTTCTTAATTTATTTCCAGATTCTGATTTTCCAGACTTCTAGAGTTTGGTAATATATCTAACATAACTATAATAGATTCATTCTGAATTTAATTTATCTGCTCTCTATTTCTGTTCGTTAGAACTAAATAACTTAATTTTAAAGAAATTTATTATTGTATATTGGATTCTGTATTGCTACAAAATATGGATTTATTGGATTAAAACCACAAAATTCACCTTACATTTACATATTTAGAAGTTTGATTGGGATTTCACCAGACTAAAATTGAAGAGTCTGCTGCACTGCATTCCATCTTGATGTTGCAGAGAAGCATTGATATCCTTTGTCTTTTAAGTTTCTACAGGCCACTGCATCCCTGACTTATCACTGTATTTCTCTGATTCCCTTTCCACACTGATGACTCTCTTTAACACCTTCTATTTTCCCCTCCTAGGACTATTATGATTACATAGAGCCTGACAAGATAATACACAGTAATTTATTTTCAAGCGAGCTGATTGGAAGCCTTATTTTCCCCTTGTCATGTAACAACAAATTCACAAGCTCTAGGTATTAGTATTCAGATGGGGGGGTATTAATCTGCACAACACATAAAGCCATCATTTTTTCCTAACATTCATTTAAAAATCTAATGCAGTATCCATTAGAATCTTAGTAATTGAATTCTAAACTTAAAATGCAAGAGACAGTGTATGAGAATAGTAATAATTTTTTAAAAAACAATTTAAACAGGTCTTTACTGAATGTAATACTTAAACAGGCACATGTGGATGCTTTGGTAGCAAACAGTGAACCTGAAATCAGAACCAATATTTGATTTGTGGTGATACCTCCTAGTGATTTTATAAAATGTGATTTTATGTCTACTTGTTTTCCAAGTATCTCTCAGACATCAAACCTGTGAAACAGTTGGTGTTAGCATTTAGTGTTGAAAAAGGCCATAAGAATCAGAGCAGAAAGGAAGTGGCATAAGAAAAATAGTTTTTCAAGAACTGAATGGCCTGGAAGGTGTACAAGTACCCAGTAATAAACTCATATCCAAATCAGCATTGCAGACACAGCAATAAAACTAAAACAGGATTTAATGCTGTATTTTCATTCACAAATCTTCCAATTGTAAAAAGAATCATCCCATTTTCCTGTGACTAGTCAACACATTTAACACAGTTCTTTTGTAAATCACTCTGCTAATTAATATCAAAATTGCCTTTGAAAACCTATTGAAGTCCTCTTCCCCCTCCCCTTTCTCCCCTGTCAAAACGGAACATGCCAATGAGTAAACTTTTATACTAGTTATACTCATTAGTGTTAACTGGAGCTAGTTTCCTTACAGTAACAGTGTAGTATTCTTTTGATTTTTATATTACTGAGTTCATTAGATAAACAGATTATATGCTTTGTAGATTATATGTAGATATCAATGCAAGAGTCAATGAGAGTTTAGGATCTGGTTCTCACTGGACAGGATTTTTTTTTTTACTGTCTTAAAAAATTTAACTGTCTTGTAGGAAGTGTGGCTTGGTCTATAAAAGACTTACAGTTAAAAGGTACAGCAAAAAGGCTTAGCTTGGTTTAGGAGTCAACCCTAAAACTACTGTGAAAGGTAGAGAGTGTAAGAACTCAAAACATATACTTCTCTGTGATGTTAGAAAGATACATTAACATCAGGATTACCTGTTCTCAGATGCTGGGCTATTTCAGTTAGTGACTAAATTTTATCTTTGTATCTTCTGTAATGGTGTTGACATTTATCTGCTGAACGAAGAAAAAAAAAGCCTTATCTGTAGTGAAACTTTCCAGTGAAAGTGGATAAAATAAAATAAAATAAAAATCTTTATTGGCTATATCCTCCCCCCTCACATGCACAAGAAAGAGAAGACAGGTGTAGTGGGATTATGTTGTTACATTGTAAATAATTGTCCTGCCTACTAGTTTAATGAAAGTGCTGATTGTCCAAAAGCAGACAAGAAGTGTGGGCGTGGCTACCAGACTAAGAAAACTCTGAGACCAGGAAGAATAGAGCAGAAATGACACAGAGATGTCACAGAGAAGCCAGAAGATTCAGAGGACAACTATGCTGCTCTAAGAAAAGGTACCGAGCTACATGGCTGAATAGGATAAGAATCATGGGTTAATTTAAAGGTAAAGAATTAGCAAGTTATATGCCTGGGCCTTAGGCCAATCAGCATAAAACTAAAGTAAGCATCTGTGTATCTCAGTGGGACTGCAGATCTGGACCAAAGGCCAGACAGCCCAGAAACTTCTGGGGACCTAAGCAGCAGCTGGTGGCTAGGCACCTGGGACTTCAGGTCTGTAGATCTGGATTACCAGCTAGTCCAGGCCAGAAACTTAATATAACAAATAGGGTCTCTCTGTGTAGCCCTGGTTGGCCTCCAACTCACAGAGATCTGCCTGCCTCTGGTTTCTAAATTCTGGTATTAAAAACATACATCACCATGCTTGACCTCTAAATATATTTTAATTGTGTATTTGTATAATAAAACCCCAAATACCACAAATAGCTTATATGGAATTGAGAACTACTGGAATTAAAAGAACTTGTGATTATATTTCTCCAATTGTTCAATGTATTCTATCATTCCAATTTTGGTGCTTACAATCCTCTTAAGCTGTCAATTCTTTGGGTCTTTATTGAAAGCTCAGAGAGAGAAGATGGAAGTAAACTTCTTTTAATATATAGTTTCTTTTTGTATGTATTCATGCAGTGGGTACTCTCAAAACAAATTTAAGACAGAAAAAGGTATTTCCAAAAAGACTGGGTCTAAGTTGAAGGTTAACTCACCTCTCTGAAACTTATTTTTTTTTTTTGTCATTTCTAATACAAATTTTATCCAAGAGTCTTCTAGATTCCCTATCCTATGAATTAGTTCTTATTGGCTGGATAAGATGAAGCACATACTAACCACATATCCATTTGTCACTGTCCCTCAGTATCTGGGGCAGAAAGAAGCTCAAAGCCTCTGAACTTAGGTAAGTTATTCTGGATAGAGCTGCATCTGCAGGTGATTTGACAATTTAAATGCCATGGGACATTTCCAATAGAGATGTCACATTTTAGTCACCAGATGAAACATTTTCTTGCTGCCCAACTCTTAATCCCAGAGAATCTTATTCAATGTGTGTTTGCCAGTTGTCCAAATAATCTCAACCATAGAACATCTTCTGATAATGGTGAATTGCAAACTTCAACATTACTCAATTACATAGAAGGGCCATAAGTATGGGGTGAAGACAAAGAATTTTCAGAGACAGCTGATGCTTTTGTCTTGAGACCTTACTTTGATGACTCTTTGCAAAGAGGAATATTACTGATTCTGTCACCCAAAGTCCTGGTTTTAAGACATGATTCTATCATTACTACTCATATAACCTTAGGAAAATAACTTATTCTCTCATCTGCAATCTTTTTAGAGCAATACTTACACCTCAGGGCAATACATTGTCACCTCATCAGTTTAGTATAGTCTCTGGAATAAACCACAATAACAAACTTTATTTTTATCTGTTACCTGTGGCTAGATGATCTAATTAATTACATGAAATCACACAGAAAACTTCAGGAATAGGAAACATAAATGACTGAAGCAAACAGTATCTTTTAGAATTACATATAATGCACAATGATAAATACAAGAAATACTTTAAGTTTAGAGACTTAAAAATATCTACAATCAATTTTTAAAATGTTAGTTATAATTTTGGTGGTAGGATCATCATATATAATATATAACATGGTACAATACTAGATTTAGTCTACAAGATATATATTTTAAAAATTTATACTGGATTATTAATACCTCACCTATGATTAGTTTTCATACAACCAAGAGTGAAATACTAAAGTATTTGCCTAAAACTTTAATGTTTTATTTAAGTGCTGTTTATTTCCCAAGGAGAACCAAGCATATCAGATCCCCCAGAAACCAAAGTAAAAAATCCCACCAATGATGGTTTTTATTTCTGTGTATTAACACACAACAGCTTTCTATCCTTTTTGCCATATGTTTCACTTTGTATGTCAAAGGGTCTTTTGAGAATAAATTTCCAACCCCAAGGTGAATACTGAGAGGTAAGCACACCCATAGGAGAAGCTGTTGTGTGCATGCCACTAGATTCAAGGAGGGTGCCAGACATTGGGCCTCCAGAGTGGTACTGGTTGAGACAAGAACTGGAATGTGTTTTGAGTTTTCTGTGGAACTTACAATGACTCCTGCTACTAAATCAGTTTCAAAAAGTACTGAATGGCTTAATCATGTGAAGGTTGTTTAAAGCAAATCTATCTCTGTATCAACAGTTTAGCCAGAGGCGAAGTCTTATTGAACTTTTCAATTGAAGACTTTCCTTCCCATTCTACCCTGATGCCACTACATAACAGTTTTCCTTTTAGAATTCTTTAAAATGTCTGCTGGTGATCTGTACATCTTCTTTGTTGCTGCATTGCACTCTATTTTACATGGCAACATTTCATTTCTTTTTGTATTGATTTTGTTTATTACTCATGCCAATAAATTCTTAACTTTTCACCTGTATATGAGTGCTCTTACTAGATGGTTAGCACCTAAAGATCCTTAACCTGTCCCTTCCTACATGGAACTTCCTCAAATGTGCCAATTCTTAGGAGCTATTTTTTTTTTTGCTCTCTGAAACATAAACAACAACTTACACTTACATGGCTAATTCCATTTTAAGTATTCCCTTTTTAATAGTAACTACAATGTCATTTTGGATAAGTCTGGGCTTTTCCCGTCTTTGTAAAGGTGTCTTGACAAAAATAATGTGCAATCAAATCAACATTGGTTAAGTAGTTTCTAGATTGTCAGGAAACTCCTCATAATCTTATTTCAAAATAAGGTATTCTGGTAAGTACATTTGGGAGATAGAAATTATGTTGTTATAGTTAAAAAATAATAGCTTGGTCAGTATATTTAGAAGATGAAAATTATTTTGTTAAAAAATTTAGGCTTGGTTCATCTTTCCTCAGCACTCTAAACACAATTAGACTGTACATGAACAGGATGGCTGCCACCTCACCAATATCCATTCTATTCTCTGGCATCTATTCATTGGCATTCTATTCTCAGGCTTTCCTCAGAAATGCTCACCAAGTTTCCTTGTCCTATCCCCACCAAGCAAACAAAAATTATTCCTTCTCCTTCTCTGAAAAATGATCCATTAGCTAATTAAAACTAAAATAAGTATATAGAGCTTTTAGGGGGAGAGAAAAAGACCAAATAAATAAAAATCAAAAGGCACATCAATTCTGGCCTTTCCATCTTTATCAGAAGCAGGAATTACTGTTCCTTGTAGGTTTTGCTTGATACTAGAAACTGAGAACCATTAAGAAACCTCAAAGATTCAAGTGCTACCTTGTGACATGATCATTTTTTCAGTTGTCTTGATGGTTTATTTGGTCCCTTAGGGCTGTCCATATTCATCCCTGTTGGTCCATTAACAGCACTGGAAAACATCAACTAGGGCAGTTTAGAGATTGGTAAGACTTATCTTTAAACCTCAAAGTGTTTGGAATAGATGAACTTGAGAGCAGAACTATTTTATAATAATTGACCACATCATCATAACTACCATGTAACGCTTGTTCTATAGTCTTGAATTGGTTGTTTCAATTATTATTTTCCTAAAGCAACAGATTAATCATTCTTTTCTAAAGCCAACTTTCCCAGCCCCATTATACGTGCTATGCCAATAGCTGTTGAAGTTCTCCAGTGAAGATCATCCCTTAACACTGTGGTATATTTTTAATTTGTGGACAAAGAGAGACTGATATAAAGTAAGTTCTTTTTACAACCCGGAACTCATTGTTCAACGAATCTTGATTATATTTAAAGAAATGTGATCCCCTATTCCTCAAGAATTGGTCATTAGAAACCCAGAAATCAGTGTGGTTTTCTCACTTCTTTAATTCTTCATAAGACATCAATTATGCAATTATAAGTGCATATGTGTATTACTGTATCTATGCATTTGTTTTTTGAAGAAAGTAAAAGAAAAAACACTAGTATATGTCTAATATAATGGGTATATAGACACATACTAAAGGATACAATGAATTCCCCCAAAAAATCATTAAAAATTCCATCTCTTCCTTTTATGTAGCACAGTTATACTTCAAAACACACCAGCTATGAGAAAGCATTAATGTTGATAGGAAATCTGAGCTTTTCCTATTTCGGTGAAAGCTGAATTTTTATTGGAAGTTCTAGTAAAGTGTATAATTTCTTATTTGTTCTCAACAAAGTTGTTTTTCCAGATTTTCTTCAAATAATACCTTTACTCTCCCACTATAATTTGAACTCTTGGTCCCCACCATCCACCCACACCACCTTCCTGTATGCTAGACCACTACTGCTAACATCCACTGGATTCACCAACCAACCTCACCCACCTCATCATCCTCTCCACGGCCAGCCCTTTCCTGAAACTCCATCAGACTTCATAAGCATAGGTATAGCCTACACTACTTGGAAGAACAGGTGAGTGATTGGTCTTGAAAATGAGCTGCCCCAATCTCCAGTCCCTAAACCTCAGGGCACATCCCATGCCCCTCTCCCTCTCATCTCAGCACCAGCAAGGCAGTTAGGACCTGATTCCAACTTTGGTGGGATTCCACTTCTCTGGTGTAGTCCCCATCAGCTAGTTATCAGGTGAGAGACTTGCCTGCAGGCTGCATAACCACTGCCACCACCCACTAGATTCTGTTCCCTCAAAATCCACTCCACTGCCCAACTCCACCCACTTCATCATCCTATCTGTGGCTAATCCTTCTCTATAACTTCAGTAGATTCTATAGACCTGGGTAAAGTCCACACCTGATGGCAGAACAGAAGGATAGGCTGGATCTAGGCAAATCCACACAAACCTCAGTTAAGGCACCCTACTGGATCTGAACACTTGCCAGTCACCAGAATCTGTGGTCATTCATGCCAGAAGACAATAAAGAAAATAGATAATAAAGGATCAACAAAAGAAAAACATAAGAATCAACATTTAAACCTATAATAATTCCAAATCCAGGTGTGTAAATACCAGTGTATGAATAAGTTCAATAACATAAAGGGCAATATGGTACCACCAGAACTCAGTGATCTTATGAGAAGATCTGAAAATTTCAACGCAGCTGAAGCACAAGACTATTATCTTAAAATAACTTTATGAAGATGATAGAGGAACCTAAAGAGGAAATGAAAAATTCCCATAAAAAATCAAGACAAAAAATTGGAAGAAATCAATAAATCCCTTAAAGAAAGCAAAGATAATACAATCAAACAGGTGAAGGGGTTTGAGACTTTAAAACTGAAATAGAAGCAATGAAGAAAACATAGACTTTGGTAGAATACTCAAATTCATATGTAAGACCAAAAATCTGAGAAGAGTTAAAACAGTTCTGTACAATAAACAAAACAAAACAAAACTTTCTAGAGGTATCACCATCTCTGATTTCAAGCTATACTTCAAAGCTATAGTAATAAGAATAGCATGGTACTGGCACCAAAACAGACACACTGATCAATAGAACCAAATTGAAGAGCCAGCAGCCATAAATCTGCACACTGACAGACATCTGATTTTTAATAAAAAGCCAAAATTATTAATTATACAATGGAAAAAAGAAAGCATTTCTTTGATGCATGGTGATAATCTAATTGGATGCCAGCATGTAGAGAATACAAATAGATCCATATCTATCAACCTTCACAAAACTCACATCTAAGTAGGTCAAAGACCTCACATAAAACCAGATACACTGAACAAGATAGAAGAGAAAGTGGAGGAATAGCCTTGAATGCATTGGCAGAGGAGACACTTTCTGAATGGAACACCAATAGTGCGTGCACTATTATTGACAATTAATAAATGACACTTCATGAAACTGAATATCTTCTGTAAGGCAAAGGACACCATTAGCAGGAAAACATGAAAGCCTACAGAATGAAAAAGGTTCTCATCAACTCTATATCCAATAGAGTTCTAATATCAAAAATATATAAAGAACTCAAGAAACTAGATATCAACAAACTAAATAATCCAATTAAAAATAGGGTATAGATCTAAACAGAGAATTCTCAACAAAGGAATCTCAAATGGCCAAGAAGCACTTGAAATGTTTGACATCCTTATCCATTAGGGAAATGCAAATCAAAAGGTCTCTGAGATTCCATCTTACACCTGTCAGAATGGCTAAAATCAAAAATACAAGTGACAGCTCATGGTGGTCAGAATGTAGAGCAAGGGGGAACGCTGGTCCATTGCTGGTGGGGGTACAAACTTATACACATACTTTGGAAATCAATATGATGGTTTCTTAAAAAATTGTAAATTGATCTACCTCAAGACTCAATTCCTGAAAAGATATAGAGAGGATGCTCTAACATATCACAAGGACCCTTGCTCAGCTATATTCATAACAGCATTATTTGTAATTGCCAGAACCTGAAAATAACCTATATATCCCTCAGTTGAAGAATGGATAAGAAAATGTAGTACATTTACACAATGGCAAAACCCCAAAATAAAGAAACAAACCCAATGACATCAAAAAGTTAGAAGGCAAACTGATGTGACTAGAAAAACATCATGCCTAGTGAGGTAACCTAGACCCAGAAAGGCAAACATTGTATAAGTATTCACTTATAAGTAGATATTAGCTATTCAGTAAAGGATGATCATGCTACAATCCACAGACTCAAAGAAGCTAAGTAACAAGGAATACTCAAGGCAGAGGGAGGGTCTTCCTGAGAAGAGGAAATAGAATAGGTATTTCAGGTGGTCTGTGGGAAGGTGGAGACAGGAATAGAAGGGATCAGGTTGGGGGAGGATAAACAGAGAGTACTGGGAAGAACAACTGGACTTGAGGGATATTTCAGGGATGAGCTAGAAACCTAGTGGAATGGAAACTCCCAGGAATCTATGATCTAGATCCTAGCTAAGACTCCAAGTAATGGGTTTTATGAAGTGTTTGACCATGCAAAACTTCCAGTGGAGGGATTTGGACACCAGCCTGGACACAAAACGCTTCACTTAATTCATCCTGCCTGCAAGATGTACAAGGGTAATGGTGGCATAGAAATTGGAGTGGCAAACCAATGACTGGTCCAGCCTGAGATCAATGCCATGAGAGGGAGCCCACCCCTGGCACTGCTAGGAGGGCCAGGAACCAAAGGCTGGATGGTCCAGAGACATAGGATAGAGCAAAACATGAAATCAATGAAATGATTTCTAATGATATTCTGCTATACTTAAAGACAGGAGCCCAGCATAATTGTCATCAGAGAGGCTTCATCAATGATAGAAACAGATACAAAGACACACAGAAAAAGATTTGGCAGATCTCAGTGAATCTTGAAGAAAAGAGTGAGAAAGGATTGTAGGAGTCAGAGGGGTCAAGGATACCACAAACCCCCCCAGAGAATCAACAAACCTGGGCTTCTGGGACCTTTAGAGACTTAACTGACAATCAGGAAGCCTGGATGGGTCTGACCTCAATCCTTTGATATATGTTACAGTTGTGTAGCTTGGTGTTCCTGTGTGACATTTAACAATGGGAATAGGGTTTGTCTCTGACTCCTTTGCCTGTATTTGGGACTCTTTTCCTCCTACTGAGTGGCCTTGCCCAGCCTTGATATGAGGGTGATATATCTAGTTTTGTTTATAACTTGACATGGTATGTTTGATAACCCTGGAAGGCCTGACCTTTTCTGAATGGAAAGACGAGGAGTGGATGGGGGTGAAGAGGGAAGACTGCAGCAGGGGTGTAATATGTGAGAGAATAGTAAAAAGAATCATGTGTTGGCTATATAAAGAGGAAGGGATATAGGAGAATGGCAGGGAAAGAAGATGAAAGAAATAGTTCATTGGGCACAGTAGGCGACAACAAGCATTTCAAACAGATAAGCTATTTTCAGTATGTCATGAAGCCCTATGATGAGGGCAAACACCAGTAGCAGCATCGTATCTGAAAGTTTGCCAGTGTCCCACAGCCAAATAAACATAGAGAGACTTATATTAACTACAAACTGTATGTTCTGCTGTTACTAGCTAGCTCTTGCATCTTAAATCAACCCATTTCTATTAATCTATGTGTTGCCATATGGCTTATGGCTTACCTGTGTTCCATTATATCTTGTTCCCTCAGCAGCTGGACTCATCTGTACTGACCCTGCCTTTCTTCACCCCCACCCCGATCTCTCTGCTTGGATTTCCTGCCTGGCTATAAGCTCTTACCATAGGCCAAAACAGCTTCTTTATTAAGCAATGGAAGCAATGCATATTTACAGCATACAGAAAAACCATCCCACAGCATAGCACCATAGCCACACCCCTTGGCTCTCCTCAATGTACTATAGATCTATTCTGCACCTGTAACCTCTGCTGTACTCTCAGGGACACAGCATATCCCTCATTATGAAAGAGGTCTCCAGGATCCTGGCGCAGCTGCTTCTTTAGGTCTTGGCGATTTGCTGAGAGAGAATCTCAGATCATGCTCTTGAAGCTGTCCATCCTGGACCACAGCCTCATCCTGTTTATGATGGCTGATATATATGTCAAGGTCATTGGAGACACAGTGTTGATTTGTCCCTTTGAGGATGTTGAAGCGTAGTCCCTAGGGTCCTTGATTAAATAATCCACCTGTCCATTCATGTCTGGCTGCTCCTCAGGTGGAAGGCTGGGGTCAGAATCAGCTGGTGATCATAACAGGTGAAGGTGAATCAAGCTCTGTGCTGCATTTCTAGCATAATAAAACAGCATTGAAAAACAGGAATGACTCCCTCTCCTGACACAGGTAGCAAGGGACAGTTGGAGGGCATCTTTCCTTCACTCATGTCAGTTTATGACAGATGAAGGGTTGGTCAGTTCTGTTGCTCTCACACCTTCAGGTTTAGCTCACCTGTGTCTCTAACAACAAGATCAGTTCTAGTGTGCTACCAGGTGGGAAGCAGAGGTTCCTTTCTCATGCATTGTAGCCAGTGATAGTCAGGGGTAGTCAGGGGTAGCTCTCCCACTCATATGAACCCAGGGCCAGTACTCTCACCTGCCATAGGTGGTAATGGTGTGTGTGGGCCTGTGTGGTAGCTGGGCTGGTCAGCTTGCTAACTTTCTCTCATCATCACAATCCTCTGAATGAAGTCTTTAGTATCACCTCAGCTAGTTCACCCAATGAAGGCTACAGTAAGGAGGAGCCCTGTGAAAGTCCATTACTCAGGGTGTAGCAGAAACCAGAGGCCTGAGCCAGACAACTTACTAGAGGCAATAAACCCTTGTAAGATGAATGAACTAAAAGTGAACTGTGTGACTCAGCGAGCTACACTACAGCTTTCACAATACTATGCTTTTGTGTGTGTTTGTGTTTTGCCGTTTTTGTTTTTTTGTTTAAATTTGATTTTGATTGAGAGGGGTTGCAAGGGCAGAAGGCAAATGCAAGGAAATAGAGAGATAAGTTGGATTGGACTGCATGGTATGAAATCCACAAAAAATCAATAAAAGCAAAAAAAAATAGGAATAATGATAATAACGATAGAAAATTTCTTCAACAGTCTTGAATGAAGAATGATATAAAGATAAAGCAATAAAAACACCTTGACAGTGGTAGATGATAGAAAATATTGTTATGAAAACTGGTAACTCATTGGGTCAAAATGGAGCCCTTTTGTTTTGAGTAGATGGTTGAATTTGTTACACATTTGCTGTGTAAGCATGAAAATCTGAATTTTGATCCTGGCACCCTCACAAAAATCCAAGTATCTATAGTCTGAGCTCTGAGAAGGCAGAGACAAGAGGACCCTGGGAGCTTGTTGGCTGGGTCCAGGACCAATAAGCTTTGGGTTCAGGGAGAGATCCACTTTGAAAAAATTAAATGGAGTTGACAGAACAAATAAGCAAGCAAAAGATCATTAAGACAAAAAAAAAGTGCCCAAATAACAAACAGTACATACAGACAGAGAGGGGGGAGGAGAGGGAAGGGGGAGAGAGAGAGAGACAGAGAGAGAGCGCGCGAACCCTCTTGGGCTAGGGATGTGAGTTTCTGTTTGGTTGTTGTTTTGTTCTTACTTCTCCCTCTCTCTCTCTTCCTCTCGCTCCATCTTCCTTTCCTCTCTCTCTTTGAAAGAGACAGACGGATGGGTAAATACAAAGAGCATAAAATGTTGGGTGGGTAGAGAGGAGGTGGAAAAGATTTGGAAGAAGCTGAGGGAGGGGAAACCATGATTGAAATATATTGTATGTAAATATTACATATTGTATGTTTACCTCTGGTTTGTACATGCACACACACACACACACACACACACACACACACACACACACACAAACAATTCTTCTGGACAGTCAACAAAATAATTTTTAGCTGTGTCAAATATGACTTACTAGAAATGCACACGCATGACTCATGACTTCAAAGTGAGGAAAATTATTGTATACATTTAAATATTTTCAAATTTAATATTTTTATATCTTAAAATGAACAAGTAAAATAAAGGTAAGTGGTAGGCTTGGAGAATTTTTAAAGAATATATCTGAAATATGGAAAAAAGAACCAACATTCATGCTTTTTATGTAATTACACATTTGTGTAATATTTAATATCAAAAGACAAAAACATTTTAATTGAACTTGAAATCAGAAAAACAATAATTTGCCAAGAAAAACAAAGTATTCAATATGAATATGAAGTAGTACCAGTTTAAAGTATGGCAAATATATTAAATAATAATAAACCTTTACATTCTGTATTTGGATTAATAAAACAATTAAACTAATATTTATAATATCTGGTATTTACTAGCTTGGTGGAAATGGGCACTAAGATACTGTTTGGAATAGCCATTCTTGGGAGTAAATTACACAGTATTTTGAAAAAGCAAGACTAAGCATGCACCTAGAAATAGGAATGCTCTCGTGTTTACAAGGTATGCATAATTACATTTGTTGCAGAAATTAAAATTATGTTTAATAATGTTGTGTAGTAATGTATTAGAAACACATATGTGTACATGGGTAGGAATTGTGACTTAATGGATAATGCTTTTATGCCAGTTTTTTCTTTTGTCTCATCTTTTTAACATGAGAGAAAAATTTGAGAAGAGCATTTAAAACATTCAATGGCAACTCACCTGTTAGTCTCTATTGGATGATGCTATTGTTTTTTATTTTTGTATCAATAGGAAAGAAATGTATTAGGCTTTGAGGTTCAGAAGGCTATATTCAGACTCTACTCATTTATTTGTTTTCTTTTGATGGGGACTCACTTTGTAGCTCAAAATATCCTTTAACTTTAGAGCTTCTGCCTCAGCAGGTTTTTACCACACCTCTCTTTGTATCTTCATGACTTTATCTTATTCTGCTCTAACTCAGACAAATTACCATCTCTGAGCTTAGTTTACTCATCTGTAAGATGGCATGATACTTTGATTACTATGTGATAAGCAAACATTAAACAAGTTTTTGAACATTGAGGATGCTCCTTTTATTAGCTCCTTTTTTATCGTTACTAAACGTGTCTCAGGATTGAGCAGTCCTTCATAGTGCTTGGATATTTATTTATTTTTCTCACACAAAGTTGTATTTTAATTTTTGTGTAATTCTAGTTAATCCTTAATTTTGATAAATGTTTAAAGGTTTACCAATATTTCACAAACTATACTATATACCATGAATCTTTTCACATCATTTTATGAATTTCATTTTGGGTTTCTATCACTTAAATGGTCAAGACTAAGGTGGTTGGCAAATATCTTACTAAGAACGTTTTCAAGAGATGTGACAGTTCTCTTTGAATGACCTTATTTTACTGAGCCCAGAGATCTTGAGTGGCTCAAGCACTTCTTTATCTGTTAGCTTTTTCTTTGAAACAAACACTCCAAAACTCAGTGGCTTAAAATAGCAAACACTCATCTCATCATTGTGTAGCAACCCTTATGGTATGAACCTGGCTTTACATACACATCCAAGTTTACCTCTGTCTCTATCATTGGCTGGGGCAGCTAGCATATGCCTTCATATGTGTTTTATCTTCCAGAAAGCTAAATCATGTTTATTCACACCATGGTATCAGATTCCAAAAGCAATAAGAGTGGTTTCTTGAGGCCTGAAAACCATCCAGCATCTCTTTCAATACTTTCTAGGAGGCAAAGTAAACTGTAAAAATGACTGATTCCTAGGGTGGAGATTGAGACTCCATCTTTTGATTGCAGAAACTATAACAGAGAAAGGTGAAAAGACTGGGAGCATTTGTATAGTCTATTCCAGATGCATAGCTCATTAGTGAATATGCCACAAGGAGAAATCTACACTGATGACTGATTAGTTTAGACAAACTACAATATATTTTTGTCATAAAACAAAGTAAACTGACAGATGAATGTGCTCCTAATTTTCCCTTGATCTCTTAATGTCTTTAGAAATGCATGACATTCAGTCCAAAGAGAAAAACAAAGTTTCTTTTTTATTTTCAAAAGATATACCCACCACAGAGTTAGCTATTTCAGAAAAGTAGAATGCTTCTTACTGACATTCTTAAAAGAGTGATGGTAAAGCCTGTCTTCTATGGACTAAATCTAGGACAACACTGTTGAAAAAGATGAGGGTGTGATGATAATATACATAGGGACTTTAATGTCCCCAAAACAGTCACAAATGGAAAGTTAAAAAAAAATACAACACTTTTAAAAGTCTGCCTCAGGCAATCTCAAAAATGTTTTACATTTCATTTATTGGAAAAATGTAGCTTTTTGTAATTAAAAAAGTTTTGACAACTAAAAGTGACTTTAAGACCCAGTAAAATCAGGTCAGTGAAGCTTATAATCATCTCAACATTATTTTTAAATGTTGGAGGTGTGGATTTTTAACTATATTTGTAATAACTATATATGTAATAGATATTATAGCCTGAAAAGATACCTCAAGAGAAACTTTTTAGATTTCAATGATGCCTAGGTTTGCAGAAAGCTTAAGAAATACAAACTAAGTTGTACCTATGCCCTATTTTTATAAGGCAGCTGTAAAAGAAATCAAACCTATCACATTAGCATTTTTGAAGAAATAAATTATTTTTTATTTATTTTTTTAAAAAAATGTCTTTTTTTCCCATGAATCCCTCTGCTCACCCTCCCTTACCTCCTCCCAATCTCTCCCAGTTCATCTTCACCCCCCCCCCATGTCCCAATCTTCTCTCCAAAAAGGGCAATAAGTCCCAAGATGGATCAGCTCAGCATCCACTCCAAGCAAGTCCGATTTTCTCATCCCAATATAAGGCTGTATTAGGCACTTTTTATTTGATTTGACAGCAATAGTAACAAGTATTCAAGGAACTGAAGTACTTACATATTGTAGTCAGAAGTTTCTGGCCCTACCTAGCCCTGAGTTCTAGACCTGCAGTCCCACAGCCATTTAGTCCCAAATAATCACACAAAGGCTTATATTTATATGGCTCAGGCATATTACTATCTAACTCTTATACTTTGAATTAACCCGTATTTCTTATTTATGTTTAGTCATGTGACTTGGTATCTTTTCTCAGGGCAGCATTCTCATCTTCTGTCCTCTTTGTCTTCTGGCATCTCTCTTTGACTCCAAGTTCCTTCATCTTTATCTCTGCTTTGATTGCCCACCTGCCTCTAAGCTGCTTTGCGACAGGAAATAATAGTTTCTTTATTAACCAATGGTAATAAAGCATATCCATAGTATGCATAAAGACATCCTACATCAACCTATAGAAGATGATCAAAAAATGACTTATGCTACTATTGTTCTTGACCTAAGCTTCGTACATCTTTATTGTGTCAGTCCATATCAGTGGATGTTGGAAGGTTTATATCATTGCTCATGGCTCATTTTTGATTGCTTATGCAAGAATAAAGGCTAAGAAAATTATTTTCTGCATTTCAAACTTCTGACTGATTACTGGACAATTACCTAAATTTATTTAAAGGGATCTTTAGTCTTCAACCTCTTTCAGTAAGAATTTCTGTTTATTCTCTAATCACCTACCTGAATTATTTTTTAACCTATGAGGGAATGTTTTCTGCTTCTTTGTATAGGATAATAAAGACTACAGATCCAGCTAGGGGATTTCAGAAATAAGTTTGTGAATGCTCATTTTCAGTTACATTTTTTTTTCTTTGTAAGGAAAGCAAGAAACCTCAGATTTACATGTTAAAAGAGCCTTAATGGGACAATATGAGGCAACTCTTGAAATCAGAGGAAAAGTAAGAACCAGAGAAACCTCAGGGATATGTGAGCAGGGATTGAATATGCTTCCAAAATTCCCTGGGGTTGTAATGTTTGCTTGCATTACATTAGCCCAAGATGCAGGCAAGAAGTGTTAACAGGTCCATGAAGACCTTTGAAAAATTTTAAAAGAAATAAAAATAAATTAAAAAATAAAAATATTAATTAAAAAACAAAACCCCACACAAAACAAACAAACAAAACAACAACAAAGCAAAACAAAACAAAAACAAACAAAGCCACTTCACTCCTCTGTCTTTCTGGTCTCTCCACCACCTTGTCATTTGTCTGGGTAGCATTGGGAGCTGTGGGGTGTCATACAGTATATATTCTTATTGTCCAAACAGCTTTTCTTGCAATGTTCATTGTAATGAATTATTGTTCAGATTCAAAGCCTCTGGCTTCTGGCACACATCAACCGGACACTCAATGAAACTCCTCTCTCAGGTGTCCCGCTGCTGTCACTGAGTCAGAGATTCTAAGGCTATGGTTCTGCAAGACCAGTCCCGTTCAGGTGCTCCAGGAGGTCATAGATGGAATAGATGTTGGAAAGTATCAACTCAAAATCCTGAATGTGTGCCTAGGTGGTAGATGAGTTGGTCTAACAGGGGCCACAGGAACCACTCCCTCAGGAAAGAGGTGGAACCCGTTCTCTCAGGCCCATGTTGAGGGGTTGTGCCAGCTTTCCCAAGTGGTTGCATACGTGGAAGGGGGTGGAGCTCTCCTATGAGGGGCAGGACCAACTCTCCCATGTGTTAGAGTCATTGGGCTGCTATCCCAGGGCCAGTGAGGTGTGGAACCAGCTCTCCAATAAGGGCCAAAGGATAGGACCTTTCTCTTTTTAACATTTCACCACACCTGAATGCCATAGAACTGTGCTAGATGACACATGTAGAATTAGCGACCTAGATGTGGAGCACAGGGCTTCCTTTATCAAGCCATGTAAACTAGAAACTGTTTTGTTATCAGGAAAGGCAAAGGGACAGCTTCACTTGTCCTAACTTTGCTGATATATATATATATATATATATATATATATATATATGGGCCTGTCATTGGCCTGGAACTCAGCAAATAAGCTAACCGCTTTGGCCAGTCAGCCCCAAGGATTCCCAGTACTAATTTTATAAATACACAAC
Organism: Phyllotis vaccarum; assembly: GCA_033318265.1. NCBI lineage: Eukaryota > Metazoa > Chordata > Mammalia > Rodentia > Cricetidae > Phyllotis > Phyllotis vaccarum. The sequence continues at coordinate 72,631,856 of JARWLC010000013.1, forward strand.
AATATGCTCATTTTTTACATGGGTTCTGGCTATTGAACTCAAGTATTCCTGACTATAAGATAATCACTTCACTGGCTGAGCTATCTCTCCAGGATGTATAGGCTTTCTAACCAGAAAAACTTTATGAAATCATGGTGTGCAATCATTAAGTAAGTACAAGTTAGTTTGTTAAAAGAAAAACCCTAAAATTTCATGACCATTTTAGAAATGGAATGATACAAGATAGAAGAAAATTCAGGAAATAGAGAAAACTTCCTATTAGACTTGGTATTTCAGGTGACTCTTTACTCTAATATAGCATTTGTGGCATTGTACAGACTGACTGTACAGGCTGTACTTAGGAATACACATGTACATATAATGTACATAACAAGAACTGATGAAAAAAGAGGCCATGAATTTGAAAGAGAGCAAGAAGAGGCGTATGGGAATGTTTGGAGGGGTGAGGAGAAGAAGGAAATGATGTGCATCATATTATAATATCAAAATGCAAAGAAAATTTTATGAAACATTCATTTTCCTTTAAATGAAAAATGTTTCCAATAGAGGGTCTATAAATCTTAAAGTTGTGAACTTTCTAATGGTCTATATTAATCTCTCATGAAACTCCCTTGTTTTGTGAAGACAGCCTTCTTTAGGAGTTTTCTTGTGATGCTATGGCGATGTATGCAGATTTCTGAAGTTTATTTGCATATGTCAATTAACACATCATAATGTCCTTCATTATGAAATTTCATATATGTGTATTTTTATCACACTCACCCCTCCTTTTGTACAATTCCAGGGAGTGTTGTGATACACCTCTGTGGTTTATAGAGGGTTGCTTTGCCTAACAGTTTCTTCTAGTGACTTTCTAACACTCTATTTTCTGAAGTTTAGTTATCCTTTAGTCCTTTCTGAACAGAGTCTAGGTAATCCTTATCACATCTGAGAACACACAGCATCATAGGGGTCATATTGACAGACACCAAGGTACAAACAGCAAGAAGAATGGCTAGAGAGATTTCAAAACTACATACACAACTATTGATTTCAGTGAAGTGTCATATGACTAAGTACAAACATACCATTAAGAGCTGGTAGAGGAAATGAACATAGGTAGGGGAATAAGAGGCTTTTTTTTTTAATTTAAAAAGGTTTTTTCCATATATACCACTGCCTCACCCTTCCCTCCTCCCAGTCCCTACCAGGCCTCCCTCAGACTCAGTGTACCCTATTACATATCCATTCCCTAAGAAGGGCAAGTAGTCCCAAGGTGTGTTAATTCAGTCTGGCATATTCAGTTGAGGCAGGTATTATTCCCTCATCCCAGGATTGAGGCTGGGTTAGGTGTTCCTCTGTAGGGAATGGGTTCCAAGATGTCAGTTCATACACCAGGAACATACTCTGATCCTATTACAAGAGGCTCCACAAACTGTCCATGCAATTCGACAGTCATCTACATTTGGAGGGTTTAGTTACTTTCCCTGAAGTTTCTTCAGCAATTGCTTCTGATTAAGTCATCTCCCAATTGCTCCAGACAGCCATCTCTGTGGTCTCCTCCTCATGATCCTGATCCCTTTGCTCATATACTCTCTTCTCTCTCTCTCTCTCTCTCTCTTTGGCTGGACCTGGAGCTCAACCTGGTGCATAGCTATGGATCTCTGCTTTCACCTCTTTCCATTTCTGGATGAAGGTTCTATAATGACAGGGTAGTCATTCATTTGATTGTAGGGGAAGTAGTATTTAGGCACCCTCTCTACTATTGCTTGGGGTCCCAGCCAGGGACATCTTGTGGGGTCTTAAGGTTTCCTTAGCACCAGGTTTCTTTCTAACCCCACAGTGGATCTTTCTATCAAGGTATCCATTTGTATATTTCTCCCTCTCTGTTGCCCCTCTCACTCAACCATTTCCTTCTCTCATGATTTGTTCCCACCTCTCCTAGCTCACTCCCCAATATGGTCCAAATTTACTCAGGAGATCTCTATTTTCCCTTTCAAGAGGTATCTCTGGATGTCTCTCTTAAGTTTCTTCTGTTACCACGATGTTTAGTGTGGGGATATGTTTCAAATTTAATATTAAAAATATCCCCATATTTCAGGGGTTGTGGTTTGCAGCTTGGATATTCTTTGCTTTATGTCTAAAATCCACTTACGAGTGAGTGCATCCCGTGTCTATCTTTCTGGACCTGTATTACCTCAGTCAGGATGATACTCTCCAAATCCATCCATTTGCCTGCAAATTTAAGGATGTCATTCATTTTTTACTGCCAAGTAGTACTCCATTGTATACATGTACCACAGTTTGTTAATCCATTCTTCAGTTGGGGGACATCTACGTTGTTTCTAGGTTCTAACTACTACAGATAATGCTGTTATGAACATAGTTGAGCTAGTGCCATTGGGGTTAGATTAGAGTATATACCCAATAGTGGTATTGTTGGATCCTTGGGGAGATTGATTCCCAGTTTTCTGAAGAACCGCCATACTGCTTTCCAAAGTGGCTGTAAATTTTACACTCCCACCAACAGTGGAGAAGTGTTCCCCTTGCTTCATATCCTCTCCAGCATAGGCTGTCATTTGTATTTTTGATCTTAGCCATTCTGACAGGTGTAAGGTGGTATCTCAAAGTTGTTTTGACTTGCATTTCTCTGATGGCTAAAGTTGTTGAGCAAGTCTTCAAGTGTCTTTAAGCCATTTGTAAATATTCTGTGGAAAATTCCCCTTTTTAGCTCTGAAACACAGTTTTAATTGGATTATTTGGGGTTTTGGCCTCTAGTTTCTTGAGTTCTCTATATATTTTAGAGATCAGTCATCTGGCAAATATAGGGTGAGTAAAGATCTTTTCTCATTATGTAGGCTGTCATTTTGTCTTATTGACTGCGTCCTTTGCCTTATAGAAACTGCTCAATTTAAGAAGGTCCTATGTAGTAAGAGGTTTCTGGCCCGACTTTCGGGCCTAACCTCAAGGTCTAGGCCCCCAGACCCGCAGACCCGCAGAGACACACAGATGCTTTCAATAGTTTTTAGGCTGATCAGCCTCAGGCCCAGGCATATAACTTGCTAGATCTCTACCCTTCATCTAACCCATGATTCTTCCTGTTCAGCCATGAGGCTCGGCACCTTTTCTTAGAGCAGCATAGTTGTCCTCTGCTTCTTCCGGCTTCTCTCTCCCATTCTGTCTGGCATTCTCCTCTGTGCTTCCCGTTCTCAAGAGTTTTCTTAATCTGGTAGCCCCACCCACACTTCCTGCCTGCCTTTGGCTAATCAGCGCTTTTTATTAAAACAGTGGGTGGGACAATTATTTACCATGAAACAACACAATCCCCTACAGTCCTATGTCTCAATTGTTGTTCTTAGTGTCTGTGTGACTGGTGTTATATTTATGAAGTAGTCACCTGTACCAATGTGTTGAAAGGTATTTCTCACTTTTTTCTATCAAATTCAGTATAGCTGTTGAGGTTTTTGGTTCACTTGGATTTGAGTTTTGCGAAGGGTGATAGGTATGGATTTATTTGCATTCTTCTACATACTACCATCCAGTTATGCCAGCACCATTTGTTGAAGATACTATCTTTTATTCATTGTATATTTTTGCCCTCTTTGTCAAAAATCAGGTGTTCATAGGTGTGTGGCTTAATGGTGGGGTCTTTGATTCAATTACATTGATGCACAAGTATGTTTTTATGCCAAAACCAGGCTGTTTTTATTACTGTAGTTCTATAGTATAGCTTGGAGTTACGGATGGTGATTCCACCTGAAGTTCTTTTATTGAGCAGGATTGTTTTGGCAATCCTGGGTTTCCTGTTATTCCATATGAAGTTGAGTATTGTTCTTTCAAGGTGTGTAAAAATTGTGTTGAGATTTTGATGGTAATTGCATTCAATCTGTAGATTGCTTTTGGTAAAATTGCCATTTTTACTATGTTGATCTTACCTATCCAGAAGTATGGGAGATCTTTCCATTTTCTGATATCTTCTTCAGTTACTCAGTGACTTAAAGTTCTTATCAAGCAGGTCTGTAAATTCTTTAGTTAGAATTATCCCAAAATTTTAATGCAATTTGCAGCTATTATAAAGAGCAATGTTTCCCTTATTTCTTTTCCAGCCCTTTTGTCCTTAGTGTATAGGAGGGCTATTGATTTTTTTTTTTTAGTTCATCTTGAACCTTGCTACATTGCTGAATGTGTTTATCAACTGGAGGAGTTCCCTGGCAGAGTTCTGGGGGTCACTTATATCTATATAATCATATCATCTGCAAATAGAGATAGTTTGACATCTTCCTTTCCAATTTGTACCCCCTTAATATCCTTTTGTTCTCTTATTGCCTTAGCTAAAACTTCAAGAACTATATTGAATAGATAAGGAGAGAGAGGACAGTCTTATCTTGTTCCTGATTTTAGTAGGATTGCTTTGAGTTTTTCTCCATTTAGTGTGATGTTGGCTATTGTCTTGCTCTATATTGTCTTTATTATATTTAGCTATTTTCTCTGTATTCCTGATAGCTCCAGGACTTTTGTCATGAAGGAGTGTTGGGTTTTGTCGAGGGCTTTTTCAGCATCTAATGAGATGATCATGTGTTTTTTTTTCTTTCAGTTTGTTTATATGATGGTTTTTTTTCTTTCAGTTTGTTTATATGATGGATGGCACTCACAGTTTTTATGTTGAACCACCCCTATATCTCTGGGATGAAACATACATGGTCATGGTGGGTGATTTTTTTGATATGGTGTTGAATTCTGTTTACCAGAATTATATTGAGTATTTTTGCATCAATGTTCATGAGAGAGATTGGTCTCTAATTTTCTTTCTTTGTTGCATCTTTGAGTGGCTTGGGTATCAGGGTGATTATAGCCTCATAAAAAGAGTTTGGAGATGTTACTTCAGTTTCTATTGTATGGAACAGTTGAGGAGTACTGGTATTAGTTCTTCTTTCAATGAATCCTTCACTGAAACCATCTGGCCATGAGCTTCTTTTTTGCTTGGGAGACTTTTAATAACAGCTTCAATTTCCTTCGGGGTTATAGGTCTATTTAGATCATTTATTGGTTTTTATTTAATTTTGGTAAGTGGTACCTGTCCATAAAGCTGCCCATTTGTTTTAGGCCTATCCAATTTAGTGGAGTATAGGTTTTCCAAGTATGACCTAATGATTCTATGGATTTCCTGAGAGTCTGTTTTTATGTTCCCCTTTTCAGTTCTGATTGTGTTAATTTGAATTCTCTCTCATGGCCTTTTAAAGTTTAGATAAGGGTTTATCTATCTTGCTGACTTTTTCAAAGAACCAACTCTTTGATTATTGATTCTTTGCATTGTTCTTTTTGTTTTAATTTTAGTGATTTCAGCCCTGAGTTTATTTCCTGCCATCTACTCCTCCTTGAGTTTGCTTCTAATTGTTCTTAAGTCTTTAGCTGTGATGTTAAGTCTCTTGTGTGAGATTTCTTTAGGTGATTCATATAGGAATCTATTTGTATGAATTTTCTTCTTATCACTGCTTTCATTATGTCCCATAAGTTTGTGTATATTTTGGATTCATTTTCATTGAATTCTAGGAAGTCTTTTGAAACATAAATTCTAGTTGGTATTAATCAAAACTCAGAGCCAAATATTGTGGAAAAGCTGGAATATCAGAGAGAGGAAACAGACCACAGTCAATTCTCACCCAGCCAACTTCTCAAGGTAAATCTATCTTCAAGAGTCCTCAGCCTAACTCATCGGGTTCTACGGAATGCCACACCATCTGCCTACACCGCCCAGTTGTTTCACTTCCAGGTTCACCTCTGCATCATAATCCTAGAATTAGGATAAAAGGTGTGAGCTACTACTGTTTGGTAGTTAGGCCTTGAGCTCACAGAAACACAGAGAGATCTCTGTCTCTGGAGTTCTGGGATTAAAGGCTTAGGTCACCACTCTGGTCCTTTTCAATGTTGGAATTTAAGGCTTGAGTTACTAACTATCACTCCTGTGCTGGGATTAAAGGCATGAGTTACCACTCTCTGAAACTCTGGATTGATTGTGGGTGGATCCGTTCTCTGATATTCCAGACCAATTTTATTAAATATAAAATATATCATCACAGTCTGTGATTTCTTTCTTTACTTCTTTCTTGACCAGAGGTGGTTCAATTGACATATTCAGTCTCCATGAATTTGTAGGCTTTTTTGTGACTTTTGTTGTTGATGAACTTTAACTTTAGACCATGGTGGTCTGATATAGGAAACAAGGAGTTATTCCATTTTAAAATATATATTGATGTTTGCTTTATGACCAAGTATGTGGTCAATTTTAGAGAAAGTTCCATTGGGGCACTGAGATAAAGGTATATTCATTTGTGTTTGTGTGGCAAATTCTGCATTTATCTATTAAGTCCATTTGGGTCATAACATCTGTCAGATCCCTTATTTCTCTGTTGAGTTTCTGTCTGGTTGACCTATCCAAGAATGAAAGTGGGATATTGAATTCTCCAACTATTAGTATGTGGGTTTTGGTGTGATATTTGAGATTTTGTAATGTTTCTTTTATTATGTAGGTGCCTTTGTGTTGGGGGCATAAATGTTCAGCATTAAGATATCATCTTCGTGGATTTTTTCTGAGATGAATAAGTAGTGCCCATCCTGGTCTCTTTTGATTGATGTTAGTTTGAAGTCTATTTTGTTAGATATTAGGATGGCTACACCAGCTTGTTTCTTAGGACCATTTGATTGGAAATTCTTTTCCCAACCTTTACTCTGAGCCTGTGTCTGTCTTTGAAGTTGAGGTTTGTCTCTTGTATGCAGCAGAAGGATGGATTCTGTTTTTGTATCTATCATGTTAGAGTATGTCTTTGTATAGGTGAATTCAGTCCATTGATATTAAGGGATATTAATGACCAGTGATTGTTATTTCCTGATATTTTTGGTGTTAATGTATGTGCCTCCCTTCTTTGGGTTTTTCTTCTGTGAGATATCTGTTGCTTGTGGTTTCATAGGTGTATCTAGTTTCCTTAGGTTGCAATTTTCTCTCTACTGTTTTCTATAAGGCCAGACTTGTGGACAGGTATTGGTTAAATATGGTTTTGTCATGAAATATCTTGTTTACTCCATCTACGATGATAGTTTTGTTGGTTATTGCTGTCTAGTCTGGCACCCGTGGTCTTTTATTGTCTATATAACATATGACCAGAACCTTCTTGCTTTCATTGTTTCCACTGAGCAATCTGGTGTTACTCTGAGGGGTCTGCCTTTATAGGTAATTTGGCCCTTTTCCTTTACAGCTCTTAGTATTCTTTCTTTATTCGGTATGTTTAATGGCTTGGTTATTATGTGACAAACAGACTGTTTTGGGGGTTCTAGTCTATTTGGTGTTCTGTAAGTTTCTTGTATCTTTATAGGCATTTCCTTCTTTAACTTGGGAAAGTTTTCTTCTATGATTTTGTTGAATATATTTTCTGTGCCTTTGAGCTGGTATTCTCCTTCTTCAATTCAACTATTCTCAGGTTTGGTCTTTTCATGGTACCCATATTTTCTGGATGTTTTGTGTCATGATATTTTTGGTTTTAGTGTTTTCTTTGACTGACATATCTATTCCCATGATCGAATCTTCCACTGCAGACATTTTCTGCTCCATCTTTCTTATTTTGTTAGTTATGCTTGCATTTATAGTTCCTGTTCATTTCTTCAGATTTTTTTTTTTATTTCCAGCATTACTTTGGTTTGTGTCTTCTTTATTGCATCTATTTTAATTTTTAAATCTTGGAATGTTTTCTTCAGGAATTTGTTAATCTCTTCCTATTTTTTGTTTGTATTTTCTTCTATTTCTTTAAAAGAACGTTTATATCCTCTCTTAAGGCTTCTATTATCTTCATAAATTTGTTTTCATGGTCATTTCCTTCTGCTTCTTCTGTATTGCCATGCTTAGGTCTTGTAGAACCACCAGATTCATCTGGTGGTGCCATGTTATTCATTTTGTTGTTATATGTACTCTTGCTTGGCACCAGCATATTGCTTCCTCAGTTTGCTGCAGGATCTGTCTGAATCTCAGCCAATTTTGGTACAATCTGCTCTGGGTGTGTCTGTGTGTGTCAGGAAGCTTCTCTTGGTCCAATCTGTGGTCTTGGTTCACTTGGAGGAAGTATATTCTGTGTCACAGTCATTGACTCCTTATTCCAGTAGTTGCTGACACATTGCGGGTCACAGGTGGCCACTTTTGATCCAGTAGGTTCTGAGAAACTGAGGGTCTCGGGTAGCTGTTCTTAATCCAATAGGAACTGGGAACTCTCTTAGTTCCCTTGTCTCTTGGTCTCTTAGTCTGATTTGGGCCGGGGCCTATGGATTTCTGGTTGCCAGTGAAGTTGCGGAGTGAGGGTGTGGGTTGGAGAATGGACTGCTGTTTTGGAGCTAAGGTTGTCCAGTCGGGTTTTACTGGGGCTTCTGGCCTGAAGGGGTTTTCCCTGTTGGCCTGGATTTAGGGCAGAGCTGAGTGGGGCTGGGTTTCCAAAGGCTGTGTCCCAAGGCCAGGGTCCTAGAGACCAGGATCTCTGCCTGGTCTGGGTGGGTTGTCACTCACCTTTTAGTGTGCTGTTGCCATGGGTCTAATATGCTTCTGAATTCCTCAGTAAACCTTGTAAGACAGATTGTGGGTCTCAAGAAACCCAGGACAGGCATACTGTTAGGTACCGCTTGTAGGCAAAAGTGTCTAGCCAAAGAAACCCATACCAGCTATAAACCAGATTCATTGAAAGAAAGCCCACCTTGGCTCTGGACTCAGAGCCAGTGAAAGAAACCCACCCTAGCTCTAGACCTAGAGCTAGTGAAAGAAATCCATCCTGGATCTAAGACCTGAGTCAGTAAAAGAAATACTTTATTCCTGAGCCCAGAACCAAAAAGAAATGTGCTTTGACTCTTAAACTGTGAAGGCATGGATTTATCATTACAAAACTATTTCAGGATGAGAGCATTTAATGCCTGAGGGCAGGGAAGGCCCAGGTCTGAGTCTGGAAAGAATCTCAGGAATGTGCCTGACAGGCAATAGTTTCAATACTTAGGTTTGAATCTTATTTTTTTGAGGCTAGATCTTTCACTGAACCCAGAGCTTATCAAATTCACTAGAATGGCTGGCCAGCAAGCACCAGTGATTTTCCTGTCTGTATATTCCCAGCTCTTGTGCACCACCTCACCACCATGTTTGGCATTTCACATGAATAGTGTGGATCAAACTCAGGTCTACATGTTTGTGCAGTAAGCACTTTAAAGACTTAGCAATCACACTAGCCTTCTCTGTTTTTTAAAAAATATGTGTCTAGCTCTTATGTTTAATTTTTTCTTAATGTGGTTACTAGAAAGGCATGAAGGATACTTTGGCTGGTTTTACAGCTTTTCATTTCTGTTCCCAGGACAAACCATAAAAAATGACTAGACCATCTCCTCCTTTCAGAAGCATGCATACCTATGGCGTTCAACTACTATGTGAGATCTACACATCCCTGTGATTTGAAGAGCTCAAGTACTTCCTGTTCCAGAGCAGCTAAGAGGTGGAAAGATAAACTCTTCAGCACAACACCAGAAACTGCAGAGAAGGATACCTCACTGGATATTGCTTAGAATTGCCTTAAGCATGGCGTACAAACATAAAAATGACACATATACAAATAACCAAGTTTTATTCTTAGTGTTCAGGAGCTTCTGTGTTATTGATTTTTAAATGATCAAAATGATGTCTCATCCAAGGAAAAAATGAGGCCTAACTTTTGTATGGATTTAAAACACCTTCCTGTCTAGTCCCTCTCCCTTGAGGCTGCATGTGCAAACTCACCTATCTTCAACAGGGAGTAGTAAGAGAGCATGCGCAGTGGAGTGGACTAAAGAGGGAGGAAAAGTACCAACATTTCAGAAATACAGTCCATCTATGGGTTTCACAATATACAGACACATTTTTGAGTATAGATGTCCTTGAAAAAGGTAATGTGTATACTACAGAGCTATGAGAAGTTTGGTTAAAGGAGGTAAAAACACTTGCAGTGTCTGAGGGTTATGCTTGTTTATGTTTAACCAGGTTCTCCGGGCCTGGGAAGTATAGAGCAAACAACAACTATCCAACACTGTCTTCCAAAGGGAAAACATCAGTGCCCCCATCAGGGGAAATAGGAGATGCAATGAAGTAGTCAATCCATCTGGTCTTAGATGCACTAGCATATATACTTTCATGATTCTGCCCCTATTCACTGTTCCGTGCATCTTGGCATATGATCTCCATTTACTCTCTTGTTCCTAATTTTCATGCTTGAATTCATGCACTGCCAAGCTGTAGTAATTCCCTTTATCATGAGGCTACTTTGATTTTCCTCATTGGGATATTTATCTAGCTCTTAAAAGATGATTTCTCTGTTAAAAAAGCTGTGCCTCTATTTTTTTTGTTTTTGACACACACACACACACACACACACACACACACACACACACACACACATACCATCAAACAATTGATGTGTGTTGTCTTTCTGTAGCTGTGGATTACCATCGGATAATAAAGGAACTGTTTGGCCTATGGCAAGCCAGCTTATAGGCAGGCAGGAAATCCAAGCATAGAAGAGGAGAAGTAGGGTGGAGTCAGACAGAGACATTGTGAGTTGCTGCTGAGGAGGAGGATGTAAAGGAATTCAGGTAAGCCACAGGGCACATGGGAAAGACAGATGAATGGAAATGGGTTGAGTTAAGTTGCAAGATCTAGATAGCAAAATGCCTGAGCCATAGACCAACCAGCATGCAATAAGATTAGCTTTTGTGTAACTATTTGGTAGTAAGCAGCAGTGGGGCTGTGAGTAGGTTTGAACCTTGGTTGGAAAGACCATGCAAGACACTCTTGTGACAAACAATATTATTAAACAATAATTCCTTACAACTCATTCTCTATAGCCACTGGTAATTTCTATTTTATTTTCCTTTCTATTAATTTGTCTATTCTATGAACCACATGTAAGTGGAACCATGCATTTTTCCTTTTGGTCTGGCTTATTTCACTTAGCATAACACTTTCAAAGTTTACCTATGCCAAAGCATACATCAGAATTTCATTCTCTTTTAAGGCTAATATATACACAATATATACAGTACATACAAACTATGGTGTATATATCATTATATATATACACAATATATATACATAAAATTACATATACAATGATATATATATATATATATATATACAATATTTTGTCTATCTATTAAAGCATGGTTTGTTTCCATCTTTGCCCATTGTGAAATTTGCTTAGGACATTAGTTTATATGTATGTGGTTGAGTGCCTATTTTTAGTTATTTTGGGTAATATACAGAATGCTATTGCTAGATCATATGGCACTTCTATGGCTATGTTCCTCAATAACTACATACAAGAGCTCCTAGTCAAAGACCTACATCTGTACCTTCAAATAAGTTAGTCTAATGAAGCCAATCCAACTGCTTGCTACTCTGATCAATACAGCCGCTCCAGGCTAAGGTCCCTCAAAGTATAGTGTCTATTTCATTAGGTCTCTAACAGAATATCTGAGTCCACTTTTATGTTATTTTCTTCTCTGTTTTTATTAAAGATTTATTTATATGATAGTGTTCTGCCTGTATGTATGCTTGCAGGCCAGAAGAGGGCAATAGATCTCATTATAGATGATTGTGATTCACCATAGGGTAGCTGAGAATGGAATTCAGGACCTCTGGAAGAGCAGCCAATCTCTCTGAGCCATCTCTCCAGCACATTTTTTTTTTTTAAAAAAAAAAAAAAACAGCATTTTAAGCATATGAGTCTTTTTTGGTTTCAGCTGTGGATGATCTGTGACATATTTCTCTTCTTGAACATAGCACTTTCTATACAAGGAGGGGGATGCTTTCATCTTTCCTCTACCTCCTAGTATATGGTATCTTTTTGGCTACCTTTGAATAGTTGAACAGTGAGCATTTGAAATTCCTTATTTGCTTAGTGCATGGTTAAGGCAGTATAGAATTATTCCAGTCCCTGTTCTTAAAATGTGAACAGAAATGATACATGCCACTTATGGGCATGTATATTTGTAATATTCCATGTAATTTATGTCTTTGTCAATCTATTTGGTGATTGGCACTAGAGGGACCTTAATAGTGCAAAGCAGTGCCATTGTTTGTGTACAATAGTGGACCAGAAGAAATGCAGGACCACAAATGTTCACAGAGTACTTTGTGGAGAAAGAAGTCAGCTTATTTTATGAAGCCACCAAGATGACCTGCTTTAATATGCTTATCCTTTCAGTTTGACAACTCTCTTGAATAGACCTACACTCCTGTTTACTATCCTTCATTGTCTGCACCACAGTTCCTCAGTGTAGGCACTCACTCTTCGATTAGCTAACATCTTAGCTGTGTTCTCCCTGATTTTTTAGTCATTTGTTTTAGAAGGCACGTAATGCTGACTTAACTCTCTTGTGTCATGCTTGACAATCCATTTGGGGCTGCAAGTTCTATTCTGAAAATCCTTCTTCCAATAGTTTGTTTTGTCACCCTCAGGTATTGAATAAGAATATATTAAGTTGACTTCATGTTGCTTAGATATTTCTTATTTTACAATGATTAGATTGTGTAACTACTGCTTTTAGTACTATTAGGTCAGAAGTCATTAGCACTTGGGAGTGGGAATTCTGAATTATTCATTTTGTGTCTTCAACAATGCCCAACACACTGTCTGGTAGACTGAAACACTCAGTAGATGATGACTTTAAAAAGCAAGACAGCAGGGGGTTTGCCAAAAGACTTATCGCAGCTTACCAATGTATGTATATTCATGAAGTACAGAGAGGTTGATACAGTATTAACCTTTGCAGGCTGAGAGAAAATATTTTCTAAACTCTTTCCTAGAAACCAGCATGAATCATTCTGTCAAATTATGAAGGCATAATCTTGTACATAGTTATCAAATCTATAATTTACTGACTTTTGGTAAATATAGACAAAAACTTTAGAACTATAATATAAACAATTCCTACATATTCAGAAAACATTCTTGTTTTCCTTTAAGTAAACCCAATCTATTTATCACTGATACTCCTATTGGCTCAGGGAGACACTGATCTTATTTTTATCACTAAAGATTTTTGTATATTCTAAAACTTTACACAAATAAAATTGACATAGTATATGTTGATGTACATCTACTTCCTTTCATTCAACTTTATGCTCATGAGGATTTACTCAATTTGTGCACATATCAGCACTTTAATTCCTTTCTATTGCTGAATAGCTGTCTATTGTGCATACATCTATTTGGTGGAAATTATTTGTATTTTTCCTAAATTTATAGTTGAGAATTATCATGAATAGGATTATAATAAAACTGCTTTGGTACCTTAAAGAAATCTTTCTGTAGACATTTGTCTCTATTTATTTTGAATAGATACTTCAAAAGTAGAACTGTTGGGTAGATGCATTTTCTAACGTTATAAGAAACTCCAGTACTTATAAACTCACAGCAGCTGTGGTTTTCTGTACAAACTTGTACAAGATTATCCAAGCCCTTATTCTATAATGGAGTCTGAAGGGATTCATGAGCCCCTGTACCTACATGAAGATCTATAGAAAGTTGTTGGCTGCTGGGGAAACATAATCTGTTTTCCAGTAAATGGTTTCACATCCAGGAATATATGAAAACAATTTGGCTATATTGGATGGAAGGAGAGAGGTGGAGATAAGAGTTCAGAGGAGTCAGGAGTAGATATGATCAAAATAAATTGTACAAAATTATCAGAGAATTAATAAACTATTCTAAAAAAGAAACTAAAAACAAGCTAAAGTGGATGTACCATTTTTCACTTCCAGCAGCAATGTGAAAAGCCTAGCTTTTCCACAAGCTTGTCAACAAGAGGAGAGAAAATAAGAGACGCCTGGACAGGAAGAGAAGGAAATAGAGGTAAAAATAGCAGAGATGAGGAAGGGAGAAGGGAGAACATGGGAGTGGAGAGGAGAGAAGCTTAGGTAGGAAGCTGAACAGGAAGGTGGAAGAGGCAGAAGACAAATTGGACGGCAACGCAAAGCACACTATTTCAGAAATACAATGATAAATACAGATTATTTTGTACTTAATTTGTTTTTATTGTTGAAACAGTGCTTTGCTATATGCTCCATGTTGGCCTGGAGGTCGCTTTGTTGACCAGGCTCATCTCAAACTTGTAGTCTTGCTATATCAACTTTGTGAGCATTGGGATTATAGGCATGCACCACCACATGCCACGAGCCAGATGTGTTCTTGCTTTGGTTTTTCACCAACTAGAATTTATTGCCTTTCAGAGGGTGAATATGAAGCAATATTATTCATATTGTCAAAAGGTTATTATGAGCATGGAGTTTAGGAAGCCAGTAGAATTCAAGTATAATGGTGATGGGAAAATGTAAGTCTGATATACTTATTTTCATGATAGGAACTGGTAATAACTCCAAAGTTCTTGTTCATGTTGTGAAACTTGGCTGCTTAGTACTTACAGAAAATGTTTTTTTCTTCTTTTATTAAAGCATAAGATTGAAGGACTTACTCATTGGAGGGATATCCACACAATGATCAGCAAAGGGGAAATAGCTAGTAGCTATTTTAGCTATTACAGCATCGAGAGCAAGAGAAAGGAGAGCAGGGCATGCATCCTTAATGTTACTTCTGCCCAAGCAAGCTCAAAGCTGATTTCATTCAGTAGAAAAATCTAATGAACATTTTTGTGGCATATGATTTCCAGATCCTAAGTGAAAATATGGTCCTTCTGATGATGATGAATTTGAATACAGAAAATCAAAAAACATCCTAAGGACTGAGAACAAACACAAGGGTCTTTAAAAAATTCATCAGAAGTGACTTCCATTATGAATATACGTTTAGTATCCCTATTATTCCATTTTTAAAAAACATTCCCAAATGCACAGTTTGAGACTGTTAGAGAAATACTCATTAGCTTTAAACCTAGAAGAAAGTGAATGAGCTGTGTTCTTAGCCTGTCACAGGAGGGAAATTGGTAGTGACAGAGGAAGTTGGTTGTATAATTCACATTTAAAGAAACATCTGGACTACTTACCAGTGATTAACTTTCTACAGCACTCTCATGGTCATTGTCAAGGTAAAACGGGTGAGTTTCTACCTTCTCCTTCTAATTTAGGCCCTTCCTTTTGTCTATTTATTATCCCCCTTTTCCTGCAATATGTCCTTAACAATTGAATTCGACAAATATAGTGTGTGTCATATATATGGGAAACGTGATCTCTTACACATCCATTAATTTAACCAGTACTATTAATGTTCTGATGTTGTTTACTAGATATAGTTCATGGTGCTACCAAACCAAATAGAAATCTGTCTTCATACCAGCAGGGGGAGACAGACAATAAAACAAGAAATATGTCAAATACAGAATACTGTTAAGAGGTGGTATATATGGAGAAGAAAAGTAAGATAATGCAAGTGGACAGTTTGTGGGCAGGGAAGGGAATACAATGTGATGATGATGATGATGATGATGATCTGTTACTCGTAGCGGTATGATTAACGCTAGAATACACGAGACTGGCAAAGTAGGATTCACCACTCCTAAACCTAGCGTTCACTGCCATGACAACTAAAACTGTCAAGCACAGAAACTAAGATACCAGCACTACTGTCTACTTTAAAAGATGCTGTAAATTCATGCCTACCCTGCTACACAGTGCACGTGTGGAATGATAGCCTGTTCTTAACCTTTTCTTGTAAATAGAATTCCATTCCTAGTGCCCAGCAGTATTTTTCATAACATGGTTTTACTGCTGTCCTAGTATTTTTATATATGTTATTATTTCTGGACATTTCTATTATTTAATATCTATTATCATATAATAGTAACTACTAACATCATATAATTGTAGTAAACATTTGCCCACTTTCCAAACCTTCACTGTAGTAATACTTCTATATCTAATTCTGAGCACACTGATGGTTTCATCTTTAAAATGATTTGAAAAAGATTGCATTTATGTTTCATAGGCTTCAGTTCTGTGTTGGCTACTGCTCTAGTTATGTAGCCTTTCACTTTTCTCTTCCTTTCTTTCTTTCTTTCTCGCTTTCTTCCTTTTGGTGTTCTTTCTTTCTTCCTTTTTTTGCAGGTTCACACTTCACAGTGAAGCTGATCTGAAATTCACCATGAAGGCCTAGTTTGCCTTAAACTTGAAATCCTTGTTTCAGACTCTAATGTCTGGGATTACAGACATGCACCACCAGCCTTTACTTAAATACACATACATAAATGTGTGTGTGTGCTTGGGTCTATATACTTAATATTAAGTGTGTGTGTGTGTGTGTGTGTGTGTGTGTGTGTGTGTGTGTGTGTGTGTGTGTGTGTAGCTTAGCTAATAGTATTATAGTAATACCTGGATCTCAGTTTTTTATTGAGGTTGGTGTGGTGCTACTTACTTTTCCTCAAATCCTGAACTAATAGCTCCAGGACTGGGGATATTTATTTAATAATTTATTTACTGTCCACAAATGTAAAATACTAAAAACATTTCAAGCTAATCGCTTGTAAGAATATGAAGCCACTGTATGGGGGACAAAAGTAGAATGTTTGCAATCTCTTGGGACTTCCTCTAATATAAATTATCTTACAACAGTAAAATTCCCTTTTACTGAAGGATGATATAGAATATCACAATAACTGAAAAAAATAAGCTCAGTTCCTGACATGTCAACTCGCAAGAGTAGCATAGGTAGGAGAGGAAGTTGGTAGGTTTGACAAACATTTTTATTCCTTAAAGTACATGTAAGTGCTGCACGCTGTATTTAAAAAACACAGTTCTTTTCTCCCTGTGGACTTTGGAGTCCACTTCAGACAGCTGAGCTGGCTTACCGAGCACAGCTTTCACTGCAGCATCCTTCCTGCTCTGTCTTTTCCCTGCTGGCTTCATTATTGGAAATGTGCTCCTGTCACATATAAATGATGTTGCTCACTAAGTACGCTCAATAGCATTTTCTTTTCACTCTGTTTTTCTTCCAAATATAACAATAAAGCATTTTGCCTTCATGAAAAAAGATCACAAACCCCTGTGACTATTCCCAGGCTTACAATATGCCATGAATGGCAGCCCGAGTGACTGATCCATAACCTTTGGGCACTCAGGCAATTAAGTTGTCTGTAAGCTTTGCTGTGCTAGCAGAGCAGAGAAAAATACCCGGGCATCTAATTCTGAGTTAGCAAAGCTGTCTCTTCATGATGTTTTATGGAGTAAGAGTTTTTCTTTAAGAAAAGATTCTATAGAGAACAATGAAAATTCTTTATGTTTTTCTATTTGATCACTACAAAACACAAGTTGACATGTATTGCTTGTCTTTGTCCATGCCTGCAGTTGTCCCACATTCAACTTTCAACATTTGCTTCTACAGCCTTTCAAGATAACTTGGAACAGGAGTTAGGAATCTAAATTTCTCGAGCTGCAGATCTAGCTCAGGAGTAGACTGCTTGCTTAACACTAGTAAAGCACTAGATTTGATCCCAAACACTCGAAAGGAAAACAAACAAAACCAGAAAACAAGTTTCTAATGCTCAAAGAAAAATGAAAGTCAAAAGTAACCATTGCAAAGGAAATTTGCAATATTCTCATTCCTACAATGCTGGGAGTTGTCAATGCTTTTATTTTCCTTAATGAGGCAATAACTCAAGAGCTGGTCCTTTTCTGTCATAAGACAAATATTATGAAGCAGAACTGTCATTTGTCTCAGAGCTATGCTTTGTGCAGAGGCGGCTGTGTATGTGCTTGTAAGGGAAAAGGGGCATTTTCTCAGCCAGGAAAGAATGAGCTTGTAATAGACTTATTGCTAAGTGGTTTATCAGAAAATCTCAGTCCTGGAAAAGAACATTAAAGGTCATATGGTTCATTCTCCTGTCTACAAATTTGCTCATTCGAAGCAGAAGGTGCGAGTTAACACATTTTAGAGCTGCTAAACAATGCATTTCCTAGTAAGACCTCTCTTCCAAAAATGTTTGGGGACACATAGTTTTCAAGTTGATTGTCCTTAGAATTTTATGACGTTGAGAAAAATTGCTCACATTCTGGACGTTCTTTAATGTTTTTAGGACTATGATGTGGTGTTCCTCGCACCCCTCCCCGCACAAGAATGACTGATTCATTTTTCTGTTCACTTTTGCTGCTGTTTACTAGCTGTAAGAAGATAGTGCTTCTCCAACTGTCCCGTCATTGACATTAATGGCCCTCCAAGCACCACACGTGACCTTGTCTATACCTGTGTGTATTTCTCACAACCTTACTTCATAAAATGTAGACAGGGCCTGTGACTTTCTTTGGCCATTGGAACATTAGACAATATGACGTGAGCTGGCAAAGTGCTTGAACATTGAAGACTGCCTCTGTTTTCTTTTTTGCATGCGCATGTATGTTTTTTGTGTCTGTCTGTGTGTGCTTGTGTGTAAATGTGTGCATGCATGCACACATACGTGTTTTCTTATGTAGGGCATGTGTGTGGAGGTACATGTGCACAAATTTTTCCATGTATGAAGGAGCTCAAGGTTGATGTTGAGTGTCTTCTCCCATTTGTTCTCTACTTATATTTTAGCCTAAGTCTTTCACTTGGATCCAGAACTTGTCTAATAGGCTATTATGTGTGGCCCATTTGCTAAGGAGATGACTCATTTTTGTTTCTTAAGCTTTAGGATCACAGATGGGCCATGATACCCACCTTGAATTTGTACAGATACTATAGGGCTGAAGTCCAGGTTTCTGTTTTTTGTTTGACAACTCCCATAAGATCCTTTTGTAATATATATGTGTCACATTAACATTAATGACACCACAGACATATAAGTGATGCCTTCTTAGAACACTTGATCCCAGCTTGAAATTGCATAAAATAATACAAGGAGGCGAAATCCATAGATGAATCCTTTGTTTTTCTCTTACCCATGTAGAAAGGTCTAACCCTGACCATAGCCTGTAGGGGGATTATGTTGTTCCATTGTAAATAATTGTCACCGCTTATGAGTTTAATAAAAAGCACTGATTGGCCAAAGGCAGACAGGAAGTGTGGGCAGGGCTACCAGACTAAGAAGAATCTTTCAACAGGCAAAACAGAGCAGAATGCCAGAGAGAAGCCAGAAGAAACAGAGGACAACTATGCTGCTCTGATAAAAGGTACCGAGCCACATGGCTGAACAGGATAAGAGTCATGGGTTAGATTAAGGGTAAAGAGTTAGCAAGTTATATGCCTGGGCCTTAGGCCGATCAGCCTAAAACTATTGTAAGCAACTGTGTGTCTCTGCAAGTCTGTGGGTCTGCGGGCCTAAACCTAGAGGCTCGGCCCGAAAGTCCGGGCCAGAAACCTTATACTACATAGCCAATTTTCATTATATTTTGTCTTAATATTAAAGAAACTAAACCTTGCAGGAAAGCAACAACAACAAAAACAATCTATTTTGACAGATTTCTAATAGGCAGGCCTTCAACACTACTTACTGACTAATGACATTTTCATTATATGTCTGTTGAAATAAACACATTTGAGACAAACATTTGATATGTTACTACCTTTTCTTATATGTACACATTCCCGATGTCCAGCAACAATTATTAAAATATAAATATTTGTAGGTAGGATGACTTTTCAATAACTTTTAAAAATGAGTCTTGGCAAATAGTGTAAAAAATATTCTGGTCAAGATAGAGAAAATTTCCATCATCTCAGAAAGTTCTTTTTTGCCTGCTTGTAGATATGTTTTCATTTCTCTTGAGTAAATAGTTGCAATATACTAGCTGAACCAAAGGATAATAATATTTGCTTAGAACTTACCACAGATATAAGATGTAGTAAATTTGCCAGCAGCATAGCGGACAGCTTTATAGCAAGTTTCTCTGACAAATACACAATGGATTTTTGCTTGCCGTTTCCAGTCTGTGTTGACCTCCATTGGGATACAGGTACAACTCCCCAACAAGGTCTGAATCTCATCTCTTGTAATATACTTACTTATAAGTTTTTCTTTCTTTGGTTATTCTCTTCAGCCCTTGAGATAGTGTCTGGCTCCCCAATCTGATATTCCTCTAGAATACTTCACTTCTCTTAGTAGATAATTCAGTTACTAGTTAGGAATTATTCACTTTAAAACTTCCCTGTCCAGATTACTGATGTTCCTACCATCTCTTACCTCAATTTAATTATCAAACCTCATTGTTGTATTGTGCCACAGATACTATGAAAACAAATCAAAATGAATAATAGAATAACAAGAAAAAATGTCCTGAAATACCTATCCCTTCTAGTTTCTATGGTTGGTATCCAAACCCAGCTGCCATTTCTTATTTAAATCAATGCAATAGTATAATATCAGGTTTTTGATATTATACTATTTTTCCTTTGCTTTATTCCCAGGCACCAGAAACCAACTCTATCTGAAGCCAGAGAAAACTATTAATATAAATAAATTTATATTATTATATTTTGAAGTCCTCCAGTATGACCTTCTGGTTTTGTTTAGAGAAGTATGGCATTATAGGGTCTATCTCGTACAATTGTATAAGAACAATCTAGACAAATTTATCTGAAAATTAATAATTTTGTTGAACCTTCAGAAAACTGAGGTACTAAGGCAACCATATAACTGTGGATTTGAGAAAAATAAAGTCCATTTGGAGAGTTATAGGACCTTTGCTAATATGAGGCAGATGCTGCTGGGTCTGATGTAAATTGGAATGGGCATTTGGTTATATGCTTTTAGTGAATTACTACTAAAGGCCAAGTCTAGGTTAGTTAGAAGACATACTTTTGTGATTTTCCCCTATAAACCTTACTAAGAGTTTATAAGGAAGTTTATATAGAATTCCAATAGATCTTCCATTTGATAGATCAAATTAAGGGGCAGGGGGTGGTGACAGTGACCACTCAAAGTCTATTCAATCCACTTCACATTCCCTACTTTATCTAGGTAACAAAAACATATTTTTATGTAGGAAAGAGCAGCAAAATAGTCTCATTTTGTGATACCACTGACTACTCACTGCAACTGGGGAAGATAACAAATTGGAAAGCCCTCCCTGCCTCTGAAGATAAGAATAAGTATCAGGCCAAACATACAGAGACAATAGCATTTTCAAAAGCCTTGCCCACAAGACTTAGAGATACAACACCTTCCTAAAAATGAGGTTTAGCACATCATCAGATAATGCTACTATTTCCAGACCTTACCACAGTGATAAATATCAAGTTAAAATAAATAGGAGAATAGAACCAGAGATATGCAAGAGACATAGTCTCTCTGTGGCAAAACAGAAAACACATAACCAATAAAGGAAGAGACATTTAGAAAGTAACCATAGGCAAACCACCCATAGATATCAGAGCAATTTAAAACTTGTCTCTGACCAAGAGTCACTATAGCAACAACAACAACAAAAATCTCACACCATGACCAGGTTAACACAGATTTATGCTAACAGATTAGAAACATATTTATGCTCATTTCCAAGCATAGAAACATATACATTGGTATTTACTGGTTTTAACAAGTTAGTAGCAGTCAGCATAGAAATAAAGTATGGCAGAAAAATTGACAAGAATATACACCCTCCAAAGATACAAAACAATCACCAGAACCAGATAAAGATGTGGCACACATGGCAAAAATATGGAAAATTAGTATAATTATGACTAATGGAAGAAGTAGAAAACATTTCTGCAAGAACATAAAAATAATAAAAAAACAATAAAATTGAAATATTAAAAGTTAAAAAACAGAGTAACATAAATAAGCAATGTTTTTGTCAATGGCCTTGACTGGAAGTTTAAACTGAAGTATCAGAAGAAGAACAGAGAACATAGTACATTAAATACTTGTAGAAATACTACACACTACAAGTAGTGGTACATACATGTGTGCATTTGCAATACTTGAGATGCTGAGGCTAGAAGATAGTGAGTTCAGATTGTGCTTTTGGATTGTGAATTTGAGGTAAACTTGAGCTACATATGACTTCCAGGCCAACCTGGGATACAAATCAACACTCCCTTTGATATAGTCTAGAATTTTCAAAGACTGATATCAGAAAATAATAGATTCAAAGAGGATCATAGAATACCAGAACAGGATGAATAATACAACACACATGTGTATTATGTTCTATGTGTTTTAAAATAGTCTACTGCTACCTCCAAATAATAATATTTCAATTCACATTAAGAATAAATGATACATTTACTTAGCAAAAATGTTACAGTGAACAGAATTATCAAAAATGTGCTATTATTTATACATTGATGTTTTATTCAGCAATAAAGAAGAATAGAATGATATCTTTTTCCAGAAAATTAATGGGAATGGAAATCATTAAGAGAAATAAGGCAGACTCAGAAAAACAATATCACATTTTGTTTTTTCATTTATATAATGTAGATGCTTGTGTGCGCATACACATATACATACACACACATCATCATCATCATCCTGGAAGTACAAGGGTAATAATTTGGGATAAGAAACAGACAAGTAGGAGACAAAGGGACAAGAGAGGGTAATAGAGGTGACTATGAACAATGTCCAGGATATACATGTATGAGAATATCATTACTGGAACTCATGCTATTGTATACTAGTTAAAAAGCAAAAATGGAAACAATAACCTTTATCAATTGTTTTATTTATTTTAATATGTGTCTGAAGATTGTGTTACTTTGTTTGAGACAGAGTTTCATTACGAAGTTAATGGTCTTCAGCTTGGAATCCTCCCTGCTCAGGGTGCTGAGTCTGGAATTATAGGTGTTTATCACGTCATACTGATTCACAATGACATTGATATGCCAGGAAGCAAAGCTTAGTTCCTTCTCATTCTTCTTGAGTGTGCTGTAGTCTTAGTAACATTTTCTAATGAACAGAATGTTGGAAGGGTGATGTAACATTGCAGAAGAGCAGTTCATCAGACCATTTAACCAAGTGGTCAAGGTTAATAATGCCTCGGCTAAGCCACTGATGTTGTATTGGTGCTGCTGTTCTCAGAAATCCATAATTTCGATCAAAGCATGAGATATCTTTAGAGAACCCTGACTTGAGGGGCCTTGCAGAAAGTATTTGACCAGTACTCTTCCAAAATGTTAAGTCTTGTATGGGAATGTAGGTCAGTGGTAGTATGCACAGGGTCCTGGGTTTATTGCTAGGTGCTGAAAAGCATGGGCAGAGTCATATAAGACAAGCACTGGGTGACTATGTCCACGTGTAAGAGAGTGAGTCATCATGATAACTAAATACAGTATCTATCCTATATTGAACTTTGGCATAGAAAATTTATTAAATGGGGTATTTTGAGTGAGAAATATCGTCCATCGGCTCTAGCATTTGAAAACTTGGTTCCTCAGTTGGTAGTGCTAATTGGAGAGGTATAAGAGATAAGGCCTTGTTGGAGAAAGAAGTAGGCACCATAAATGAGTTTTGGGGAATATAGCCTCACCCTTCTGCCAGCTGACTCATTTCATGCTTTCTGTAAAGATGTAATTTACCAGTTCTTATTCCTGTTTCCATTCCTGACACCATGATTACCTGTTGCTGTGCTACTCTACCATGTGGGACTATTATCCCCTCTGGAAGATGGAACCATAATACCAAATAAACAACTTCCTTCCTTAGGGTGTTTTCGGCCAGTGTTTTATCACAGCAACAGAAAAGTAACTAAGACACATGTTCAAAAATAGATGAAATTAGAATAGCTTTAATGTATACTGCTGCATGAATGCTAATTTCCTAATTTGGATCATTGTAAAATAGTTAACGAGAATGTTAGCATTATAGGAATCTGTAGGAAAGGCACACAATAATTCTCTGTATCATCTTTGCAACTAGTTTTAAAAATTTGTCAGTGGAGGGGGTGCCTGAACAGGACTTCCCATATGGTCAGGTGGGTGACCACCCTGGGTGCCTTTGCAGAACCTACATCCAACAATGAATAGAAGTGGAGTCAGAGATTCATGGCTGAGTGCTGGGCAGAGCTCCTGGTCCAGCTGGGAGCAGGGGAAGGGTGTTTCTGTGAGCAAGGGGATGGGGATTATGAGGAGAGTTCCTGCAGTGATAGCTGGCTGGAACTCTGGGGTATCACTGAATCTGGAATTCCATCCAGAAACGGAGCTGGGCTCTCCATGGGTAGGCAACTGTCAACTGACATGAGCATTGTGTGGAGCCTGGAGGGGTGGGATCAGACTGTATTCCTGTGTGTGGGCTGGCACCTTGGAGCCCATTCCCTACAGAGGAACAACTAGCTCAGCCTTGACTTTGAGATGGGTGGATCGGGCTTGCCTGGAGTGGATGTGCCTCACTGAGCTGGCCCGCCTTGGGACTTCTTGCCCTTTTGGGGAGAGGATGGGTAGATGGGGAGGGACTAGGCTGAAGGCTGACTGAGAGGGACTGGGAGGAGGGAAGGGAGGGAATACATGGATAAAACTTGACATTTTTTAATAAAATAAAAAATACAAAAAAATGTTCTCTATATTTGAAAATTTCACATATGTATACAATAAGATATGATATCTACTCTATCTCCTTTTCTATAGTCCCCTACACATTATCTTACAATTTAATGCAATTTTTTTGCTAATTCAGTAAGTCCAATTAGTGTTGTCCATGTGATAGAGGAGCTATCTCCAGAAGCACAGAAAACTTACCAGTAATGACATTTCTAAAAGTTAATAATTCTATCTCTCCCAGAAACAATCCTTTGTCATTGACTCTTCAATAAAGGGTAGGGCCTGAAGATTACCACATCTTTGTGCAGATTTTGGTTATCATGTGTCTATATACGGCTAATGTGGATTTATTAGTCGGAGAGCTATGACATCCAGAAGATAGTGTTTCATACTTCATACCACTGCTCTGCTTCTTCTGGCTCTTTCAATTTTTTTTCTACTTCTTTTTCTACAGTGTTCCCTGAACCTTGGTGGTGGAGTTAGCATAGATGTTCCAATTAGGGCTGAGTCTCTTATTCTCAGTGTTGTGACCAGTAAAGCATCTGAATGTTGTGTATTGAACAATTAAGCTCCTCTAATCAAGGTTGAGGGCAACCCAGGTCTAGGAGTATAAACATAAATATTCAGAAGATAATTTGATAGCAGGACCATTTAGAAAATAAATCAATAAATAATAATAATAAACTATTAGCTTCTACCTAAGGACCTGCCGAGCCATGAACTTTTGACTAGAATTTCAGTATGAGGCATGGAATTCCCTCCTGTGAAGCAGGTCTCAAATCCAGTTAGAAAGTAGTTACCCAATGGCAGCCACGCCAATATTGCAGCAATGGGAACATCTTACTTGGGAGGTCAGAACTGTAGCATGCAGGCTCCAGCACTGTGTTAGACAATTGATGCTATTTCTCTCTCAGAAGTTTCGAAAGCACTTTCTAGCACTATGCAAGCTAGCTAGCAATTAAGGAGAAAATTTTCTAGTCAGTTTGAGATTTCCTGTAGTCAAAGTCTGAAATAAGGTCTTCTCATGTAGGGCAACGGCAGTAGCCCCTGTTGTTTTGGAAGTCTGGGGTATCCTTGATCAATAACCTATAAGAATGTATCACATACCTTGTACTGTGATTACTGTTATTTTCATGAAATAATCCATATCTTCTGAGAATGGTTTTACCTACTCATACAATATAATTCTGTTGGAACTCCTCTCTTTAAAAATTGTATTTTGAAATTAGCTTACTAATTTAGTTTTGATTAACCTACTGTATCAGTCACTTTTTATTTTGCTATGATAAAATACTATGACCAAGGGCAACTTAAGGAAAAGAGAGTTTATTGTGCTTAAAGCTCTAAAAGTATAAAAGTCCATGACAGGGACTCGTTTTCATGATGCCAGAAGGTACCGAGCAAGCTTGCAAAGGAGGGAAGCATCCAACGAACCTACCCAGATGTTACACCTATGAACCACATTGACCAGCATGGCATGATAAACCCAAGTGTGCAGTGGTGGCATGCATATCTTGTTAGTAACCATCAGCTGTCTAATTGAACTTAAAACCTTATCAACATGTGGAAAATCATGCCTGATAATGGATATCTACCAACTTCTCAGGGATAGTAAAGTCATGAATCTTGGAGGAAAATCTATAAGCACCATTTTAAAACTAGCATAATTAACAACTATATTCTAATCTTTGTTTTTATACCTACAGATAGGTAAAGTTCTTATCTCTCATCATAAAAACTTTTCTTTGCAATAAAAGGTGACCATTATAGGAAATTACAACTGATATAATACAGAGTTATAGAATCCCGCCCCAAATTATACATCATAACACAACTTCTGTACCTAAGGGTCAGGGTACATTATAGAAGAGGGGGCAGAGAGAGTGCAAGAGTCTGATAACAGAGATCTGCTGTGAGATTTTATTACTTAGAAATAATGGGAAAGTTAAACCCATAAAATCTTACAAACATTGCTGCCCAAACATGACCTGCACAAGGATGACATCAACACACACATTAATGCAGAAGGAGAAAAGTTCAAGAGGCTAATTTAAAAACTACAGGCATGTTTTCCTTCCCTCCCCACATGTAAATAGGAATATGTTACTTCTGACTACCCATCATCTTACTATTATTATTTAGACCATGTTTCCAAACACTATCTGCTCTCATGACTTTATACAGTCTAAACTCATTTGAATTTGCCTTTGTGATTGTCTACAGCTTGAAATCAAGTGAATTTTGCTCATATGACTTTGTCTAACCTTTAGCATACCCTCAGAATATAAATTATCTGATGCTCTTAATAAAGTAGGCTATTTCATGGGAGAAAAAAAAGTACAGACAACTAAGGAATGCTGAGAGCAAGAGAAACAGTCTTCCCCGGAGTAACCAACTAGTCATTAACCAATACCTAATGGTTAATCTTGAGAACACATACATACATTTAACATTCAGACAAGTCAGATTTTCTTTGTATATTTAGAAACAAATATATTAACAATTAATGAAAAAAAGATGCTGTGAATTGAAAGAAATGAGGGGTATAAAGGAGTGGTCAGGGGGGAGAAATGATGCAGGTAATTATAATCTCAAAAATAAAATTTAAAAAGTATTCATTCTTGTGGGGAAGTATGACAGCACATGGCAGGCTTGACAGCAAGAACAAGAAGCAGAAAGATCACATATTCAATCACAAACATGAAGCACAGTAAAAGAACTGCAAATTGGGGAAACTTTAAACACTCAATGTTTGCCCCTTGTGAGGTACTTCCTCTAACAAGGCTGCACCTCCTTCAGGTTCTGAAACATCCCCAAAACAGCTCTGCCAACTAGGTCCAATTGTTGAAATACCTGAAACTATGGGGAGTCAGTTCTCATTCAAACCACCTCCCAAACATTATTCCTTCCTGTTCCCGGCCACCACATTCCTGCTTAATCATTTAACCCTCTCCTTTCTCATTCTGCATATGTTCTCCACGTTTACATTTTTTAAGTTTTGAATAGTTGGATAATAGGGATGTGGTATTTTCATGGGAGTCCCAGAGATACTCCCAGGAGACCAGCAATGCTTTAAACATAATAGGAGTGACTGTGTTCACGTTTTCTCCTGTGATGGCATTAAACTTGTGGTGCAAATAAATGTAAGATAAAATTACTTTTCAGCATGAACTAAGATGCTATACAAGATCCAACCAATGCATATCACCTTTATCATGTGCAGAAACAAAGAAAATCCACTTTCACTAATTGATGTCACTGAGTATGCAGCATTTAATATCTAATTCTATTGAGTTTCAGTTTTAAAATACACATATTTTATAGTATGTGCGAGGATATGAGAATTATGCTGCAAACCAAAGAATGGTGGTTGTCTCAAGGTAATAGGACTTGTGGGACTCTGAACTGTGAATACAATGATTTGCCTTGTTCTGGGAACAGAAATGTTAAGTTAAAAGAGTGACTGATAAACTCTTTTCTTTGATGTGTCTGGCGGGCATTCTCTCATATATGAACAGAGTGAGACTGTCACTGTAAGGAAAAATTCAACCAACCACATAGATTTTCAATGGTACAATTTAAGCATTCATGTAAAAATTATCATTTTGGAATGTTGTATTTACCACTGTAGCTTGATGGCTTTCTAAGACTTTAAAACTTTTTTGTTGATACTGGTGGTTATAGTATTAAAAATGATTTTTTGGGATATATTACATAATGAATCAAATGTGTCAATTCTGAAGAGCTGTAAAATTAAGTGAAAAACTATTTTCCAAATAACTAATTTCTTATGTTGCAAAGTTATGCTTGGATAAAAGATCCATTCAAAGTGAAAAATAGCCTACTGCCTGTGTTTCTGTTTTGTGATAAGGTATATTGATCATGTTGGTGAGTTTAATCTTTATTTTTCTTTAACCTTTTGCTTCTGCATCTCAAGAGCTAGGTTTACAAAAAGGTATACCATGCCCATCTAGGCCAATGATAGAATATGAATTTCTTGTTTTGAGTTCCATTTTGTAACACTAATAACCCCCATTTGTAAGGGTTTTGTGTCACATAAAAGAGAATATCAACAGATATCAGAAAAAATATACAAAATATTCTTTATCTTTCAATTTACATATGCATGTGACATAAAATCTTCTTTTATGTTAACCAAAATGGAAAAAAAAACCCCCAGATCCCCCTACAAGCAAATATAAAAACTTAGTTAATATCTATTAACTTAGATATTAAGGGGCTTTTCAAATTTATAGAAATCAAACTTATTAGCCCATGACTTTATTTTTGCTTTATTTTTCTGTTGCATGTGCATATATTCATGTATGCATGTGAATTTACATGTACAAGTAAGTTTATATTTCTCAGTTTAATTTAAAATATTTAGTACTATTTTATTTTAATTTAAGGGTGTTTTTCCTTTCATGTATGTCTGTGTATCATTTATACCTGGTGCCTGTAAAGACTGGAAGAAGAAGTTGGATCCCTGGAACTGAAGCCATGGGATAATTGTGAGCTTCCATGTGTTTGCTGGAAATTGAACCTTAAGCACTGAGCCCTCTTTCTGGCGTCTCAGTTTTAGAAGTTTTTTTAATTATTAGATTTAATCATTTTATCTTACATGTGTAAGTTATGCTTACATATAAGTATGTGCACTATGCATGATCTTGGTGCCCTCAATGGTCAGACAAAGGCAACAGATCCCCTGGAACTAGAGTTACAGATGGTTGTGAACCACCATGTGGGAGTTAAGACTCAAATCTGTCTCTTGTACAATAGAAACTCTTAGCAGCTGATCTATCTTTCCAGGACTTCAATTTTAATTTTAACATGAATAATATTGTATTGATAGACAGGACCCAAACACTACAGTTTTGTGAACTCCAAATAGTTTTTAAGAGGTGGAGAGTTCTGGAGACTAACAACCTTAAAAAATGAGATTTTTTTTTTCTGGAACTTTTTATGATCATTTGGTTACCTCCAGAAATGTCCAATTTCTAGATAATATGCATTGGTGTGGGTTGGTTTGGTTCACCCTGTGTGGATCTTATCAGTTTGAAAGCTTAATCCCCTCCATTCTAGATATTAGGTCTTTCTTGATGAACTATGTGGATGCACTGCCAAAGGTCTTCTCTTGTCTTTTTGTGTATAGCACTGGTGGTCAAAGGGTGGCTTGGTGGCACAGGGGAGACTCTCAATTCTTTGTGTGTCAATTTTTATTTAATTAATTTCTTTGTTTGTAAAATAATACTTTGGTTCTCTACTACTTCGAGTGGGGCATAGTCAAGAAATTCTCAGGTTTGCACATGTATAAAGTCTCTGAAAATAATGTTAAAGTACAAGTGCAAGTTCCATGGCCTTGAGTTCATTCATAATTAACAAAGAGTCAGTCTCTTGTTTCTGAAAGAAGGGGTAATCACCTAAAGGAAGACAGGTGATGTAGGCATCTGATTGCTTTTGTTTTTGTTTTTGTTTTTATTTGTGTGTGTGTGTGTGTGTGTGTGTGTGTGTGTGTGTGTGTGTGTGTGAGAGAGAGAGAGAGAGAGAGAGAGAGAGAGAGAGAGAGAGAGAGAGAGAGACTCCCTATATAGACAGCTAAGTTAACTTTGAACTCATTATTCTACTACCCAGTCCTAAAAGATCCTCACCAGATCCCTTGCAGCTTCTCCTGCACATCCCTAAGCACTGGCATGAAGTATATCTTCACTCTTGTTTACTGGGTTTAGAATCACCTTCTTGGTCTGTTTATGAAGATTTTGTTTTTTAATTAAGGTTTGACTGAGGAGACAAAATCCATCCTGAATGTGGGTCCTGTACTAAATTTTTAAAAAAGGCAAAGTGCAATATTACATTTCTGTCCTGGATTTTCTGGCCTAGCCTAGAGGTTTGAAAATTAATTGAAGTTGAAAATAAGTTGTTATTGTCATCAAAGAACAAAGTATTAGAAACATTGATTATCATCATCCTAATTATTGAGATAGGATCTCATGTATCCAGACTTACCTCAAACTTGCCATGTAATCAAGAGTGATCTTGATTCTGATTCTCCTACCCCTGTCTCCTAAGTGCTTGGATTGTAAGAATGTTATCTCTATACTTTGTTGTATGTATTTTTTATAGATCCAACCCAGGTTTTGTGTATGTTGGACAAGCACACTACCAATTAAGCTACATCCCTAAGCTCATTAGACATGTTTTAAGTGCAAGAGATAACTAGTCTAAATACATTAGACATGTTTTAAGTGCAAGAGATAACTAGTCTAAATACACTAAGTAGAAAAATACAGGTAAATATATGAGGTGGGTATAGGCCAGGATCTAGACAATCAGAGATTCTTCTTGACATCCTCATTTATTAGCTGTAATGTCTTGCAAATTATTTCCCTATTATCTTTGATACTATTTATGAAATGGGGATAATGCCTTCTATAATATATTAATGTGGGGATCAATACAGTATAATAGTCCCTCGCACATAGGAATTAGTGATCAGTATTTCATACATTTCTATCAGTAGTACAGCCTGGACTTCACTATTATCTTAGAAAATGAGTATCATAAAGAAATAAGAATAAATTGTTACCCCATCCTATTTTATACCCATCTGTATCTCACAAATGTCAGTATTAATGAAGTATACAGGACACGAAGTTGTTTGAAATTTGCTGAAAGACAGTTCATTTCCATTTCTTTGGAAAGCTACCTTACAAAGTCCTAAGAAAATTTTAAATAAATATAGATGGGATTGCTTTCAGAACCTTGACATTTGAATGCTTTATAAACAGCTACATGTATTATGAATATACCTATATGTTCTGTGACTTTTCTTCAAGGGATTTCAGTTGTTAAGATAAATAAGCTCAAATAAGAAGAAATAGCTCAGTTTCAGCTCACTGTGGCCTCGCACTACTATTTTATTAAAGGGTCCATAACTGTTATTGTAAATTACATTATACCTATAAAAATGGATGGTCAAAGCATAGGACTGTGTTTTTTCTTTTGTTTCAGACATGGTTTTATTCTATGTTTTAAGGTGATCATGAACTTATTATATACCTCAGACTCCCCCAAAATGTGGAATCTTCTTGCCTCAGTCTTCTAAGTGCTTGGATGACACTCTTTTGCCATCATATGTGCCTCAGAAATAGGACACATTCAATCAAGCTGAATTACTAGAAAATTTAAAAAAATATCACATAAGTAGGGTTATTTTTAACTTTTTCCATTTTATAACATTTATATTTTGAAATAATATATTTTCTTATTACATTGATAAAAACATTCTTATACAAACTTTTAAAGAAAATAAAAGTCCTCCTTACTTTTAATGCCAAAGATTAGTTAAAGTTCCCTGTGAACTCTAACACTTGTAGTACAAGGTTTCTGGCCTGGACTTTCAGGCCTAGCCTCAAGGTTTAGGCCTACAGACCCACAGTCCCACAGTCCCACAGTCCCACAGAGATACACAGATGCTTTCAATAGTTGTTAGGCTGATCGGCCTAAGGCTCAGGCATACAAATTGCTAGCTCTCTACCCTTCATCTAACCCATGACTCATCCTGTTCAGCCATGCAGCTGGGTACCTTTTCTTAGAGCAGCATAGTTGTCCTCTGCTTCTTCTGGCTTCTCTCTGGCATTCTGCTCTGTGCTTCCTGTTCTCAGAGTTTTCTTAGTCTGGTAGCCCCACCCACACTTCCTGCCTGCTTTTTATTAAACCAGTGGGTGGGACAATTATTTACCATGAAACAACATAATCCCCTACAAACACTGTCTTTTCAAGATAAACCCATTGAATCAACAGTGGCACAAATGTTATGAAAGCAGCAAACAATGTTCTATTTAGCTTTAAGGCCCATTTCATGAGCCACAACTCATGCCTCATGCTATTAACTGTGCCAAACAATCATGGATGGCCAGGTCATAGGCAGTAGGGAAAAACCCAATATTATTATTCTGCTAAATGGACAAAGTGATACATTGTTCCATAAACCTTAATGTGTATACATTATAGTTGCAACTCTTCTTCAACAGAGAAGCTTCTTATTGCAGTTGATGGTGATTAATATAGAGATATACAAATGGTCAATGTATAGAGAAAAAGGGAGTATGGAGTGCACAGTTCTAAAGTAGGCCATCTATATCACACCTCATCCCTCCAAGGCTTAGGGGTTATTCCCAAGAGTGGGTGGAATAATTGTACAAGCCTGAGTTAGTACACATTTGTAGTGAAACATGATTTTCCCAGTTATGTTAGGACAGTGCACATATGAACTCAAAGTAGCTATATGCACAATGCCTACACCATATCAAGCTGATCCAAATCCCAGGACAGACACAGGGCAGGGCTCATGAAGGCTATTGGTGGGTACCAGGGAAGACAGAGACAGTTTTCTTCAGGGATGAGGCTCCTGAGAGGATTGTATAGTCATGAGTGTACGAGCCCTTACCCATGGGTAGGTGCTTGTACACCCACATGTATACAAGCAGCACTAAGTGGGCTCAGTGGATTACAGGCAGACCATATGAAATTGGGAGGGAAAAGCAGTAGAGGGATAGGAGAGGGAATGAGGAATGGATTTGATCAAAGCATAGTCATTATATATATTTGAAATTCTTAAACAATAAAAAGTTAGCCACAACTCCTAATTTGTTGATTTTTCTGCCAGTCGTTTTCCTAACTAGAGCTAGGTACAGATGATAAGGACTTCAGAAATTACTTGGTCCAACAAATTAATTTTACAAATAAAGATAATTAATTAAAAAATTGAAATTGAATTTTTTGCCTGGTGTGGTAGTACCTTTTAGTACTCAAGGTGGAGAGACAGGAGAATCATATGTTAAAAGTCAGTCTTGGTTATACAGCAAGGTTCAAGCCAGCTTGAACAGCCAGTTAGACTTCTGTCTCAAAATTCAAATTAACAGCCAAAAACAAAAACTGGTTGAATCTATTTCTTGTCTTATTTCAATTTGTTGAAACAAGAACAAACTATGATAGCAATTCTGCAATTTACATGTGTCTATATTATATCAGGAGTCTAGCAAAGACTTGGCCTAAAGAACTCAATATAAACCAATTGACTTCTAAGACCTTCATGGTTTGATCATTGACCCATAATGAAGCATTCACTTGGAGGCCATTAAAGGAACAAAAATGATCTAAGGAGAAAAAGCCAAAATGGAATTATAGAAATAACGTGCATGCTATATTATGAGAGAAAATTGTCAGACTCAACCAGGAATTGCCTATCTCCAGATTTCTTAGGGAGGCAATTAAATGTATCAGTTGTTCAAACTCCTATAAATTGGAAAATTGAATATACTATTACTTCTAACCTTCTGAAAATCTGGACTCATAAACAATGAACCAATAAAAACACATAAATACACATGCATGCAGGCACAGAATCTGTTTTTTTCATGGTCCTATTATCTTTAAGAAATATTTGCAAATATTTTCCTAAAACCTAGTAGGAAAGATGTGTTAGGATTGTTTGTCTCATGGGTATGTGTCCCTGGAAAGCTTTTCAGTGCATATTTTGACATTTTGAACCAGGGAAATGTACTGCTTACTAAAAAAAATAAGTATCAAGCTTTTGTAAATTTTTAAGTGCAATGTTAAATTGTGAAAGGTGTGGTGGCAAAGTAAAGATAATGTGGAAATTGACATGAACAGCTCTAGAGAATTCACACTATATTTTCGCCTCTAGAAAGAAGATTTATCTTCAGAAAAACAATTGGAAGCAGAAAAATTCATACACTACTAGGATTCACTGAAGTCTTTATTTATACAAGGGGAAATGTGCTAACATCTGCAGCAACAGGGTCTTTCTCAGAAAAGCATGTCAAAAATCTCTGAAGCTATCACAGATCATGCCTCTTTGATTTTTTTTTTTTGAGATTTTCATGCCTGCCTGTAATGTGTTTTTTTCAAACCAACCCTTATTGTATCCCACTTCACTACCTACCTTCTCCCCTCAACTTTGTTTCCCATTCTAGCTCTCAGGCACTGATTTTGGCATGGGAGAAACATGTAGGCCACATACAGTATTAGCCTTCTATTAGTTACTTTTGTGATCAAAATTCATGATAGAAACAACTTAATGGAAGAAAGATTTATTTGGTTCATGGTAGCAGAAAGTCTAGGTCCGTCATGGTGAACAAGGTATGGAAACTTCGTAGTGGTAAGAATTTTTGACTGCTATCTTGGCACACCAGGAACCTGAAGAAGTGTGGCTCAAACTAGGGATGCCTAGAAACATCAAAGCCCATACTTAATGATTTACTTCCACTACTTAACCTTTACCTTCAAAAGATCCCACAGCTTATGAAAGTTGTGCCACTGACCTTCAAAATAGAAGCTTCTAGGGAATGGTTTAAGTTTAAGTTGCAATTCCTCTGTCATTCTGCTAGAATTGTATAATGAGATAGATGCTCACCAAAGTTTACCTAGTTTCTGATGACAACAAATCACCATCTGTGTTGTTTTGAAAGCCTTATGATCTTCACAAGAAGTCTTAAATAATTACCTTAGCCAAGCATATTGTTTCTTTGTTACAAAGCATCCACTGGGATCTCAAGCAGTTGGCCTATATGATAATTCATATTATTTATATACTCATACTAAGCAAACAATGTCACCCCAATATAAACCAATAATAAAACAACATAAAAAGGAAGCTGGACTCTGTACTAATTTTCCAATAATATCACTGACAGTGAGGTTTAGTTTTCCCTGGTCTTTCTTGGTCTTAGCCCTAATTTTTCTGTCATTATGAGACTCCCTTTATTCTAAGGGAAATCAAAACAATTTTCTATCCTATTGATAGTGCAATCTCAGGCCAGTAAGAAATGAGGAAATAAGGCAGTGGAACAGCATAAGCAAATCAATGTGATCTAGGTAGTCAGCATTCTGAAAGAATATACTTGATTGTTGACCCAGGCAACTTATTTACAGACAGGCAAGCCACTGCTCCTTAGGAATAATTCTTGACAGGAGGGATAAAGATACATATGTTTGCCATTGTCTTCCTGTCTCCTATTTTTCACTGAACATTGTCATTATACATAGAGTTAAGTCGCTTCAATTCCACGCTCTGTCATCTTGCCCCTCTGAGGAAACCAAGTTATATGCTGCCTGCTATAGTCCTTTTGACACTGGGAGTAACTTGGGAAAGTTATCACCTCTGTACGCCTACAATATGATTAGAACAGGCCTATTCATATTGTAGTTCCATGCCTCCCATTGCAAAAGGCAGAATGGAGGAGATCTGTAGACTTGTGAAGGGATCATTCACTAGTGGTTAATGCTTACATACTGATAGTCTAACTGAATCCCTACCCTGACATTTACAAGCAGTATAATTTTCAACAAATTATTTAATCTCATATATAAAATGAGGATTACAATTGCAATCTTCATAGAGTTATAAAATGTAAATGAGATAAGACCCATGTGACTATTACGAGATCAATGGATATGCAGCAAATATTTGGAAAGCATGGACAGAACTCCAGTAGAAGGTTTTAGTGCTTATAATTATTGATGATATTATTTCTTAAAAATTAATCATGTATATACTTAACCTGCAAATTTCAAATAGATTTCTTTATTTAATGCTGATAATTATAATAATGACTGCCACCTTTTGAGTAGAAGCTATGTATCAGGTACTATGCAGTCAACTTTATACAGTTCTCTGAAAAAAAGTAATCCATGTTTTAGACAGATTGTTCAATTTACTCACATCTCTGTGATTTAAAGTAGCTGTAAGAACTTTAAAAATTTTTCCTATGTTTTATATCCATTGAGGTCCTTGTGAAAATGGAACATTTAAACTGGAGAACTAAGGAATATTTACAAACAATTGTTTGAATAGTCAAGTAATTTCCCACCCAGTTTTCTTACAACAGAGAATACAAAGGCCAAAAAAGATTGTGTAGAAGGTGAAGGTAGGCTGGTTCAGGTGATAGTCATAACCACCATTATCCCACAAGGAGAAGATGTACCCACAGAAGAGCTATCCTTGTACAACGAATCACTGAGCTGGCCCACCTATGAAGTGGATGACTTCTTCTAGGCATTTATGGGGCTATAAATATCTTCAAACTTTCTTTCTACTCTGAAATCCATGCACCCTCACTCCTATGCCCTTTCCTGATTGTCATTCAGCTTTCAATCTTATTCTTTCTAAGCCTCTCAGTGCTACCCAACTTAATAGTCAATCACCTTGAACTACTATATAACCTTACTGTAAGCTGTCTCTCCTACTAAAGAAAGTGGACAACTATATTTACAACTTGAATTTTTGTTCTCTAGAAAGTTCACCCTTCACCAATGCCTCTCAAGGCCACCTGTATAGGACTATATATTGTAATAGTGTGTACCAAGGAGGATAAGCCTCCAAATTGTGCAGTTTATTTATGTCTTTTCTGAATTGGCTCAACCTATTATTGTATATACCATTTCAAATATAAAACAATAACCTACTGTGAAATCCTATTTTATGCAAATATATAGTAGATAATACCCAGATCACAGGCAGCAGCGCCTTGGTCAGGCCTTCAGCTTTCTACTAGTATCTAGCAGCAGGCAAGATCTCTTCAAAAATAGAATTGTTGGCAAAAGATTTGCTGCCAAGATCTATCGGAATCTTTTATTGTTTGCTCTCAAACACCTCTGATATGAGTCTGTTGAGAGATAGGCACTACTGCCTGAATTTTGACCTAACTTTAATATTCTCAAGAGTCATAACCAAATATATTTGGCATTAAATTCAACATCATTATACTCTACACTCCATACACCTAGGGATGTAAATGATGTAGCCAGTTTGTAATTTTTTTGGTGTTATCCCCTACCCTTTGACATGCATATATCTTGACTGCTTGCTTACTACTTACTGACTGTGTCTATTCATTGGGCCCAATTACTTTAATGTCAAAAATCATACTGTATCAGAAAGATATTCTAAAGGAAATCAAAATGATCAAGTACCCTCCAGACTCTATTATGGAAGAGAACATGGGAGCATACTCTTGAATATGTTTAGTTATATTGTTGTCCCTGGTGTGAAGGCAAGTGGCTTCTGATCATCATTGCTGATAGGAATGACAATTCTTTTTGTTAGATCAGTGGCTATAAACCAGGTGTCAGAGAATCTGTTTGATCCTATAAATTAGCATATCCAGAGTCACAACTGTGTCTTTAAGCATTGCATTATTAATTCTGTGATTATCTGCACAATCTATCTAGTACTGGCTAAACTCTCAAGTAAAATTAAGATAGGAATAGCCATACTGATATTTTCAACTCTTAGATGGTGGCATTTGGTCTAGATCATACTCCATGGAACATTACACTAATTTAACTATACTGATGTGACCTAAGACATATTCCTAGGACTTCCATTTGACTCTCACTGCTATATGAGCCCTAACTCCATGGATCAAGAAGCTAGAGTGAGTTTGTTCCATTTGTGTGTGTGTGTTCACTGTGTAGTCTGAGGCTAGAGAAACACGGGATGTGGCAATAACCTTTCTGGATTTGTATCAAGATTCTGTCACCAGCATTCCTCGTTAAAGTCCCAGAATCTCCTCCCATAATGCTGCCTACAAAATAATTTTGTCAGGGCTTATAGCTCTTTCTGTTAAACTTATATTTCCTTGATTTTCACTTGTTCGTATATCATGGTTGCTTTTATTTGGGGATGCTACCACGGCAGATTTGATCACTAAAAATGTTTTGTGGAAATAAAGGTAAGTGGTACCATATGTTCTATTTGGTTCTGGAAAAATACTAGCACCAAAACCACAGCTATGATTGGAGTCATCAATTGTCTTGAGGAGAAATTGCATAGTTTTCCACCTCCAATAACAGTGGCTCAAAGTTATTTTCCTTGTGTCTTCCCACATGTACTTATCTGTTTCTTAGGATCTCATTTAGTAGTTTGCTATCTTGGCTCCAATTTGATAAGCTGGATATTCTTCTTTGGAAGAGGGATGTGGGTAGCAACAAATTCAGCAAGGGAGGACTTACATGCCCTTTTCTCATTCCCCTTGTGCTTCCACTGATTGAACTGAATCTTAAGCCAGGTAAGCAGTCCCCTAGTTTCTGTGGTTGGGAGGGGAATTACAGAAGAGAATACAGATTGGAGGAAAGTACATTAGAGGTTCAAATGAAAGCATCCAGCAGAACTAATTCCTATGCTTCTCATCATTATGTTCTAAAACTCTGACTCTGGTATGCTGTTTTTAATACCAATAGTAATAGAAAAATGTAGGAGAAATTCCCATTACTTTTATCAATTCAGGAATTTATTTCTTTGTGACCAGGGAACCCAATTCCACAGTAGCACAGATGGCAGTGACCACAGAGTGTTCCAAGGATGATAATGTTTGTACTCATAGTTTAAGACACAGCATATCTCATATGCTTTTGATACACTGAAATATTGAAATAAAGAAATTGCATAAGAAAGTGCCAGCATATACCTATACAAATTTTATGGTTGACCACTAACAATTTATTCAATCAAGGGTTATCAAATAGTATTTCCATCATATAGGCAAGCAAAACAAAAACTCATGAATTTTGTGCTATATTAGGACAGTCATGAAAACATTTTGATTACTAATTTTTATGCACACTTAACACAAGATGTATTCATCTGAGAGGACGGAGCTTCAACTGAAAAAAAAAAATGAGTCCATAGGATGAGCTATAGGCAAGTCTATGGGGGCATTTTCTTAATTAGTGATCAATTGGGGAGAATCAGTCCATTGTGGGTGATACCAACACTGAGGTTTATAAGAATTCAGGCCGAGAAAGACAAGGGGAGCAATCCAGTAAACAGCATTCCTCCATAGTCTCTGCACCAGCTCCTGCCTCCAGGTTCCTGCCTGATTAAATTCATGTAGTAACTTCCTTCAGTGATAGAATATTACCCGGAAATGTAAGTAAAATAAGCCCCCTTCCCCCAAGTTCCTTTTGTTTGTGGTGTTTATTTATTACAACAAATCTGACTGCAGACAAATGAGGACATTTAAAAGAAAATAAGTGGAATCAGGGAGTCTATACAGTTCTGAGTAACTTTTACTGGTGCTTGGTAAAGGGAGAGTCATGGCTATTGAGTCGTCTTTCCCCATTCATCTATGAATGGAACCCTTGAAGTTCATACATTTTCAAAATTGTAATCATTTTTTGAATTAAAACATAATCATATAATTTCCCCCTCTTCAACCTACCTGTGTTCTTTTCCTCTCTGTCTTTCTCTGCCTCTCTCCGTTTCTCTTGTTTATGGCCTCTTTTTCTTAATTGTTTGTTATATAACAAAATAACCCTAAACCGAGTGACTTACATACGTTTAAAGATTAAATATGAATTACTCCCTATGATTTGGCTAGCTGTTTTGGTCCAGGTAAGGTTGAATGAGACTGGTTCATCTCCTATGGCACTGTTTACAGTTCTGGCTGTCAGCTATGCCAGATGAGGCAGGCAATAACTTGGCCCCATGTCTCTTGCTGTGTAATACAACAGCCTGGGATCCTGAATACTGGTATGATTATAGGATTCCTAAGAACTAGAAATGCACATCCTGGGAGTTCAAGTACTTTTGCAGTCTTTGCATATGTTCCATGTGCTACTGTCCCATTAACCAGAACAGGTCACATGGACAAGCACCGAGTCAAAGTAGATGGGAAATAATAAAGACCATGAGAGGGGAGATGATTGCAGCCTTATTTGCTAATAGCCTTCCACAATTATTAGGGTTTTATAATTATATGAACTGATCCTCTGAGTTGTTCATGTCAAAAGTCTTCAAATTATTTTATACCTCTTTTGTCCTTACCAAGCATAAAATAGAAAATTATTCAATTAGTTAAATAAAATGTGTTTTGTTGGAAAGAATTTTCTCTTAGTCCTTTAATAATGTAATCATTAAAACATTTTTGATAACAGAGACATTACTCTTTAATTAATTTTACTTAGAAACTGGAGAGAAACACATAATTGTCAGATTTATTTTAAATGCTTGTAATATATTTTATTACAACTATTCAAAGAGGTAATCACTAGTAAATGGCAACATTTAAACACTTAGAAAAATTTTAAGCAGTACTCCTGTTTTAGGTGATTGTGTGCTTCCTTCTTATCTTAGAGTTGACAGCAGGTAAAATAAACTGGTTTTCTCAATGCCTGCATAGTCAATCTACCTTCTTCTAGCTAATTGACTGATTTCAGCAATTGCCACCTGCTCCCCAAGGGGGTTACTTTCTCTGACATGGAAAACTGAATGGCACGAAAATACCACACAGTCATCAGCTGGCACAATCATTTCCAAACCTTTTAGAAAACTCCAAACAGGAAGGTTTCTTCCATGAAGAAGTGGGATGGGATATTGCATTGCTGTCAAACAATTGCCAATCCATATTCAGATTAGATTCATCACTGTTTTGGGCCTCAGTATATTTATTTACAAAGCAGTATCTTGACTTTTTTCTCTCAATCTGTGGTTCTTTGAATCAAAGTGAGTTCTACCTATGCATCAGAATCAGCACTCTATGAATGACAATTACATACAAGGGAACTTGACACAATAGTATTTAACAACGCTGGAGGCAAGATTGATCACAGCCCATATCTACAACCATGTATGCCGTATTTCAGAGATAAATGCCAAATTCAAGACAAAGTGCCAGAAGGGGTATTTAAAACGTTGTGTGTACTATCCAGTTGTATGGGACTTGCAGTGGTTCTGTACTTGAGCCTTGATGTTTTCTTTAAATGTTAGAAAATACCTGTGTAGTTTCCACTGTAGCATGCATCTTAATTGGTCTTAATAAAAACTAAGAGCCAGATATTGGAGTTAAGTGTTAAAAGATCAGAAAGACAAAAGAGAAACTTTTTACCTCCTCCAAATACTCAGGTCGAAAAGGAGAGATCCTGTCTATATAAATCCTCAGACTGAATGGCTTGAGATCCTGTCTCCATCTGCCTTATATTCCTGAATCCAACCCCCTAGATAGTGCTAGGATTAAAGATGTGTGCCACCACTGCCTGGACTCTATGGCTAACTATGTGGCTGGCTCTGCCCCTCTGATCATTAGGCAAGCTTTATTTGCTAGAGCTCAAACAAAATAGCACTATGACTGAAATGGAATTAACTTTTCAGAGATTCACAAGCTGAACAGATCAGGAGTCTCTATCATTTTGGGGAAGCAGATCCCTTCGACAATCTGCAATACTTCTGAGTACAATTAGTCTTTAACCCACTGTGGATGTGTGCATATGCACATGTTGCACATACCCATTATTAAGAGACTTTTGCTGTTCAGAAGCTTTTAAATTTTGTTTGATTCTATTTGTTGATTCTAGGAAGTACCTTCCAGTGTATTCAACCTACGTCTTGAAGTGTTTTCCTTTAGTATGTTCAGTGTTTCCCAATTATAGTGTATTTTAAGTTAATATATTTACTGTAATTTCAATTGATTTTTGTGCAGAGTGAGAAATCGGTATCTAATTTCATCCTTGCAGGAGAATATTTAATTTTGCCTGTACAATTTGATCAAATGGTTATTTTTGTCTGTGGTCTTAACTTTTATCAAACAGCCACTTTTTCTTCTCTCTGGGTCATCTATTAATTTTTTTTTTTGCCAGGAACATAAGCTGGAGAAAAGAAAGCATGTGGTGATATGTAGTGGATTTATGATGTCTGAGATATCAGAGGGATCTACCCACAGTCAGTCTAAGAGGATCAGAGAGTATGGTAACTCACACCTTTAATCCCAGCACAGGGAAAATCCGGGAATGCTGACCTACATCCTTAATCCCAGAAAATCTGAGTTTGAGGCCAGGTTAGTTTACAGAGGGAGTTCCAGGCTCCCAGGCCGGCAGTGGTGGTGTCATGCCTTTAATCTTAACATGTATGTCAAACAAATGGGTGAAGAGGGTATTTAAGGCAGGCATAGAGAGACAAAGCAGACAGTAGAAGCCATGGCACAGTTACTCCAGCACTTGGGAAGCAGAGGCAAGAGAATCTCTATGAGTTCAAAGGTAACCTGGTCTTTAAAGCAAATTCCAGGACAGCCAGGACTATCACACAGAAAACTCTGTTTTGAAAAAAACAAACAAACAAACAAACAAAAAGAAACAAAGACTGAAAGAGATGATTTCTGCTCTCTGATAGTCCAGATTAGTTTTTATTAAATTTGAAACATATCCCCACAGTGATATGTTTTATATTTAATAAAACTAGTCTGAAATATCAGAGAACAAATCCGCCCACAGTTAAGCCACTGAGGGTTAGAGAATGGCAGCTCACGCCTTTAATCCTAGCACAGGAAAGACCAAATGGTGACCTACACCTTTAATTTTGTAACTCCAGAGACAGAGATCTTTCTGTGTTTCTGTGAGTTCAAGTTCTAACTTCCAAAGAGTAGTGCTTCACACCTGTAATCCTAACTGTATGAATATGATACAGAGTTGAACCTAGAAGTGAAATAATTGGGTGAAGAATGTATTTAAGGCAGGTATAGGAAAACAGAGATTTATTCTGTAGAAGTGATGAAGATCCAGGCTGAGGAAGCTGGAAGATAGCTTTTACCCTGAGAAGTTGGCTGGGTGAGAATTGACAGTGGTCTGTTTCCTTTCTCTGATATTTCAGCTTTTCCCCAATATCTGGCTCTGAGTTTTCATTAAATACCAACTAGAATTTGTTGTTCAAAAGCATCTTCAACAAAGAGTGCTGGGAAAGCTGCATGACAACATGCAGAAGAATGAAATTAGACCTGTATCTATCACCTTGACATAAACTAACTTCAACTGCACCAAAAGCTGAAACATGAAACCTAAAATACTGAAAAATACTAGAAGAAAACTGGCGGTGCCCTACATGACAAGTGTGTAGGAAAGAACTTTCTGAACAGGACTCCATTTGCCCAAGATGTAGGGCGAGCAATTGACAAATAAGACTGCATAAAACTAAAAGGCTTCTATATAGCGAAAGAAATAACCTGGTGAAGAGGAAGCCCACAGAATGGGAACCTTTGCCAGTTATATATCTGACAAAGGATTAATATCCAGAATATATGAAGAACTCAAAAAAACAAGCAATAAAAAAATGACCCATTTGAAAAATGTGTCCGGAACTTGAATAGAGAGTTCTTAAAGGAAGAAAAAATGTCTCAGAAATACCTCAAAAATGTTTATTAAATCTTGATGTTCTGGCTAGACTTGTGTCAACTTGAAAGAAACTCTAGTCATCTGGCAGAAGGAAACCTTGATTGAGAAAAAACCTTTATAAGATCAGGCTGTGGGCCAGCCTGTAAAGACTGTTCTTAATTAGTGATTGATATGGGAAGCCCCAATCCATTGAGGGTGGTTCCATCTCAGGGCCAGTAGTAATGGGTTCTATAAGAAAGCAGACTAAGTAAACCATGATGAGTGAACAAGTACGTAGCACCCTTCCATGGCCTCTGCATCATCTCCTGTCTCCAATTTCCTGCCCTGTTTGAGTTTCTGTCCTGGCCTCCTGCAGTGATAGATTACAATATGGAAGTGTAAACCCAATAAACTCTCTTCTCCCCAACATGTTTTTATGCTCATGGTGTCTCCTCATATCAAATAGAAAGCCTAGCTAA
The DNA here is from genome assembly GCA_033318265.1 of Phyllotis vaccarum. Taxonomy (NCBI): domain Eukaryota; kingdom Metazoa; phylum Chordata; class Mammalia; order Rodentia; family Cricetidae; genus Phyllotis; species Phyllotis vaccarum. Next base: position 72,675,915 of record JARWLC010000013.1, read on the forward strand.
GACAGTTGCAATTAAGGGAATGCAAATCAAAACAACTTTGAGATTTAATCTTACCCCAGGCAAAGATCAACACAACAACCTACAACAAATGGTAGAGGGGGGTTAGAGAAATTCACTATTGTGGGATGAAAAACTGGACCAGACAGTATAGAAATTCTGTGGAGAATTCCCCCAAACCTAAGAATAAACCTACAATGTGAATCCATTATTCCATTTCTCAGCATGTGTCTACTCCACAGATACTTGCTCAGCCATATTCATTGATGCTTGATTCACAATAACTAGGAAATGAAAGTAAGCTAAATGTACTTCAACTAGTGAATGGATAATGAAAATGTGGTACATGTACACTATTGAATGAAATCATGAACATTGCAGCTAAATGAATAGAACTGGGAAACAATCACATTGAGTGAATAACCAAGACCCAGAAAGACAAATATTGCATATTCTTTGTCATCAGCATCTCCTCTGTCCAATCAGAGGCTCTTCACTCCAAACCTTCATGTGTGAACCCAAATATGAGCTGAACATGGACAGCTGATATGCCAAAGTAGATGGGGAAACCCCACAAACCCTCAACCTTACTCAAAGTACTACAGATAACTGAGGAATGCTGAAAATGAGGGAAGTAGCCAGGGAAGAGTCTACTAATTGGTTATCCAGCACCAAATGGTCGGCATTGAAATGATGCCTACAAGGAACATACAAAATGAGCAAGTTATACTGTTCAATATCTCTAGCCATTAGAAAAATCCAAATTAAGTCTACTTTGAGATTCTATCTTACCTTACTTACTCAGATCGGTCAGCCCAACAAAAAAACAAATGACAACAAAAGCCGGTGAGGATGTGGTGAAAGAGGAACTCTTATTTACTCTTGATGAAGGTATAAAACTAGTGTAGGTTTTATAGAAAGTGGAAGATTCTCATAAATTAAAACTAAAACCATCATATGATCCAGATATACCACTCCAAGGCATACATGCAAAGGACTCTATATCCTACTACAGAGGTACATGATGTCCCAAGTACATCAATGCTCTGTTCACAATATCTGAGAATTGAATTCAGCTAAGATATCCATCAACAGATGACTTTCCTTCCTCAGCAGCCATTTAGCACCTCCCCATACTATGAAAGATATCAAACAGGGAGGAAATTTCCTGGTCAATACAAACTTGATTTCCCCCTGTTCTAAGACCAAAATAAATGCTGTCTTCAGCAACAGAGTTCTATAGTCCATTGTGGTGATTATTGGAGACCAAAGGCAGTAGCTCTCAGGTCTTTGAGATAAGTGTCTTTGTGCAATGATGAGTCAATACAGGAACTCACAATATGTTAAGGCACATAGAATAAATAGTCATTCTCAAGTGAGGTATTTAGATCACATCCCCTAGGGCTCAGGGAACCACTGAGAAATTATAGTGAATTCAGAAGCAAAACCAGAATGCATTCTGGACATGACAGAACCTATCAACTCATGAAATCATAGCAACTGTGGTTTCTTGAAGAAGACATGCACAAGAGCAAGCCAGTCAATAGTCTACCATGGAGGGTGGAGGGACTCATGAACCACTATACCTAACTAAGGAACTACTGACAGTTGAAGGTAGGGTCAGTTTTCTTCAAGCATGTAGTACAGCTGCTGGAAGGCTCCTGGGGGAGGCCCCACTTACATGTGGATATATGTAATACAAATTGTACTTAGTGGGTTATTAAAAACATGATATGAAGTTTGGAGGTGTTAGGGGTGGAACAAGATGTGAATAAGATGAAACTACATTGTATTCACTGGGAAATTCTCAAGAATTAATATAAAACATATTAAACATAATAGAAAGAACAGTTCATGGGTCTAGGTGTCATGGTAAAAACCCCTGTAACTGTCATTGAGGGGTGTCATGATTGACCCTGTGGTCCTAACCCCAGAAAGTAACTGGGTCAGTCATTCTTTTCCATTTGAAAGTAAGTTCCTTTCCTCCCAGTAAATTCTAAAACCTATCATATTTACCTCCCTTTCATTGCTTTAATATATGCTTCCTGGGCTTCTCTTTTCAGCAAGTGCTTTATGAATCTAGTGTTACATTGAGACCATGAACCCTACAGGAGAATCTACTACTACCAATTGGTTGGTTTTTCACCTAGCTCCTACACTTTATTTGAAATCCTTTCTGCTTCCACTTTTCCCCCCTCCTGATCTTAGAAGCATACAGACAGCTTGTTAGCTTCACAAATACCAAGTGAATCTGATATTTTGTTTGTGACAATAGTAGCCATCTCACATACAGAACTGAATTCGTTGACCTGTGAAATGGGGCATAACATGTTTTGGAAGAATTAGTTATTTTGACTGTATGTTCTTATACATGCACATGTTTCCTTCTTATTAACACTAATCTCTGAGTTCGACTAACTTCATGATACTCCGATGGACATAACAATTCACAACACATTATTTTCTTTTTTTACTTAAGATTTTTAAAATTCACTTTACATTCCAATCCCAGATCTTCTTCTCATCTCTCCTCCTGCTTTCTCCATGACCCCACCCTGCATCACTTTTTCCAAAATGGTAAGGCCTCCCACAGGGAGTCAACAAAGCCTGGTACATTCAATTGAGTCTGGACCAAGCTCCCCCACTGTGCATCAAGGCTAGGCAAGGTGTCCCCTCCATAGGTAGTGGGATTTCCAAAAGCCATCTCATGCACCGAGGATAGATCCTGATCCCACTGCCAGAAAATCCTTAACTGTCTCCCATATGCAGAGGATCTAGTCTGGTCCCATGCAGACCCAGGACATAATATTTTTTTAAGAATTTGTGTTATTTAAGATCTCAGATTTCCAGTTTTTTATGATCAATTAACCACATAAGTGCATTTTAGCGTTTTATACAGTGGTGTAGTTTTGCTATTTTTATTTACATCACTGTCTGCTATATGTTTTGTTCCCTCAAAAAGCATTATTTGTACACGTTTCCTTCTCAACTGTAACTATTGGAGTGAAGATGATAAGTGGAGGGAGGCTGCCATCCGAAGGGCATGCCTGTGGCCAGAATGTTCCCCTCTGTAGAGAGAAAAAAAAGGTTTCCTTTAGAGAAGGATGAGAAGGATGCAGGCTTACCTATGGCTTTGTGTCATAGCATATTTCTATGTCTTGTGAAGTTTGCTCGAGCTCATGCATTTGCAGCCAATTCAGAGAGTCAGAGAGTTATGTGACATACAATTTTAACTTGCAAGCTTTAAAGACTACCCTATCAACTTCTAAACATCACTTTAAATTCTTAGTGATTCCAAAGCAAATGGTCATTTTGAATGCATTTCTCCAGTTAGCAGATATGTGGTTCTCAAGACTCTTGGGAGGAATTTCAGTCATTGCCTTTATTAAATAGGATCATGTACTTGAAACTCCCTTATAAACTGTGAAATAGGATTTTAATTAAGGTAAGAACTTTGTACATCTGCCATAAAACTATTCTCTTAGGAAATAATAACAATAGTTAAATCTATTGTATATTTAATAAGTCTAAGTTTTACATAGTAAAAGGTAAAGGAAGTACTTTCCAAGTACTTCGTCGAATTTTGGAAAAGTATGCATGTGGGAAACGCCATTATGTCATGTACAAAGGAATACATTTCTGAAGTTTACAGAAGTCACAGAAGTTGTTAAAAGCCTTTCACAGAAACTGCATGGTAACTACTTTTCTCCTAAAACCAATGCATGTCTATGTAGTTCTTCAGTTTATAAATTTTTGCCCTAAATTATTTTAATTTGCTTTTCATTTGACAGTCAGGTTCAGGCCTCTCTTTTCTGACATCTATTTTTGTGCTGATCATTGTAAAGAATTATGAAAAGCATGATTTTTTGAGTAAAAAAATACTTGTGATTGTATTGTCTTCATAACAAAACCAGCTTAGAACTGGACCACTTGGCCCTTTCTCTTTCTATTGCTTCCCAGTTCAAGTGATTGCATCTCTTACTAGCCAGCATTCTCTTAGACATGAAGTTGGGCTCAGCATACAGAACAATTGTCTTTGTAGTTTCAGCTTTTTGTGGATAATAGGCTTTATCTGTTCACCATAGCCACGCTGTTTCCTGTCATCATGCCACTTTAGCCCTGGCAAACAAAGAATTCTGGACTTCGCTGAACTATGTCACATAGTGGGTTGGTGTTTGCCACATTTCTTGCAGAATTTCCAGTAGATCTAATTCACCATATTCAAGATGGCATAGAAAGTAAGAGGAAAGACAAGCAATCAAAGATATTTTTATTATAATTTTTATTCTTCAAAATTTCATAATATATATAATAAAATATGATGATATCCACGTCAATTTTCTTCCTCCAAATTTCCCTGTAACCTTCCAAGACATCCCCCTCCAAACTTCATGTCTTTATTTTTCTTTTTGATAATCCACTAATTTCAATTGGTACTGCCTATATGTGAATGATGTGGGTCCATCTACTGGAAGATGGAAAACCCACCAGTATCACATCCTTATAAAATAATTATTCTCCCTTTTCTAGCAACTATTTACTGCCAATAGGCTCTCAGGAAGGGATGAAGCCTAGAGAACACTTCCCCTATTTATGCTGGAATTCTAGCTAGCTTGATCTCATATAATACAACCACAACAATTGTGGGTTCATCAGTACAATAACTATGGGATGTCCAGAAGGCATTTCTAGTTGAAAAGTATCATCTTCAGAATAACATCAATATCACAGAAATAAGAGTTTGTTTCTAAATTGTCTCTGTCATTTGTTTGTGACTAAAAAAAAATTGTTAAACAGGCTTTCATAAAGAAAGCATCTCAACAATATTCTGAAGGAAACATTAAAATTATAAGATGCTCAGCCAAAAACATTCTGTCATTCTCCTTTGGTTTCATTGAGGTCACAATCAAGGCAGAGCCTGGCAGCAAATGGTTCTTTCATGGTCACTAAAATCCATCAGTCTCAGTTAACATTAACAATCTTAGGCCTTGAATGTGCTTTTTCTCACACAGGATATCTGGTCTAGTTGTTTCAATATCAGAAAAAATAATCCTGGAATGTTTTCTGAAGAGGTACATGGTTTCAGAGTGTACCACAAAAAGGACCCTGTTTTTTAGGATTTCCCAACACTTCCCTGAAAGTCCATCTTACACAATTTAAATAAGCAGACAATATGTATTATTTGGGTGTCTCCCTATACCTTTCAAAATCCACGTCTTCTTATCCCAGTGTTTTCTTTATTCCCATCCCTGTTTGAAATAAGAAAATAAAAACAAGTACTCTCCGTGAATTTTTCATTTCCCAGAAACAATAATTTCAACCCATCTCTTCAGTTCTCTTGAGACCAAGAGCTCTGTTGTAGCCTGAAGTTTCTGACCCAGCCTTGCACCAAAGTCTGAACCCACTTGCAGCTGCTTGGTCCCAATCACACAAAGCCTTATAATTAATTATAAACTGTTTTGTCTATGACTCAGGATCATTACTAACTGGCTCTTATAACTTGACTCAACCCATTTTCATTAATCTGTATATTGCCACCCACATGGCTCCATGACTTTATCTGTGTTCCTTCACATCTTGCTTTCTTTGGAAGCAGCTTGCAACTTCTCCATGACTCAGTCCTTCTTTGTCTTTTATCTCTGCTTGGATTTCCTGCATGCCTCTAAGCTGCCTTGCCACAAGCCAAAATAGTTTCTTTATTAACAAATGGTAATAAAGCATATTCACAGTGTACAGAAAGACATCCCACATCACTCTTCCTCTCATTTTTTCATTCCACTCCATTCTCCCTTCTTTCTAACCTTTCTTTATTTTAAAATTTATTTCTGAAAGAGTCTTTTTATCCCACGCTGGTCTCAAGTTTGTTTTGTACCTATAGATGACCTTTAGATTTTGATTCTACTGCCTGTACCCCATAGTGCTAAGATTGTAGGTGTGTATCACCATGCTCAGTTTACATAGAGCTATAGCTGAATTGTAAAGCTTTGTAAATGTTAAGTACTCTACCAACTATCTTTATCCTCCCCATATTTCTTTCTGTTCCTTACTTCTTTATTCCAGGCTGTGTTTTATTTCTAAAAATGAATAAAGAAATTTATTGTGGTCAGATAAAAGAGGACTGAGTGAATAATACAAAGTTTTTCTAGTTGACCAGAGTTCTATAAAGTTTTGGGGTCCTATGGCTAGACAAAAAAAGCACTTCAGCAGTGTATGTTATCTTTCCAAAATTTATGCTGAAGTATTTAGGGGACCAAGCTAGGATATATTTAAGTACTCAAATGTTTCAGTTATATATATATTTACATGTGTAGAGGGAGAATACATGTACAAAACAATAAAGCAAATGATCTAGACAAAATATCAGTAGTGCTATGTACTATTTATGTTCTTGAAATTCTTCATGTTTAAAACTACCTCCAAATAAAATGTTGACACTAATCTTTTTTTAGTTATTTTTCATTATTTTCCATACCAGTTTCTCCTCCCTCATCTCTTCTAATTCCTTCTACCAACCTCCGATCTACCCCACCTCACATCCACCTCTCCTCCAGTTTGAAAGGGACAAGCCTTCTATGGGAATCAACCAAGCATGGAATATCAAGTAGAGGCAGGAAAAAGCTCCTCCTCCCTGCATCAAGGCTAGATAAGGCATCTCAGCATGGGGAATAGGTGTCAAAAAGCTAGTTCACATGCCAGAGACAGGTTCTGGTCCCACTGCTAGGGGCCTCACAAACAGACCAAGGTACACAACTGTCACCCACATGCAGAGGGCTCAGGTCAGTTCCTTGTAGGCTTCCTAGCTGTCAGTCCAGAGTTTCTGAGCTCCCACAAGCTAAGAACAACTATTTATGTGGGTCACAGTCTTGACCCCCTTGCTCATATAATTCTTCCTTCCTCTCTTCAACTGAACTGGGAACTTGACCCAGTGCTTTTCTGTGGATCTCTGCATCTGCTTCCATCAGTTGCTGGATGAAGGCTCTATGATGACAATTAGGGTTTACACCAATCTGATTACAGAAGAAGGACAGTTCAGGCACACTCTCCACTACATCTAGGAGTGTTAGCTAGAGTCATGCTTGTAGATTCCTGGGAGTTTCCCTGTCACTCGGTTTCCTCCTAACCCCCAAATAATCCCCTTTATCAAGATATCTCTTTCATTAATTCCCTCTATCCTGCCGCCAACCTGCTCAACTCAATCTTTCATATTCCCATCCCCAATCCCACCCCCTCCAACCTCCTCCTGTCCCCAGTTTATCCAGAATATCTCACTTATTTCCCCTTCCAAGAAAAATACATGTATCCCCCTTAGGATTCTTCTTGTTACCTATCATCTCTGGGGCTATGAATAGTAGCCTGGTTTTGCTTTACATGTAGTATCTACTAATGAGTGAGTACATGCTATGTTTGTCTTTCTTGGTCTGGGTTACCTCACTCAGGTGATTGTTTTTTTCTAGTTACATCCATTTTCCTGCAAATTTCATAATGTAATTGTTGTTTTGTGCTGAGTAATACTCCATTGTGTAAATGTACCACATTTTCTTTATCCATTCTTTGATTGAGGGGCATCTGGTTGTTTTCTGGTTCTGGATATTATGAATAACACTGCTATAAACGTTGTTGAACAAGACACTAATATTTTTTAAATGGAGTTTTTATATGTAAGAATACATACATGTACCTTTTTTTCTAGGAGGTAGGATTCTCTGAATCATTCATGTATTCTCTTTTATTCATTCAGTTGTCAGCTTCTCAGGGAATATGCTCCATTATAGTTCCTCCATTTAATCTCCAGATCAGTATGACCCAAACAAAGCTTTCCCTGTCCCAACATGCTCTTTATATTTTCTTTTAAGTTGCTAGCTTTGACAGTCTATTAATGTGGCAAACAATGAATCTAGCTAAAAGCCAATGAGGAAAGCTTCCATGATTGATAGTTGATGCTATCTTCTTTTTCATCTGCTCATTTTTTCTGGTTTTACTTTCTGGAAGTCAGAATAAGGATAGATGAATGGTAGAAAGCAGAGTCTGTGATAGTGAAGGCAGACAGGAAAATGAATAGTGGAAGGCAGGTTCTGTGATAATGCAAAAATCAGACACCATTTCCCCACTTCCCTGTTCTACATGACATTGCAGGTTCTCCCAGTCATATAGGGCCTTTGTTTCTCTTCTTGGTGAATCTAGGCTGGTCTTGTGATCCAGCCAACATAACTCAAGTAGAGGCTTCAAGTCCATATACCAGGATGCCGAAACCATTAATGAACTTGCAGTAGCTTGCTGGCTTATGAGAGGCACACCTATGCAATTGTCAACCTTGTTTACCCAACTATAAGAGGGCTAACTAAAATTCATATAGGTAGAGCAATCTTAGACCATCCAAGTCCTAACTGCGCCACTAGCTGGTCACAGACAGAGCACACGTTTAGTAGAGTTCAAAGGAGCAGCCCAGACTAGATGATCTTCCCAGTCATCTCAAGAAAGGTGTAGAAACAATTTATGCTTGTTACTCTAAGGCACTTAATTTTAGGAAGCAGACAAATAAAACAGAGCTCTAGAGTCAGGCAACAGAGTCCTGACTAGGGACTCTAGTGCATTGCTGTGGTACAACAATGCAGAGAAAGTTGTTTGCCTGACTGAGTGGATTCCTCTACTTTCCCTCTTTCTCTTACTTGCCAATATAAACAGGACAGTGATGTGACATGGAATGTATTACAATGAATTTATTTCCTAACCTAATATTCTTTTTCTCTAAAGTGATACTAGCACTGAAATGAATAACTTTTTTCATATATGCTGCTATATTGTTCAAAAATTGAAAGAGTTAAATGTCAAGATAGGTAGCTTGTTAGTTTCCATCACGCTTTTTCCATTTAGATTGTAATACTTTCATCAAGACATGGCTAGATGTAGATGAGTAGCAGAGGAACTGTTGAGAAAACACCACCCTGCTCTATATTTCATAATATCAATGGCTCCATCTATCTCCAGAGAGGGCAGGAGGCAGCAGCCAGAGAGGGTTTTGTAGTTCTGTGAATAAAGGTTTATTACTTTCTTCTGCCTTCCATCAATCAGCTCAGTGCTAGGAGAAGTAAAAAAGAAAAAGCAAACCTAATCTTTGTGTCTGCTCATAAAATAGAACAGGAAGAATTTCCCTTAGTTGTGACCTTGAAACTAACTTTTTCAAAGTTAGAAGGAACTAGAATTTGATTAGAAGTCAAAACTGGAAGAGAGGAATCTGTAGCTTTGAACTTTAGTGTCAACATTTGTCCAGCTGTTACACTTAAAATCTTCAAACATTTATGGACATCTGTTCTGCACTGGGGGCAGAGGTGATGCAGGGAATAGAAGCATGTGCAAGATGAAGTGCTTACTCTAGGTTCACAATCACAATTAGTAATATGAATTGGTTCTTTATAACAGGAGATACAGGTTTTAGAGCCAGAAAATGAACAAATTTAAACTCAGGAAGGTAAACATTATTTTCCTACTTTTGAGCCAGTACAACTTAAAAACATTGAATTTTAAGGGGAATTTGCTTACATAGAAGTGGGATGACAGCCTCCTGAGACAGGAGTATTTGTCCTAGGGACAAAATCAGAAGTCATGTTTTAAAGAAGCTCTGGACTACTTATTTGTAAATGACTCAGTAAACTAGTAGCAATTCCATAGCTTGTTAAGCAATGCTTTTTTAAGCTATGGGAAGATAATTCTTGGAAAAAGAGGAGAACAGAAGAAAAGGCAGAAAACTGGAAAATGCATTAACCAGAGCAGAAATTATTAGAACCCACTGAAAAGAGAGAAGTCAGAGAGACACCACAGAGATAGCACAATGAAATGCCAGTAGATGCAGAGGAAAGATGGTTAAATGCTTCCCTGAGAAGAAGACTCTCCAAATGACTGTGTGAGGTCATCTGATGATATTTTATTTTTCTTAACTCAGGGAAGTTGGTAGGTGACATACAAAAACAAAGCCTTTTCCTCAGGTTAATCCTGTGGTCTTTGTTAACTTATAGTCCTTCTGAGAATTCTTTAAAAATATCCTCAAGGTCATCACCCACGGACAACTGGAGACCTTGAAGCCTTGCTCTGGGTCCACAGCTGACTAAGAGGTGAGTGCCACCCTGACACTCAGACCAAGCAGAGACTGTGGTCCCTCAACCCTGGCATGGGGACAGTGCCCCTGGCACCCCAATCACATCCAGCTTTGCTGTGAAACAAAGAAAGCTGGGAGAGTCTTCCCCCAAGCACAATCTCCAACAAAACATAGCTGGAGGAACATCCCATGGGCCAAACCATGCCCAAATGGTACTCTGCATCATCATCCACCAACTACTGGAGACTCAGAGCCTCCCTCTGGGTCCACAGCTGACTAAGAACCAACTAAGCGCCAACTAAGACCATACCAAGAACAGCCCCTGTGACAACTGGAAACACACAGCTCCTTGATCTATATATAGCCAAGAAAGAGCAGACTAAGAACAGACCCTGCAATTACTGGAAACACTTAGCTCCCAGGCTCACAACTGACTAAGAGCAAACCAAAATCTGACTAACAGTGAACCGAGGAAGTAATGGATAGATACTAGTGCAAGAATACATATAACAACATAAAGAACAACAAGACGCCACCAGAAGAAGATGGTGGTTTTATACAACATCAAGGTCTGAGTATAAAAATGAAGAAGAAACAGAAGAAAATGACCTTAAAAACAACTTTATGGAGATAATAGAAGTTTTTAAAAAATCCCTTAAGGAAACAGAAGAAAATACAAACAAAAAATTGGAAGAGATGAACAAATCCCTAAAAGAATATAAATAAAACCAAAAAAAAAGAAAACAGATGAAAAAAAATTCCAGAAATTAAAAATTGAAATAGATGTAAGCATAACCAACATAAAGAGATGGAAGAGAGAATCTCTGGAGTGGAAGATTCAATAGTGGAAATAGACACGTCAGTTAAAGAAAACACTAAAACCAAAAAAGTGATAACACAAAATATCCAGAAAATCTGGAATACCATGAAAAGACCAAACCTGAGAATAATTGGAATTGAAGGAGAAGAATACCACCTCAAAGGTACAGAAGATATATTCAACAAAATCATAGAAAAAAAACTTTCCTAACCTAAAGAAGGAAATGCCTTTAAAGACACAAGAAACTTACAGAACACAAAATAGACTATACCCTCCCAAAAAATCTACTTGCTGTATAATAATCAAGCCACTAAACTGATAGAACAAAAGAAATATACTAAGAGCTGCAAAGGTAAAAGGCCAAATTACCTATAAAAGCAGACCCATCATACTATTCACCCGACTATTCAATGGAAACAATGAAAGCAAGAAGGTCCTGGTCAGATGTTATACAGACACTAAATGAGCATGTCTACCAACCCAAACTGCTATACCCAGCAAAGTCATTAATCACCACAAGATATTTCACTACAAAGCCAGATTTAAACAATACCTATCCACAAATCCAGCCCTCCAGAAAGCACTAGAAGGAAAACTCCAACCTAAGGACACCAGATACACCCATGAAACCACAAGCAATTGATAATCCCACAGAAGAAAAACCCAAAGAAGGGAACTACACACAAGCTACCACCAAAAATAACAGTAAATAACAAAAATTGGTCATTAATATTCCTTAATATCAATGGATTCAATTCACCTATAAGAAGACATATCCTAACAAGATAGATATAAAAATAGAAACCATCCTTCTGCTCCATATATGAAACACACCTCAACTTCAAAGACAGATCCAGGCTCAGAGTAAAGAGTTGGGAAAAGAATTTCCAATCAAATGGTCCTAAGAAACAAGCTGGTAGCCATCCTAATAGCTAACAAAACAGACTTCAAACTAAAATCAATCAAAAGAGACCAGAACCAACACTACTTATTCATCTCAGGAAAAATCCACCAAGATGAAGTCTCAATCCTGAATATATACACTAATGGTGGGAGACATCAATTACTCCACTGTCACCCTTGAATAGGTCAACCAGATAGAAAGTCAACAGAGAAATAAGGGATCTAACAGGTATTATGCCCCAAATGGACTTAATAGATATGTAAAGAACCTTCCACCCAAATACAAAGGAATATACATATTTTTCAGTACCCCATGGAACTTTCTCTAAAATTGGCCACATACTCAGTCATAAATCAAATATCAATAGATACAAAAACTGGGAATAACTTCTTTGTCACAATGGGCTTCTGGCCCGGCTAGCTCCACTGCTTGAATATGCAGGCCACTACTTATCTGGACCAGAAACCCCAAAGTCCCAAAAAACCATGCAGACACTTGTATTAACTTCATGCTGTTTGGCCTTTGTCTTAGACACATGGATAGCTAGCTCCTTCATCTTAACCCATTTTCATTAATTTGTCCTGCCACATGGACCATGGCTCACCTGTGCTCCTTACATGTTTCTTTTTTGGGTGTCTGGCTCAATCTGTGGATCTTTGTGATTCTGCCCTCTTTCTCCTAACTGTGCTCCTGTCTCTGGCTACGGTGTTTTCCAAGGGCCAAAACAGATCCTTTATTTAAACACTCATATTCACAGCTTGCAGAAAGACATTTCCACATCACTCCTTGTATCATATCAGACCACTATGGTATAAAGCTAGAGTTCAGAGCAAAAAAAAAAACACAGAAAGCCTACAAACTCATGGAAACTGAGCATCTCTCAATTGAATCACCACTGGGTCAAGGAAGAAATTAAGAAAGAAATCATTTTCTAGAATTTAATGAAAATGAATCCACAACATATCCAATCTTATGGGACACAATGAAAGCAGTGCTAAGAGGAAAATTCATAGCGCTAGATGCCCCTCTGAAAAACTTAGAGAAATCTTACACAAGAGATCTAATAGCACAGCTGAAGGCTTTAGAACAATTAGAAGCAAACACCTAGAAGGAGTAGACGACAGGAAATAATCAAACTTAGGGCTGAAATCAATACAATAGAAACAAAGAGAACAATACAAAGAATCAATGAATCAAAGAGCTGGTTCTTTGAGAAAGCCAGCAAGATAGACAAACCCTTATCCAAACTAACCAAGAAGGAGAGGGGGGAGGGGGAAGGAGGGGAGAAAGAGGGAGAGGGAGAGAATACAAATTAACAGAATCAGAAATGAAAAGGGGACATAACAACAGACATCCAGGAAAACCATAGAATCCTGAGGTCATACTTTGAAAACTGATACTCCACTAAAATGGATGACCTAAACAAAATGGACAGCTTTCTGACTGGTACCACTTACCAAAGTTAAATCAAGATCAGATTAAAGACCTAAACAGACCTATAACCAAGAAAATTGAAGCTGTTAAAGACTCCCAAGTAATAAAAGCCCAGGACTAGAGAGTTTCAATGCAAAATTCTACCCAACATTCAAAGAAGAACCAATACCAATACTCCTCAAACTGTTCCATAAGAGTAGAATCTGAAGGAATATTGTCAAACACTTTTTTATGAGGCCACAATCACCCTGATTCCCAAGCCATTAAAAGATGCAACAAAGAAAGAGAATTACAGGCCAATCTCCCTCATGAACATTGATGCAAATATACTCAATAAAATTTTGGCAAACAAAATATCAAAAAATTCATCCACCACAATCAAGTAGGATCATCCCACAGATGCAGGGATGGTTTAACATACAAAAAAACTGTGAATGTCATCCATCATTTAAACAATCCAAAAGAAAAACCATATAATCATCTCATTAGATAATGAAAAAGTCCTTGACAAAACCCAACACTCCTTCATGATAAAGGTACTGAAGAGATCAGGAATACAGGGAAAATACCTAAATAAAATAAGGCGATATACAGCATGCCAACATCAAACTAAATGGAGAAACACCCAAAGCAAGCCCACTCAAATCAGGAACAAGACAAGGCTGTCCTCTCTCCCCTTATCTATTCAATATAGTTGCCAAAGTTTTAGCTAAAGAGAACAAAGGGAGGTTAAGGGGATTCAAATTGGAAAGGAAAGAAGAATTCAAACTATCTCTATTTTCAGATGATATGATCATATACATAAGTGACCCCCAATATTCTACCAGTTAACTCCTCCTACAGTTGATAAACACCTTCAACAATGGAGCAAGGGTACAAGATTAACTCAAAAATATCAATATTCATCCTGTACACTAAAGATAAAAAGGCTGAAAAAGAAATATTGGAAATATTACCCTTTATAATAGCTGCAAATAGCATTAAATATCTTGGCATAACTCTATCCAAAGAAGTAGCATATTTGTTTGACAAAAACTTTAAGCCGCTGAAAAAAGAAATTGAAGAGGATATCAGAAAATGGAAAGATCTCCAATGCTCCTGGATAGGTAGGATCAACTTAGTAAAAATGACAACTTTATCAAAAGCAATCTACATATTCAATGCAATCCCCATCAAAATCCCAACACATTTTTCCCACAAATAATGCAGTTAAAAAATGGGAGCCAAAAAGGAAATTCTCAAAAGAAAAATTACAAGTGGCTGAAAGGCACTTAAAAATTGCTCAACATCTTTATCCATCAGAGAAATGCAAATCAAATCAACTTTGAGATACCACCTTACACCTGTTAGAATGTCTAAGTTTAAAAACACAGAAGACAGCCTATGCTGGAGATGTGGGAGTGTAAACTTGTACAACCACTTTGAAAAGTAGTATTGTAGTTCTTCAGAAAAGTGGGAATCTATCTCCCTTAGGATCCATCCAGCAATACCACTATTGGGCATATACCCAAAGGATGCACATTCATACCCCAAATACATGAGTTCACTATGATCATAGCAGCATTATTCATAATAGCAATAATCTAGAAACAACCTAGATGCCCTTCAACTGAAGAATGGATTAACAAATTGTGGTACATCTACACAATGGAGTACTCCTCAGCAGTTAAAACAAATGACATCCTAAAATTTACAGGCAAATGGATGGGTTTGGAGAGTATCCCCTGAGTGAGGCAACACAGGCCCAGAAAGGTAAGCATGGTATGTAATCACTCATAAGTGGATTTTAGACAAAAAGTTAAGAATATCCAGGCTGCAAACCGCAACCCCTGAACAGTTTGGAATCAGAAGGAACTTAAGAGAGACATCCAGGGGTACTCTTGGGAAAAGAAAATAGAGATGATCTTCTGGGTAAATTGGGATCATAATGGGTAGCAATAAATGCAGGTAGGAACAAATTATGAGAGAAGGAGATGATTGAGTGAAAGGAGCAGCAAGGAGAGAGAGAGAGAAAAGAGACAAATATCTTGATAGAGGAAGCCACAGTGAGGTTGGGAAGAGGCCAGATGCAAGAGAAACCTCCAAGAACTCATAGGATGTCCCAGGCTAGGACTCCCACCAATAGTGGAGGGGCTGTCTAAACAGTATTTCCCCTATAATCAAATGAATGGCCACCCTAAGTGTGATTATAGAACCTTTATCCAGCAATGAATAGAGGCAGAAGAAGAGATCCTTATCTAAGCACCAGGCCAGCTCTAGGTCCAGCAAAAGAGAGAGAGGAGAGTGTAAATGAGCAAAGGGAATGGGATTATGAGGAGGAGAGCCACAGAGATGGCTGACTGGAGCTCACTGGATTAAAAACAATGACTGGGGAATCTTCCTGGAAAGGAACTTAACCCTTTAAAGGTAGATTCCTGTCGAATGGCATGGACAGTATGTGGAACCTCGTGGAGTAGGATCAGAGTATGCTTCTGTTCATGAACTGGCATCTTGTGCCCATTCCCTACAGAGGAACACCTAACCAGCCCTAATATTGAGATGAGGAACTCGGCCCTACCTTAACTGGATACACTAGACTGAATTGACCCACCTTGGGACTTCTTGCCCTCCTTGGGGAATGGAAGTAGGGATGAGGTGGGGGGAGGCTGAGGGAGGACTGAGAGGGATTGTGAGGGTGGAAGGGAGGCAAGAAGGGGTATAGGTGGAAAAAACTTTTTAAATAAAAATATATATTTAAAATATGAAATTTTAAAAAGATGAAAAACAATCCTACCCATGTACCCCCCAAATAACTATAGTAATATTCTATATAGGCAATTGCACCTAAATTTAAAGACAGAACACATGTTGACGTCTAGTCCAAAAGGAAAGAAGAGAGAAGTAACATATTTGGGGAAAATTTTTCTCATGTCCTAGGTCAAATGTACCATACATATTCCATTACTTATTCATAAATAAAAAATACACATCTAGAAAATAATCTGTATTGAAATGGAATAGATGAAAATATGTGTTTTATGGAATGATACCTGATTTACATGGGAATGCAGGCTAAGGTTCAATACCAGTTCTTCCTATGTTCATTGTTAAAATGTAATCCTTCACAGTACCCCAATTGTGCATCCTTTATTCTTTGCCATCATTCTACCAAAGATCTATGAAAGCACTGTCTTCTAACTTCCTCTTTATATATAAATGATATTTTAAATTACTCAAACTAACAAAATACAGAGCTCCCATCTTTTATGCCTCAATTATGTTTTTCATCATTATATTCCTTCTCTAACATTGAAGTTTACTCTTCTTAAATTACACTCCCACATCTGGGACACAAGGCATTTTGTTGATACAGCAAATCCATTTAATTAAAAAATGGTACATCTGTTTAAATTTTCTAAAACTCAGGCAAGATTTGGTCAAACAAATCACTGGGCCTTCAAAAGTCTATTTTATCCATTGAATATATTCATACAGAACTAGTATGAAGTCAATAGTAAAGAAGAAAATGTATTTCAACCATTTTTCCTTGATGAATATATGCTGAATTTTTCAATTCCATTGAATGTTTTTTTCTTTCAATTTGGTTGGAGCAACAAAACTTCTAAAATGTGCCACAGCCAAAAGAAAAATATACACAACCTTCAGTGAAAGAAAATATTCTACTAACAAGCTAAACCTTGAAATGATTGAGACCCCATTATTGTTTGCCATTGCCTCTATTCATTTTTATTGGTGCTGCAGTTTGAATAAATATTGTCTCTAGTTTTTGCTTTTATTTTGCTTGTGTTTAAGCCAGGGACCTTGTACTTCAACTTCAAAATCTAAGCACTTACCTAGCATATAAGCTCAATAAATGGGGAGAGGAGTTATTTTTTACCTACTGTACTTTGAAGGCTTCAGAAATTTTTATTTCACTTTGCTGAGTGAATTCTCTCAATCCTGATCTTTGTTCTTCAAAAACAAAGTGGCTTAGGGTTCACAGATATGACTCCTATCTAGCTCAAGAATACCTTCAACAATTATAAAACAATCTAATCAATGAAGATAAACACATATTTTAAAGGGCTATGCTAATTGTTCTGATTCCTTTTATTGGCCACATCTCCATTTATCTCACCCTTCCTTAAAAGAGAATATTAATTCTTTAGGAATCAGTAAACTTTCCAAAGCCATTGAAGATTTCAGAAAAAGGCTGTCGGACAAAATTTTTATTTTATCTTAACTTCTTTTCCTTCTCATTGATCTCACTAGCTCAAATATGTATAAAACAAGACTAGAGCAGGAGAAAACATGAACTGCAGCTAGCAGAGCACAAAGTGATTTGGAGGCCACCTCTAGTACAAGTGTTTGGTCTCTTTTGATGAATAAAGAGCACTAAGTCAAGATTTGTTGACTGTTTGATTGATGTTTAAAAAGCAAGCGCCTGAGGGGAAATTTAAATTTTTTTCTTATCATTGTACCCTTTTCTTCTGTATGAAATACATGATTTTCTATAAATCACTCTGCAAATATATTATGTCATTTTCATGTTTCAGAGAAAGGCAATTTGGACCAGTTCTCTAGCAATTTGTGATAAAAATTTGACTGATGACAAAGCAGTTCAATAGCAAATTGCATTCACAAACATTAAGTACGAGCTAGCTACAGGCAAGCCACCTTACAAGATATTGGATATATAAGGACACCTGCAACTGAGTCCTTGACTTCTCAAAGCTCTTGGTGAAGTGTGGGAGAGGAAATAGTATAAATCAATATCCCTCATGAAATTTGCAGAGTTTTAATCAAGGTATGCACAGTGGCACAGATACAAAAAGACCCAACATCACTCACTGGAGATTGAGGACAATGATTAATGGTTGTTATAATGTCAAATTGCCTGGATTTGATTTCTACATCTGTTATTCACTGCCTGACCTGTCAGGCTACTTTACCTGTCCATGCCTTAGCTTCTTCTGTAAAGCAATAAAAATGATAGAACTTATCCCAATTGAATCATTGTGAAAAGTAAATGTAAAACTCTGAACAGTGGTCTCTAACTTTTCACCCAATAAATATTGATTTATAGTGTAAGATCATACCTTAAATGAACCCTGAGTCTTTACTTACAAAAAGTAGATGAAAAAGCACAGTGCTTTACACTTAAGGTGTTTTGGGAAGGTCCCAAGCAACTTTCTACCACAGAACAGACCAAATAGTGAACATGTGACATTAACACTGGTTGCTCTGGACAAGGGCATGCATGCATCTCAGGTCTGCTTATAACTAACTTGCTTGCTTAGACAAGTCAGACTGGAATGGAAGGAGCACATATTCAGTATGTGAGAACAAATATTATGGGTCTATGAGAAAGAGGGCTTGAGATGGTTGGAAATCAGATTGTGTTTTGATTGTAGAGCATTCATATTTAATGTGTTATTCAATTATTGTTGAAATAGTGCTATGTAGTAACATTTAAATTTTTAGTAGATTGTAACAAAAACATATGTAGTATAATTCATAAATGAGTTACCTGAGGTTTAGCTTATTTAAGTTGATTTCTGGTGAGCCAGTTTAGATTAGGCTGGGCTGAACTCTAGATGGCACATGATTGATTCTAGGAACTGAGTCTATCAATTTGTAGCAGTTATTTATGGCCATGAATTTCTCCTTCCAATGCCTAAAGTTAAAAAAACAGGATCTAATCCCTCTAAATATATTTAAAATCTCCTTATATCACAAAACTAATATCCATTGTTGACCAATATAGGTTTCATACAATGAGAAAGTATATTGTATTTCCAATTACAGCTAACATTAGCACAAATCAAATTTAAAAGGGTACAGAAGTAAAATTCGGTTGCTGGGGATAATGAAAAATTAGAAATAATAATTTAATCTCTATGTTTGGGAGGTTTGATGCATTCTATAAGTGAGAAAATGTTGAGTAAATGACAAAAGTAAAGTCATCTTGATAGCTAAGTAGAAGATGAATGGAACAAAGAATGTTATCAGTGTTTACAGTATATGGACCAGAAATAATACAGCTAGTCACCAGGTTTCATGGTGAAGATAAATGTGGAAAAAAATGAGAGGAAGAATTAGAAAGACTTGATAACTTAATGTGTCAAGAGTGGTTGGTAGTGGGGAGGCAGGATTGGTTAAGGTGAAAAACTAGGCAAGATCCAGAAGTTCCTAGGTAAAACAACTGGATGGCTAATGTGCTGTATTCTAAAACTAGAGTTGTAGAAAGTGTACTTTTCTGAGAAAGAACCTCGTCATATGAAGATAGCAAATGCAATTTTGAACAATGTGATGACTTTGCAATACGTAAGTTGCCTAAGCTTATCTGTTTCCCAGAATTTCTTTTTCTAGATATTTCTTGATTAGGATTGATCACATTAAACATTTGGTACAAGATTAAAATAGTAATCTGAAAGCTTAATTAGTACTACTTTGCTCTTTTCTGAAAGTTCTGAAACACTTAAATGACAGTGTCATCAAAACATACACTGTGAGAGAATGGTATAGGTTCTTATACTTTTTTCATGTTTTTGTGTTTGTCTTCACTTTATTTTATTTTAAAACCATCTTTCTTTCCTAATTGCTTCTTCTGTTGAATCAGATTACAGGATGTGATATAAATTTCAGAGCCTTAAAGGACATTTAGCAATTCTTACAACTGTAAGAAGTTACTGTCATGAGAAATCATACACAAACAAACACATATCTATATACAGACAAATTCATTTCATAAAAGTAAAAATCCATAAAAGCCTAAAGATATAATCATGGGACATTTCAATATTTGAGGATCTAGAATAGAAAAACAAAATTAAGCAAGCAACAATAAAATAAATGAGTAGGAAATTGATAGCAAGAGATAGTCTGCCACACTGAATCAGAGGTGGAAGACAAAAGGCTAACGATACCAATTTCTAGATTTAGAAGGACTCTATAGTAAGCAGCATTGGCTATGACATGCTTTCTGCTCTCAGAACCTTGGTGAGAATAAATAAAGGCTCTGTTGTTTAACCTCAGGAAGGATGGGTGGTGGTTTGACCACGAAATATTCCTCATAGACTCATATGTTTAGACAATTGGTCCCCAGGTGATGGCACTGCTTTTGAAGATTGTAGAATATTTAGGAGACTGAGTCTCTTGGAAGGATGTAGGTCATTAGAGGACAGTACTTGAGACTTTATTGTCCACCCACATTTTCTGTCCACCCACTGTGATGCTATGTGTCCAGCTACTTCATACTCCTGCCGCCATGCCTTCCCTGCTGTGATGGCCTATATTCCTTCCAGAAATGCATGTCTTCTTAGATTTTTTTGTCTCATAATGCTTTTGCTGGGATTTGTGATTGTTTGCTTATTGTGCTGGTCTTTTGTTTAAACATTATAGTTCTAGGTTCTGTGTTTTTATAGATTCTCTGTGTATTCATGTTATCTCTTAGTGAATGTACTTCTAAAGCTTTTACTTTGTTGTTGTTTTTTCTTTTTCTCTATCTTGTTCTATTCTAGCTTTTTGTTTGATTGCCTGATTGTTTGAGGGCAGAGGGACCATGGAGTTGATGAGCAAGGAGGTGGGTAGGAGCTGAGAGGAGATAAGGAAATAGAAAGCGTGATCAGAATATAGTGTATGAAAATAAATTTATGTACAATTTTCAAAAGAGAAATAGATCCCTTCTTTAACCAGAAGCCCAAATGAGCACTTCCTTCTTTTAGTTTCTTCTTTCAAGTATTGTGCCATTCACTCATACAGAGTAGAGCAATGACAAGATGAGATCTCCTTAAGATGATGGCAGTCTGAATTTGTCTGTATTCAGAGGAGAGTTGAAGAAGAGCAATATTCCAGAGAGCATGATGATGCCAGTTGCAGTGGGTGGTGCAGTATACAGTGTAACCCTCCCTGGAGAAGTCAGTCTTGATCAAAGCCACTAGAAATAGTACTGCTTCAAAGATAATAAGGGGTATGAAGGAAAAGGTTGACAATATATGGGAATTAACCAAATAATAGTACTTACTTAATACTCTAAGTGCTATTTTACTATATTTCTTAGGGTATTTCCCCACTAATCTATATGAAAGCACTATATTCCTTCTTAGCTCTGGTATCCTAGACTTCTTCCACACAAAGGGAGTACCTTTTTCTAAAAATGTTATACATTACAGCATTCGTAGCTGAAACGCCTATTTCTACCTCATACTTTACTGAAATTAGCACAAAGAAAAGTATTCTAAATTTTCTAGAGCTAATAAAGCACATCAAGCATTCTTTGTGACTATCTTTGGAACTAACAGTGACAGAGGTTTTAAAGGAACAGTAAATGTCTGAAGTAGCCATTAGGAAGATTAATTGGTACCAACTAAAATGATTTCTCAGCAATATAAGAATCCAAAGAAGATTAGAAGTCAAAAATTTATAATTCATTTGTTCACTTGTTCAATTATTCAACAAATATTTATGAAATGTCATGTGCCAGGTACTCCTGTTCAAGCTACTGGGAATATGCGGTGAACATGAAAATAATTAATGCAGACATTCTGGAGATGGTAAAAAGATGATGATAGATATTTGAAAAATACAACAGGCTAAGGACTTTGAAAATGACAGAAATAAATGATGGACATTTAGAATTTTCTGAGAATGCTTCTCAAAGGATATGACATTTGCTCAGAGTCCTGAATTTAGTAAGGGAAAAAATTGTATAAAGTTCCTCTTCTACTCTCTAACAAAAATGGAATAGTCCAGGTAAAAGTAACAACAAATGCAGAGTCCCATAAAAAGAAAAGGGTTTAGCGTGTCTGAAAAACATACCAAAATGGCCAATGTGACTAGGATCATTTTTTTTTCTTATAGGGGAGTGACACTAGGAGATAGAATGGTAATATAAGTAGGCCTAGATAATGTCCTGTCTTCTATACCATGAAAAGATAATCATATTTCTTTTAAATATGAGAAAATCTTGTGAAATTTTGAGCAGAGTAACAATACAGATTATCACAATGACTAGTGTAAGTAGAAAAAATACCATTACAGCAGATAAAATTTTGTAAATAAATAACCAAAATTAACAGTAATAAGAATAGGACACCTGGTGTTTTTTCTTATGATGTGTCAAAGAGTCAATATTACTTATGCAATCATCCTTTAAAAATGTATAAGCTAAATCTAATTATAATGAAGCATTAGGTGTACACAAACTAAAGAAATATTATACAAAATATCTTCTCTTTCTCTCTCTCTCTCTCTCTCTCTCTCTCTCTCTCTCTCTCTCTCTGTGTGTGTGTGTGTGTGTGTGTGTGTGTGTGTGTCTGTGTGTCTGTGTGTCTGTGTATATGTGTATGCCTTGAGAATTAAGCACATGATTGACAAAAATTCTACCACAGCCTAGGCCTCTGATTTTTAAATTTGTCAAAATAATGATAATAAAGAAGAAAAGACATGAAAGGGGTATGATTCTTGACTAGATCTAGGACAACAGACAAACATGCTATATAAGTCCATACTGCAACAACTGTCTATTGATTGGAGGTATACATTGAAAGAAAATGAGAGAGGAAACACATAAACACACGCACACACAGAGGGGTAAAGGCAGGAGACAGAGAGAGAGAATAAAAGTCATAAAGTCAGTGTACCAATATAGACATTAAGTATGCTGGAAAACTGTGGAACCTTTATCCAGCAGCTAATGGAGGGAGATTCAGAGATTATAGCTAAACACCATGTTGAGCTCCTGGTCCAGCTGAAGAGAGGGAGGAGAGAGCAAAAGGATCAGAATCATGATGCGGAGACTCAGAGAGTAGGCTGTCCCATGCCATTGAGAGCTCACTGACTCTGAAATAACTGCATGAGGAACCTTCATGAAATGGATCTAAACCCTCTGAATGTAGATGACAGTGGATCAGCATGGGAAGTTTGTGGATCCTCTTGAACTTGGACCAGATTTTATTCCTGGTGCATAAACTGACATTTCAGAACTCATTCCCTACAGAGAAACACCTTATTCAGCCTTGATACTGGGGATAAGGACTCGGTTCTACCTCAACTGGATATGCCAGGCTGAACTTACTCACCTTGGGAGTCCTTCCCTTCTCTGGGGAATGGACGGGGGAGGGGATAGTGGGGAGAGGCTAAGGGAGGACTGGGAGGGGGACAGTGGTGGGTATGGAAAATTTTTAAATAAAAAATTAATTAAAATAAAAAATAATGCTTGGAATCAATAAATTACTAGCAGACAAATTTGGGGATATTTTGTTTTCCTCTTCAAACCTTGTGTGTGTGTGTGTGTGTGTGTGTGTGTGTGTGTGTGTGTGTGTGTGTGTGTGTGTGTGTATGTGTGTGTGTGTTTTAATGTTAGAAAAGATTTTTTAAAAGATGACCTATGTTGAAAAGTTATTGGAAAACTGACCTTTAGATTAAATAAAATGATAAGACTGAGCACCTGCTATGACTGAGATAGAAAATGTCCTCACAAAACAAATTACATAAAACCTCACATCCCTATTTTGGAGACAGTCATAGCTGGGGGAAAATTAGGAGCATGTCCTTGGGTGCTATATCTTACCTGGCTCCATTCTTTATTCTTCTGTTTCCTGGCCACATACAGTAAGCAACCTATTCCATATATATATATAGCTTCCATGATGTTCTGTCCCATCATAGGCTCGGGAACAAGCAACAATAAACAATTGCCAATGTTGCTTAGAAACTCTAAAACAGTGAACTAAAATAAATAATTCTTCTCCTTTAAGTTTTCTTTCAAGAATTTTGGTCACAGGGTCAAAAACCTGACTAATGGACCATTGTTCAAGGAGACTTCTGGAGAAGAAAGCATACCTGGGTTCTGGGCATAAGAAAATGGGACATGGACAAGGGAATGGGACATACAGTCCTTTCAAGGACTTTTGCTTAAGAGAATGGGAATGTGTGATTGACAGAAAGTTGTTGTTATATGATACATGTTAAATATCAATGATGAATCTACAGCCTAGTCTCTACTCAGCACAGAGACTTATAAAACATCTGTTATAAGTTTGGGTGATCCTGAACTGCTAGCACCTGCAACATTACCAAAAATGTTTTCCCAAACAATGTCCAGCACACATTAACATCTTTTTTATTAGATTTCTTTTGAAATCGTATTATAAATGCTTTCTCCCTTTCCTTTTCTCCCCCCATATACCTTTCTCTTTCAACTGCATAGCTTCATTTTTCATTAATTTTTTATTGTATGCATATATTGTATACACACATATATTTTCCTAAATATAATCTTAGTCTATACATTATTACTTATATGTATGTTTTTAGGGCTGACCACTTAACACTGAACAACTAATTGGCATGCTCTTCCCTGGGGAAAACTACTTATCCTGCTTTCAGGATTCTTCCGTTGCCATGTAGTGTTGAGGCCTTGTGGGATGTCTCCCATCTATTTTGGCATGTTTATTGCTGCTCAGCTCTTGTTGGTGAAACTTTATGGATATAACTACTGACATTACTAGGAGACACAACCTCACAGCAAACTCCCTGATCCTCTGGTTCCCACAATCTTTTTACCCCTACTTCTTCAGTGTTCCTGAATGTGTGTTCCTGGTGTGGTAGTGTTTTTATATAATACCCATTGAGATTGGAATCCAAAACTCCATATTTTGATTGGATGTGGTTCCCTGTCTATTAAAAATAAAGGTTTCCTTAATGTAGGGAGCATATTACACTTCTCTGTGAATATAGGGACACATGTTCATAGATTATTGTTAGTAATTATTCTGGTTTACTAAATCAGTGGTTATAGATCTCCTCCAATAATAATGTCTTCACAAGCATTGAGTAGTTGGCTAGGTTTCCAGTACTGGGCTTATTTCTCTTGTTGTTGAGCAGATCTTAAATCTAATTAGAGGGCTGTTGGTTACTGCCCAGATATGTGTACCTCTGCTGCATCCTTAGTGTTATCGTATCTTGCTGGTCCTTGGTGAGGCACATAGACATCATAACTGGGTAAGAATTGGTTACCTCCTTTTTGTGGAAACTTTCATGTTGACCTCTACAAGTACCATCAAATATAGTACTCAGATAGCAGAGCATTCAAGTAACATCCAACTTAAGGCTTTGCATCTGAAGTGAAAGGTGTCTTCATCAACAAGAACTTACTTTCCACTTATGGGAAGCAACAAAGAGCAATTACAATGGACTGTACATTTTGGAAGTCTCTTGGACTTCCCTGGTCAGCAACACAAGAGGGAGTTTCTCCTGTCTGGTATCAGAGGTTTTTTTTTTTTTTTTTTTTTTTTTTTTTTTTTTTTTTTTATGAGGTCTCTGACTCTTGGAGGGAGCATCTTTAGTTTAGATAAGAAAAATTACACAGAATTATGTGTATCAAAAGTCTTAGGTACTCTATAGTGTGAATGAATCCTTGTAGCTTTTTCAGCTATCCTTTGTCGTTTTTCATCTTCTTATCCTCTTGCTTTGTATTTAAATTCCTCCCCTTCCTAAAGAGCCTCTTTCCCATTTCCCCTTTCCTATCACGTTTTGGCAGATTATCTTTAGTCTTAACTTGTATTTCCAGCAGTGCTTGCTAAGCACTGTTTTTCCTCTGCCTTCGCCCACTGCCTTCTGTCTTCATTGGGTACTTTTATTTTATTTTATTTTATTTTCACTTAGCATATAACATCCACCTTAGCATTCTTCACGTACAAATCTAACAACTGCTTTAGCTTTTTCCAAATTAGACTATCCATCTTCTAGGCCGAAGAAGAAAGCACCCAAAGCTATCAGGCTTTTCCCACTCAAGGATCCAAGGTAAAAATCTGCAGTTTCTTTTTTTTTCTTGATTTTATTATTTTTAAACGTCATTTTGTCCATGTATTCCCCTGCTTTCCCTCCCTTCCATCCTCCCAATCCCTCCCAGTTAGCCTTCAGCCTCCCCCTCCCCATCCATCCATCCACTCCCCAAAAGTCCCAAGGTGGGTCAGCTCAGTGTGGCACATCCACTCCAGGGAAGTCTGATTCACTCATCCCTGTTGTCTCCCGAATAAGTGCCATTCTGGCCTCTATGGCTCACCATTCTCCCCTAAGGACTAAAACCTTATGTTTACAGGGAGAAAAGCTAAAACAAGCTTTCCTGCACTATAGACGCTGCCACCTGCTGAGTGCTAGCCTCTTGGGAGACTCGAGACCTTGGGTGTGCCGGATGAGGGGGCAGGGTGTGAAAGAGAGTTAAGGTGATAGCGGGAGACAAAGGGGACAAGAAGAGAGACACACAGGCAGAAGCGGGAGAAGAGGCAGAAGCTGGGGACAAGCATGGAGTAGAGTCAGTGTGAGTGGAAGGGGCAGAAGGAATCCAGCATGGCGGGAAGCTAGAGGGGAAAAAGCTAGGCGAGATGCAGTGGCAGGAGAGAAGCATGGCTAAGGGACAGACAGGTCTAAGATATAAGATGTACTGAATAAAGCTCAGGTCTCTCAGTGTCAGTGAGAGCCTGAATGATGGAACCTAAACGACTCCTGAGTGCAGACTTAATTAATCTTGACGCTCCTCGCCTGGGACAAAACTCGGACCACAAAGAAACCGGACGCGGTAAGTGGAGGTCATAACCGAGATCCACTCGGTACATCCCCATATGAAGACTGGGTTATATGCTCCTCTGAAGTGAATGGGCTCCAAGGTGCCAGCCTATCAACAGGAACACTGCCCCAGCCAGCAGGTTCTACGATGAGAGCACATGGAAGGGGCGAGAGATGGGAGAAACAACGGCAAGGCAGTATTCTGGTCAAGCTGCAATTGTTATTTTTCTCAGGGGGGTTTATAAAGTAAGTGAGGTGAGAGATTGGCTGTGTGGGGAAGAATGGGAAAGAGGGGTTACTAAGCAACCTAGTCTGTGGGATATCCTGTCTCAGGAAGGTTGTCTCACAACCCTGACAGGTGTTCTTATCTGACAGGGAGATAGGGCTGCTTTCCTAGAGAGTTAAGGGTGGAAACTTGCAGAGGGTCTTAATTGGCAGGAAGTTGCACTTACTCATCCCTGGAGAGCTGGGGTATGTTACTTAAGCTCTGTAAACTTAGCTCCTAAACTAGGTGAAAATGGCTTTTATTGCAGCCAGCACAGGCTGTGGCTCCCAGCAGAACACAGTCTGATTCCACCCCTCAAGGCTCCACATACTACCCATGACAATGGAGATTTGCCTACCCTTGGAGGGCCTAGCTCCTTTTCCTGATGGATCTCCAGTGGCTGTTCTTGATTCAGTAAGGTCCCTATGCTCCAGCCAGCCATCACTGTGGGAATTTTCCTCATAATCCCTATCCCCTTGCTCATACAGACTCTCCTCCCCTGCCCTCAGCTGACACAGAAGCTTGTCCAGTCAGTGCTCAGCCATGGATCTCTGCCTCCCCCTCTATTCTTTGTAGAATGTACATTCTGTACTTAGGGTGGTTATTTGTTTGACAATAGGGGAAATACCATTAAGGCACCCTCTCCACTATTGGTTGGAGATCTAGCCAGATCCTGTGAACTCTTGGAGGTTTCCCTAGCACCCAGTCTAATTCCAACCCTACATTGGCTTTCTCTATTGAGATGTCCGTCCCTTTTTTTTCTCCCTCCTTGTTGCTCCTCACACTCAACCATCTTCTTTCAAGATTTATGCCCAAACCTTCTTAGTTGCAACCCATTATGACCCCGATTTGCTAAGGTAAACTCTATTTTCTCTTCTTAGGGGAACCTCTGGGTGTCTCTGTTAAGTTTGTTCTGATCCCAAGCTGTTCAGGGGTTGTGGTTTGCAGCTTGGGTATTCTTTGCTTTTGTCTAAAATCCACTTATGAATGAGTACAACCCATGTCTATCTTTCTGGGATTATGCTATCTTGCTCAGGAGGATATTTCCTAAATTCATCCATTGGCCTGCAAATTTTAAGATGTCATCTCTTTAACTGTCAAGTAGTACTCCATTGTGTAGATGTACCACAGATTTTTAATTCATTCTTCAGTTGAGGAGCATCTAGGTTGTTTCCAGATTCTTGCTATTACAAATATTGCTGCTATGAACATAACTCGCTTTGGGGTAAAAATGAGCATCCTTTGGGTATATGCCCAATAGTGATAGTGCTGGATGATTGGAGAGATTGATCTCAGTTTTCTGAAGAACCAACATGCTGCATTCCAGAATAGCTGTACAAATATGCACTCCCACCAACAATGGAGGAGTGTTCCCTTTGCTCTGCATCCTTTCTAGCATAGGCTGTCATCTGTGCTTTTTATCTTAACCATTTTGACAGGTTAAGATGGTATCTCAAAGTTGTTTTGATTTGCATTTTTCTGATGGCTTAAAATGTTGAACAATTTTTTAAGTGCCTTTCAGCCATTTGTAATTCTTGTAATTCCTTTTTCAGTTCTAAATCCCATTTTTTAAATTGGGTTATTTAGGTTTGGGGGCTCTAGTTTCTTGAGTTCTCGCTATATTTTCGAGATCAGTACTCTGTCCAGTGAAGATATTTTTCCATTCTATAGGCTGCCATTTTGTTTTATTGACTGTGTCCTTTGCCTTACAGAAGCTTCTCAGTTTCAGGAGGTTCCAGTTATTGTTACTCTTACTGCCTGTGCTACTGGTGTTATATTTATGAAGTGCCAGGGTATTTACCACTTTCTTTTCTATCAAGTTCAGTGTAGCTGTGTTTATTTTGAGATCTTTGGTCCACATGGATTTGAGTTTCATGGAAGGTGATATGTTTGGATCTGTTTGCATTCTTCTACATACTTCCGTTCAGTTATGCCAATACCATTTGCTGGAGATACTATATGTTTTCCATTGAATATTTTGGCCTCTTTGTCAAGAATCAGATGTTCATAGGCATGTGGGTTAATGTCAGGATCTTTGATTCAATTCCATCCATCCACAAGTCTGTTTTTATTCCAGTACCAGGCTGTTTTCATTATTGTAGCTTTTTAGTATAGCTTGAAGTCAGGGATAGTGATACCTCCTGAAGTTCTTTTATTGAGCAGTATTGTTTTGGCAATCTTGGGTTTCCTATTATTCCACATGAAGTTGAATATTGTTCTTTCAAGGTCAGTAAAAATTTGTGTTGGGATTTTGATGGGGATTGCATTTAATCTGTAGATTGTTTTTGGTAAACTAATTTTTGAATTAATCTTGTACCCTGCTATATTGCTGAAGGTGTTTATCAGCTATAGGAGTTTGCTGGTAGAATATTGGGGGTCAGTTATGTATACGC
Source organism: Phyllotis vaccarum (assembly GCA_033318265.1). Lineage (NCBI taxonomy): Eukaryota > Metazoa > Chordata > Mammalia > Rodentia > Cricetidae > Phyllotis > Phyllotis vaccarum. The sequence goes on from JARWLC010000013.1 coordinate 72,705,366, forward strand.
TCATATTATCTGCAAATATAGATAGTTTGATTAATGCCTGTAACCTCCAGTAAAAAAAAAATTAAAACTGGAACAGGAAGTATTGACAGTTTCAAGCCATCCAGGACTATACAAGGAGATGCTGTCTCAACAAGAAAATTTAATTTTTTTTAGATTTTCCATTTTAGTGGAGTATATATTTTCAAAGTATGACCTAATGATTCTCTGGGTTTCCTGGGTAGCTGTTGTTATATCCCCCTTTTCATTTCTGATTCTGTTAATTTGGGTCCTCTCTCTGTGCCTTTTGGTTATTTTGGATAAGGGTTTATCGTTTGACTTTCTCAAAGAACTAACTCTTTGATGCATTGATTTTTTGTATTGTTCTCTTTGTTTCTCTTATATTGATTTCAGCCCTAAGTTTGTTTATTTCCTGCCGTCTACTCCTTCTAGGTGATTTTGCTTCTAGTTGTTCTAAAGCCTTGAGCTGAGCTGTTAGATCTCTTGTGTGATATTTCTCTCAGTTTTTCAGAGAGGCATCCATTGCTATGAGTTTTCCTTTTAGCACTGCATTCATTGTGTCCCATAAGTTTGGGTGTGTTGTGGATTCATTTTCATTAAATTCTAGAAAATGATTTCTTTCTTAATTTCTTCCTTGACCCAGACAGATGCATTCCAATTGAGAAATGTTCAGTTTTCATGACTTGGCTTTCTGTGTTTTTTGTTGTTGTCACATAAGTTTGGGTATGTTGTGGAATCTTCCTTAAAACAAAACAAAGCAATTGTATTTTTGTATACTGTATTTCAATCACATTCTCTTTCCTCTCCAAACTCCTCTCCTCTGCCCAACTTAGTACCCTACCTCTGCGTCTCAAAAAATACCCAGAAAAACGACAAGAAAACAAAACAAAATCAAATCTGACCAACAAACAAAAAAGAAAAAAAGGAAAAGAAAAAAAACCCTATAAAAATATCTAAACAAAACTAAAAGTGCACATCAAAAAAACATGGGGTCCATTTTGTGTTGGCCAACTCCTCTTGTATATGAAGCCTGCCCTGGAATGTGGGGTTGATATACCTGATGACATTCTATTATAGAAAACTGATTTTCTCTTTCCCCGCAGGTAACAATTGAAAATAAGTTTTTGGTTATGGGCAAGAGTTTGTGCCAACTCCTGTCTATCAGTGTTCAAATTTCGTCTGGTTTGAAACTTTTCCAATCTTGTGTGTGCTGGCATAGTTTCTATGAGTTCATACATGTACCAATCCTCTTGCCTTGAAGTGGAAGGGAAATGGCACAATGTCTGACTATGGAAGAGAATATTCATGGATCCTCTTTTGATCACAGTCTTCCTAAGGAAATAAAGCATTCATGAGACCAAGGAGATAGGCTCACTGAGAATCTTGATCCAGTAAAAGATTTTTCTCCACTGATAGTCCATTTCCCTAATCTTCTAGACCATACTAACCTCACAGGTATGGGGTAGATTTACTGTACAAGGCAGGAATTCTCTCCTATTAAGCAGACCTTAAGTCTAATTAGACAGCTGTTGGTTACTCCTAAGAAGTAGATAGGGAGAGTTAACCAAAATGAAGGATGTATGACAAAGGTATACAGAAACCTACTATATTGCAAACCAAGTAAAATATAACTAAAAATGGAGTTTGAAAGTAGATATGCTTCAATAGCTGGATAATGCTGCCCCTAGAAGCCATGTAATAATAAAATTCCAATGCTAGATATAATATTCTTTATGAGTTGTGGGTCAGAGAATCCAGAACCCCTCCTCCAACAATGCAACCTTTTAGCATTTCTCTTAGTTAACTACCATAACTAAATAATAAGCCCCTATTGCTGAGAATCCCATATCCCTAAGTTGTGAGATTAGAGAAATCAAATGGAAACTGATCTGGTTGTTTCCTTTCTACTGGTAAGCTTTCATAGTGATGCAGGGTGATATACTGGCTGCTAGGAGAAAAGGGGTATTAACAGTCTTATCTAGGTAAATCTTGTGATCTAAAATATTTACCTTCTGTATAATATGAAGACATGACCACTCCAAGGTATAGTTTAGAGGAAGGTTTTATTTTAATGTAGATATGGGGGAGAGTACACCCAGAAGCATCTGGAGGAATCCAGAGCAGGAAGAGAAGGTAGTAGACTGAACATGGACAGCAGAATTGACTAGGCCACAAGGGGGTGGAGTGAAAGAGGAGAAGCAAAAGAGTGGGGGCCAGGAGAGGAAGACAAAAGAAGACCAAGAAAATTGTATTGGCTGGATCTGTGTATCAGCTTGATATAAGCTAAAGTCATCAGGGAGGAAGAAGCCTCAGTTTATGAAATGCCTCAATGAGATCCAAGCTAGAAAGAATTTTCTCAATTAGTGATCAGCGGGGTAGGATCCAGCCCAGGGTGGGTAGTACACTCCTGACCTGATGGTCCTGGCTGAGAAAACCAAGGGAATCAAGCAAATAATCTGCTCCTGTCTGTGGCTTCTGTTTCAGCTCCTGTCTTTCTAGGTTTCAGCCATTTCTGTTCCTGTTCTGAATTCCTTCAGTGATGCACTATGATCTGGAAGTGTAAGCCAAATAAACACCACTCCCCAGACTTGCTTTTTGGTCATGGTGTTTCATTACAGCATAGAAACTTTAACTATGACAAGAGCACATTGCAAAATTGGCAGGGTTATATAGGAATGAGAAGTTGGGGAAAGGGAAGCCCATGGGCTGTAGAAGTTTAAAGTCAGATACATGGTGAGAAGACCTGAGAAGAGCCAGGATGCCAGCATATGCTTTGTAAACAAGTACTTGCTATATTGAGAAAACCTGAATGATAGCATGTGCTTAGGTATGCTAAAAGGTACCACAGTTAGCTATTTGCTTCTTTTGGACTTGACACCTGCCAGGCAAGATGTGCCTACTGGTACAATAGTGGTGTGACAGCTATGTGATTAAACCGTTGGATTTTTTTAAATTAAGTTTCAGACTCACTCTACAGAATACATTGAAAACCTAATCCAAGCCCATTGTTGATAAAAAGCCGTGGATCCTAAAGAGGAACCTAATATTGTCATTTTGCTAAATAGTCATGGGGTTACATTGCCCTATAAGTATTTGTGTTTATACCTATAGAATAGTACCACTCCCAACCTTGGTCAGATAATCTTGTGTTTGCATCAGGTAACGTTTATTGTAGAGATCCACATCCGGTCAATGCTCTGAGTGCTCACCTCAAAGTGGGACATCTATAACATTCCATTGAAGGTTCAGAGAACATCACTGAAGAGGGGTAGAATGCATACAATAGCTGGAGGATGAAAAGGAGTGTGTTGAAACTTTGTCTTCTGAACATGGCATGGTTATTTTACCCATGAACTCACAAAAGGTAATGGCTACCTACACAAGACCTGCATAAAACTGAGCCCATTAACATGCCATCATTAATGTAGGAAGGAAGGTTTATAAGGCTCCATTCCTCTGAGGACCTATAGGCTAATGGTTGCTGGTAGGAAAGGAATCTTTCTTACAGTGATATGAGCATTGTTACATTGACTTCAGTCAAGTAAACTACTTCTCCCTCATGCTTATTCAGGCAACCCTAAATAAATGCAAAGACTCACAAAAGACATGCAAATAGAAGGGGGAAGAGGAAAGAGGAAAAGAAAGGGAGTAAGACTGGATAACGGGGGATGCTTTCATCAAAGAATACAGTGTGTGTGTGTTTGAAATTGTGAAAGAATAAAAACAGTCAGAACATAAAGATAAATAAATTTCCCAGTAAAAAACCACGGCTCCTCAGTACAGAACAAAAGCATAGCACATAGGCAGTGGTTCAAAGGATATCTGTAATAAAAGATTAGTATTAAAACTTATAAGTTATGGGGCTAAAGATATTGCTCAGTGCTTAAAAGCATGTGTTGTTCTTGTAGTGTACCTGAATTAAATTCACAGCACCAGGGTAGTGGTTCAAAACAATCCATTATTTCAATTTCAGGTGATCCAATACTCTCTTCTGACCACCATGGGCAGCATTCATGCACACAGTGTACATACATACATGCAGGCAAAACAAAACACTCACACATAGAATAAAATGTATATATCTAAAAAAACTCTAAAACATTCAGATTATAAAATCATATTTATATAAAATGAATTTGTAAATACCAGAATAAATAAGAAACATAAAATTTAAGATATTTTCTTATATTCAACAGATATCAGTTGTATATCAAAAATGTAATCAGAAAATCATATATAAAAAACTGAATTACAAAGTCATACAAGTTGTTAATTAAGGTGTAGTTATGTGCAATTAATACAATTATGCCCATAATTTTTGGGTATTTCACGATCATAATCAAATAAATGTTGAATAAAGATCAGCTCCTTATATTAACTTTCTCTACTTACTATTATGTATTATACACATAAATATTTGTGGTAGTTTACTTGTTTATTTTTTTGAGATAGGGCCTTGTTATGTAGACCACGCTAACCTCATATTTTCAATCCTCTTGCCTCACTCTTTTGAGTGCTGGGATTGTACTACATATCACCATGCTTTTTTATATTTTCATTTTTATGACAAAAATAGCCTTGCTTCTTGCTTGTTAACTGATAAAGATACTAGTAATCTTGGAGAAGAATCAAATTTTTTATGTTTTTATTTTAATAAGCCATAGTAGAGTGATCAGTCTTATATAACTGTGCTGACAGAAATGGAAAAATAGATTTTTAAAGGCAATTTAGCAAACTCAAGATTTTTGCTCATAATATTTATCCAGTGTCTACTATACAATGCTGTATCTTCAAAGATTTATCTTAAATATTTTACAAGAAGGCAATTAATCTTGTAAAGTTATAATTGGATTTAAATTAAATTTTAATGAAAAAGATGACTTACAGATCCCTGTGTGTTCTACAATCTGAATATTAATTTAAAGGAAAATAAAGTTCAAAATGTTCTATCAGATTTTTAAGGTGTTAAGAAAATATTTTGCAAATGACAATGTTAAGAGCTTTCTCTAGGTCAAAGATAATTGCTAGAATATAGACTGTACCATAACACTAGAAAACTTCTCTGCATGTTGAAATGTTTATTTTGGTCTTTTTATCTTCCACAGAAAAACATACAGTACTTTATACTTGCATGGGATATGCAAAGGTTAGCTCATAAATACACTGAGAATAAAGGACATCAAAATCAAACTGGTTGACCAGCTCATATCTATAAAAGTTGGGTTAAATTAGTTTCTTATCTTGCAGGAACAGAAACAGCTTACTCCATAGTTCAAATGTTCTCATCCTTTTGATAATTGTCATTCCTAGTTTGAAATATCATTGTTTATGTTCAGCTCCCATAGCACAGAGAACAATCTTAACTGTAATGGATTATCTTTTGTGTAATTTTCAGATTTTACTAGGTCAGTGAGCACAGTGGTTAGTTCAGCTGAGCTTATTTCTCTAGCGAGAAAAGATTAGTTTGATGTGAGAAAGTACATTGATTTATATTCTGGGGCACCTTAAGCTGAGGAAGTGCTTAGCGTCTTTCCTGTAATTACAGCTGAGTTCACACAACATGGTTTCTATACCAAACCAAACTTCAAATCACAGTAGTTATTAGTATTTTATCATTTAGAATTGTTGTCTTTTTCCTCTTTTCTGACAGTTGGTGCTAGCTAAGTTTGCCAGCAATGAGGTGTTCTGGTGGAAGCCCCACCTCAGCCCCTGCCACCCTGGCATCCATATACCCAAAGAGTCTTGAATGCTCTGGTGAAAGTACCAACCTCTCTGCCCAGAATCTGCCCCTTAGAAAGTCCAAAGAGGCTCCTTCTCCAGAGATGCTCAAGACCACTCCCACAGTATTTAAACTGCATCATAGAAAAGAGACACATTGCATTTCTGTCTCCCTTTCCAGTATTTTCTCTCTCAGAAAATCATCTGGGAACACTTTACCCACTAAACTGTGGCTTTTTTCTAATTTAGTCTGATTTGGATTGTTGCTTATCAAGCAGGGTACAAAAAGTTTTCATGAGGTTTTTAAAAATGAAATTCTACCTTAATTACTTCCATCAAACTGGAATTGTACTGTGGTGGTTTAGAAGAATAGTAGTTGTGGTTGGCTATTGGAGGAAGAAGTGTGCCACTGTGAATGCAGGCTTTGAGGTCTCATATATGCTCGTGATACTGCCCAGTGACACAATCTACTTCCTGTTGTCTGCGTAGCACATGTAGTAGCTCCTTCTTCAGCAGCATGTCTGCCTGCACCCTGCCATGCTCCTTGCCATAATGATAATGGAGTGATCCTCCAAAACTGTAAGCTGTCGCTTCAAATAAATGTTTTCCTTTATAAGAGTTGTCATGGTCATGGTGTCTCTTCACAGTAATAGAAACTCAAAGACACAGGCATTCTTTCTAAAATAATATCTTTATTAATTCTTTGATAATTACATACACTATTGTATTTTGATCATATTCATGATTTCTAGGCAACATACTAAAGTTCTTCTCCTCTGAAACATCTTAAGTCAGGCCCCTCACACTTAAAATAACTCTTAGCACCACTGTCTTCCATGCTCCTTCTTTGGTATTTTGAGTTAGGAAAGCAGTGGAATGCTTTAAACACTGCCTAACACTAGTATGTTGCCTAGAAATCATTCTGGTGATATTTTGGTAAAAATGTGGTTGCTTTTTGTCCTTATCCAAAAAGTTTGCTAAAGTAAAGAGTTTTGGATTAATTCCTTTGGCAGAGGAAATTTTGAAATAGCCTAGTTAGTATAGAATGAGTTATACGGTTATTAATGTTTACTCTAACAAAGATCTATAATGAAAAAGATCTTGCTGAGCAAGGAAAAATATTTGGGGACAAAAGGAGTACCAGGAACTAGAGAGGAGCTAAATCCTGTATTCAAGGAGATAATCAGATTAAGATATGGAGTAAAGAGTGACCTTAGGGCAAGATTCCAGCCAGCTAAGTTTCTAACTTGTGAAAAGGAATTAAAGAAAAGCTTAAGAGTTGTGTGTGGTGGTGCATGCCTTTAATCCTAGCTATCACTCAGAAGGTAGAGAGGGAGGTGGATTTCTGATTTTGAGCCCAGCTGAGTCTAACTGTCTAAAACAGAAATTTGGTGAAGATGTAATTGAACATGAGGGCCATGTTCCAGCTCCAGTAAGCAGCAGAACTTGGCAGCTTCTGTCACATGGTATTGAAGTTATTGCTGAAATAAAGTGGATATGGATTTGCTTCCAGGCACTGAGGCCAGGCATGTGTCAGGGCTGTCCCTGAATGGAGGCTAGAAAGGCCATTGCAGGAAGCTGTGACGTTAAAGTCTGAACTGCCTGTAGGGGAATTATGTTGTTCCATTGTAAATAATTGTCCCCACCTATGAGTTTAATAAAAAGCGCTGATTGGCCAAAGGCAGACAGGAAGTGTGGGAGGGGCTACCAGACTAAGAAGACTCTAGGAACAGGTGGAACAGAGCAGAACGCCAGAGAGAAGCCAGAAAATGCAGAGGACAACTATGCTGCTCTGAGAAAAGGAACTGAGCCACAAGGCTGAACAGGATAAGAGTCATGGGTTAGATTAATGGTAAAGAGTCAGCAAGTTATATGCCTAGGCCTTAGGCCAACCAGCCTAAAACTATTGTAAGCATCTGTGTGTCTGTGCAGGTCTGTGGATCTGTGGGCCAAAACCTTGAGGTTAGTCTGGAAATTCCAGGCCAGAAACCTCATACTACGACTGCCTTGGTGACCCCAATGTATTGAAGATGACAGAGTGAGCCCTGGGATACATGCCAAAGAAACCTGCTAACAGGGAATAGAACCAACCCAAGTGAAGGAAGCGTGCTGCTATCAACAAAGATAAAGGAGTTGGAGATTTGAAGAGTGCTTTGATATTAGACATGGAAGTGCAGAGTTAAAGTTTTCCCAGCTGGTTTTAGGTCTTGCTTTGGTCCAGTATTTCTTCAGTATCCTCCCTTTCCTCCATTTTTGAATGATAAGATATATCCTGTGCCATTCTATGTTGGAAGGATGTGATCTGTTTCTGATTTTAAATTTTATAGGGGATTACAGTTAAGAGATTGCATGAATCTCAGAAGAGATTTTGAACTTTATAGTTTTAAATGAATTTGAGACTGTTATAGACTATGAGGACTTTTGAAGTTGTACTGAATGCACTTTAGCATCATGATATGGCTATAAGACTTTGAAGGCCAGGGAGTTGTGGTGGTTTGAAAGAAAATGTCCCTCAAAGAGAATGGCACTATTAATAGATGTAGTCTTGTGGAGTTGAGTAGGTGTGATATTGTTGGAAGAAGTATGTCACTGTAGAGGCAGGCTTTGAGATCTCATATAGGCTAAAGATACTACCCAGTGATACTGTCTACTTCCTGTTGTCTACATATCGATATGTAGCAGCTCATTCTCCAGCATCATGTTTGCCTGCACACTACCATGCTTCCTGCCATGATAATAATAGACTAAACCTCTGAAACTGTAAGCTGCCATCTCAAATAATTGTTTTCCTTTATAAGAGTTGTCATGGCCATAGTGTCTCTTGACAGCAACAGAAACCCTAAGATATACATATACACTAAAATGTAGATGATATCAAGTTGTAGTAAGATGTCTCTGGCCTGGCCTTTCTGGCCTACCCCTGAGGTTCAGACCCACACACAGCCCCAGATAATCACACAAAGACTTATATTATTTTCATGCTGATTGATCTATGGCTCAAACTTGCTGCTAGCTAGCTATTTCATCTTAACTCAATCCTTTCCCATTAATCTGTTTAGCCATGTGGCTTGGTACCTTTCCTCAGAGCAGCATGGTTGACTTCTTTCCTCTGTGTCTGCTGGCATGCCTGCTGGTGTCTCTCCTAGTGTGTCTCTGGCATTTCTGCTCTGCTCTTCCTGTTCCCAGAGTTTTCTTAGTCTAGTTGCCCTGCCCACATTTCCTGTCTGCCTGTGGCCAATCAACACTTTTATTAAACCAGTACAGGGGACAATTATTTACAATATAACAACATAATCCCACTCCATAAAATTGCAATGGAAAACTATTTGCAACCTTTATGTGTTCTATGATTTGATCTTTCATAAACTAACGTCCCCATTTCTGTCATCAGAAAGTAATACTAAGCTCCTCTGCCAGAAGATTCATCCAATGTTTGCAAGTAAAACATTTTATCTGTCTCTTTCTTTTACTGAGTGATTATTAATATTGATTTTTCAAATATACAGCATTTATAATAACCTATAAGACAAATTTCTTGGCATGTCTAAGAAAGATTACCAATAATAGGTTAAGTGAGAGAGGAAGACCCACCTGAATGTGGGTAGTACCACTCCATGGGCTGGAATCCCAGACTGCATATAAAAAAAGCTAGCTTTCTTAGTTAGGTTTCTATTGCTGTAAAGAGACACCATGACCCCACTGACTCTTACAAAGAAAACATTTAATTATAGTGGCTCATTTACAGTTAAGATGTTCAGTTTGATGTCTACATGGAGAAAAATACAAATAGATCCATATCTCTTATATGAACAAAACTCAAATCCAAATGGATCAAAGACCTCAACATAAATACAGTTACACTAAACCTCATAGAAGAGAAAATGGGAAGTAGCTTTGAACGCATTAGCATAACAGACCACTACCTAAATATAATGCCAGTAGCACAAAGAGTAAAAATTAATAAATGGGATTTCTCAAAACTGAGAAGCTTCTGTAAGACAAAGGTTACAGTAAATAGGACAATATAACAGTCTATAGAATGGGAAAAAAAATCTTTACTAACTCCACATCTGACAGAGGGCTTATCTTCAAAATATATGAAGAACTCAAGAAACTAGGTGTCAAAATACCAAGTAATCCAATTTTAAAAATGGAGTGCAGATCTAAGCAGAAGAATTTCATATGACTGAAAAGACATTTAAGGATGTGTTCAGCTCCCTTAGCCATCAGGGAAATGCAACTCAAAATGACTCTGAGATACTATCTTATGCCTGTGTTGGAATGGCTAAGATCAAAAACACTGATGATAGGTTATGTTGGAGAGAATGTAGAAAAGGGGAAGAAGTTGTTTCCGGCCCAACCTAGCCCCAAGATTTGGATCAGCATTTCCAAATAAACCACTCTCAGCTACTTGGTCCCAAATAATCATACAGTCTTACATTAATTACATTCTGCTTGGACTATGGCTCATGCATATAACTTGCTAACTCTGAACTCTTAAACTAACCCATGATTTACCAAGTGGCTTAGTTCCTTTTCTCAGAGCAGTATTTAGTCTTCTTTCTCCTGCATTTGCCTGACATCTCTTCTTTGTTCTTCCTCTTCTCAGAGTTTTCTTAGTCTGATAGCCCTGCCCATACTTCCTGTCTGCGTTTTTGGCCAACCAGCATTTTATTAAATCAGTGGGAGGTACAAATATCTACAATGTACAAGAAATACCACATCGGAAAACTCCTCTACTGCTAGTGAGAGGGAAATCTTGTACAACCATTTTAAAAAACAGCATGGTCGTATATCAGAAAACTGGGAATATGCCAACCACACCACAAGGACAATTTCTCAACTATGTTCATCACAGTGTTATTCATAATATCCAGAACCAGAATGCAACCTAGATTACCTTCAACCAAAGAATGGATAAAGAAAATGTGGTATATTTACACAATAGAGTATTACCCAGCAGAAAAAAAAGCAATGACATCATGAAATCTGTAGCTAAATGGATAGAACTAGAAAAAAAGCCATCCTGAGTGAGGTAACCCAGACTCCAAAATACAAACATGGCATGTACTCACTTATAAATGGATATTAGCTACAAAGCAAAGGATAGCTAGGCTACAATCCACAACCCTGAAGCAAAGTAAAGATTAAAACCCTATGAGGGACACACATGGGTCACTCCAAGAAGGGGAACACATTATGATCTCCTGAATAAACTGGGAGGGGCAGTGGGGGGTTGTGGTAAGAGTTTCTGGCCCAGCTTTTCAGGCCTAGCCTAGAAGTTCAGATCTACTCACAGCTCTGCTGCCACTTTGCCCCGAATAATCACTCAAAGGCATCTGCTTAGCACTGCCTAGCTCTGAAATCCAGACCTATAGTCCCAAAGTCCCAAAGGAACACAGAGAAACTTATATTAATTTTATGCTGATTAGCCTATGGCTCAGGCACATTGCTAGCTAACTCTTAACTCTTAAACTAACCCATGATTAGCCAAGTGGATTAGTACCTGTTCTCAGAGCAGCATTCTGGTCTTCTTTCCTCTGCATCTGCTGGCATCTCTGCTGACTCTTCCTGTTCCCAGAGGTTTCTTAGTCTGGTAGCCCCACCCACACTTCCTGTTTGCCTTCTGGCCAACCAGCATTTTATTAAACCAGTAGGAGGGACAGATATTTACAATGTACCAGAACATAATCCCACAGCAGAGGGTAGAAGGAGAGTGGGAACATGAGGGTTTGAGATGGATGAGTTAGAAGAGGGGCATAGAGAGAGAACAATGATTGAGATATCTTGACAGAATGAGCCACTATAGGGTTAAGGGGAAATTTAGTACTAGGGAAATCCATAAGAATCCACAAGGCTGTCCCTAGCTAGGGCTCCTAGGTGGAGAGGACACCTGAACTAACCTTCCCCTGAAGTCAGATTGGTGACTACCCTAATTGTCATCATTGGACCTATATCCAGTAATTGATGAAAGCAGTCACAGAGACCCAGAGTAAAGCACTTGTCAGAGCTCCTAGAGTTAAGTTGAAGAGAGGGAAGAGGGATTATAGGAGCAAGAAGAGGTCAAGATCATGATGGGAAAACCACAGACAGCTGACCTGAGCTAGTGGGAGCTCAGGGAGTCTGAACTGACAGTGGGAGAGCCTTCAAGGAACCGCAGTAGGATCTCTCTGAATGTGAGTGACAGTTGTGTGGTTTGACCTGTTTGCAGGTCTTCTAGTAATAGGTCTATGACTCATCTCTGGTACATGAACAGGCTTTTTAGTCTATTCCCTATGTTTTGATGCCTTCTTCAGCCTTTATTCAGGGAGGGGGAAGTTGGTCCTGCTCCAATTTGGTATGTCAGCCTGTGTTGACTATACAAGAAAGGCCTTAACCCCTTCTCCCTCTCTCTCCATCTCCCTACCTTAGCTAAGAAATTAGGATCACTTTCTGCTCTTTTATATTTTGTGTCCCAGAACATACAATGTGTGTCTCACAATCAACTAAAACTTCAGCTCTAGGGGAATTCAGCACCCTCTCTTGTTCTCCAATAGCACCCAACATGCATGCACCTGTGTGTGCATGCATTTGTGCATGTGTGCATGCATGTGCAGATGTAGGTGTGTGACATAGATAAATATAAAAAAGGTTATCAGCGTCATATAAAAAAGCTTCACGGTAAACTATGATCAAAGGAATCTAGTGTGCTATGTCAGGAGATAGGGTATAGCAGTTTTCATAAAGTAATCAGTAAAACAAAATTCAATTTAATATGGCAAGGAGAGTCATCAGTTAAGGGCTCAGTCAGTATTTAATGAAAGGCAACTTTTATCATGATTATTTCAGCATCACTTCTAACTGCCATCATGAAAAGTTAAAATGGCTTTATTTGGAAATGCTTGTGCAAATGAGCATGTACATTTATGCATGTATGGACACATGCACATATGCATAGAGATAGATAATTGCTCAAAGGTCATAGAAATTTTGTCTCAGTTCAGCCATCTCCAGCTAGCACACACTTTCTATTTGCTTTCCTTATCATTCAACAACCCAAATAAGTGTGGGGGAGCATAGTTTAATTGTATGTTAAATGACAAACTTGCAGATTTGTTTTGGATGATGAATACAGAAGATCTTGTCTTAGGGTTTTTATGGCTGTGAAGAGACACTATGGCCATGGCAACTCTTATAAAGAAAAACTGGGGTAGCTCTCTTACTGTTCAGAGGTTTAGTTCATTATTATTGTGGTTTGAAGTAAGACAGGATGCAAGGGATCATGGTGCAAGAGAAGAAGCTGAGAGTTCTTACATGACTCACAGGCAACAGGAAGTGGTCTGAGACACTGGGCATGGCTTGAGCATGTATGAGACCTCAAAGCTTGCCTTAAAAGTGTCACACTTCCTCCAATAAGGCCATACCTACTCCAACAAAGTTACACCTTCTGATAGTGCCAGTCCCTTTGGGGCTCATTTTCTTTCAGATCACTACAACTGTCAGAAGGGTAAAACTAGCATTTTATCCCACCTCAATTTTCTGGAATCTACCTTACCTATTTCTTGCTTAACTTTTAACATGACACTGTCACTTTTGATTCTACAAGATGCATTATTTTTGGCAGCAGCCACAGAAGAGAGTTTATTAGAGAAGTGAAAACTGTTGTTTGTCATCAACTAACCTTCACATATTCATTGAAGATTCAAATGACCTTCGTTATCCTTTCAAGAACAAATGGTTCCTATGACATTGTACAGACAGCATGGTAAAGCTTTCATTTCAATTTTTTTTTGATAAAATGTGTGTGGATGTATACTAAAAAAGTGAAGAGATTATGGATATTTTCTGATTTTCTGTAACTACCCAGTATGTTTAGTAACTGGAAAGAAGAAATAATGCTAGGATTTATCTCTTTTGTTCTTTCCTTTACACCATAGAAGAGATTAAAGTGGAGTGGAATTTAGTAGTTTGGGGATTGTTTTGAATGTTTTAAAAAATCTTCACACACTCTGAAAATCTCATGTGAATTTACTAGTCCAATCACTTTGCTGTTTTACTCTTAGAGTACACTCTGCTAAGCTTGGCCAGAAATCAAAGACCCATCCAGATAACAATCTCTACAACACACATTTTCAGAGCCAGTCAGATGCCGCTTTGTTTATGACTCTAAGGCAGCTTTTGTCTTTTCCATTTCAAGTGCTCTGCAGTAAACTGACAGTCTATACAGATTATACAAAAGGGTTATGTGTTTATATGAGCAGTTTCTGGAGTGAAATCACTGTTGAGGACTAGCAAGTGTTAAACAATGAGCTGGCGGCTGCTGTTCCATTAGATGCCCTTCACAGGGCCAGCTCCCACTCTTTTCAATTTCACTGTGATCAGTAGATACAACTCTGGATGGCTTAGCTGGTGGCGATGGGCAATGTTCCAATACACCTGCACTTATCTGAGCAATACCTTTTATCAGAGGACTTTCACATAAAATCCTTTATAAGGAAGAGAAATTCTACTGTCTTGGAAATGGAGAAGAAAATATATACCTACTTCAAGTTTGCTTTTGCCCATTTAAGTCCTTGTGGAGTTAAAACGAAAAGCCTGAGGCTCTGGATTTATCACAAGATTGTGTAGTCATTCTCAAAAGTTTCAACATAAAGATTTTAGGGGAAATACAATGCACATAATTAGACTTCACAGTTTTTAAGTTAAGTACTCATTTAGTCATGGAGGCATGTCTTTAAACCACCTTTCTGGTGATTGGCTTAAAGAAGCAAGATGAAAGAATAGTTTCTTCTGATTATGCCTCAGGCAATTATGATCCTTTTAATTCAATATGGAGCCAAATTTTCATAACCAACACTCCTTATGAACAGCCTGGGATTTTGTCCAGAATTTTCTAAGAAGAAAACAAAAAGTCCCAGGTAAAGACAAGCCTTTAATTATTATTATTATTATTATTATTATTATTATTATTATTATTATTATTATTTTGGTTTTGATCAAGGACTTTCTTCAGTTTTCATTTGATTCTCGGTTGAGTGACTCCTTCCCTGCAGTCTCTAAAGGTATCTTTACTTGGAATCTCTCATTTAGATCTTTGGTTGATATCTCCATCTTTTGGGCCGGGTCTGTCTACCTATGTTTGTGCTCCATGCTTATCCACCACATCTTCTATCAGCCAAGTACTGGCCGTTTACTGAGTTAATAAACTCTAGTCTCTTTTATCTCCCCTGATCCTAAATAACCACAGTCCTGCTATCCTAGCTGTAACTTTTGCCTGCTGCTATCTATGCCTCAACAAAGCCTAAGCTATGCCTTTATCAATTACAGAGAACTGGACAAACAGTTCCATAAGTCAATACAAACTACTTTTCAAAAAGTCAGTCATGTTATCTATTTAATCCAATGAATTGATTTTTGTTGTGTTTTGTTTGGGGAATTGTTAAGACATGAAAGCAGCAGATACTAACTCCAGGCAAGCAACTTAAAGCAGGAAGCTGTGAGTTTAAGATTGCTGGTCTCTCACATAGTGACTAATCTGCTGTTGAGTTCCATTATAACTTCATTGTAATGTATTTGTCTAATAAAATCTCTACTCAGGTTAGAGCTGTAACATATGTAAAGGTATATTATGAGATGTATATTGACATGTGTTTCCTATAAGTCTATTCCCTTTCCAACAAGAAGCATGATGAAAGCCCTTCCCCATGAAGTGAAATGCACATCTTTATGCATAGCTATCCTGCTTTCATTAGCAGATGATAATGATACACAATAACAGGTTTCATTATGACATTTTCATTTATGTATGTAGTATATTTTTGTTATATTCACTCTGTTACTCTCTCTTGTTATCCCTCAAGATCACACAGATACCCTCACTTTTCCTCCACTACCCCCTAATTTCACTATGACTATATAAGAGGGTTTGTTTACAGGAGTGTAGTAGTGGGTTTTGTTTGGTCCCGGGCGGCCAGACCCACAGACCTACCGCCCGAGACCCCTTAGCAACCCAGCCGCCCTCCGCTCAGGTCCCCAGAAATGCCTCAGATGCTTATATTAACTTCATGCTGTTTGGCCTATGGCCCAGGCACATTGCTAGCTTGCTCTTACATCTTAAATCAACCAATTTCTATTAATCTTTCTGCCACGTGGCCCGTGGCTCACCTGTGTTCCTTACATGTTTCTTCTTCGGTGGCTTGCTTGATCTGCCTGTGACTCCGCCCTGCTTCTCCTACCTATTCTGATTCCTCCTCCTACTTCTTCTATGGTGCCTGTCATGGCCTAAAACAGCTCCTTTATTTAAAGATTGAGAATCATAGCATACAGAAAGGCATTCCCACATCACAGGAGTATATCCACTTTACCAGTGGATACAGCACAAAGCAATTACTTTTTCTTTCCCTACCAGTCATTACCTGTTTATATGTCCTTTTAGTAGGTACCTATGGAGTACCCTGCTATAGTTATTTTCCGTAGTAAACTTTACCTACCCTACAAAATGAATCTGTGTCTGATTGTCCTATTACAGCAAGGAAAGAACATGATTTCACAGGACATCATTTGTTTGCTTATTTTGGGATTTTTGAGACAGGAGCTTCACTATATAGTGCAGGCAAACCTTGAACTCAGGATCCTCCTACTTCACCCTCCTGTGTGCGTAAATTACAGATGTGCTCCACTACTCCCAGCACACAAATTTTATCTCTATCTATCTATCTATCTATCTATCTATCTATCTATCTACTGTCTATCTATCTACTATCTATCTATCTATTTATTCATCTATTTCTGTATGTATCTATTTCATAAAATATATTTTGATTATGTCCTTGCCCAACTCCTTCCAGATTCTACCCACACAACTCATCTCTCTCTCTCTCTCTCTCTCTCTCTCTCTCTCTCTCTCTCTCTCTCTCTGTGTGTGTGTGTGTGTGTGTGTGTGTTACTGTTTTTGGAACCCAACGTTTCACTCATGATTTTTCTCAACTGCTTAGTTACCTCCACAGGCCCGTGTTTTAATAGGAACAGAAATGGAGAATAAAAATTGATACCATGAGGCCCTTCATTAGGTCTAAAACTCAGTCTACATACTCTACTCCACTTAATAGTCAAGAGTTTGAAGGCTGTTCATTCTTATATCAAGTGAAAATGCTTTGAAGATTGGCTATATCTCATTATCTTTATACCTTTCAAAATATCTGGAATGGCATTTAGTATCTAATAAGTTACTAATAATCACTGAACTTTGTTCAATTTGTGGTTTTTCTAAGGAAGGAAAGAGTTACAATGAAAAGTAGATTCATGGTCTTTATTGCAGGTGGTAAATGCTTACATGCCATAGAAAAGATTGGAAATATAAATAATAAATTAATAAAGGCCTCAAAAGAACTGCAATTAAGCCTATAAATACTTAGACTGGTGTTACAACTCTTTTGACTAGTAGTATCCAAACAGCTTATAGAGCAAAATCTACAACTAAATAAGTTCAGCATAATATTTTCTTGAAAAGTAAAAACAATGGATTGCAAAATTACATTGAAAAATTCATTAGAATTACAAAAATTCATTAGAATTACATAATTTATTTTAAATACAATGAGTTGTAAAATAATTTTTTCTGGACCTGGAGGCACCCAGATAGCTTTGTATTCAACAGAAACACTTAAGCCAATGAGATAAATCCAAATACTGAAACATGTCCTGTGGATCATCAGAGCATAAGTGAACACAGGTCATTTTTAAATGCTGAACCACTGTAAAAAAAAAGTTGCATTAATTTTATTTACTTCTTGAGATGTAAATTGAGAAATCAAAAAAGATCAGCTAGAACACTGGTCGTCATGATCTACCATAATTAAAGACAATATAAGGGTGGGACTATAATGAAGGATAGTATTTGGTGATTCTAGGATAGGTGGATAAGCCACCCTTTTCAGATGAGCTTTGTTCTTCAACTTAGTGATATATATTTTGTTTAGCCAATTCACAGTTCATTATCCTGTCATCTAAAGAAATCTGAAGCTTTGTAAAGAATAAAGACTTAACCCCATACAACGGTATACAAACATGAAAAAAACGGAAGTTAATTTTCTTTTAAATGGCTTTTATTTTCACTTAAAAATACAGAGGCACCCTAAAGCAGCTCTTCTCTGTAGTCAGATAGAAAAGCAGAGTTCTTAAAATTTAAGAAGATTGATTTTAGAAAGAATTATGTTTGTAGGAGAAATACAAATGCCAAAATGAAACTGGAGAGTCTAGAATATATTTGGAACTTTTGTTTCTTTTGACAGAGAACTGCCCCATTAATTCACAATTTAAAAAGTTTGCAATCTGGCTCCAGGGCAAAATCTGACTGGTTTCCCATTTCTGAGATGTCCAAGAGCCACAAATGGTTATGAGAGAGTTGTTGTAAAATATGTCTAAAAGAATGATATTTCATGCCATGCTTTTTAAAAAGTAAAATTCACCATGAGGACCATGTGGATTCCTAGGGTTTTGTTGCCACTTGGGTCTATGTTGGTGTTGGAAGACAGCACTGCTACCGGAGCCATGAAGATGCCTGGAACTGGACTGTTGCTGAGGACCATGTCTGTGTCCATGGACCTATTACAGGCAGTATCTGTGTTGATAGCTGAGGTTCCTGTTGCCATCAAAGGCCTTATTGATATCCAGGATCTAGGATCATGTTAGTATCTGAGGACCATGCTGCTGCTGGGGCCATGCCTATCTGAGTGGCCTGTACTGCTACATGGGGTAATGATGATATCCAGACTCTTCCGCTGTCAAGGACTATGTCTGGGTCCATGGTCATACAGCTGTGGTCTGTGTTGAAGTCCAAGGTCTGTGTTCCAACCAAAGGTTACACAGAAACCCAGGTCAGTTCTGCAACCTCTGACCTTGTTTGTGTCTAAGGGCTGTTCTGCCATCAGAGCCATTTTGATCTGAGTGGTCTCTGCTTCCACCTAGAGCCAGGATGTTGTCCTGGCCCAAGTTGCTGCCAAGAGCCATGTCTAAAGCCATAATCTTGCAAAAGGATGGAACTAGAAAAAAAATCATTCTGAGTGAGGTAACTGACACCTGTAAAGATAGATATGTATGTATTCCTTATTGATGGAATATGTATGGATATTATTAGCCTTAAAATAAATGATAACCAACCTATGATCAATAGGCCCAGAAAGGTTAGGTATAGAAGAAGGGGCTAGAGGGGACACATAGATCTCACTAGGAAGGAGAAATAGGATAAATTTTATGGGCAGATTTGGGGCCAACTGGGATGCAAAATGGAGGATGAGGGTGGAGGAGGAGGGGACACAGTATTGAAGGAGGAAACGTGGAGTGAGATAGCGAGAATTGAGAGGGCATTTGAGGGATGGTATGCCAACCTAGTGCAGTGGAAAATCCCCAAGATATATAAAGGCAGTCCTAATGAGGTCTCCTAATAATGGAGGTGATGAATTCCCACCATCTCTCATCACCAAACAAGTCTTCCCATAATGGGACTGGGTTGTATTCAATTGGGTTGTTGGACAAAATGTCCCATAGAAATCTCTAAACAACCAAAGATATTCCTAAGACAACAAGTTTTCTCTGAAAACTGACTGTGAGTCCCCATTGCTGAGGACAACACCTACACAACTCATCAAATATGGGGAAGTTTATCTGGAGCCTACGTGAACCCTTCACCTCCTATGTTCTAGTTTCTTTGGTGTAGGAAGATTATAGAAAGAGAAATGTGAATGCCAACCCAGACACAAAATCTTTGACTTACTATCTGTCCTGTCTACAAGATATGCTAGGGCAATAGTGGCACATTCCTGTGGGAGTAGCCAATGACTTAAGGTCCATTGCACCAGATGGATCCCAGAGCCAACACTGCTTGAATGATGAAGAACCAGAGATTAGATAGCCCAGCCACATACTGTAAAGCCAAATAATACAGAGGAAGAAGTAACAATAAAATGACCCCTACTATCCAACTCCTTTGCTTTCTCCCCCTCCTTCTAGGTCCCTCTCCTAGCTCCCACTTTGCAACAAACTTAGAGATACATCTAGGGTAACTTAAAAGACAGGACCTTTACACAGCGTGGGGGGCATGGATAGAGAGACTAGAGAAAAAAAAGCAGGGCTTGGAGCTGAGAAATAGGGAATGGGGATTAATCTCTTTCTATTTCCCCGACTGCTCACAATATTTGTGAAGTTCCCAGATAATATTAGACTCTAAGGTGCCATTTGGATTGAACACCTAAGGAGTACTAAAGGCAAATTTGATTGCAAAGGTGAATAAATTATGTGTCCTTCAGGTCAGGTGTCAGACCTGGAAAGGTTGGAGCATTCCAAAAGGAAAGGAGAAGATATGGAAGACACATTCCCACGGATGAGAGAGAAAAAGAAAATGTCACTGAAGCCTGTAATTGTGTGCATCGCTAGGACTCAGTGACGACTGAACAAGCAACAAGCCCTTAAGTGGGTTGTCATTACACTCAACAGGAGTCAGGGGCTTAGGCTGGCTAAACCAGAGGAGAGACTGGTGTCTGGTACCAGACCTTGCATAGAGGTGAGAAGTCAAGAACGAACACAGAGATATAGGAAGGATAGTCTCATCTAAAGCAAATGGTAGGGGAATGGGGTCACAAAAGTTATAAGGGCCTAAGGGAGTTCTGGGATTATGGGCAGCACCAGTGGGAAGGTGTGAGGATTGGGTAGCAAGGGGCACAATAGCCTGCTTTGACCTAAAGAAACTGCATTATTGCAGCTCTAAGGTCACTATGGCATTAAAGACCCTGGCTGAGTACTTCTGCCTCCAAGAGTATCAGAGTAGTGCCAGACACTCAATGGTCACTTCCTAAGACTCAGGGAAACGTTTACACTGACCAAAGAGGACATTTACCGAAATGCTGCTGATAGCTGGGGTGCTGAGCCAGTGAGCCAGAAGGTGTGTCTGTTGTGAGTGAACTGAAGAGAGGGTCCTGGTGCATCTTAGATCATGAGGGCAAACGCAGACACTAAGGAGAGCCTATCCACATCACAGAACCAATGTAAGCATTACAGCTCAGATGGAAAGGTATCCTGGCAGCCAAGAGCCAAGGAATTCCACAAAATCACAATGTGTAATACAAGCCCTACACAAGAGATTTATTGGGAGGGAAAAAACCAGAAGGGTTGCTGCCTCTGCTTGGACAAGAAACAGCAGCAAAATGAATAGGATGCAGACAGAGCTTATATAGAGTTTCTTGGAAGAGGGTGGAACTTTTCAGGGTGGAGATTTTCAGGGTGGGATTTCATGTTCATAGATTGGGCTTTTTACTATCTAGGGTGGGGCCAGCACCCAGTAGTTACGGTAGAGTTTTCTCTTGGTGGAACTTGGCAGATAGAGGTCCTTGAGGGAGAGGCAGGGCTCCTTGTGTACCTTGAGAATGCTGGAAAATGTATTGGTGACTTTGCTTTTTATTTTAGACAACTGAAGTGTAAATGCAATCCTGTCCTTTAAATATCCACAGAATGATGTGTGAAGTGTAGAGTCATTCATTTGTACCTGTGAGAAACTGATTTCAACAGCTCTCATGAAAACCAAATTTTGTGCCTGTTCAAGTTCTTTATTTAAATGACATAATATTTCTACGCATACCCACCTATTTACTTCAATTTTCAAACAGTACATGGTGATCTTCATCTCTAGACTTTATATTCACCAATACTATGTGACATGTAAGTACTCTTTCTGTGTTCTTTAGAATATATAGAAAGAGAAATGTCTATGCATGTTTTGTGTAGGTAGGAAGCTTTTTTTGCTTCTAACATTTTGATCCATAAGTGCTTCTGAAAAGTCATCTACCCTATATAAAGTCTCATAATGAGGTGGAGGGCATAGCAAATCTTTGAATTTTCCTAACACTTTATATTTCATTCTTTTCCACAGATTCTAGGGTTGTCTGACATTTAAGCTGCAAATGATCAAGTCAACCAATCATTACATCTCCCCCATATTTGTTAATTGGCTTACAGAATTTTACATGTTAACCAGGTACAGATTTATGGTTTGAAATATATATGCTTTTTAGAATATAAATATAGCTAATTAACAAATGTATTACCTCATTACATTTCAAACTTATTATGCGCCTCTCCTGTAGCATATTTGCTACATATAAACTGTAGATTGCTGTGTTAAATATAGCTAATTAACAAATATATTACCTCATTACATTTCAAACTTAGTATGCTCCTCTCCTGTAGCATGATATTTGCTGCACAGAAACTGTAGATTGCTGGTGAAGAGACTGCTACTGCCAACAATTAGGATTTCAGGGTAAAACTTCACTTTAAAGTATTCTTAATAGAAAATTAAATGTATGTTAAAATTTACTTGTTACATACACAGATAACCTCAAAAATAAAACCAACTAGCACATAGATCTATGCATAAGTGTATGATGCGGAAAACTAACAACATGTGTTGGAATTTTAGTCAGAAAATTGGGATGAATGTTTGGGAGTCGATAATTTAAAAGGCAAAGTATAAATTTATGGAAAATAAGAAAGAGGAGTATAGTATTTTGTTTGGGGGATGAAAACAAAGGCTTATGCATAAGAACTCCAGGCAAAGTATCCCAGAGAGCATTTCTTCTGCGACAAATAATATGGTCAATTGAAAAAGAGGTCATAATTCCAACCTATTCTGTATTTATGTCATTTGCAAGGTAACTCTGGACATTGTATGTGAATTAGTTTATTACCCTACCTCTTTATTCTGGACTTGGCCATGGACCATAATTAATATGCCACAAGTAGAATCTTGAGTATCCCCTGCCTTTAGGATTTTTCCCTCTCTTGGTACTCAAAGAACCCCGAGTTCTTTGCATACAGCATTTCATGATAACTTACTAGATTCCATCAGATGCAGTTCTTCAATCTAACAGCCCTACCAAGTACCAAACACATGAAAATATACTAGAAAGCCCATACCAAGAAAAAAAAGAATCTTGACTGACCCACAAGATAAGGAAAAATAATTAATGCTTGTTGTTTCAATCCCCCTCATTTTGGAGTGGTGTGTTTATAGCAAACACTATACTAGGTAGTAATAACTGAACAGTTCCTGTACTGGCAGTCCATTCACACCGTCCTTGCCTTGAATTTGCCTTACAAGGAGGCCAATTAAATACAAGCCCAATAAATATTACTGAATTACTTGTTTATTAGTGAGATTTGTTTTTGAGATTAAGGGTTATTCTAGATAACATGAGTTTGTTCAAAGTATAGGGAACCTTTATGGTATAGAAATCACTTCTGTGAAGGATCTTATACATTCCAAATCTCTTGAGAGTCTTTCATTCTACTAGACATTCTCTAGTCAGCCTTCTGATATTTATATTAAGTGTGTTTCCTGGACTTGTTCTGGCTCTAATGAGAATCTTTAGACTACAGAACCAACAAAAATAGAGACAAGGGCAGTTGACCATTGTGTAGACTCAGAAGGTAGGATATGACAGCTATCTGAAGGCAGTTTACATTCATGAAGAGAAGGACTGATTTCTCAGAGAACAAAAATTTCACTGAGGACCTTGGTTTCAGGGTAGGCTTTGCCAAAACTAAGCTTCATCACACTATTCTATGTCTCATTTTTTAAATCAACTAAGTAGGGGGAAATGGGCTGGGTGATTATTTAATGTTTATTCTGGATTCAGAAGGCTGTGAAATATATCTCAATGCTTTTATAAAAATCAACTAATAGTATACTAAACACATTAATATATAACCCAAAGACTTGAAACTGCTTGAGGAAAACATGGGGAGATATTTCAAGATAAAATTATAGACAGTCACACTAAGTGGAAGGGACACCTTAGTAAAAGCTTCTGCCTAACAACAGAAACAATTTATCAGAGTGATGCAATATGATCCATATAATGGATGGCAGTCTTTACTGCCTAATATCAAGAATCTGGTAATGTTGAAAATAAATAAAGTACTCAAAAGCTAATCTCCAAACGACTAAGTTATACAAATAATAAAAGTAGAAATGAACAGAATATATACTTCTTAAAACAGGAAATATAATGATTGGTAATCATATAATAGAAACTATTCAGCATCCTTAGTCATCAGTAAAACAGGGCAACAAAATCTATGGCAAGACAGGAAACACCTACTACTATTATTTTGCTAAATTAGCAAAGAATTAACAATTTCAAGTGATTTATTATTGCACTCATAGATTAAGGCATCGCCCAACAATCCTCAGAGAAGTTTCTGTTTTCAGTGAATGATTATCAACACAGAAGCCCACCACAGGCCAAAGTATAAACAATAAAAGACTGCAAAAATGCTTATCCATAGGATGAATAACACACACAGACACACACACACACACACACACACACACACACACACACACACACACACACCCCTCCAAGGTTTAAGGTTTATTTCATATGAAGGTACAAAAAAATCTGTAAAAATGTGTACATTGTCAGCTTCTGGGGAAGAAAGGATCAGTTTCTCTAAGAATGTAGCTGCTAATCCGTCAACCATGCTGCAGTGGATGGTCACACATTCAAGAATACTGGACCAGCACAAATTGACCTCGATGTAGGAGTGGTATGGTGGTTTGAAAGAAAATGGCCCCCAAATAAATGTCACTATTAGGAGATATGTACTTGTTAAAGCAGGTGTTGAAGTGCATCACTGTGGAGGTGGCCTTTGATATCTCATATAGCTCAAGCCATGCCCAGTGAGACATAACAAAATGTAAGAACTCTCAACTCCTGCTGTAGCACTATGTCTGCCTGCTTTCCGCCATGAAAATAGTGCTGTCCCTATAATTCTTTCCTTTATAAGAATTGCTGGGGTTATAATGTCTTTTCCTAGCAATAGAGACCCTAAGACAGGTAGTGACAGACTGTGAGAAGGAAAGGAAAATTGTGGATATGGGAAGAGTTAGAAGATAAACAGTGAAGATGATAAAAGCTCAGTGAACAAAATTTTCAAAGAACTAATTTAAAAAGAAAAGAAATACAAAAATATGCTGGGCTTGGTGGTATAGGGCTAAAATTCTAGGTGTGCAGGAGGATAAAGCAGCAGGGGAAGCCTGGGAAATTTATCAAGACGGTCTCAAAGTAAAAAACATCTTTTAAAAAGAGCTAGGTGTATAGATTAGTGGTAGAGTGCTCATCTAGCATGTATGTGACCCTGAGTTCAATCTTTAGTACTGAAAGTTAATTAATTTTTTAAAAAGAAAAAAATATCAAAGATGTAGGAAAAAGCATATTAATGAGAATGTAAATTAGTTAAGCCACTGTGGAAATCAATTCTGGACATTCCTCAAAAAAATAAAATATTAGGCTCAACAAATAAAGGTGCTTGCTATCAAGTCTTACGAGTTGAGTTTAATCCCCACAATCTGCATGGTAGAAGAACAGAACTGACTCTTGAAAGATGTTCTTTGGCTTCTGCATATATGCCATGTCATGCTCTCACTCCCTTCCCCCCAAAATTAATAATAAAACCTAAAAATAGAACTTTATGATTCATTTATACAACTGGTGAATACATATCCAATGAAATCAAAGAATATGATAGTGATGTCTGCATACTTATGTTTATTGCCACATTATTAATAACAGAAAAGTTATAGAATCACCCTAAGTTTTCCCATAAAATAATAAATTAATAGAGACAATGTTGCTGTAGGATTATGTTCTGGCATATTGTAATTATTTTCCCCCCTCAACTGATTTAATAACATGCTGATTGGACAGAAGGAAGACAGAAAGTGTGGGTGGAACTACCAGACTAAGAAAACTCTGGGAAAAGGAAGAGTCGGGCATAGAGATTCTAGCAGATGCAAAGGGAAAAAAATTGAAATGTTGCTCTGAGAAAAGGTACCAAGCTGCATGTCTAAACAAGGTTACAATCATGGTTTAATTTAAAAGCAAGATCTAACTAGCAATATGTCTGAGCCATAGGCCAATCAGTATGAAATTAATGTAAGCCTTTGTGCGATTACTTAGGGCTAAGCAGCAGCAGGGTTTCCAGTGGGTCCCAACCTCAGAGTTAGGCTGGAAAGTCCAGGCCAGAAACTACTTACTACACAATGTGGTGTATATATCTACAGTAGGTATTTATTTAGCCATAAAGAACAACATGTCATTTCCAATAAAATCAATGGATTTTGATGTCATGATGTTAAGTGTATTAAACCAGACTTATAAAAATACCATATGTTTTCCCTCATATGCAGAATTAATGAGAAAAGAGGCCATGGATTCACAAGAGAAAGAGATTCAGTAAAACTTTGGAGATAGAGGGATAAAAAGATGGTAATCAAGAGGTTGGATGTGACAAAAATGTATCATATGTATATACAAAAAATATTTAATGGTACTCATTATTCTTTATAATCAGCAAATACTAATAAAATGCCGGTAAAGAATTTACCACTCTGAGAATCACCCACTGTTCTTCCAAATATTTGTTTTGATTACTAATTATTGACCACATCACAATTTTCTATCACTGAATTTACATATACAAACCTGTTTTCATATTAAATAAAGAGATGATAGAAAGATAGAGAATATGTGCATTGCCCACATTTTGTACAATGTCCTTTTCCATTTCCTACTTTTTAAAACTTTCCACTTTCACATCTCCCTTCATCAGAGTTGTGACTTTAAGATAAGGGACCCTGGTCCATTTCAGTATAAGGACATGAACATCAAGGGACTTACCTTAAGGACTATCAGTGAAGGTCTTGCAAAAAATTATTAAATAAAAGAATTGTTGGAGAAGTTTAGAAAATGTTTTCTCCTTCCCTGTAAATGATTCTACATCCATGAAAATGTAGTGTATCCCTCATTCCCTGCCATCCTATATGACGTCCTTAAAGTGGAAAAGGGTTTTTAATTAACCTTTTATTTTTAATTGCATTTATGTGTGAATGTCTTTAATTACATTTATGCATACATTATGTGTGAATGTAATGTCTTTTGGGGTATGTGTGAAGGCAGTGCCTGCAGAGGCCAGAAGAGCTGAAGTTATAGGCAGTTTTGTGCTTCTCAATGTAAGTGATAGGAACAAACTCAGGTTCTCAGGAAGAGAAATACATGTTCTTTTATTTTAATTTATTAATTAAAATTTCCAGCCTGATTATAGTTTCCCCTCCCTCCCTACTCTCCTCCCACTTTCTCCCTCTACTCTTCCCCACCTGCTTCTCTTATAAATCAACTAGCCATAGTATATCAAGTTGCAATAAGGCTAGGTACCTCCTCTCCTATTAAGGCTGGATGAGAAAACCTAGTAGAAAGAAAGGGTCCTAAATGCAGACAACAGAGTCTGCGACAACCGCCGCTTTCACTGTTAGGAGACTCACTAGAAGATCAAACTACACAATGGTACTATAAATGCAGAGTTCCTAAGTCAGTTCCAGGCAGGCTCTCTGATGGGCAGTTCACTGTCTGTGAGGCTCTATGTACCCGGGTTAGTTAATTCTGTGGGATTTGTTGGTGTGGTGTCCTTGACTCTCTGGTTCCCATTATCCACCGCACCACCTTCCAGAGGATCCCCTATGGTTCACCTAAGGTTTAACTGGGAAGTACTTTCTTAAACCACTGGGCTATATATCCAGTCCTGCAGCTAAAGATTGCAAGTAGAGGTTTACTTAATGTGTTTTCCTCCATGAATCTTGTGACTCCAACACAATTTTGCATCTTATTCTACACTACTAAGATTTTCTCAGTTTATATGTAAAGGATTTTTTGTTGTTGTGTTTGATGGGGTAAGGGAGTAAGAAAGTTAAGAAAAAAATCCATTTTATCTTGAGGCTTAAGGTTCGATTTTGTTTTATTATTACTGTTTTTTTTTTTTTTTTGAAAAAAGCATTCAAGTCAGCCTCAAACTCTGTGTGTAAGCTGTGGTCTTGAATCCTTGAGCCTCCTTTACCTATCTATAGAGTGTTGGGATTATTGGTGTACACTACCATACACTGTAATATTGAATGCTTTCAAAACCTGTCAATTTATTCCATCAAGTAAAATTCTCATTAATTTTACTGAACTAGAATTTCTCTTCTCACTGACCTTTACACTCTTAAAGAAAACTGACTCTCCTTCCTGTAGAAGCCCACAATTATCCATAGCAACTAAATACTGGTCTGTATGTGTGTGTGTGTGTGAGGGGTGGGAGGTGAGGTCTCCTCACAATAGGAGACTATTGACTGGCCTGACCTTCGGCAGTTTGTTGAGGAAATCACAGTAGCTGTGAGTTCATGAGTGCAGTCATATTATCATGTCCAGAAGACACTGTTTCTCTCTTGTTCTTTCCATCCCCTACTTTTATAATCGTTTCACCCTTTTCCATCATCATCTCCAAATCTCAAGGAGGGAGTCATACAGACATTCTATTTGTAGCTGAATACTTCACTGGTACTAACTCCTCATTTTTTAAATCAGTTATGACTTTCTGCTTTAAACACTGTCCACGGCCCAAAGAAACTTCTCAAATAAAGTCTGAGTGCTACACTAATCTATGGATAGTAAATATACAAATTTAGAGGAGAGTTTGATTTTATGTCTTTTATGTGAATAATAGTAGTAGATTTACCTCTGGGACCCTTGAGCTCCCAAACCATTTGTTCTTGGCCAGATTTACAGACACATAAAGACAACTATAAATGTTTTATTCATGTGAGATTTCAGTATTGAATCTTTAGATTTGAGTTTTTATCTTGGAGTACTGCTAGAAGACAGGAAATTAGAAGACTATTCTTGATCCAACAGATACTGACTCAGGAATGAGATGAGGCCCAAGACTTTCCACTGCTATCAACCTATCAGGTAATATTTGTTGCCTACTGTGGTGGTTTGAATGAAAATTCCCTCCTTAGGCCCATATAAACTAGCACTGGGAAGCATGGCCTTGTTGTAGCAGGAATGGCCTTGTTGGAGGAAGTGTATCACTGAAGGTTGGCTTTGGGGCTGCAGAAACCGTGCCCGGTGGTACTTTCTATTCCACTGCCTGACAATTTAGATGTAGAAATCTTGGTTACCTTCTCTGGTACCCTGTCTGCTTGCGTGTTGCCATGGTCCCCACCATGATGATAATGGACTAACAAGCCAGCCCCAATTAACTGTTTTCTTTTATAAGAGTTGCTGTGGTCATGTAGTCTCTTATGACACCTATGCTAACAGTAAGTTCTATAAGACCAGGGAATATCTCTCAAATGAGTGAAGTACAATGGAGGTGCCCTGTGAGTTTGCTGATTCTAAGTTTCACAGTGGTTAGAGTGTCTCCTTTATGGACTCATGACACTGCAAACAGCTTCTGATGATCTAAAACAACATGGTATGCTGCTTATTTAATATGCTAATGCTGTAATGTATACATGAATGCTATTAAATGAGTTTGCATTGCATAAACATTTAGTGTTAAATCTTTACACTTTAGACCCACAAAATTAGGATTCTCTACTGACAATGAAGCTTTCTTTTCTCCTGCTATGTTAAAATGGGCTTCAAGTCTTTCCCTTGCTATTATCATCACCTCTGTCTAACTGGGTTTTACATGGAGTGAGTCAGACTTCAGTTAGAGAAATTTTCTAAGGGAAAAATGGGACAGTGAAAATGATATTCTCTTTTTGGTATCAGTATCCTCCACATAGTCATAAATAGCACCAATTCCTGACATCCAGACCATGTAACTAGGTTTCCAAGTCTCAGTTCTGTCAACAACATCATCAGTTGCTTTTATAACATTTTCTTCTGAAGCCTTCTCTATGGATCTTCACTTCCTAGAGTGTCTTCACCCAAAACACATCTTTTAGGCACCCCATTTAGTCACTGGCTAAATCCAAAATGAAGATGCCCCTGGCCTTGTCTTATCTCACCCAAACAGAAAAGATAATCTAATTTCAGGGGCTGCATCATCTCTCCTCCTTAGAGGAAGAAAGAATGGGATTTCTTCAGAACAAAGGTAATAGGGATGTTGTTGTTTCAGAGTTTGCTGACAGGGAGAAGATTTATTCTCTATGTTCTTCCTCCTGACTGGTAAGAGAATTGCAGACCTGGAATCTGCTGTGCCTCTGGGTCACTTGGTAATTTAAAATTGATGACTTGGAAAGAGAATGGAGATAAAGACAGAGCCCTGGGACATGCAGTTTTATAGAAAGGTATTGTAATTTGGGGGATGTGGGTAACGATTTCACACAACTCTTAAGAAAAAGAAAAACAGTGGTTTGGGGATGTAGTTTGATCAATGACTTAATCAGCTGGGCTCTCGTGACAAGTCCTTTCTGAGCACAGAGACAAAGATGTGCAATTTACTGATTAGAAAAGGGAGCATGAAGTGCTAATTAAAAGCATATAAGTACTATAGTGTGTGATTTCATTTCACAATGCTCAAAGTCAGACAAAAATGAAGCTATGGTAATAAGAGTCAAAGTAGAGATTACTTTGGGTTTAGGGTTAGTAGCCAAAATGTGACATATAGGAAACATCTAGAGTGCTCTGGAGTGCTAGGAATCTTCCAATTTTTCAATATTTTACTTGAGTATATTCATTTTAGGAAAGGTCATTTGTCTCTCTATATATTTATGATTTGTGAAATTTTCTTTGTATTTTTATATTTGATTAAATAATTGCTGATATATCCAAAACACACAGAAACACTCTTAATCATGCTGTCTTCTTAGGAAAATATCACAAACCCAATAATTATTGTTTGAAATCATATCTGCAAGCAGGTTGTTTAGCAAATGGGTTTCCACCCTTATCCACAATTCACATTTCCATCACTTTATGACTGTGTATGTGTTAGCCCTCTTTGTGATCTTAATAGCATTGCTTTGGTTGTACCTAATGCTGGAAAAGCCATTACTTGGAAGAAGCTGTAACCTTAATGTGCTTCTTTATCTTGTTGACAAATTATAGCTTGGATACACGTTTGCATTGAAATATGCAGCTTTCCATCAGTTATTAGTCACTGAAACCACCACACATCTCAGTGGCAGTGGTCACTATCAATACCTGTAGAACAAGATGAGGGACCCTTTTGATCAAACCTAGTGCTTCCTGGATACTAATTAGGTCCATGCACAATGGAGCTGTCTCCAAAGACCCAATAAAAGAATGAATCAAAATATTGAAATGCATTATAACATTGTCTCTTCTACCCCCAAGGAACAAATCAGATGTAAATGAATCCTTGGGGCCTTTTAAAGTCCCCATTTTCAAATTATTTATTCAATTTCTGGGGTGGATATGTTTTCCTCTGGTTTATAGGAAACAAGTATAAATATTATACATAAAAGAGATTTTTTTCTAGTCTCATTCACCCATAAGGCAGTGTCTTGCCTCTATTGTCACTGCTTGTAGTATCTTTGTCTTTTCAGAGATTACTAATGTATGTTGCAATAAAATAGAGAAATAATACTTTGAATGTTGTACCAGACTCCTCTGGCAACCAAATAAAATCTGTTTAAGAAACTGGCCATTTAGTGTGTCTCGATTCCAAGGCTATCAATATTAATTGAAAGTTTGTTAGAACTGTGGAACTTCAAGGCTAGCCTGAATCAGATTCTGCATTTTAGTCTGTTTTATGCTGCTGTAAAAGAATATTGCATATTAGGTAATGGAATGAACTGAAATTTATTGGTTCACAATCCTGGATGTTAGGAAACTAAATATCACAGTACTGATTTCTCCTGAGGTTATTCTTCCTGTGTCAACCAATGGCAGAATGTGAGAGTATTAGAGAGGGCAGGTTAGATCTCCCTTTCTACAATGGTTCACAGCACAACTACCTCTTGAAAGATATTACCTCTTTATACTGTAATAATGATAAATTTCAACACAAATTTGGAAGGAAAAAACATTCAAGTTATAGTAATCTGCATTTTCAAGATCCCTGTAAAATTTATAGCACCTTACATTGTGTTATATTCTAGGATAAAGAGACCTCCAAATGTGTTAATGTCTGTACAAAACTACTGAAATTATTCTTAAATGGTTATTTATTCTTTTTTGAGGAAAATTTAACTCAATATATTCTTATCATCCTTGCTATAGTGTTCCCAAATATTTCTCCTTTATGAATGAATCCAAAATGTAGTTGTCCTAAGACAATTATGAATCTGAGTCCTTTTCTCCGTTTCTTCTATCATTAGTACTTGAAGACTTACCCCTGAGTGCATGGTGTGTGTGTGTGTGTGTGTGTGTGTGTGTGTGTGTGTGTGTGTATGTGTGCATATGCACTCAAATATTGGATGTTTAAGTGTTGAGCAGTAGATAGAGCCCATGAGGACCCTAGCCTGACTGTCTCCTAAACCTGAAAATCTAATAAGTTCCAGGTTTCTGCATTATCCTTCTCAACATTTTCCATCTTATACCACTTTGTCTTCTTTTGATCACTTCTTCCCTTCCTTTATGATTCATTTCAGTGCCCTCAGTAGGGGATGGTACCAGATTGCTTCCTAAGGTACTGTCTCATCCATCTTTGTCTTTGCTCTGATTGATTCTTCTTAGGTTCATGGATCTGACTCACACATCTGGGACACAGTATTATTTCAGCCTAAGAATGTGAAATCACCATGATAAGGAAGGAGAAGGGGGCAACTTTATGCTTTTAGCTCTATAAGTTGTGGTGCCTTATGTCCTTTATTGCAACACACTCCAGGCTAAGATTGTAGGGTTGAAAGTTTGAAGCCAAACTAGGTGATACAGTGATACTATATCTCAAAATTATAGCAAACGGAGACCTGGCAAAATGTCTCAGAGAGCATAGGTGCTAGCCACCAAGCCTGATGACCTGAGCTCAATCCCTGGAACACACATGGTGGAAGGAGAGAACAGGTTACAAAAGGTTTCCTTCATTATGGCATGTGAACACACACAAATTAATAAATTTTAAAATAAATAATGTAAAATAAATGAGGTGAAATATATGAAATTATGAGTTCTTTGAATAACTCATAGTGGGCTTTAAAAACAACATTTGGCAAAGAAAAGAAACACCATAGGTCAGTTTTGGTTAGATTTATGTTAGAGTAAATTTTTTTTTGGCTTGGTGTATCCTGACTACTCCGAGAAAGGACATAGTAAAATGTACTACGCTTTCCCTCTTCTTTTCCTCTACGTTCCCCACTTCTTTCTTTAAGAAATAAAGACTATGCCTTTGTACCACATCTTATTTATTCAAATGCACTTTACTGTAGAGTTACTTTATTGTCTTCATTCGGCATTTGTTAAAGTCTGTTGCTGAGGATTTTGATTTTAACTATTTTATTGAATTATAATTTTTTATAAACTATCAAAAATGAGCAGCTTTGTGAGGTCTCAGAAATGGATTTCACCTTTGAGACTAACACCCAGGTCAAAACTTCAAGTGTCTTTTGCACTTCAAAAGGCCTTCTTTACACAACTATTATAATCACCACAGGTTTCATCCCAAGCTACTGTTCTGAATCCTAAATACTTATTAAGCTCTTGTTTGTGTGCCTTATACAAAATGTATCAAACTGTATGTACTTTCTTATAGCCATCTATATTTTTTAATTCAACAGTTGTGGTAGTGAGATCTAATCATATTGTATATAAAGCCAAAAATCATTAAACCGTATTACTGGATTATTTATCTGCTCTATTATTGATGGCTGTTTCTATGGATTCCAGTTGAAGCTATCATGAATATAACTACTATGAAAATTCTTAGACGCCTTCAAAGAATTCATAAGTAGTTCAGTTGGGTGTAGAAAAAGATAAAAAAACTGCTGGGTGATGCTGAGTTTTTAATGTATCAAGACTGATTAGTTCATACACATCAGTGCCAAGGAAGCAAGTTACATGATTAGGCAAGCGTACATGCATTCAGACACCTAAGTGGGAGAAGAGAATCCAACATCTTTTTTCTACTACATGCAAAAGGAACTCTCTGCCTACCAGCAATTTCTGAGTTCCTGCCTTAATCCAGATTTCCAAGGATGCAGTGTTGATTACTTTAGTTTATTATGATTTTAATGAGATCACCCTGCTGCTGCAATAGCTTTTCCAAGCATGACACATCCTGGCTCCATAGTGAGAACCAAGTCAATTCTCAGCTGTGTGCCAGAAGCAGCTAAAAAAATGCTTCTCACAATTTTCTGCCTTGGAATCTCCATCCTTTAGGGTAAATACTGCATGCTGTTACTGGAAATTCTGCCTGGTCCTTAAATAACCCTAACCAAAACACCCTGTTTGGAGAAGTTCTCAAATCCTTACTACTTAAAATAGCATTTCCAGAACAGACTATTCAGGTAAAGGACATTGTAGTTATTTGCACAGTCCAATGCAGCCCAGATTGAAAAAGATCCTGGAAGTCAGGGGCCCAGGCATAATGAGCACTGAAGCTTGAACGGAAATGTATTCAGGCATTCGGGAGCCAATGAATACTGAGTGTTACAGTTGGTGTAAAGGTATTTAGGCAGTCAGAAGTCAATGAACATCACAGGCCACAGTAAGCCTAGGTAGCTGCTCACAACCCTGCCTTAGGGAAAGGCTTCCCCAGTGTTAACAGGTCTGGGCTCCAGCAAGGGAGGGCCTCCTGAGCAAAATTGGTACAGCAGCAGGCTTTGCTTCCTAGCTGCTCTCTGTTCAGGGAATGTAACAATTTGGCCTAGCCAGGGAAGGTCCCCTGCCTGGCAAGAGTGCTATAGCTTTGCTCCCTCAGCTGATCTCCATCCAGGCTCCTCTACTGTTGCTCCAACTAAAGAAGATCTTCACCAAAACCTCATTCCAGAGATTTATTGGAAGGGAAAGGTCCTGGAGAGTGTGGCTGCCTCAGCCTGGTGCCTCAGCCCAGGTCAGAGAGGGAAGTAGGGGAAGGACTTTGGGCTCAGGACTTCTATAGGGCTTCTTGGGAGTGATGCTTTCTAGGGAGACTTCCAGGTTGGGAATTGCTCAGATCTTTTCCTTTTTTTTTCTTTAAACCTTGTTTTGTTTTTTTGTTTCAGGGCCAAAGTGTGTTTCTTTTACTGGCTCTTTTTGGCTTTTGTGCTCTAATTTCAGGACCAGGGCACATTTCTTTCACTGGCTCTGATTCTAGGGCCAAAGTGTCTTTCTTTGATGCTGGTTTCAGAGTCAGGACACATTTTTTTTTGGTTATGAGTTCATGGAAAAAGTATTTCACTGGCTTAGGGTAGGTTTCTTTCACTGACTCTGGCTTCAGAGCCAGGGTGGATTTCTTTGGTTAGCCTATTTTCCCTACAGACATGATTTTGAAAGTCTACTTCTGAAATGCATTGTTTCTTTCAGGGAAAGAAGGGGGATTTTAGCTATTTCCCATGGGTTAATCCATCATAAATCTGACAGTCAAGAGAGTCACTGTTCAGGTCATAAGAGCTAGAGGGGTCAATGGAGGTGGCAGGGCTAGGAAACTTAGAGGGCAAGCAATGGTCCTTAGGGCAGTAGTAAAATCATATCAGGCCAACAGTGGACCTACAATGAGGTTCAAAAACTACCAAAAAAAGCAACTCAGACAACATCCAGAAATCAAATGTCTGTTGAAGAAGCACCTGGATCTTTGTTAATCTACATATCAAATAGTATAATTTCAACAAATAAATAAAAGATAGAATGAGGCTTATGTTTAAAAATATTTGCTATGTGTGCTTTTCTTATCACAGTTATCTTACCTGGCTACATTATGCTCTTAGGAAAGAGGAGAGGTCTGCTTATTACTTCATTCCTTATTCTCAACCCTAGACAGTTTAGAATTTTTCTGTTAAGTAAACTTTATTTGAACTTAAACAAAAATCTATATATATTATATCATATATATTTCACCAACATCAATGTATATATAGTTTTTTTATATAATTATATTATTTCATGGTGATGATTTTAAATGACAAGACATGTTCCCAGAGACTCACTCATAATAAAAAGACAAAATCTTCATTGCTTTTCTGATAACAAAATAATGTACACTCATAAGAAATTAAAATATCACAGAAATAAAGAACCTAAACTTTTAGTAGAAACTAAGAGTGATGTGTATTTGGAGTAGATAATAAACAGTGATAGTTAGAGCTGTTGATTACTCATATTTTTAACTATATAGGATTGATTTTAAAAGTGGTATGGTTACTGCTTCTCATGTAACTACACACACACATACACCACACACACACACACACACACACACACACACACACACACACACACACACACACACACATTGTTCAGTTGCCCTGGAATATACCAGACTTTCTGGTAAAGAGAGACTGACTTTTTCTTTTGCTTCTCCCTGGCTCCTCTCACAACCTCCAATCAAAATCAAGATATATGAATCAAAGTAAGAGACAATATAACGAAATAACTGCATACATAAAAGAGCTTAAAAGTGAGAAACTTAAAATTGATAAGAGCTTTTTAAATGATTTTCATAACTCTTACTTAGATAGCTAAAAAAAAGCCTTGGAACAATTCAAATTTGTATGAGTAGACGACTATATAAACAAATGATGACATATCCAGTCAGCAATTAAAAAAAAAAAAAAAACAACAACAACAACAAAAACAGGCACACTGACGAACCTAAGATTATGGATGACTTTTGCAATCTTTCTACTCCCTCTTCCAGAATGGTCCCTCAGTCCTGGGGAGGGAGCATGATATAGATGCTCTTTTTGTGGGACATTCATTCACTGCACTTTGATCAGTTGTGAGGTTTTGTCAACAAAGAAATTTCTCTGATGATGTTTGAGAGCTGCACATTAAACTCTGGGCAGAGTCAGTCTGATAGCATGTAAAATTACCAGAACAATAGGACCAAAATGGTATCTTCTGGACCTGACAGGGCCACTGGACTCATGAACTTACAGCAATTTGTGATCAAGCCATTCAACATTCTAGCATCAAATGGAAAGCAGTTCATGAGCCCCTACTTCAATACTGTGGGGTGACTGTGGGGAGATGGATAATCAGTTTTTAAGGGTATGGTTCCTGTTAGGTCAATCACACTGTAGTAGATGGCCTCATATTTAGAAGCTTATGGACAGTACAGATTTAAATCAATGAGTTATTAAGTTTTTTATTTTAAAATGAGGTCATGAAGACAGCAAAGGATGAACATCTAGGAGGAGTAAATGGGGAGAAGTTGGGGTAGATACAATCAAAACACACTTTTAAAAATTACCAAAGAAATTTAAATAATTGTGGGTGAATTAGTAGAGTACATGTGAGTTCATTTATATCATTTTCTAAATTATGTATTATATATGATAATATACATCACAATAACATTTGATATGGTAGAGCTGCCATTGACTATAGGGAAACAAAGGGACTTCCTAGGATACTGAGACTATTCTGTCTCAAGCATGATGGTGTTTCTATGGGTATATACATTTGCTGGAATTCATCAATATGTTCTCTTATTATTGATACCCTTGACTGTATACAAATTGTAATTTATCACAAATAAGTTTTTGTTTTAAAATTTTTATTTATCTATTCTTTAAGTATTTCAGACAAGTAGATGATGGATTTTGATCATCTTTCCTCCCCCTTCAAACTTCATCAACTCTTCCTCATACCACTCCCAACCTCTTAAGATTTCCCCTTTCTGGCACCTTGGAGCCCATTTCCTGCAGAGGTTCTGAAAATATGCTGATGTACTACAAACATAAAATTCCTGTCCCAACTGTCGATTGGCGTGGGCAGTATGTGAAGCTTCGAGAGGTAGGATCAGACTGTGTTCCTATGCATGGACTGGCACCTTGGAGCCTATTCCCTGCCTAAGCCAGTCTTGACTTTGGGATGAGTGGATCAGATGTGCCTAAAGTAAATTTGCTGCACTGGGCTGACCCACCTTGGGACTTCTTGCCCCTTTGGGAGAGGAGATGGGTGGATGGGGGGGCGAGGCTGAAGGCTGACTGGGAGGAGGGAAGGGAGTGGGAGCAAGGGGATACATGGAAAAAAGACATTTTTAATAAAAAATAATAAAATAAAATGAAAAAATTCCCCTTTATAACTTACTGAATCTAATTATAACTGCTCATATGGGATGAAATGTACAGTCAGCCACTGGAGCATGGCCCTACCAGATGCCATATCCTTGGAAAATCTGACTCCCCCTCCCCCAAAAGCCATCAGCTGTTAATAGCTCTCAACTAGGAATAGGACCATATGAGCTCTCACTCTACCCATCGCATAAATAATTTGAAAAGAAGCCTGTAATACATGAGATAGGACATTAAACAAATGTCCCCATTGCCAGATCAGGGGTCCTGAAATGTAAATATGAAAGATAGTACTGACTATCTTCTTTTCTTCCCATCCCTGCAACAATGCCCAGAACTCAAGAAACTCACAACCTATAGTTTATGATTTTTAGGGGCTATCCTTGAGCAATGAGGCAAAAGCATCCGTGGTAAACTATTCCAATAGTTTTTACCTGGAGGAAAATTTCAGAAAGTATTTTGCAGATGGTTCTGTAGTTTTAGAAGAATCTAAATCTCTTTAATCTGGAGAAATATCCGTTCTCATTTCTTATTCACTCTTATCTTTTGGGGATTACCTTCTCTAATGGCCATCTTGTACCTCATCTTAAGATTGGCACTTGGGGCAAATAAAAGTAA
The DNA here is from genome assembly GCA_033318265.1 of Phyllotis vaccarum. Taxonomy (NCBI): domain Eukaryota; kingdom Metazoa; phylum Chordata; class Mammalia; order Rodentia; family Cricetidae; genus Phyllotis; species Phyllotis vaccarum. The sequence goes on from JARWLC010000013.1 coordinate 72,743,671, forward strand.
GAAAGTAACCTATCATAAAAGAGGAAGGTGTTGTGGTCCCTGTACCAACTCTTTGCTTTCCTTTTCAAAATTTTACAGTTTCATGCAAATATATATATTACATATGTATATATATAAGTATATATATATATCACCCCTCCTACCACTGAATATTTCTTCTAAACAAATTTTATTTCTATGCTTCTCTCTCTCTCTCTCTCTCTCTCTCTCTCTCTCTCTCTCTCTCTCTCTCTCTGTGTGTGTGTGTGTGTGTGTGTGTGTGTGTGTGTGTGTTCCATTTGTTTTAAGTAGGATTGCCTGAATGAGCATGAGCATGGGTGGGAGGTTATTTACTAGAGCATGGCCAATTAGAAAGTGACAGTCTTCTCCAAATGACCATTGACTGTCAACAGTTCCTCATCCCTTACAAAATGAAATATTGGTGGTTATAAACTTGTGCAGGGCAACCACACATAAAATAATTTTATGAATTTATCAGCTGTGTTATGCCCAGAAAACTCTACTTTACACTAGCATCTGCCCCCAACTTCTCGCTCTTAAAATCCTTTTATGCTTTCTTCTGACATGTTCCCTGAGTCTTGGGGGAGGATGTGGATATATGAAGTAGAGACAAGTACTCTGTAGCCACTTACTTTATACCCTTTAACTTGTTGCAAGTTTCTACACTGGCAGTTTCTTACTTCCATTGAGTTGCTTCCCCCTTTAATTTTGACACTTTATATGAATCTGTTTTAAACAAACACACATATACACACAAACTTACTTCTCATAGAACTTAATGGAAATATATATTCCATGCATGGTAGAATGTAAGATGATATAACCACTATGGATAAAAAGTTTAGCAGTTCACCCAAAAGATAAACATTCAATCACCCTATGGCTTAGATATTCTATACATAATATACATCTAAAAGAAATATGTGTATTAGTTTTAAAACAAAACCTTACATGCAAATGTGAATATAGCAGTATTCACAATAGCCAAAGAGTAGAACAATCCTGTGGGGGATATTTTGTAATATAATAAAAACAGCCGGAGATATCAGAGGACAGATCCACCTCCTCCTAATTTTTTTTTTCCAGACAGAATTTTCTGTGTAACAGTCCTGGGTGTCTTGGAACTTGCTTTGAACTCACAGAGATTCTCTTGCCTCTGCTTCCCAAGTACTGGGACTAACAGTGTAAGCCATGGCTTCTTCTGCCTGCCTGTCTTTCTATGCCTGCCTTAAATACTCAGTTAAGGCGTGGCCCCACCACTGCCTGCCTGGAAGCCTGGAACTCCTTCTGTAAACCAAAATGACCTCGAACTCAGATTGGATTAAGGGTGTAGGTCACCACTCCCAGGATATTCCCTGTGCTGGGATTGAAGGTATAAATTACCACTGTCTGATCTTCTTAGACTGACTGTGGGTAGATCCCTCTGATATCTCTGAATGTTTTTATTGCATTACAAAATATCCCCACACAATCCAAATAACCATTAACAGGGCATAGATAAACAGCATGCATATTATCTATATAATGGAATATTATTCAGCCATTATAAGAAATGAAGTTCTGATACGTGCTATAACATTAATAGATCTTGAAGGCATTGTGCAAAGTGAAAAAAAAATAAGTTCCAAAATACCACATAGTGTATGGTTCCAGTTATATGGAATGTTCACAGTAGGCAAAACCATAGAGACAATGAGATGGTTATTTGCTGCCAAAGGGTAAGATAGTAAAAGGGCAGGACAAGTTGAGGAGCAGTAAGAAGTTCCCATTTGGGTTTATTAAACATTTAAAAATGATAGCTGTACTATTGAATCAGTATAATTTAAATAGGTACATTTTGAAGTAGGTAATTCATCTGTCAGTAAGGCCTCTAAAAATTAATCTTGGCCTAGGGTGCATTTTGGAAACTAAATTTGCTTGGTAAAAGTCCAAGGATTATAAACAGTGAGAGAGATTTATATGCATTTACACGACATTTTCTCTAGATATCCAAGTTCTACAATTAATTCAACAGTTAACAAATTAACTGTTATAACATTAATTAGCATTCTGTTCATCTAGATATAAGGGTGATTTGGATAGTCATTGTTTCTGCTTCAATATAATTATAGACAAAAAACAGGAACAAGAAATTGCAGAAATTTGTTCAAAAAATATCACAACACATTTCAGGATATGATTCAGTTGGTAGAATTTTTGCCTAATATTTGCAAAAACCTGTGGTGGATATCCAGTTTTGAATAAAAGTAGGTGTGATAGGAGGCATATGCCTGTAATCTCAGCACTTGAATAATAGGGGTAAGAAGATAGGAAATCCAAAGTCATCCTTGGCTTATAAAGACCCTTTTAAGGAATAAAAAAAGGAAAAGAAATGAAGGGAGGACCATGCTAGTGCAATGTAGTTCTTAAGAAAAAAAATTATTTCAATCAATGTGTAGAATAGGGTAATTTTCATGGCAGTCAATCAGAAGATATGCTATTATTAGTCAACGCCCCCACTATTCTACTATTGAGGTCTAGGAACATAGAAAGTTGCCTAATATATTAGTATTGACCCTAACAAAATCTTGTTTATTAACTCCATTTTCTTATTTTTCTCTATGTTTTCTAACATGGCATCTGGGTTCTTGATGACTATTGACCAAAAGGGTTGTTCTCATTGATACATAGTTACTAAAGACAGTTAACAATTCATCTAGAGTAAAGAAACTTTCAAATGCAATCAATCTTCTGTTTGTTTCTTATACTCAAACCACTATTCTTCCACTCTAATCATATCAAAGCCAGATATGTGGAAAATTTGGGCAGCCTCTATGCTCTATAGCATAGTGTATTCTTTCTAACAGGAAGTATATAAAGGTTATGTCCTTTATCCTTTCAGATTACTGAGCCCTAACTTGCTTTCTGTTGCCACATGTGGCACCACCCACAATAGGTTATGCACTCCTCCATCAACTAGAAACCAGGTAAATGTCCTATAGACATAATAATAGGCCAATCTGATAGAGGCAAATTCTCATTTGAGGGACCCTCTCTCCAGATGTCTTTAGCTTATGTTAAGTTTATGAAAAGTAAAAATTACAGGGACTGACCCTAGTTTCTGGCCCTGATTGGTGTAGCTCATTTCTTTTGAGATCTCTGAATAATATTTTTTCACTGATGATCCTTTCTTGACCTTTTAGCTTAACCTGAGTTAACAATAAGACCTGAATTTAATACTTCCTTCCTGTAGGCACTTCTTTCGGGGGGTAAAGGGTAACTTCTTCCAATCCTGTTCAATCCCCAGGACACTTGTAATAAAGGAGAAATCCAATTCTCACTAGTTGTTCTCTGACCATTACTACCATGGCAAACGTGAACCACCCTGCTGTGGAATAATCCCTTTGTACACTGTAAAGATTTGTTACTCAATTGGTTTAATACAATGCTGACTGGCCAGTAGCCAGGCAGGGAGTATAAGTGAGGTGGCCAAACTAAGAATGCTAGAAAGGATAACGGTGGAGTCAGAAGTTGCCAGCCAGATGTAAAGGAAGAAAGATGAGAACATTGTACTGAGAAAAGGTACCAAGCCACATGGCTAAACATAGATAAAAGCTTGTTAGTAATAAGCCTGAGCTACTGATCAATCATTTATACTTACTATAAACCTCTGAATGGTTACTTGGTATTTGGGAGTTTGCTGTAATTAAGGGTGAGAGAGCACAAGGAATCTGCACAAGTGGATTTACAGAATTGACTTTTGCTAAAGCCTAAACAACAGAAAGAAAGATTTGTTCTACATGTAAAAAGAAGGAACTGTCTGTGGTGGTTTGAATGAGAATGGTCCCTATAGACTCATATATTTAAATTCTTGCCACTCCATTGGGAGGCATGAAGTTATTGAAGGAAATATATGGGTGGGTTCTGAAACTTCAAAAGCCTCCCACTATACACAGTACCTCTTGGCCTGCTTCTTATGGTTTTGAGATGGGAATTCTCAATAGTTCCAGAAAATGGTGCCTTTGTCCCACTATCATGCACTCTAACTCCCTGAAACCGTAAGCTCAATTAAATGTTTTCTGTTATAAGTTACCTTGTTCATAATGTTCTACCACAGCAATAGAAAAGTAACTAATAATGCCATCAAAATGGATTAAATTAAGAATCTTCAGAATCAGGGCTTCTCCATAGGGGCATGTCTGGGTTTGTGGTCCTACTACATCCAGGTTTTGTGTTAATGTCCATGGCTCCTAATTATCATCTAAGGCCATGCCAATGCCAGGAGTCTGGGCCATGACCTGAGGTCATGTGGCATCCAAGAACCATTCTGCAGCAGGGGGCCCTGTTTATTTTGGTGGCCTCAACTGTTACTGAAAACCATGACTGAGACCATGGACCTATCACAATCAGGGTCTGTGTTGATGTCTGTGGCCTATGGTAACATCAAAAGCCACACAGATGCCCAGGGTCCAGGTTGATGCCTATCGCCATGCCTGGGTTTGTGATCCTGCTGCAGCTGGGGTCTGTGATAATGTACATGGCTGGTTTTGTCATGGGGATGGTGGTCATAGGAACCATAGACATTGAAATCTAAGGGTAGGGCTCAATCAGCCCTGCCCCTCTTTGGTCCTGGGACAGCTCTCCCTGCTTCTGTTGATCGCTGCAGCAAGAGGTCTGGCTCAATCCCCTATGCCAGAGATGCCGACTCCCCCACACTCAGAAGAAATGGATCCAGCCCTTACCATGAGCTTGAGAGAGCTGACCCTGATGGCATGAACCTATGACAGTGGGTTCTGCTCCTTGCTTAAAGGGGTGGTTCCAGCAGCCTGAACAGACCAACTCAACCCATATCCTGGGCCTTGCATTGGCTCACCCTAACATCTACTCCATCCATTAGCTACTGCACATTAAAAACTGGTTCTGCAGAACAATAGTCACAGTATCCTCATGATTCAGGGCAACAGCGATGATGGTGTGCTAGACGCCAGAGGCCTTGAACCAGACCAATGACTCATTTCAATGAACATTTTGTGGGTGGGGCTGATTGGACAAAAGGATCTACTGTTTGACAAACCATAACACCCAATGCCACTAGGATGAATCAAGAGGTATTGGAGGGATAGAGGATTGAGGTGGGGTTTTTTGTTTGTTTGTTTAGTTTTTTGCTTTTAATTGATTGGGGGGGGGCAATGCTGCAGGGTTGAAGGAAGGATATGGAGGGCCTGAGAGGTGAATGCGATTTGGGGTGCATGATATGAAATTTGTAAAGAATCAATAAAGAATTATGTTAAGGAAAAAATTTTCTATAAACTAGAAGCAGTGAAATGGCTCAGTGTGTAAAAGCATTTGTCATTCAAGTATGATGACTTGAGTTTGATTCCAGGAATGAACATAAATGTGGTAGGCAAGAACTGACTCCACAAAGCTGTTTTCTGACCTCCACATGTTGCCAGGTTGTACCTATGCTCCCCCCACAAGAATCCCTAGGAATTATACAAAATGTCTGATAAAAATTAAACTTTTAATTTAATAGGTAGGGACTCCAATATGGATGCTTGATAAATTATACAAATTTGATAATGTAAAATTTGCAAACATAAGTAAGGTAGTATGATTAAATCTTGTTTTAAGATACTATTGGGGTGTTTGTGTGTGTGTGTGTGTGTGTGTGTGTGTGTGTGTGTGTGTGTGTGTGTGTGTGTGTGTCTGTGTCTGTGTGTTACCAGAAATGGATTCCAGGGGCTTGTACATGCTAGGAAATTCCTCTAACACTGTGCCACATCCCCAGTCTCTTAAGTTTCTATTCAAAGCCCATGTATTTTTCTTCTTTGATTTATTATTTTCTAGCTATCAATAATATATTCCTATAGTAAAAAGTGATTTTAAATCCACATTAAATATAGAGAATGGGCAAGTGAAACTTGAACACAAATAACTAGTGTTATCATGGTAGTCCTTGTCAAATAATGTCTCTTGGCACTTGGATGTGTTCCTGAGAGAAGAGAACTGATCTCTCTCATAATCAAAGAATCAGTGAACCTCTACAGAACTTTTTTAGCTTAATGTAACCCAGGAAAGTATTTTTTTTCTGCAAGAAGAACATCAATAGCTTCAAAGCAAATCACTAAAAGAAAGAATGTTTTGAAAATGGTTGGGGCCCAATAACAAGATGTTTACTTTTTAATATTTATTTATTTATATTTGTAGAAGTGTTTGCTTATATGTACGGATGTTCAGTGTGGGTATGCCTGGTTCCTACAAAAGTTTGAAGATGGCATTTGATCCCCTGGAATTGGAAATACAGACTGTCCCGAGCTGCCAGATGTGGGTGACAGGATCTGGATTTCATTCCTCTACAAAAGCAGCAAGTGCTCTTAACTAACTACTGAGCCATCTTTTCATTTCTATATGATACTTCTAATCCAGTGCTTGTGGTCCAGGATGGAAGTCTTTTCCCACATAAGATACATTGACAACAGTGATTGAGAATGTGAAAATAAACCTAAGCAGAGTGGTGTTATCCTTTTTTGTGAACAGCAGGACCTGAAAAGATTGAAACAAACAAATAAAAACAAAACAAAACAAAAAACAGTTCCTAAATGACACCTTATCCTGAAGAATGACTCAGTACTAGAGTGTTTGCCTACCATTTGTTGGGATCTGAATTTGATCCCCAGCTTCACACAAAATAATATATAAATAAAATTAAGTGACACCATTTTGGTGCCACAAGGGAAATTCAAGCAACAATAGTAACAACAACAAAAATTAAGCATTCTGCTTCATGTTTGAGTGCATTCATTTATTGAACATAATTACCTTATTTAATTAGATGGCTATAGAAAAACAAAATTCCTTCAATTTACGGATGAGTAGAGAAAAGGGATAGAATAGGAAGAAATTAACAAAGTCAGTGAAGGGTTATTCTAAAACATAGTTTTTCAAAAGTATCTACTGATGTGGGAATGCCCTTCTTTATGCTGTGAATCTCAATCTTTAAATAAAGGAGCTGTATTGGGTCATGGCGGGCACCATAGAAGAAGTGGGAGGAGAAATCAGTTTAGATAGGAGAAGCAGGGCGGAGTTACAGGCAGATCGAGCCAGCCGCCCAAGGAGCAACATGTAAGGAGCACGGGTGAGCCACACGGGCCACGTGGCCAACAGATTAATAGAAATGGGTTGATTTAAGATATAAGAGCTAGCTAGCAATGTGCCTGAGCCATAGGCCAAACAGCATGAAGTTAATAGAAGCGTCTGAGTCGTTTCTGGGGGCCTGGGCGGCGGTGCGCAGATAAGTGGTCCTGGGTGGCAGGTCTGTGGGTCCCGGATCTCTGGCACACGGGACCCGAAACCCATTACTACAGATGGCGCATCCAACGTGGGTCGATTATCCACTTAGAGCCTGAGAAAGATTAGAAAGGGTTCTAGATCACAAAAATTGAGCCAAGGCAGCTTCCAAATTATGTATACGTAGTGGGTCTTTGTACAAAGAAAGCATGGTCCGGGTCACATTCAAAATGGCGCCGGTGGCGAGCTGGCGGCAGTCAGTGTAAGCTGCAGCGGCATTCAGGCAGGTTCCTGATAACTCACAGAAGACTCAGTAACATGTGATTGATTTTAGATTTTTGTTTATTTTAAACAAAAAAGAAACAAATTTTCTTCATAGCAGCATTTTCTTGGGTGTGCTCTGTTTACGGTCCGTTTAAGAAAACTTAGTGATTCAGCCTAATTTGCAAAAACTGTGCTTCTTTTTAGAGAATGTATTTTAAAAGCTCTTAAGGTTAGAAGATGATTAAGGATTCACAATAAAACAGATTCAGATAAAAAGAAAAACCTGTAAACGGGTTACAATGTTTGTAAAAGGTACATAGGCTTCAGAGAGAAAAGAAAGAGGTTAGAAAAAGTTTTTAAAGCGAGAAATAGAGTAATGAAAATATAATAAGCCACGTAAAGATGGAAAATAGACACAAAATCTGGATTTTGGTTGTTATTGTGTTTTCTTTTAATTTTTTAACTGTTAATGAGCTAACTGCAGAAAGACAATGGATTGCAAAGGCTACTAAGTTAAACAAGAATATATATTTTAAAGGTATTTTGATTTTGAAATTTGTGTCTAAGGATTTATTGCTTTGGAAGAGTTCTGTTTTTGTTTCCACAGATGAGAACCTGTGGGTTCCTTCCAAACAAATATGGTTTCATCAACCAAGACCCCCTGAAAAAACCTCTGATGAGAAGAGATGGCCAGATCAGCTTCACAGCTGCAGATTATGACCCAGTCTCAACAATCCGTGAGATTTTCAACGCCCCTTAATCAGCAGGAAGTAGTAATGGATAACTTCGCCCAAATTCCCCAAATATTGTTTCTAAATGTTTGTTTTCATTATAAATGGTTAATGGTCATAGTCAATCTCTTTCTAAGAAGAAACGGGGGATATGGTATGTGAATGCTTTTTTAAAAAAATTAGATTATTAAATTTACAAATAATCAGCTGTTAATCTCAAACTGTTTTACATTGGTATAGATTTTGGTTTATTGATACAAATTTAAAGTCAATTTTATTATGCTGTATGTGTTTTTCTATTCTTGTTTAAGGTATGATGTTCATGTAACTGTTTTAAAATTGTAGTGTATAATTAAGAAATGAAGGTTAATAGTCACTTTTGATAATCAAACTTATAGTTAGGTTAGTTAGGATTTTTAGGTATACAAAGATATATTTTAATTAGATAGATAATCTTCAAATACTTCTAAGACCTACAGAATATGGCATTTAAAATGTTTTAAGAGCTTAGACTTTCCTGGACAGTGAGACAGGTCTGCTCCTGGCAGCACTAATTTACTTCAACAGGAAAATGGGCATCGAAGAAACTCCATATGGAGTCTACTCTATTTGTGGTAATGGTAAGCCACTAGAGAAGAACCTGTTTTTATATTGACTGCTTGACAGTATGCTGTTTAAACTGGACATGCAGGTTCCATAAGAAGATGACCTCTGAACTTTGGCAGAACAAGCCGAGATGGTCATTCAGGTTCCTGCTTTACAGAGAAAACTGTCAGACATTCTTCGGGACTCAAGGAGAAGCAACGGATGAACTGTGCCAGAATGGGCAGAGCAGATTTCCTGCTTCACTGAAATGAAAAAAGACTCCAGGCCTATAGGCTGAAGATGGATGCCCCAACTTTATAAAGGAACTTTGGGTGACTGTCCAGGCAGATAGGTGTCATCTCTGTCCTTTCTAGATTTTAGAAGTCGTTTGCACTTCTGGTTTACTTGGGTAAATATTATATCCTTCTGTGGTCTTTGATGTAGTTGAAGATTAGATAGTTATATGTACAGTTTTTCTTAGTCATTTGAAAGATATATTAGATATGAAACTTTTTATTCATAAAGATAAAGTAGATGATAGAATATTTTCTTTAATTTTGCTAAATACAAATAGACTAGATATTGTAACTGTAATTCTTGCTTGATAGCTATTTTGTTTGTTATATGTAATTTTGCTATGTTAAAATCAAAACCTTCCTTTTTGATTAGAGAGAAAGGGGGAAGTGATGTGGGAATGCCCTTCTTTATGCTGTGAATCTCAATCTTTAAATAAAGGAGCTGTATTGGGTCATGGCGGGCACCATAGAAGAAGTGGGAGGAGAAATCAGTTTAGATAGGAGAAGCAGGGCGGAGTTACAGGCAGATCGAGCCAGCCGCCCAAGGAGCAACATGTAAGGAGCACGGGTGAGCCACACGGGCCACGTGGCCAACAGATTAATAGAAATGGGTTGATTTAAGATATAAGAGCTAGCTAGCAATGTGCCCGAGCCATAGGCCAAACAGCATAAAGTTAATATAAGCGTCTGAGTCGTTTCTGGGGGCCTGGGCGGCGGTGCGCGGATAAGTGGTCCCGGGCGGCAGGTCTGTGGGTCCCGGATCTCTGGCACACGGTACCCGAAACCCATTACTACAATCTACCTTTCCCCTTCCACACATTTCTGCAGATAAATTACTTGCCTTGACCAATGAATTTAACTTCATTAGTGTTAAACATTACCCAAAAATATCATGGCATAAAACATCCATCCATCTATTAGCTTTCAGAATTTTGTTGATTTGCTGATGTTCTGTTAGTCTTGCTTGAAGTCTCATTGCTCAACTGGGATCTACTTAGAACTTGGGGGTTCAAGATGGTCTCTCAGTCTTCGTTACCTCTTGCACATAGATTCTAGTAATCCTATACTACAGATTGTGATTTATTCCAGCATTATAGCTGGGTTGAAGATAAAAAATGTGGGAGGTATTAATTTGTCTTTACTTGTATTTAATGGTGTCAAAATATCACTATTGGCGTGCTACTTTCAGTTAGCAGAGGATATGAGATATCAGTTCCATTTCTTTTTTTGTTTATTTACAGTGGTGTTAGCCTGTATGTATGTCTGTATGAGGGTGTTGGGTCTCCTACATCTGGAGTTACAGACAGGTGTGAGCCACCATGTGGGGGCTGGGAACTGAAGTCAGATCCTCTGAAAGAACAGTCAATGCTCTTAACCACTGAGCCACCTCGCCAGTATCTTTAAAAACATCTAGCCCAGGATGGCTTCAAACTCGTGATCTTTGTGACTCCTCCTTCTCCAGAAAATCATACTGGCTTGTGCCACTACAAATAGCTAGTTCTATTTCTGATGGATTGATTTATAAACATGGAATGGTGAAACTTGCGGTGATCATATCTGAAGATAGAAACCATACCACACCTTTCTTTGGTTAAAAGAAAATAAATGTTCATGATATTCAAATAGAAGTTTTAAGTGGGGTTACCTAGTATGCCTGAATCTCCTTTGCCTTACACTAAAAATGGACCTTTTATAGATAAATATTGCTCCTTGGTCAGGAATATGTACAGTTTATAATCCTAGCACCTAGGAAGTTGAGACAGGAGGTTCTTGAGTTTGATACCAACCTAATCTGCACATCAGGACCCTGAACAAAACTGAATGAAGAGAAAAAAATGGAAGAGGGTCATGGTGGTAGAAGAGAAGAAGCAGCAACAGTGCCAGCATAATTTTCATCACGCCTAGAACCAGAATATGTTCAAAGTACATTGCCTATAGAAGTCTATTGTTATAATTCAATCTGTCTCTCTGTTTCTCTCTCTCTCTCTGTTTCTCTCTCTCTGTTTCTCTCTCTCTCTCTCTCTCTCTCTCTCTCTCTCTCTCTCTCTCTCTCTCTCTCTCTCTCTCTTTCTCTCGACTAGTGGGAGACCATCAAGGTTCTTGCTCTATTACTCTCAGTTTTATTCCTTTGAGACAGGATCTTTCACTGAATCTGGATCAAGTCTAGTGGCAACAATTCCAAGCAATCCTCTTCTCTCTGCTCTCCAAAGCACTGGGCTTAGAGGTATGCATGACTCAGGCCCTCACCCAAGCACTCTCATGTGCAAAATAATCTTCCCAGCATCATAATTTAACTCTTCTTTGTTAGATAGTTTAATCTAATGAGGGCAGTTGACAGAGAGATAAAGCTAATATTTCAAACTGGCTAGTTGAATAAGAATCCAGGCTATTATACTTCATTTACAAGTACTTTTTCATCTTTAAATTATGGAAGTAAAGGACAAACTGAGGATTCAAATAATGTGGTTCTCTATAGATGAAGTGATGGGGTACAAAAAGAAGTTTACTCATCATAAGGAGATATAGAGATATTCATACCAGGAGCTAGACAAATATGATAATGTGCTTATTTGGCAAATCTAGGCAACCCCTTCTTCATCTCTAATATATCCTAATCTTCCAAAATTAAAGGCTTCTACTATCTATCTTCACTATTACTTTCTAAAACTCTAATAAATGATATAAAAACCAGATTAGTATTTATTTAATATTTTATCCCAAATCAACACTGAGGTGTTTTTTTTCTAACAGTAAATATTGAAAAGACATGAAATTTTAATTATTTACAGTGCACCTCCACTGGCTTTCATATTGCTGGCCACAACTCTGGCAGAAAACTCCTGCTCTACCAGAGGTCATGCTGGTACTAGAAACCCTAAGAACCGTAGATACCTGGAACTCCAGAAGCCACACCAGAACCCAAAACCCTAAAGGCAAAGCAAGAACCAAAAACCCCAGAGGTCATGTAATTTTCCAAAACCACAGTGGAGACACACTAATGGATCTGAAGACTAACAGGCCACTCACGCCAGAAGATCAGAGAAGAAACAGAAAGCAAGGGGGAAACATCCGTCCAACAAAGATAACTCAACAATCAGTACCTAAACTTACAATAGCCCCAAGCTTAGTTTATTAGAGGCCAGCATAAGAGCACAACCAACAACACCATATGGTGCTACCACAAATAGATCTGGAAATTCCAACAAAGCTGAAACACAGGAAATCCAGTCTTAGGAAGATGACAGAGGCCCTTAAAGAGTAAATGAACAAATTCTTAAAGAAATGCAGGAAAACACACACAGCTGAAGAAAACAAACAAAACTGTTCAATATTTGGAAATGGGGACATGGAAACAATAATGAAAATACAGAGGGAATTCTGGAGATGGAAAATCTAGGTGAGTGAATAGGAGCTACAGATATAATTATCACTGATGGAATACAAGAGATGGAAGAGAGAATTGTAGATATTGAAGATTCAATAGAGGAAATAGGTATATCAGCAAAAGTACTGTTAAATTTAAAAAAATTTCTGACATAAAACATCCAGAAAGTTTGAGACATTATGAAAAGACCAAACCTAAGAATAATAGAAATAGAAGATTCCCATACTAAACCCTAGAAGCATTTTTAACAAAATTATAGAAGAAAATTTCACTAAAGAATGACATACCTGTAAAGGTACAAGAAGCTTCCAGAACACCAAATACTTTGAGCTAGCAAGGAAAGTTGACTCACTACACTATAATAAAATGCTCAATATATAGAACAAAGAAAGAATATTAAAATCTACAAGGGGGGAAAGGCCAAGTAACATAAGCCAGACCAAATACAATCACACTTCACACTCGACTTCTCAATGAAGACCTAAAAGCCCAGAAGAGCCTAGACAGAAAGATCATGAATGCCATGCAGGACTACTATACCCAGAAAAAAAAATTGTTCATCATAGATGGAAAAAACAAGATACTCCATGACAAAGTTAAATCAAAACAGTATCTATCTACAAATACCAGCCCTACATAAGGTGCTCAAAGAAAAGTTCTAACCTACAGAGTTTAGGTATACCCATAAAAATACAGAATATTCTGAGGCTGTAGTAGTAGTTTCAACAAGGATATTGATTTTGTTTTAATATTTCTTCATTCTTCAACTGGGATTATTTCACATTTTTCCTGATCTCACACACACACACACACACACACACACACACACACACACACACACACACAGAGAGAGAGAGAGAGAGAGAGAGAGAGAGAGAGAGAGAGAGAGAGAGAGATGGGGGATAAATCTTAATTGGTCTAATAATTGAAACCTGGAGTCAGATATCAGGGTAATGCTGAAAGATCAGAGAGAGGCAGCCATTAGAGAGACTTTTTATCTCTACCAAAGCCTCAGAACAAAGGGGCTGAGCTCCTGTCTCCTCTCTTCTTATATTCCTTTCTCTGCCCAGCCATATCACTTCCCTTATCCACTTCCCTAGTGCTAGGATTAAAGATATGTGCCTCCCAAGTACTGGGATCAAGTACTGGATTCCAAGTGCTGGGATTAAAGGTGTGTGCCACCACTGCCTGGCCTCTGTGGCTAAGTAATGGCTAGCTCTGCCCTCTGATCTTCAGTCAAGCTTTATTTGTAAGAGCACAAACAAAATGTTATCACATTTATCATTTTTGTATGAACTAAAAAAGGTTATAACTAAAATACGAAAAACTACATATAAGTACAATAACTATATGCATTTTATTCTAGCCCATAAACATTTGACAAATTCAGAGAAAATACTCCATTATCTATCCTATATTGGTGAGTCCAAAGAATTGTACCTAATTCACCTATCCTAATTTGCATTATCAAAATTTTCTTTTAATGTATCTCAACTCTATAAGGTTTACACTTCTTAATGAGTTTCTTTTCTGAATATGTAATGAAGAAAACTATATCTAGACTTCAATTCCATCAGAGACCTAAGAAAGAAATAATATTACCTAAGGAAACAGGAAGTACAAGCAAACAACTTTTAAAAACTGTGAGAAATGACAGAAATAGCTTGGTGCCTGGACAGTAATCCAAGGTTCTTCTGTAACAGAAGATCTATCTTTGAACTACAGGCCTAGCACATCTGACAGACTTTTATGTGAAGCAGAATATTTTGACAGGCTGTCCTACCTCATCTTGGCAAAGTTGGGAAGTGGCCTGGGAAGTTCTTTTGTGGCCTTCTTGTCCAATTTTGACAGCGTACTATCAGCAGTTGAGGCAAAAGCACTTTTTTGCCCAGTGGCTAACTTTGCCACAAAAAAGTAAACACATTGTGGAGCTTTCTTCTATGCTCATCATCTTCTCTGATATGAGCATATATGTCTCATTGTCATAAAAAAGAACCTGTTATTAAAATACCTTAAATGCCATATTCTGTAGATCTCTGAAGTGCTTGAAGACAACCTATCGAAACTAAATCTCTGTTTGACCTTGAAAACATACCTAATATGCCTATGAGTTTAATTGTGATGACTATCTTCTAACTTGCATTTCTTTATATCCTAATTAGGTGGTAATAATAACTTTCAAGACTATAAATTTGTATTACATTGTTAAATGAGTTGTGTAGGTACAATAATTTGAACAAGAGTAGAAATGTATATACAGTATGTTCTACCACAAATAATCTTAAATTTGCATCAATATACAAAATTTGTATACAATATAAAAATTCCAATCCAATGTAAAATACTTAAAATTAATATTTGCTTTTTAAAAGTAGACTTAATAATCTCCCTTTATATCGTATCATATCCATTGTTCCCCTGTTTTTCTTTTCAGAGTAGATTCAAAAATCTACTCTTCTATTCTATCATTTCTACATCCCCACTTTTCCATATTTTTTTCAAACAAGAACACTGAATCTAATATTCTTTGTTCAGCTTTTTTCCTGACCATTACCAATACAATTTGTAACTAACCACCCTGAATAATGACAAATATCTATAACCCATGGAATGACTAAAAATCACTTATCCCAAGTCTTTGGAATGTGAGTGTCATGTTCTTAAGATTATTCCCTGTTGTCTGGGAGAAAGAGCACCTTTAGGGGATCCTAAAAATAAATTGGTTTAATTATCAGATCTTGGGAGAGGTAGCTGTATCATGAAATGAGGCAGCTATCTAGCTAATATGGCAGCAGCCAGAGGAGCAGGTCCAAGAAGCCCACAACCCACAAGGATAGAAAAAGCTAAAGAGACAGCCATGTGCATGAGGAATGTGCAAAATTTCTGCAGTTTTTGGAGCCCAAGAACCTTTGGAGTTTGCTGCAGATAGGCTTTAATAGCAGACTCACTTAGAGGGCTTGGGGAAGAAAAGGCAAATCTAGCTAATGAGGTAGTTACTCAGGCTGTCTACAGCTTTGGCATGTGCCAGTGGCTGCAAAGCAGCTTTTTTGTGCATTTGTGCTCACAAGTACAAATCCTAATTAGTCTAATAATAAAAACTGAGAGCCATATATTGAGGTAAACACTGAAGAGAGGCAAAAGAGCTAGCCATTAGAGGGACTTCTTACCTCTACTGAAGAGGTCAAGCTACTGTCTCCTCCAACTTTATATTCCTCTCTCCACCCAGCCATATCACTTCCTATCTCTGACTTACTAGTGATGGGATTAAAGGCATGTGCCTTCCAACTACTGAGATCAAAGGCATGAGATCGCAAGTGTTGGAATTAAAGGTGTGAGCCTCCACCACCTGGCTCTGTTTCTCTTTTAGGCTGGATCAAACTCATGTAGCCCAGGGTGGTCTTTAGCTTCTGATAGTATTGTTTCCTTGTTATAATTAAAGTTTTATTTAGTTAAGGTAAAAGAGAAATGAAATTCAAACTTTAGACTCACAAAGATAGAATAAATGATAGAATATTTTCTAAATTTTACCAAATACAAATAGATATTATAGCTATAATTCTTCCTTGATAACTATTTTGTTTTAGGTAATTTTGTTTTGTTAAAATGAAAACCATTTTAAATTAGATGGAAAAAGAGGAAATGCTGTGAGATGGTCTTTCTGTATGATGTGAATTTGTATTTCTCTCATTGGTTGATAAATAAAGCTGTTTTGGCTAAGAGCCAGGCAAAATAAAGCTGGTCAAAAAAAAAACAAAACAAAACAAAACAAAAAAAACAAATGGAGAAGAAAGGTGGAGTGCCAGCCAGCCAACCAAGGAAAAACGTGTTAGCAGAAAGGTAATGTTATGACTATGTGGCAATACATAGATTAAGAGAAATGGGTTAATTTAAATGTAGGAGCTAGCTAGTAATAAGCCTGAGCCATCAGCCAAACATTTATAATTAATACAAGCCTCTGAGTGATTATTTTAAAAGTGTTTATGAGACCTAGCTGAACAGAAAAGCTTCTATCTATCTATCTATCTATCTATCTATCTATCTATCTACCTATCCACCTACCTACCTACCTACCTACCTATCTGCCATTCTACCACTCTTTAACAGCCTCAGCATGGAGTTTAATAATGAAGACATGTGCAGCTATGTACATGTGTATATGTATAAACTTCCATAATTTTCACCAAACATGGGCACCAAAACTTAGAAAATGAGGAAGAATAAAAAAATAACAACTAAAAGAAAAATAAAATAAATAAGAACAGAAAAAATATCACACTAGAAAAATTAAAAGGAGGAAACAACTCTCTTTCTCTCTCTCTCTCTCTCTCTCTCTCTCACACACACACACACACACACAAACACACACAGACACACAAACACACACACAACACACACACACACACTATTGCTGCTAACACCAACAGCACTACCACCATGAGAACAAAAGGAATTAACAATCATTGATCATTAATATCTTTCAATATCAATGAACTCAATTTTCCCAATAAAAAGGTATGGGCTAATAGAGTGGATTTGAAGACAGAATCTATATTTCTGCTTTATACAAAAAAATACCTCAATATCAAGGATAGCTATTACTTCAGAGTAAAGGGTGGGAGAAAGAGTTTCTAAGAAAATTCCCCCTTTAAAAAAAAGCTGGCATGGTGATTCTAATATCTAGCAAACTAGACTTCCAACTAAAATTAATCAAAAGGGATGGGAAGCACACTTCATATTCATCAAAGGAGCTACTAAGCTGATCTTTTAATTCTTTTGCCCAAAATGAAAGATCACTGAAAATTGTAAAAGGAAATATTACTAAAGCTTAAATAACACATTAAACTCCAAACATTAACAGTGAGAGACTTCAATACCCTACTCTGACCAAATGGACTGGGTGTCAAAAACTAAATAGAGAAATAATGAAGCCAACAGATGTTATGACTCAAACAGACCTAACAGATATCCATAGTATATTTTACTGAAACACAAAAGAATATACCTTCTTTTCATGTAACCTCTCCCAAAGTTGACCACATACTTGGTCACAAGGTATATATCCACAGATATAAGAAAATTGAAATAACTTTCTGTAACATATCAGAACACCAGAGAATAAAGCTGAATTTCAACAACAATAGAAATAACAGAAAGGCTACAGATTCATGGAAACTAAAAAATAACTCTACTGAATGACTACTGGACCAAGGAAAAAACAAAAGAAAAAATAAAGACTTCCTATAATTCAACAAAAGAAAATGCACAAGAAATTAAACATATGGGACACAATGGAAATGCTACTAAAACAAAAGATCATTGAAATATGTATCTATATGAAATTAGACACTTGAAAGATCTCATATGAGCAATTTAACAGCACATCTGAAAGCTCTCAGACAAAAAGTAGCAAACACACAAGAGGAGTAAAAGATTGAAATTAACAAAATGGAAAAAAGATAATACAAAAATTAATGAAACAAAATGTACTAGAAGGCTGAAGTAATAAAAACCACATTGTATTGGCATAAAACACAGACAGGTAGATCAATGAAATTGAACTAAAGACCTAGATAAAAATCCACACACCTCTGAACACCTGATTTGTGACAAAGTCAGAAATATGCAAAAGTTTCTTCAACAAATGGTGCTGGTTTAACTGGATGTCAGCAAATAGAAAAATGATAATAGGTCCATATCTGTTATCCTGCACTCTGAGTAGGTCAAAGATTTCAACATAAATCCAGATACAATGAACCTGATAGAAGTGATAGAAGAGAAAGTGGGAAATATTCTTGAACACATTGGCACAAGAGACAACTTCCTGAACAGAACATAAATGGAAAGACACTAAGACCTACAATTTATAAATGGGGCCCCAGGAAACTTAAACGCTTTTTGAAGGCAAAGGACAGTATAAAGACTGGATAAAGATATCTACCTACACAACATCTGACAGAAGACTTGCAAAATATATGAACTCAAGAAACTAGACATCAACAATTCAAATAATCAAAATTTTAAAATGGGGTACTGATCTAAGCTGATAATTCTCAAAAGATTAAATCTCAAATGACCAAGAAGCTCTTAAATAATTTTTTTTAACATCGTTAGCCATTAGGGAAGGGCTAATCAAAATACTCTGAGATTCCATTTTATACTCATCAGAATAGCTGACAAAGATCAAAATCACAAGTGACAGATCCTGGTAGTGAAGGTGTGGAGCAAGGAGATCACTCCTCTGTTGATAGGAGTGCAAACTTGTACAGTCACTTTGGAAATCAGTATGGCAGTTCCTCAGAAAACCGGGAATCAATCTACCTCAAGAACCAGCTGTACCACTCCTGGGCATATACCCAAAGGTTTCTCAATTATACCACAAGGACACTTACTCAGCTGCATTCACAACAGCTTTATTCATAATAGCAAAAACATGGAAACAACCTAGATGTTCACCAACTGAAGAATGAATAATGAAAATGTGGTAAACTTCCACAATGGGGTATTACTCAGCTGTTAAAAACATTGACATCATGAAATTTTCAGGACAATTGATGGATGAAACTAGAAAAACAAGCCTAAGTGAGGTAAACCAAATCCAGAAAGACAAACACTATATGTACTCACTTATAAGTATATTTTTAGCTATAAAGTAAAGGATAACTATACTACAATACACAAACCCAGGGAAGCCAAGTTACAAGGAAGAATCAAGGGGTTACATTTGGATCAGTCTGGGAAGGGAAAATAGTGTAGATCTTAAGGGTGTAGTGGGAATGGGTAGGGATAGTAAAGGGAGCTTTCAGTCAGTGGGGATTGAGGGAGGAAGTACTGGAAGAGACAACTAGAAAAAGGGGAGCATTATGGGTATTGTAGAAACCTAGTGTTACAGAATCTCCCAGGGTGACCCTAGCTAAGACTTCTAGCCATAGGGAATATTGAGCATCACCTGGCCATCTTCTGGATCCTGCAAGACTTCCAGTGAAGGAACTGGGACACCAAACCAGCCATATAAACTTGACCTACAATTTGTCCTGACTGCAAGACATGCTGGCCTAAAGATGGTACAGAAACTGTGGGAGTTGCCAACCAAATACTGATCCAGCCTGAGACCCACACCATGAGAAGGAGTTCAGCCCTAACATTGCCTGGATGGCTTCAACTAAGATATTGGATAGACCAGAGACCTAGGATAGAACCAATCATGATTGGCAAAAAAAATGTCAATGTAATGATGCCTAATGGTATTCTGCTATGCTTGTAGATTGGTACCTACTCAAATTATCACTAGAGAGGCTTCATTTAGCAACTAATGGAAACAGATGCAGAGACCCACAACCAAACATTAGGCATACCTTGGGCAATCCTTCTAAAGAGGGAGAGAAAGGATTGTAGGAGCCATAGAGATAAAGGACTCCACAAGAAAACAGAACCAATTAACCTGGACTCATAGTGGTCTCACAGAGATTGAACTGACAATCAGGGAGCCTGATGCGACTGACCTAGGCACTTCTGCATATGTTACAGGTATGTAGCTTGGTTTTCTTGTGGGCCCCCTAACAGTGGGAGAATGGGATAACTGACTCTTTTGCCTGGTTTGGGGGCTCTTTTCCTGATACTTGGTTCCCTTGCTCAGTCTCAATAGGAGGAAGGTGCCTGGTATTACAGAAATTTGACATGTTTGGTTGATATCCATGGGAGGCCTGCCCTTTGTGAATAGAAACAGAGGGGGTGTAGAGGAAAGGTGGGAGATGTAAGAAAAAAAATAATGGAGGTTTGAAGAGTTGTCTCAGTGGTCAATAGCACTTTGTTCTTGCAGAGGACTTGAGTTCTGTTTCCAGAGCCCACACTGTTGCTGACAAATATCTAAACTCCAGTTCCAGGAGACTGGAATTTCATCTTCCCACTGCTGCAGGCAATAACACTCAAGTGATGCATATGCATACATGTAGGAAAAACACTCCTACATATGAAGAAAAATAAATAAATTTAGAGAAATTAAAAAATATACTGGGCTTAATTTGGGTTAAGTAGTGAGTGTCTAATCTCAGCACAAGGGAGGCTGAGACAGAAGGACTTCCAAGGAACCAAGACAAGCCTGGAATACTTAATGTTAGCTTCACTCAAAATGTAAAAACATAAAAATGATAGATAGATAGATAGATAGATAGATAGATAGATAGATACATACATACATACATACATACATACATACATACATACATACATACATATATACATACATAATACATAACACATACATACATAATATATACATACATACATAGACAGATTGATGGAAAAAACAAAGAAAGAAAGAAAAAAGATAGATACATAGGTATGTGGTAGAGAACTGAGAGGTTTCTGTATGACTATCCAATTGTCAATTCTCCATTCTCATGTTTTATCACCTTTAAGTATTTTTAGAGAGTTGTGTATCTTCATCTACTAGTTGTAATTCCTTCATATAGTATTGGAGATGCTACATCCTTGAGTTCACTCCTATAGGCCTCATTCATTTTTCTAAGTTGTTTCCATTTATCCATACTTTTTTTCTGTGGTGGAGTGACCTAGCATGCTCTACTTCTTTTTGACAATAATCTCCTATCTATAGTCTTTTCCTTGGTGAACTCAAATGTGTGTGTGTGTGTGTGTGTGTGTGTGTGTGTGTGTGTGTGTGTGTGTGTACTTCTGAATAATGTTTGATGAGTTAAGATTCTTGGAGCTGTAGGGATAGAAGAAATGTGTTTCACAGTCAGGAAGGATTTAAATTTTAGAGGGCCAATTATGGAATCTAATGGGCTGAATATGTCAGTATACCCAAAATTCTTATGCTGAAACCCTATTTACTCAGTGTGGTGGTATGAATAACTGGGGCTACTGAGAAGTATATGGGTTTAGATGAAATCGTGAAAATAGGACTCATAAATGGAGCTAGAGTCAGTGCAAGTATCACAAGAGAATTTGCTTCTTTTCCTTGCTCATGAAGATACACCAGCTCAACAGTCTGCACCCTGGTAGAGGGCCTTCAGTCAAATTCAAGTTGGTTGGGACCCCAATATACAATTTCCACCCTCTAGAATTGTGAGAAAAAATTTCCATTCTTAATAAGCCACCCATCCACTCTGTAGTAATTTATTATAGCAGCTTTAACTGACTGTAATACTGTATGTAAGATTTCAGTATCAGGCACTTAGTTTTTCACTGTAAGTGCAGGCATAGATCTGGAAAAAGAGTCTCTCTCTCTCTCTCTCTCTCTCTCTCTCTCTCTCTCTCTCTCTCACACACACACACACACACACACACACACACACACACACACACACGAGTGGAAAAAATCAATAAAGCTAGATTTGGAGAAATTATTTAAACTACAAGTCCTATGTAAATTAAGAAATGTATTTGCAGAGTGAGAGGGGGTTTTGTTTTTGTTTTGTTTTTTTCTTTTTCTATTTTTACATTGGAAGTCTAGCAAGGTGTAGTCATTTTTCTCAGGAAAAGTCATAGGGCATAAAAATGAAGAGGAGTATGAAATGCCTCACCAAATTACTTTCTTCTGTTCTCAGGACTTGGTTGAATGAATTTAGCAGCCCTCAGCCACACTTTAATGGCCATGGCCACATCTGGCTTTTCTGAGCTCACACAGCTGTTCTGTCAACTCCCTGAGGGTTTATGTCCCCTCCTCTTCTAGGAAATTGCACTGCCTATTGGCAATTAGCCCTAATGAAGCAGCAGGAGTTTCCTGAGGGGAATGCACTGCTGACAAGTATAATTACAATTAGCAGCTGTGGGGCCTCTGGCTCTGCAAAAGTAACCCATCCACCTGTCAGAATGTGCAGCAGGACTGCTAAAGCTGCACCTAGCAGCCAGTCTAACAGTCTTAGCCATGATACCATGCAACAACAAGACGCTGACACTTGGCAGCCAATTGAAAACATTTATTCGAATGCTCAAATTTTAGTAATTCGGCTGCGTGAGCCACAGTCAATCACAATTCAAATCTTGCAACTGAGTGTGATTATTGTTATTGTACATCCCTATTGTAGCTTCTTGCATATACGTAGAAAGAGTGGGTATCTCCACAGTGATAAAAGAAATCTATTTATATTTATATTTAGTGAACAGCAAGTGGAAAGATGTACTGCTATTTAAAAATGAATAACTGACAGACTTAAAAATCTCATCAGTGTAAGATACCTTCATGTTTTATATCTGAAGAAGACTTCTATAATGTTCTATAACGAGGAAGTGTTTATAAGGAACACGCTTTAGTTAGATAAAAATATAGATAATAGATGACATATAGATATATAGATGAAAGGTAAATATATGATATATAAGATTAGAAAGATAGATAGATAGATAGATAGATAGATAGATAGATAGATAGATAGAACGAACGAACATCACAGCTAAGTACTTTCTACTTCTATGATGCAGGTATGAATGATCTTCTCTTTTGAATCTTGTCCAGCTTTAATGACTTACATACCAGGGGAGAATTTGGGAAGTGATAATATCTATGCCAGTCAGGATAAATTTATAAAAATGTTTTTCTTTATTTTCTTTCATTGAAAATAGATTCTTTTCTCATACAATACATGTTGGCCATGGTTTTCTCTCCCTCTACTCCTCTCACTTTCTTCCCATGTTCTTTCTCTTCCATATCCACTCCCTTTCTGTCTCTCATTAGAAAAGATCAGACTTCAGGGATAGAGAAATGGACCAGTCATTAAAGCTTAGGCTCACAATCAAAAATATAAGAAAAGAACAGGCTTCTAAGAGACAACAGCCAAACATGACAAAATAAAATATAATATGATAAAACAAACACTATAATATTTAAATTGAACACATCAACCCAACAGGATGAAAAGATGAGACACAAGAGTCAGAGGCCCATTCATTCTCACAGTTTAGAGTCCCACAAAAATACAAAGCTAACAGCTATAATATATATACAGAGGACCGGGTGTAGTTCCAGGCAGGCCCTGTGCTTGCTGCTTCAGTCTGTGAGCTCATATGTACCTTGTTTAGCTGCTTCAGAGGGCCGTGTTTTCCTGTGTTATCCATTCCCTCTGGCTCTTAATCTTTCTGCCTCCTCTTCCCCAGGATTCCCTGAGTTCTGAGGAAAAGTATTTGATAGAGATGTCCAATTTATGATTCTTTTAAAAGATGCTAAAACCTTTTACATGGCTCTTTTAGAACTTTGGTACAACCATACTGTGAGGAAAACAAGCTAGCCGATATAAAGACTATGGGGAAAGGAGGCTTAGTGCATGTCATGGCTCCATCCTCTAGACCATGTCATCCAAGCCATAGTCCTAAACACTAAACAATAGAGACAAGTTGTTCCCATAATATCCAATCGAAAGTTTCAGAACCACAAAATTTTTAATACAGTTATAATAAGGATAACAAATGTAGTATTTAAAACACATACTCCAGGGAGTTACATAATAGCAAAATATATAAAAATTACACACTTAGGAACCTAGTTGAGAAGATTTGCCAGCTAAATTAAATTTAAATGAACTTTGAAAACGCTAGTAAAGACCTCAAGAAATGACAAAGAAACCTCTGACACATGAAAATACCAAGACCAACACAAGTGAGCAAAGGCTATGATATTCCTCCTACACATACAGCTATGTCTTCATCAGCCACAGCTCATGGGAAAATAGTAATAATGTTAAACTTAATAAGAATTTATAAAGAAAAGTTGAAAGTTTTAAAGAAAACTATTGGTTAATTTGCTACTTGTTAACATTATACACTATTTTGAGTGTATATTAGTCAATAAGTATAAAAAAATGGTTATCAAGATATTAAAAGCCAAGCATTCAAAACATGAGCCAAACTGTTAAAATTCAATAACAGAAGGGTCTTTGCTTACTCGTGAACAAAACAAAAAAATTATATTATCTTTACCTTCTTCATTTTAAAATGTCTGATTGTACTGGCTTAGTGGCACATGCCTTTAATACCAGTGCTTGGGAGGCATAGGCAGGCAGTTATCAGTGAGTTTAGGGCCAACCTGATATACACAGCAAATTCCAGGCCAGTAAGGGATATACAGTTGATATTCTGTCTCAATAAAATTTAAAACTTGCACTTGAGAGACGGATAAGTGATTAAGAGCACTGATTGCTTTTTGAGGGGACCCAGCTTCAGTTTGCATCATCTTCATGGCAGCTCTTGAGCTTCTATAACTACAATTACAGGAGATTCAATGCCATCTTCTGGCCTTTATGGGCACTGTAAATATAGACATTATAAGCAGGCAAAACACTAATACACATAAAACAAAAATAAGTATTTTTAAATGTATAAAATAAAATTGAAAATACAAAATGTTTCATTTTTGCTTTACAATTTTTATTTATCAGCAGAGTGGGTATATATAGAATTTCATAATATCCGTATAGAGATACATACATTTATGACCCTTTATAACTAACTTTGGAGGCTGTGGCTTAGCTAGTAAAGTTACTTTCTACCAAGCAGACAACCTGAATTTGATCCTTGGAATCCAAATTTTATAAGAGAGACTTGACATTCAAATATTGTCCTATATTTTCATGGCATGTGTGTTAGTGGGATTATGTTGTTACATTGTAAATAATTGTCCCTCCTACTGGCTTAACAAACATGTTGATTG
Organism: Phyllotis vaccarum; assembly: GCA_033318265.1. Classification (NCBI taxonomy): domain Eukaryota; kingdom Metazoa; phylum Chordata; class Mammalia; order Rodentia; family Cricetidae; genus Phyllotis; species Phyllotis vaccarum. The sequence goes on from JARWLC010000013.1 coordinate 72,768,856, forward strand.
GCTGAAGGCAGACAGGAAGTGTGGGGCTACCAGACTAAGAAAGCTCTGGTACCAGGAGAACAGAGCAGAGATGCCACAGAGAGGCCAGAGAAGCCAAAGATGCATAGTACAACTATGCTGCTCTGAGAAAAGGTACTGAGTCACATGGCTGAACAGGATAAGAATCATGGGTTAGTTTAACAGCAAGAGTTAGCAAGTTGTATGCCTGGGCCCTAGGTCAATGAGCAAGTAGAGCATAAAATTAATACAAGTATCTATTTGATTATTTGTGCCTAAGAAGCAATGGGGCTGAGAGTGGGTCCAAACCTCTGGGCTAGGCCTGAAAGTCTGGACCAGAAACTATATACTACACATGTGTTACTGCTCTGCCCATACCAAAAAAAATGTGAACTAACATTTTTAAACATACATACAAAATAATGGATTTCATTGTGATATTTTCCACAGTTATCCACTTTCATTAAACACTAATCATTAGGAATAGGTCAATATTACCTTCATTTCTTCATGTTCAGGCCAAGAGTCTATGATTAGATTGATTATAATCCTTAGGGGATAATAATTACAATTATTGTGCTAAATGGGCATAGTAATAAACTGAATTCTAATAATCTATTTTATACTCATAGATTTAATGCATCAATCAGCATTCATCAGCGAAGCATCTACTTACAGTAGATAGTGATTAACATAGCTACTCATAAATAGAGAAGGTGCAGAGAATGGGGATGCAGAATGCTTAGCCCTAAATGGAATATCTATCACAACCTTCCTTTCAAGGGTCAGGGAAATGGGGTAAGAACCAGAGCTAGTATAGGACTACAAGAAAACAGTATCTTCTGGACACAGCGGGGTTGATGTACATATGAAGTGACAAAAGTTGTGGCAGCATGCATAAGACCTGTGCCAGCTCCAAGCCAGACAACTTCTCAGCATGGAAAGAGAAGGCAAGCATGGACTCCCAACCCTAGCAAAAGAACTATTAGCAATTGACAGGTTCTTGGAAAAAGATATAGTGCTCCTTAAAAGTCTAGCCCTTGGTGAGTTGAAATGCTTCAGTGGAAAGACAAACATCTAAGAATATATGAGCAGCAGAAATTGGACTTGATGGGTTTTTTAATAAAAAGAACACAAATCTGAGTAGTTAAGAAGAGATGTATTTTGCAGGTGTGGGGGTGATGAAGGTGATCAACAAGCACACTTCCTACAAAATTTTTAAAGAAATGATTAAAAGTCTGTTTATAAATAGGTTGTAGACACAGAGTACAAATTGTATACACTGAATTTGGAAAGTAACAGACACATTCAAGGAACTAAAACCCATCTTCAGCAAAAGGACGTTACCAGTACTTTCCATGGTCCCTGGTTTCTCTCTAAATTCTCAGGTGAAAGTGTCTTATATTTGATATTGATATTGTGTATTAACTTTATAAGGTTTACTTTCTAATGATGTATACGTTTTTCTAATATGAGTGTCAGAAGAGTGGATTCATATTTTACACACTTTTGGAGAATTGACCCTCTTGCTTAACTTTGTTTCTTTTTATGGTTGATATATAATAATGGCACATATTTATGAGGTAAAGTATATTTTGATATACAGATATACTGTGCAGTACTATCAAGGAATCGCCTCATACATTTTGTTGATGTTTTTTTGAAATGATGTCTTTCTATGTACCCAGGCTGTCCTTGAAATCACGATCTCCCTGATGCAGCTTCCAGAGCATTGAGATTACAGGCATGAATCATCACATTTGACTAACCTTGAACATTTGTCATTTCTTTGTAACAGAACACTCAAAATTCTCTCTTCTATCACTTTTGAAAAATCCAATACATTATTCTAACTATAGACATCATGTTCACATTGCTCTCATGGAAGAGGGTGATTATTCAGGCAGAGTGGTGGGGAGGCTGTTAGCTGGAGATACTGAACAAGGGATATACAGTTTCATTTAAGTAGTAGGATCAAGTTCGATGATCCTTTGAGCTTTATATTTTACCCTCTTTCAGGTTGATGTTTGGGGCAGAAATTTGTTTGTATGCACTGATTAATCACTTTCTGTTGTGTGACTATGTTGCAGTCTTTATTTTCATTTTTTTTCTGGTCATGGTGAGTTAGTTGTTTTCAGGAACAAAACTGTTGTGAACATTTCTTTTTGTTTCCTGGTATATATGCAAGAAGTTCTCAAGCATATATTCTTAGAGACAAATCACTGGGATATAGACATATACAGATTCAACTTTCTTTTCTGCCAATTGGTACAGACTCACACATTGTTTTTAGTTCTTGTCAGCCCTTGCTCTTATTATCTTACTTTTGTATTTTGCTGATGTGATTGCAGAAAATAATACCCAGTGAATTTAAGTTGCATTTATCTCAATGGGAATAAGGCTCTGTATCTTTTTGTAGGTTTGTGGTCATTTTTAAAATCTTCTCTTTGCTAAAATGTAGGACTTCCTTTGTGAATAGCACAATGATATTCCATTGTGAATATCAGAAAATATGCTGTTATTTTGGTTTCCTAATATATGTGCAAGAAGTTCTCATGTACATGTTCTAAGAGGTGGAATGACTAAGCTGCAGATACGTGTTCATACTTAATTTCATTTCAAAAATTAATTTAAAAAGAGACCAAGATTTGAGGACAGGAGAAATGGCTCAGTGGTTAAGAGCCACTGGAGATCCATCGGGAAAAAGAGCTAGGCTCTCCAAAGGTAGGCAGCTGTCAACTGGTATGAGCAGTATGTGGAGCCTTGAGGGGTGGGATCAGACTGTGTTTCTGTTCATGGGCTGGCACCTTGGAGTCCATTCCCTGCAGAGGAACACCTAACCCAGTCTTCAATTTGGGATAAGTGAATCAGACTTGCCTAGAGTGGATGTGCTGCGCTGGGCTGGCCCACCTTGGGACTTCTTGCCCTTTTGGGAGAGGAGATGGGTGGATGGGGAGGGGCGAGGCTGAAGGCTGGACTGGAGAGGGACTGGGGGAAGGAAGGGAGGGGAAGCAGTGGGATACATGGATGAAAATGACATATTTAATATATAGGTATGACCTCAAAAAAAAAAAAAAAAAGAGCACGGGATGCTGCTCTTCCAGAGGTTCTGAGTTCAAATCCCAGCAACCACATGGTAGCTCAAAACCACCTCTAGTGGAATCTAATGCTCTCTTCTGGCATAAAGTTGTGCCTTTAGTCATAAATAAACAAAGAAAATAAATAAATCTTGTTTTAAAAAAAATGACCAAGATTTGAATAAGAGCAGGTAAGAGTATATGATGAGAGTTCTTGGAGGGAGGAAAGAGAAGAGGGAAGTTATGTAATTATATTATAATCACAAAATAAAGAAAATAATTTAATAATTTTTAAAAGAATCATTGCATATGGACTGGCAAGATGACTTAATAGGTAAAGTGCTTGCTGCCAAATCTAATGACCTAAGTCTGATTCTCTGGCATACACATACTGGAAGGAAAGAACTGACCCCTCTAAGTTGAACTTTAACCTTCCAATGGAAAGGTACCATGTCAGGTGGATGCGAGCATGCATACACACTCACACTCATGGAGAGACAGAGACAGAGAGTGACAGAAAAACAGAGAAAGAGAGAGGGGGAGGGAGAGTAGAGGAGGAGGAGAGAGAAAGAAGAAGTAAATGAATAAACACCCTTTTTATAATTTTTTCTGGAACACAGAAAAATCTATTGATTTTTTTTTAAAAAAAGATATAAGATTGCGATCTTGCCAACCTATCTTATTAGTTCAAAGTTTCACCTGTAGATCTTCATATAACTGTAAAATGTAAAGTACTTGTTTTTCATACCATTCTAAGGATAAAGGTCTTTAGAAAGTCTGATCTTACTACAATGATGGTTCATTTCAAATAGTACTGCCTAGAGGTTGGGAAAGCTGATTAATAGTGGAGATAACACTCCCAACATCACCGGTTTAAAATAGAAAAACCTACTCCTAGTCTGTGATTCTTATCCATATTGGGTTGGCTACCAGAATACGATCTGCAGATCATTTTAATTCCAGAATCAAAGCTGAAGAGACTTTCCTCTAATACAGCATTTCCTAAGGGCTACATGTGTCAGAATCACATTAGAATCCTTAAATACCCCTTCACAAGCAAGGCATATCACTGTCACTCAGTGTCACTAGTTGTTAATTGAGTGGGATTAGAAAGCCCTTTTAGGAAGTAGCAGCAAATATGTTGAATAACAACAAAATAAAAGACGCACTCAAATATTTGCTAATAGAAAAAAGTGTATTTTGAGGACCATGGCTTAAAAGATCAAGTCTGACTTTTTCAGATACTCCATCCTTCTCCTATTATTTCCGCATTCTCTTAACTGACTACATCTCTTTTGAATACAAATATGAACCCCCTTTCCCATGAGTAATCCTCAGATTTTCCAAGACCTTTTAATCCTGTTCCTTTAGTAATCTTCTTGCCATATTTTTTTTTCAAGCAGAATCTCTCTCTTTCTTTATAGACTGATGGAGCAATGAGTCCTTCACAAACTCTTCTCTAATAAATCTAGCTTTCCCAACTGGAATCCCTAGGACATATCTTATCATTACCATCAGACCATCGATTGACTAAATACCATCTTGTGTTATTTTAAAGTTGTTCTGTGCATGTAATCTATTTTCTGTTGCAGACTATAAGCCTGGTCATGATGGCATAGAACTGTAATATAAACACCTGGGAAACTGAGGCAGGGTGATCAGCAATTCAAACTCTTGGCTAAATAGTGACTTTGAGGCCAAGCTGGCCTGTATGAGGTCCTCTCTCAGAAAAGCAAAATAAGGAATAGAAGAAGAGTTGGATAGAGGAGGAGGGGCAGAAGAGAAAAATAAATAAAATTAAAAATTAAATGAAAAAAATACACAGAATCTTATATAAAATATATGCCTATTTTATATTAAAATATTAATTTTCAAGTAGTGGATAAGAAAAAATAAAGGGTAATAGGAAGGAGAAGCACTGGATATTTTCAATATATGAGATAGAATATAAATAGAATATAAATGTATTTTGACTGCAAGAAGTGATAGAGAAGGACCATATCTGATCAAATGTTCGTGATAATTGCTTACTGTTTTATAATAGCTGCACACTGATAACAACCCTTCCGGTCATGCATATCCCATTTGAGAAACAGATAGTATTGGTGACTGTTCAGCAGATTATCAACAGAATTCAGCTTTGGCGAGGCACTCTGGTCTCCAGGACTCTATGACAGAGCAAAAATTTGTTGTTTTCAAGGGTCATTAGTTTATTCATTCTCTTTGTTCTGGTCTTTCTAACTACATCTTTAGTAAGCTGTGTAAACCTTGTGTAATCTATGATTCAGAGAGTGTTCTCTCTCCATTCAATTAATAACCTTTGCCAAATGTGTTAACACATTGCTTTTCACTGCATGTTTAAATCAACTAAATTACATGATTTAAAAATCATAATTTTGTCTGTGAGCTTTTCTGTTTTTAATTCCTTGGGATAACTTGCCTGATGATAGTACCCTTAGAGTCTATTTTACCAAGATAGTTTCCTAGCCCAACAGTCCTTATAAAAGGAAGTGTTCAATCAGTGCTAATTTCTTTCCTTCACTCAGCTCTCTGGTAGAAACAATTTTTTTTTTGTAGTTTTCTAATGTCATCTCCAATGTCCTCTCTAGAAACCAAAGTTGGGCACGTGCTAAATGCTTACAGACTGACCTTTTCCAGTTATCAATTAAGTATGATGCGAGGATAATGGCATTACTTGTTATATTGAACCATATAATGTTTTGTAGGTATATTTACAGTTGGTGTGTGTGTGTTTGCTTGTTTGTTTGTTTTGTACAGTTTCTCAAATGCTAGTCAAATGTACTAATGTACTATTAATGTATTAATGAGTTTATCTTCAGGCTTCTTTTTTTTTTTTTACATTTTTTGCTCTCTTTTCAAGACAAGTTAGCCCTAGCAATTCTGGAACTTGCTTTGTAGATCAGTCTGCCCTTGAACTCACAGAGATCAACTTGCCTCTGCTTCCCAAGTGTTGGAATTAAAAGTGTCATCACCATCACCCAGCTCTTTTTTACATTTTTAATTTTAAGACAGGATTTTATTAATTAGCCAGACAGGATTTGAACTCATTATATAGCTTAGACAGGCTTTAAACAAACAACCCTCCTGCTTTAGTATCTAAAGTAGTGGGCTTACCAGTTTGTGTTGAGATCCAACAGGTCAGGTTCTTAGTGGGTTGATATTTGGAAAACTAGTCTCTCCCTTTGTGTATATAATTTCAAATAGCTAGCAATTGGAGTATGAGCTAGTGTGTGCAACCTAAAAGTGCACACACACCAGGTGGTAGTTGGTGAATTCTGAGGTGGTGTGAAAGATTATAAGTTAAAAAGGGAAGGAACAAATGCTTCTTTTGCTATGGCTCTGTGGTATGACTACCTGGCACTATAATGGAGTATTTATATTACTGAAGCATCTTATTCATTGTGTGAATGTCTCTTAATTTTTAAATACACAAAATCAATGGAAGATCTTATTAAAGAAAGTATTTCTGGGTAACATTCTTCAAGTTTTTGATTCAGTAGGAGTAAGATGGAATCTAAGAATTTTCTTTCATCCTGGGCTTAGGTGACCAGACTGCTCCTGGTCTCTGTCAAACTTCAAGAATGACTCTACTATGATAACTCTGTAAAGTAAGTATTATTAAACAGATGAGAAAATAAATGCGCAAAATACATTTCTCAGCATCTTACTATTAAAAACATTCTGGGAATTACAATAATTCACATTACTTAAATTCTAGGGGACAAGCAACCTGTAAGGTTATACAGAGATAAATGCAGCCTGTAAGTACATCGCAATGCTCTTGAAAAAATATAATCTAAACAACATTTATGTTGGTCATACTGTGTGTCTTCTTTTTTATTATCTTTGCCATACACAGACTTAATCGTTGCATGAGCTAATATAGGTATTTCATCTTTAACATTGTCTTGACTTTCAACAATTCTATGATCAAATTGTTTTGTTATGCTTTCCTCAAATACCAACACCCTGTTCTTCATGAAGGTTAGTTCAAGTGGGGATGCAGTAAAGCTAGTTCAGCATAAAAATCATGAGTCAACTTCAAAAATAGTTTTTTATCTTCCTTAAAAGGGGTTTTTGTTCATTTGCTTCTCCATTTCTATATGGTTAATGTTAGATTTTTCTTTTACTCTAGCCTCACATTGGAATGCCAAAATGTTATTGATTGTTTTTGCTCTTTGTGGGGCCCACCGCCCAAATCACACATGGAGGCTTATTCTTAATATAAGTGCCCGGCTTTAGCCTGCTTGTTTCTGCTATATTTTTGTGGTATTCCCCCAAGCTGTGAGAGGAGGGATATGATGAAGATTTCCAGTTTGGGCTCTCTCCCTCTGCCTAATGCTTGGCTGTGTGTCTCTGCATCTGCTCCCATCAAATGCCAGGGGACATCTCTCTGATGACATTGGGCTAAGCACCAATCTATGACTATAGTAGAATATTATTAAGATCATTTTAATTTTTTTTCCTATTCTAGATCTCTGGGCTCTCCAGTCTCTGGTCCCAGGCCATCCAGAAAGTGTCATGCATGGGCTTCCTCTTGAGGCATGGGCCTAAAATTAGGCTAATACTAGTTATACACTCACATAAATTCTGTGCTTCCATTACCACAGCACACTTTGTAGGCAGAATAGATTGTAGATTGAAGGTTTTGTAGTTGGGTTGACATCCCAGATGCACCACAGGAAGCTGACTTGCTAGAGATGGCTCAGCCCTTAAAGGCTAGGGTCACAAACAAAAAGATCTGGATTCTTATACTCTCAAAACTGCTTGTAAATCTTCAAGATTTCAGTTATAGATACATTCTTGAAGTTGGAGGTGGAAGAAGAAACGTTGTTGATATTTTTGAATATAGTGTAGGTACTTGGCAAATATTTTCTAAATAAATGAAATGAAACAAGTAAAAAGTAGATTTCAAGTTTCTAACAGCACCTTCATTCCAATGGTTACCTTGACACAGTATTCAACCTGAAATCTTTCTACAGAAGTGTCTTTCAAAGTGTAGGCTCTCCTTCTCTCTCATGTCTAGGAATCAAACATCAGACCCCAGACATGAGGTCCAACTGCTCTAACCCTTTGATTCATCTCCAGGCTAGTGTTGTTATTTCTGATAATAGATTTAATAGGCTGAATCACAAACCATGGCTATCATTAATGCTATCTTAATTTTTCTTTAAATTAAGATTAGAGTTTAATTTTATTTAGTCATCTAAAATGTATGTTATTCCCTTACATAAAGGAGGAAAGTTCTAACTGAAGGTCATCCTATAAACCACTTATTATATTCTCTACAAAAATTTCAGTGCTACAAAAATGAGAGAGAGAGAGAGAGAGAGAGAGAGAGAGAGAGAGAGAGAGAGAGAGAGAGACTATAGACAGATAAAATGCAGTATGTGACCTAGAATGGATGTTTTCTTTCTTACATTTTAGTTTAAAAGATATTGAGGGAAGTGATTTATTTTGTAATATGTAATAATAGAAATACCACATCACTTGTAAGTTTGCTAAGTATTATGGTCAAGTAGTGCATACACTCAATATTTTAATGATAATGTGTCCACCAAAGTACAATGCTTAATGCAATGATTTTAAATGGTGAAGTCTTCAAGAGTGATTAGACCATATGTGCTCAGCATTCATGTTATTGTGGGAGCAAATTCATTGCAGAAGAAGGGCTTTCCTATAAAAAGATGAGCTTGTGTGGCCCTCTCACCTCCTGCACCTGTGCCATGCCCTCTTGTGCACACAAGGCTTTCAGCATGAGATGACATAGCAGGAAGATTCTCTGTAGATAATAGCTTTGGGTCTTGAATTTCTCAATCTCTACAGTGGTGAGAAATTTCTATTCATTATTAATTTATACAGTCTGGGGTATTCTGTTTTAGCAACACAAACTAAATTAAGAAACGGACCATGTTTCATTCCCACAAGGCTATCAAGTAAACAGTAAAGTTCTAAAGGTAGTTCTGGATGATTCTAGAAGCTGTAGATTTAGAGCTGAAACTGCTGACTGTATGTAGAATCTCAACATAGGCTTAGAATTGAAAGGGGTGTCCTAGGCCTTTTCTTTGATGCATTTGTTACCTAGATTTAGACTGCAATGAACATTAAGTGCCTGTCACAGAGACCCAGTGAAGAAAAAGGAGAATCAAAAGTCAAGAGAAGAAACTCCATGATTAGAGGAGGTGTCCATCTTCCTGTGTTCAGTCTGTGAAATAGTGCACAAAACATCTTATATTACATTGGGTCACATTAATTCTTTAAAGTGGAATAGTATTTTGTTGAGCAAAAGTTTTTATACAAGCTTCCCCACTCAGCCTATTCAACAGCCCTGTTGGGTGGGTCTTCTTATCCTCACTTCACATGTAAGGAACTGCCCATGGATACATCAAGCAAGTGTCTAACTTCACATTGCATTTAGATTTGGGGACCTCTTGCAAGCAGAGCCTGGAGTGGAGGTTCTTTTCCAAGTGATTTGTTGAGGAAATGCTGTCAAAGAAGGGAAGAAAGGAAACTGGATAGGCCCAGGGAAGAAGGTTAGGCAAGGATGTGGTGTAGGCTTAACATGGACTTTAACCTAATGTCAGGAATGCCTACAAGCACAAAAGTGGTCCAGCAACAGCAATACACTGTTTCACATGATTATCCTTCTGTACCATCCTGTCAGTCACTGGTTAGGAGCAGTGGAGAGGGGTCTATCTTCATCTATTGGAAGAAAGATGATCTCATCTTTCTAAGAATAGTTCGGGAATGAGGGTAAAGCTGTGAATAGATAGCTGCCTACACTTTCAGTAGCTAGACATGTCTACCAGCCAGAAAGAAAAAAAAAAGATCTAGGTTGGGATCAAAACCATCTGCTGCATAGTGTTAGTGGGTCTTGGGATTGAAACTGAAGGCTTCTGTCCCTGTATCACATAGAGTTTGGAGTTTTTCCATTCACTAGTGCAATCACTAGGAGACCATATAAGGCACTTCAGGAAACTCAGACTGTGATTCTGGGAGGTAGGGGAATAAGATTTGAAGGGTCTTCAAAATTGCTAGTATTTAAAGTCACATTTAGCACACTGGCAAGTTGACTCAACAGGTAGACGTAGCTGCCACCAAGCCTGATGACTTTCATTCAATTTCCAGGATCCACATGGTATGAGAATATTGACTCCTACAAGCGATTCTCTGATCTCAGCATACATACATGATCCATTCCCACATATACACGCACACAGGTACATATGCACACACAACACACAAAATAAATAAGGTTTTTAAAACAGTACAAATAAGTTCAAATTTTCTGTGTGTGATAATAATCTTTCTGGAAATGGGGGCAGTGTTAGTTGGTAGTGCTGTTTCTATAAATATTTAAAGTACTGTTGTATAAAATGCCTAACTCAATTTAATTTTTTCACCTGTTTTTAACCAAATCCACTATTAAGAAAATGATGAAATTCTCAGTAACTTTTCATGCCCATCTTCCCCTCTTCTGTGACCTCAAGATAATTGTCTTTTTTCCCCCAAGAAGAAATGTGAAGCATGTGGAGAGCCTGCTGGCCTATTTGCTGATTTATGGGTCAAGTCTCCAGTTATTACAGACAGAATTTGAAAGTCTCTGATTAAGAAACCCTGCTGATTTAAGGATCTTGCTAGAAATATGTGCATAATGAATTATCTACAGACAATAATTCAAATTGTCCCTGGGTGATTTAGATCACCTGGTTTTATTAAATTATCCATTTTTCTGAGGGTTTCTCAGGTCTACACAAGATGTAATATTCTAAGAGGTTTAAATAAAAATGATTTTACTTCAGAAAAAACATTTATCTCCAAATTTGAGCCAATTCTCACATTATCAGTGCATGTGTGTGAATATTCGTTTTATGAAAACTTTGTCTCCTATGTGCTTGAGTCTTTGTCATATTTATATTATTTGGGGAAAAAGACAACCATTTTTCTTGTGAGTGCCAATAGAAAGAAGCATAATCAAAATAATAAAATTATTTCTTTAAAAAAAAATAGAAACAGCAGTCACTGAGGTCTATTTTCAACATTCACATGGGCCCAGTAAGGCATTAGTTAAGAGAATATGTCAACTTTAAGTATGCTGGTTTATTTAACAATGGAACAAGCAGATATATAAAGAACAGATTCCTAGTATTTAGAACAGAGTGGCTTATCTCTGTCTCTGTCTGTCTGTCTGTCTGTCTGTCTCTCTCTCTCTCTCTCTCTCTCTCTCTCTCTCTCTCTCTCTCTCTCTCTCTCCATCTCTCTATTTCTTAAGAGAAGGAAAATTGTATCCCTCTGATTGCCACACAGTTGCATCAATTTTTGATAAAGCAGATGCTGTGCAGACCAAAGATTTTGCCCCACATTTATATCGTCTTGTGAAAGACCCACGGGTGGGAACAACATAGGAGTGACATGTTTAAACAGGATCTGGTTTCATCCAAGAACATGATTATGGTCTAGTCTCAAAATTTGAGGGAGAACAGTTTATTGCCTCTATGGTGTGCTGTGTCTTCCCTCACATTCCTTCCCCTTACATCGGCAGGGGGAAGGTGACTGACTCTTAGAAAAAGATAGTGCTGGTTCTGCTAAGAGATCATTTCTGAGTTTGTGGCTCTGTGGCCTTTTCATTCTTTTATTTTCATTCCTTGAGGCTTCTTGTCCTGCTTCCATTTCCTCCCTTCTCTAATCCATATTTATCCTTTACTTATCCCTTTGCCATAAAATCCCACAAAGGCTTTTTGTTTTGGTGATGGTATTAGTTTATTTTCCTGCTGTTGATAAAATTCCCAGACAGAAGCACTTTAAGGAAGCACTGATTTGTTTTTCTCTTTGCTCACCATCTGATGGTGTAGTCCACCATGACAGAAGGTCAAGTCAGCAAGAGCTTGAGGTTCCTGGTCACATTTCATTCACAGTCTGAAAGAAGAGAGCAATAAATGCTCTCATGCTTATCTCATTTTCTCCTTTTCATACATCCCAACCTAAGAAACACAGGCCAGTCTCCCAAGTGAATCTACATCTGGTCAGGCTGATGCCTGATTCTATCACAATACCTCATCTCCAGTTGCATCACTGGGCTTCAGTTATTAAGAAGCACAGTCCTTGGATGTGGAGGTTTCTCAATGGGAGAGTGCTTGCGTCATGTGGCATATACATCTTAGATTCCCTCCCAGCACTTCCCCTCCAAAAAACAAGTTTGTTGTTTATGACTGGGAAGTGAGCATCCTGATTAAGTTCCAGTGTTAGTCCTATTAAGTAGAATAGAACATTCTCTGATTTCAGAATTGTACTTTCCTGCTTGGTCACTTGAGAAAGTGGGTCTCCATTTGAAGCTCCTGGGGAAAAAACTTAACTAAGCAGAAATCAGTAGCCAAGGTCACCACTAAAAATATTCACAATCCCTTTATTTATACAAGATTTCAGGATAAACCCTGCAACGCATTGCCCTGGCCAGCTGAAGACAGCTGGGGCAGGGGTGCTCAGGTCCAAACCTCTTGCTAAACTCATCCATATCACATGTCCTAGATTTAGAGATGCTATTTGCTGTAATATGTGAATCTTTCTGGCTATGTTTCTTCCCCTTGTCACTTATAGCCTGTCCTTTCAACTGCACAATGTGACATTCCTCTCCCCCAGTGAACTATCTCATATCCTCTCTCAAGTGGGGTTACTCTTCCTCCCATGAAGAGGGTCTCAGATTGGAAAGCTGAGCAAGTCTCCATAGAGATTCTCATTCTTCCTTTATTCCGGGGGATCACTCATTCCCCACCCTCCCGAATTTGGGGATTTCCAGTGTGTACCTACAGTACCTTTGAATGCCTTTCAGTCATGTTATCTTCCCGCGTCATGGATACTCTAAGTTCATGACAACCATACAGTTTCTTGTTTACCCTAGCCCTAGCATCAGTCTCTGAGCCTGAATGCTTGTATTGACAGCAACCACTCCCTGCATTTTAAGCTGTGACTCTGTTCTTTTGTGACCATCACCTGTAGTCTCCATTCATTCACCACATGACCTTCTTCTGGGCCGTGTACCTCTGAGAACTGTATCTCTCCTGCCATCCTGTGTTCTCAGAGCCTATTCTGACCACAGTCCTCTTAACATTCTCATTCTGTTTGCAGTATCTCTCATATGTACTGGTTAAAACGGAGACGTTTTCTCATTGTAGCCACTAATTTATTACAATAATATTACCTCATTCTGTACACTTTAGTATATATTGCTTATGTTCCGTGGTGGTATACCTGTTTCTTCCCTGGATTTCTATCATTTACCCATTGTTCTTCCATCAAATTTATATTCCTAAACCATATCCTTGGAGATATTCAAATTCCTTCTTATTCCTTATATCAAGATAGCTGAACAGTATCCATGTAGCCATAAAGTCATGATATTTAATGGTACCAGAGGATACTCTTCAATAGTATCTAAGGATCATTAGCTTGATTTTCAGTTTCCACAATGACTATTTCAGACTGACTCAACTCCTATCATATGTCCAGTGTTTTGCTTGCCCCTCCAGTCTCTGCATACACATCTATTCATACACACCTATTTCAATACTAAGAAAGGTCATGAAGTGGAAGCTAATAAAATTTTTGACTTGCAGGCTTGCAAATATTTCTGAAACCATCTTTTTCTTTCATTACATACTATAAACATCTCTCTTCTCTTTCTGAGCAATGTTGTATCAGTTCTCTAGTCCCTCTTCTACCACATCTATCTAGGCTTATATCTATTTTATTTCATCCCACCCACCCATCCATCCATTTACCCTATCACCCATCCCTTCCCCTTAGTTATCCTGCTCATACAGAGTAATGGGTTTTATCAAGGCATTTCCATGTCACTATAGATTTCTCTAATTCTTCTCCATCCCCAACTGTCTTTCCTTGTGCTGCCTGCTGGCCTCTGGTTGGCACTCTTCCTTCTCCTTTCAAACAGCCTTCCTCATTCCGTCTTTTTATTTACTTATTTATTCTCTTTCCTCTATTTTCTCTCATTCTTCAGTGTGAAACTCGAAGAACAAGGGATTTTCCATGCTTGCTTTATTCATTTCCTACCTACAGCAAATTGCTTGAACCTGTACAGTCTTGTGACTATTCTCATCATGCAGTTCTGAAGTCACCATAATTTTCCTTTTCCCTCTGTGTTTGTTGTAAAATCCAATTGACTTTATATAGCTACCAGTAATTGTCTCTCTTGGTATCATCTTTTTAGTGTTGGAACTCTCTGGCCTCGGTCAGTAATACAAACCATTCCAGGTTTAATCGTTTTCTGGCTACTCATTTTCCTGTTCATGTCCCCTGTTCAGCCTACACTTTTAACATCGGTGATTCTCATCATTATGTCCTTGGTAATCTTTTATTGCTCTACAAATGCCCTGGGTAGACTAGCTCATGCATGTCTATGGCTCTGATTATCATCTACTTTGTTTTCTCTTCTCTGATAGTGTGCTCACATGATTACTTCCTTTATACTTAATTTTCTACTGATTGTTCATTTCATTCTGGATCATTTTCAACCACAAGACTGTATCTAGCACCTAAATATCCTACCACAACTTCAGCTGGTTCTTATTAAGTACTTGCCAAATACAATCTTGTTAACTAATCATAGTTCAAAGGTAGAATAAGGAAACTTCAGTACAATCCTTGCTCTACAACTCATATTAACTGGCTTAATGATATTTATTTATATGGGCCAGTTTTGATTTACTGAATGAAAGTTGAAATGGTATCCAGAAAAATCTGTTAACAATTTTTAAACCACTTGAGATTCTTTAGTGCAAATGAACATAATAAAGCTTATGCACAATAAGCAGAGCTGCCTGAAACTTATTCTGGGTTACCCAGGGGGCATTCTGAGATATTATTCTGATTCAAGGCAGCTCAAAGATAGATTTAAGAAAATGCATTATGTGGTTATCCTCCAACAACAACAGCCACCATAACCATCTAATAAAGTGTGCTTTGGATGCAAAATGAGTATGTGATTGGAATATTGTGAATCAGCCTTGCAAATAGCCAGTTTCTGTCAGAGTGAGTTGCAATTTGCTGTGTGTCAAATGAATGGTAAAATGGCTATATTCATTCATTGCACAATTACTAAATCTCCTAGAGAAGGAGAGGAAGGTTTAAAAAAATCTTGATTTGGGGCTTATTTTTTAGGTTTCAGAATATGGATTTAATAAAAAAAAACCAAAAAAAACCCACTTTACCTTGTTCCACTGAATGAGACTCCTTAGATACTGTTTCCAGATGACAGTCTCAAAAAACATGGTTAGCAAGAGGAACAGCACACTTTGAAAGTGCCTATCAAAGGAATTTAATCATAGTTATAAAGACTCCTGGAGTGAGGCTGGGTAGCACAATTCTGCCCTATTCACCACTACAGGTTTATTTAATACATTCTGCATGGTGATGCTTCACATAGCAGTGAGAATGCTTGATTTGGGTATTAGGATGTTTCTGATCCCCCAGGAAGCTTTTCTGCCTCAACAGGTCATAAGCTTCCATGACTGCCTTTGATGAAGCCATTTATCTTAGTGCCAGCAGCAGGGTGTTGAAAGTGTGCATATGGGAAGGTATGCAGTGGATTACACACACTTTTGTAGAGTCAGAAGATTATTATTGACAGTCAGCTTGGAGGAGATTTAATACATCTGTTTGCACCAAGCTGCCGGATGGCCTTTCTAGAAACAGTGAGTTAAAAGAATAGGAAGACTCTCTTTCACGTTAGTTTCTTTCTTCTTTCTAGAAAATGTTTTGGTCAGGACAGACTCTGAAACCAATTCCACTGTGCAATGAAAAGCTTTCCTTGGAAATTCACCGAATGATGTCTACTTATCTGTGGTGTGCACCTCTGGGCAGCACCTGAAAAAGACACAGATTCCATACTAAGGAACTTACATAATACTAGCAGCATGCAGCTAGTATCCATTAAAGTTTGCCATGCAAGGAGCATTTCTAAAACTTGGGGACATTAAACAACAGTGAGTTATAAATAGCACAATTCGATGGGATTCCTGCGAAGTTCTTTCAGTCTAGATTGCCTCTCCCAATCTGCTGGTTCTTTCATCAGTCTGTAGTTAGTTGGAAGGTCAGCAGATACCTGGATGATTCAGTAGACACTCCCTTTCATGGCTGGCAGTTGGCTGATAGCCGGTTAACTGTGGTATCCTTTTGTTCCCTAGAAGTCTCATTAAGTCTCAATCCCATGGTGGTCTCAGTATTTCAAAGACAAACATCAGAAAATCCTCAATATACAAGAGTTTTTAAGCATATATTAGGCTTATGTTAACTTTTATCCCGGTTATAATACACAAATGCAGAGGGTGGAGAAAAATACTCCACACTTAGACTGGGAAATGGACAAGGCCAATATTCCAGGGTGGTGATATGAATAATCAGGGCAAAATTTTCAATTTATCATAAGGCTATTTGAAGTTTGTATGCTTTTACATGTGTTAATTCTCACTATAGCCATGTGAGGCAGAAACAATGTTCCTATTTCACAGCTGAATAATCTGGCTCACAGAACTGAATGGCTTAACCAAATAACAGCAATATTCTTATCCCTACACCACAACAGCCTAAACTGCAAAATAGAGAAACCCTGTTACACTTCCACCTCTAAAAGCAAGCCTTCAGCATTTGAGAACCATCTCTCTCTCTCTCTCTCTCTCTCTCTCTCTCTCTCTCTCTCTCTCTCTCTCTCTCTCTCTCTCTCTGTTTTTGTTTTGCCTGTATATTAGGCTGAGTTAGCTCAGCAATTGCTCAACTCCAGATTCTCCAGCAAACGTTTGACTCCAGATTCCCCTAGAAGTTTTGATACAGTTTGTCTGCTGAGGAACAGGAATCAGTCTGTTTTGTTTGTTTGTTTGTTTTAGTATGTTTTCCTTTTGTTTGTGCATTGGTTAGTCTAGGAGGGGGTAGAAAATGTTTCTACAGATATTGCAGAATTGCACTGTCAGACTAGTGAGAAATGATGCTCCAATATTCATCAGTGCTTCAAAAGGCACATACATCTGTTTGGGGGAAAGAAAACTACTAGATTCTTCAAATGCTTACGAATCATGGCTGGAAACAGTGACAGGCCTGGTAGGCAACAGCTGTTGTCATTAGAGACCGACTATATGGATAAGAAGCACAGAAGGGGTGGTCATGCTTCAACCCCTCCAGGCTTTTCCAAATTACTGCAAACTTTTGGTGTCAGCACTGTTGCCTGTACATCCCCATACAATGACAAGATGTATAATGATTGCATATTAAGATTTTGCCTTACTCAAGTGCATTGGGTCTGTGTGGGTAGGATTCCTATAAAATATTCGCTTCTAGAAATGGATAGGAAGGCTCTAAAATATGGCACCTAGTATATTATTTCCAGATCTTGTGTGGGGCTTTTATTTGAAGCTGCTATGTTATTCTGATGATCAAAAGGCTTATTTCCTGCTGTTTTACTATTTCAATCCTTCCTTCTTGGCTTTTTGTTTCTTTGTCCATTATCTCTCCGTCCAGCCTGTTTTCATTTTTGTTCCTCATAAAGTCTTGGGAAATTTTTTAGGTTGAATTCTCTGTTCTTTTTGTATTCTCACCCCAAATGAAACAGTGTTCTTTCTTATCTAAACAATCAGAATGAAATTTAGAATACATGCCTTTATTTGATTTTCTGCAATGTGCATCTCTGTCTGTGGTTGTTGTCTCTACCAGTAGATGGCGCACATCTCTTATGTTAAACCATGCTGTATCTCATAAATGGGGACTTTTCCCCTGTGTAAAAGGACTCCCCCCACTTCACCCGCTGCTGCAGTGAAATAGTAGCTGGAAGATGGTGTAATACAAAGCAAAATATCTAATCTCGACTACACTGCAGCATATACTTTTCTGACTCTTGTCAGAAATGCAGATCTTAATAGCAGCTGATCTAGATATTTAGTAGCTAAGAAGTTATGAGTTTTGTACATGCATGCACGCTTGTGTGTTCTATGCTCCTTTGAAGAAAGAGCTGGGAGTTTTGTGTGAAAGATAGTTTTTCTTCTCTTCTCTTCCTTTCTCCTTTCTTTTTTTGATGTCCAGTCTTCACCTTTCTATTTTTTGCTCTTATATGAAGGACAATAAGATAAGCATATAGTGCCCCAGGCTGGCATAAAGGCCTAAAGTAAACTTACAGCTTATTATCACCTACTACTGAGTGCAATGGGGATTAGGCTAAAAGAAAGGGGATCACAATGGGATTTGGGACAGTATTTGGTCAGATTTTTGTCATAGCTGTTGCCATCAACATTGTTACAAAAATGTCATTCCTTAATGATAGGATCTCTTGGCTTAAAGACTTTCCAGATTTTGCTTTAACTAAAGGTGCCAAAAATTGCTGTCAAACAGCTGAATCCATCTTTTTCATCAAATAAGCCAGCTGTTTTAACTTTGTGTTTGGAAGGGAAGATGCAAGCCTCAGCTTCTGAATGGATTTGTTCCATATGTTGCCTGCTGTAGCATCGTGTATATTTGATTGCTTCTCACATAGAGATTCCAAAGGTCCATTAGGACCAAATGAGTAGGGGGAAAAAGATTCAACAGATTCCTGGGTTCTGTGGCACTAAAATCTTTTAGCTTACAGTTTAGGAACTTGTACTTTAATCACTTCCCCCAAGTGAGCTTCTTATACCCAATGTTTGATTTAAAAAAAAAAAAGACAAAAGATGGTGATCTCTATTGTTTGTGGCACCTCACATGTTTTCACTGGGCCTCCTTCACACTCCCACTTGAGAAAGGCAAAGCTAAGGTTCCTTGTGGACCTTAGGGCTGGAAATCAATAAAGGCAAATTATTTTATTTATTTGAAAATGAAGCCTGGAATTTCCTTTTGTAGGAATAATGGAACATTCTTTACTCAAAGTGACATAGAGTGGTAATTATTCACTAATAATCCCAGCACTAGCATTGGGCAGGAGGATCTGGAATTGTAGGCCAGTCAGCCTACATCATGTAGTAAGACCTATCTCATAAAGCAAACTAACAAGTAACAGGGATGGCTCATTTGAATAAACGTCTGCTTAGACGAAACCATCCGCTTCTGTCTATTTTGAAACTTCAGATGGACCACAGGATAGCATCTCATATGAGATAAGTGGTGTAAGAGGATGCTATATTCAACCTCTTTTGTTCCACATATACTTGAAGATCCTGGTATCTACAATCAATTATCTGAAGTATTCCGATCACAGATAAGAATGAGTTTGAATGTTACTATAGAAAGGTCAATATTTGGTTAATTCTAAATTTTTTAAGCAGAGACTACTTGAAGTAACCTGATGGGAATCTCCCTTTTTTTCTTTCAGTATTGCTCAAAATCTGTGGTTGCTGGTCCCAGAAAAAAAAAATCAACTTTTATTGTGATCATTTTAATTTGAAATCAGGATCCTATTCTAATCATTTTGGATTAGTATATGTCAACCAATTTCACGTCCTTCAAATGATACTCTATAATTCTTCTCCTTGACTCAATACAATTAATAAATACTGCATAGTCCAGTTGTTTAGCTCTAAGCTACTTTTAGACTACTGTATGTAGGAATGTGCCATATCTACAGTATCGAGATCTGCTTCATTTCTCCCTGTATCACTAATTTCTTCTCTACATATTAACCCAAATATACAACTTTCAGAATGCTTTGTTCTTGAAAATTAGTTTTTTCATATAACATATTCTGTTTACATTGTACAGTTTTCCCTCCCTCAACTCCTGGCAGATTCTACCCACTAATTCAAATCCACACACTTTCTCTCTTTCTCTTGCTAGAAAATAAACAGGTATTGGAATAATGAAGATGATGATGATGATATAAAGTAAAGACAAGCCAGAATGGATGAAACAACTGGGGATATTGGTCAATGGTAGTATGCTTGTCTAGAGTACTTACATTCCATAACAAATTCTTTCACTATAGTCAATTCAGGTTCAGTTCATGGTGGAAGTAAAGCATTCTACCTGCTGCATTCATGCTGTGCCAAAGAACTCATTCTTATATCTCTTGGGAGGCAGAAAGTATGTCAATGAAGAGCATGAACGTGTTCATTTTTGGAAACTAAAGAGCTGAATGAAGCTGGCATTTGTTAGTGGTTTGTTTTATGCCAGCTGTGGCTTCCCTTTTTTCTTATCCGTGATAGGAGCTCTTCCTTATTTGCAACTTTTTCATTGAATAGATTAAGTGCAGTACAGCTATTGCCTTATGGTTCTTTATACTTCTTCCATGCCTTTCAAGGGTAATTTACCACCAATTTCTCCATACCATTTCCCCTTAAGTCCATTAACAACATTAAGTTAGACATGTCAGAGCTTGAAAGCAGATGATACTTGCTACATGAGCTTTGGTAGGTGACTGACTTGGCTTAGATTTAGCCTCCTCATTTACAAAAAGGTAAGTAGCTGATCACGGGCATATCCTAAAACTGAGACAAAGATGAAACTAGATAATGCTTGGAACAAGAATGGCTCGGTGTTCAGGTCCTGCTAATTGTTGACACTTATGTCTATTAACACAAATGAATGCCTTGAAAAAATACAGACCCTATATAACAATAAAAGCATGATTCACCATAAAAGGATTACATTAGATTTAATGAAATATTAAATCATATTTGGCCAGCAATTCATCAACAGAGAAAGATTTTCTGACAATTGATTGTAGATACCAGGATCTTTAAGTATATGTGGAACAAAAGAGGTTGAATATAGCATCCTCTTACACCACTTATCTCATATGAGATGTTATCCTGTGGTCCATCTGAAGTTTCAGAATAGACAGAAGCAATTGTAATAGTATTTTTTCAGTTATCCATTATCCAAGAAAATGAGGCTGTGTGGAGTTAGAAAGCATATTTCTTAGCTTCAAACCTATTTTCCAAAATGAATGAGACTTTATCTGTTAAATGCAGATAATTACCGTGTCTCAAAAAGCTGATGAAGATACAGAATACTCTGCATGCCAAGGACGGGTAAATACAGATTTGAAAACAATAAGAGCTTAACAACTAATGTTCTACCCTTTGTACCAACAAAAGACTCATCCAATATGTATACAGAATTTTGTAAAAAGCAACTATAAGAAACTAGTTTAATAAGAAAATAGGCAAAAGATTTGAACAGAAATGTTAACAAAAAGGATTTTAAAATTACAAATACACACTCATCACTAGCAACTAGAGAAACGTACATTAAAATCCTAATAAGATATCACTAGTTTTTAATAGCTACAGTAACAACCACTGATAATTCTTGGCATTAATACCAGCTGAGAATAATACAGAAATTATATTTTTCACACTGCTTACAGAAATACAAAATGGTATATAGGCTTTCTGAAAACAGTAAAGAAGCTTTTATAAAAAAATTAATAATAACTTGTAGTTACCAGGTAAATCATAAATCATATTTATGAACATTTATTTTCAAGAAATTACAACTTATATTTACATAAAAATGTACACATTGTCATTTACAGTATTTTTATATTTAATACTTGTGACCTCAAACAATGCGAATGTCATTAACAATTTGAACAAAGTATGATACATCAGAAGAGTATTACTCAGCTATAAAAAGGAATGAACTATTGACACATGCTACAGTTTGGACTTTTAGGTTACTAGATTGAGTGAAAAAAGATAATATCAAAAAGTTACACTTGCATACTATCCCTGAAGTGAAACAAAACCCATGGGGAAGAGAGAGGAAGGGAAAGGTAGGGAAGAGAAGTCAATATAACCAAGAATAGGGTGGCAGAAAGAAGCTTTTTAGTGATAATAAAATAGTTTTGCATCTTGGCTGGTGGTAGTTTCACAAACAAGAGAAAATAGATGCATATGTAAAGTCAGAGTATGATGTGAAATATAGTAAGTTACATTGTGCACTTGAAGCCCTGGCTTTGATACTATGTGATTGCTTTGTAATATGCCACCATTGGGCGGAGCTCTCTGACAAGGACACTGACTTGTTCTATTCCTGGAGCTTCCTGAAAATCTACAATTATTTAAAAATCAAATCCTGTTTTGGTTTTTTTTGTTTGTTTGTTTTTGTTTGTTTTTTTTTAAGTGTCAAGGATCTGGGGAAATGGCTCAGAACGTAAACTTACTGTCATGAAGGAAAGAGGAAAGAGGACCTGAATTTAGATGTTCAGCACCCATATAAAACAGTTCAGATCCCTAGAGCTCATTTGTCAACCAGCCTAGCCAATTGGTGAAGCTTTGGCTTCAGTAAGAGACACTGTCTTGATAAATAAAATGGAGCACAATTAAAAAATATTCCTGACTATGACCTCTGGCCTTTACATTTGTGCATGTACATACCAAAACAAATATAACACACACACACACACACACACACACACACACACACACACACACACACACTTTTTAAATTAACACAAAAGTTCTAGGCCCAATCCAGAATAGTAAGCATAGATTGTGTTGGCTCTATGAGTGGAAAGCCTTCAGTAATATTGAATTCCAGATTGATTGTTTGGATTAAAATCTATATTTTGAAATGACATAAGTTATAAAATATTTTGAATACACAAATTACCAATATGGAGATTTTTCTTAAAAAATGTATTAGGTGCATTCAGTGCTTTTCTCCTGACTAGAATGTGATACTCGACAGAAGAAACCTAGTTTCTTTTTTCTCTTTCTTGGGATGGCTATATGTCACGCTTTCACCAGTTTTTGTACACTAGAGTAGAAAAGAAAAAATTTCAAAGAAATTCAGTGTTCAAATTATTCTCTGATCACAGTGCATTTTTCTCCTCATTATACATGACTGTAATTTTCTGGACACTTTAAGTGCTAAGCAGTAATAATAAGGTGGCTTTTGTAGCACATTTTTTAATCACCATGAGTTAAAAATGGATGATAGTGTCAAACAGCTTTAAAAAGTCACCAAGAGTTGTATTTAGCAAAAGGACAGCTTTAAAGAGCAACAGAGCATTTCAGCCCTTAAGCAGAGGCCTTATTTATATGTCACATTTCAGTGGGAAAGAGATTTTTATGACCAAATCTTAGAGCTTTACAGATGAAGCTTATAATAGAAACATGCTAGCCACATTAACTAAATAGCACAAGGTGAAGCTGGTGCATACCTCTATTTATTATGATGGTTCTCTTCTTCGTGAAAGACATTTCAGTAGTTAGGGTAACAGTTCCTCACCTCTGAACTTTTAGACAGGATACTACTGCCATACATAAAATCAAAGTATAGGCCTTAATTAATATTGCCTCCAGACTTTAGATTCTAGAATGAGATATGTCACACTGTTTTTAATAAGACAGTTATGGGTGTGGAATGGAAAACTAAAGTTTTTGTTTCAATTTTCCCTGGCTCTTCTCTCGAAGAAGTGTAAAATACTACTCTTTTCTTCTTGGGTTAGTGCTACATAAGTTTGGTTTAAATGAAATAAAATAGCAGGCAAAGAAAGTAACAAAGTCTCTGTCAATGATTTGCTTTCTAGAGACTCAGCTTCCAAGCATTCATATGTACTGTCCCTTCTGCTTTCTGCTCTCACCTCCGACCACCATTCTTTCCTGTCATTTCCTACTCATTCTTTAAAAGTTAGCACAAAACTTACTTTCAAAACCTATACATTTGATAGAGTAGTTTCACTACACTCCTGTAGTATGAGGTTTCTGGCCGAGACTTTCGGGCCTAACCTCAAAGTTTAGGTCCATAGACCCATGGACCCACAGACCTGCAAACCCGCAGACCCGCAGTCCCACAGAGACACACAGACGTTTTCATTAGTTTTTGGCTGATCAGCCTCAGGCCCAGGCATATCACTTGCTAGCTCTCTACCCTTCATCTAACCCATGTCTCTGGTTCAGCCATGTGGCTCGGTACCTTTCTTTAGAGCTGCATGGTTGTCCTGCATCCTGCAGCTTCTCTCTGGTGCTCTCCTCTAGCACTCTGCTCTCAGAGATTTTTCCTAGTCTGGTAGCCCCGCCTACACTTCCTGCCTGCCTTTGGCCAATCAGCTCTTTTTATTAAACCAGTGGGTGGGACAATTATTTACCATGAAACAACACAATACCCCTACACACTCCCTCCTGCATTTTGAACTTTATTTTCATAATGTTTATAAAAGATTCAATTAACACTGACTAATAGTTTCACGGTATACATTTTGTACTGTTGTGTTATTTTTTTTTATCTATTTGTGTGATAAAATGCTTAGACAAAAGCCAACAAAACCCCAAGTGCCAGGCAAGAGACACCTTCCTTCAAGTACACAGGCTATTGATAATGCCTTTGGTTGCTTGCATAGAACCTGTATAAGACCATACTTGTGGATTTTCCAGTATGAATAAGAGGGGTGTTTCAATGGTCCACTCCTACATAAAAAAATGAGGCAATGACTGCTGATGGAGAATTGGTTTTTTTCAGAGACAAGCTTTCCAATCTTATCTGGTTAGCCCTAAACATACTTATATATGGGCAACATTAATTGGACCTCACAAGTTGCGTGTGTGTGTGTGTGTGTGTGTGTGTGTGTGTGTGTGTGTGTATTCATACATATAACAATATCATTACAGAAAAAGAAATAAGGAACTCAAGATTTGATGGTGGAAAGAACATAGGAAGAGTTGGAAGAGGATACTGTGGTGTAGAAATCCTACCAATATAATGTATTCATGAAGGAAATTATCAAAAATTAAAATTAAAACCATAAAGAAGAAATAAATTATTCTGCTTCACTGTTGAAGCATATAGTCTCTTATGGAGGTGAAATCAAGGGAACAGCAACTTGAAGCAGCAGTCATAGCCAGGAAGCAACTCTGGACCCATCTCCACTTACAATAGTCTGGGATCCAGGCATGGAATGGTGCTACCACAATGGGCAGGTCTTCCCACCTGAACTCCACCAAGAAAATTCCCCATAGGCACATATAGGGGTCTGTCTTCTAGATGATTCCAGATTCTGTCAAATTTACAATTAATACCAATTCTCACAACTGCATATAAAGCCTAACAGGACAGAGATAATTGTTTTACATAGACCCATCTTCTAAGTACCTGATATACAGTAAATATTCAACAAATGTTTGTTGAATAAATAATGAAAGGGCTGGGAATATAGTCCATCTGCTAGAATACTTGCCTGGCATATACAAAACCTTGTATTCAATCCTTAGCACCATAAAGAAATAAAAGAGGTCTAGAAGAAGAGGAAGAGGCAAAGGAAGAGAAGAAAAGGGAAAAGTAGAAGCAGAGAAATGGGCGCTTAGTAGGCACCATGCTTGAAATGCATTAAGAAAATGTTTCATAAGGTATGCTGTGAAATTCTAACTACAACTTAAAGAGGTAAGCACTGTTCCTATGCTCATTTTACAGATAGAAGATATGGTTTCTGAAGTTTGAGGAAGTTGGTTACAATCACAGAGCTGGTCATATTTTCAGTTTCATGACGATGTCTTTCTTACTCACTTTTGTTGCCTTCTGCTTCCTCCGTCATTCTGTATCTATACTCATTCTGCCTTTGTGGATAAAATTCCCGATGTAAATGCTGGAGGGAAATATTTCTCTCTGGGAAAAGCTGCCTGTAGCTCGAGTCTTCAGAAGAGTGAAGAGCAGATCAAGTTGCCTTATTCAGGTTTTCAACATATCTTGGTGGAAGCTGATGTATATCAGGATCATTTGCACTCCACTTTCAAAAGAAATATTTTGTTCATTCTAATATATCTGTTAATACTCTTTTCTTCTTTAGTCATGGGGTAATGTTTTTAAATCTCTGAGTCTAAAATTTCCTTTTAAAAATAACTATGTAAAAATAATAATAATATAATTGAAAATATAATCTAATTATTATTGAATAGCAAATATTGTAAACAGCAAATTATCGGCATTTGAGTTATTTTCCAAATGTGACTCTGACCCCCCTACACTGATGCCGCCTATTGTTATCATCATGAGGATCATGGTTTAGCCCTTACACAGTGTATGCTCCATACCAAGTGGGCTGCAGAAAAGCTTTCTTCATGGCATTTGGAAACACATTAAAATATGCAGCTTGACTTTTCATCCCCTTCACACCCTCTGCATTTTCCTTGTGGATAGCTCAGAGGGAGATGAAGTGGGAAGAAAAACTAGCCTGAAGGAAAAAAACAAAACAGAATTTTATTGCTATTAGAACACAATATATAAAGCCAAATCTGTTGTTCCTAATTCAGGTTCTGATTTCTATGCCTGCCTTGGTGTGTCTTTTTTTGTTATTATTATTATGTTTAATGTTGATTTTGCATATAGATTTGTCCTTGTATTTATTATGTATTATCCTTATACCTGTTTTTGTATTCCTGCTGTTATATTTGAGGCTTTAGCTCTACCGAATTTTAGGCTTGTTGGTTATGATTTGCATTTTTCTTCTCTATAGGACCATTGGCATGAAGTCACAAGGTCTGGGCTGAAGGCTCAACTAAATCCTATAGCCTCGTGTGCAAAATAAAACTAATGATAGTACCCTTTCTGCCAAAGGATAAAATGAAATTAAATACATAAACAGACTGTCTCCTATTTCAGTGATGTTAATCCTCATAGAACTATTATTCCATATAACGGGCATCTTTTCCAGACAATTCAAAGCCAGAGAAGAAGATAAAAAAGTTCAGTTAAGTGTAAGAAATATAAAATCATATCAACTTCTTCAAGAGGTGTAATTAACCTCTAGGTGTAGGTATCTTGGCACTGGTAGAACTGAGAATGAAGTCTTATCCACTTTTCATGGCCATGGATTATGTTCTGGATGGCTATACTTTTATACCAGAACAGGTTGGAGAAAGGACAACATATAAAACCTTATTTGGAATAGTGGAATTAAATTTGAATTGCAATATAACTAAAAGAATTCTTTGGCTCAGGGATCCAGCAATTGTAACTCAAATTTCAATCCAAGGATGATAATATCTAAATCACTCTCTTAAGTAGGTTTTATAAATTTTGCATAAATTCTTTCAGGAATAGAATTATTAGTATTACTATTTCAATAACTAAACCATTTCATTGCTAGACATTCTGATTTGAGCAAGGTTGCACATAAATCCCACCCATTAATTCTAGTAGCTTCCTGAACATCTACAATATTTCCAAGCTGTGGCAACTCTCTAATATTTCTGAAAAATGTCTATTTTGTAGTTTGTTAAAGCTAAAATCTCTATCTCTTCAAAACTGCTTCTCATGTGACATGGTTTCTTAAGCTGTCAACATTCTGGACTGCTCCATTTTACAGCAAGCATCCAGAGCTGAACATCATATTCTATCCCTATTCCCACCATAGTGAGCTGGATAGTATGAGTTAATTTACCTAGGGAATGTGGGTACCGTAGCTTTGCAGAGCTGCATTGCGGCTCATTTTACAGGAGCCAAAATATTCTCATGTGTATGTAACCAACCACCATTAACTGAGAAAGTGAGACTCCGGAGAGTTCTGATAGAAGTTACTGAAACCAGGTTGCCTAGTCAATATAATTAGAACTCTGGGACTCCTTAACAACATATAACATGCCATGTAGGTACAAACGGTAGAAACGTTAGTTGTTAAGCTCTTATTATTTTCAAATCTGTATTTACCCGTCCTTGGCATGCAGAGTATTCTGTATCTTCATCAGTTTTTTAAGACACGGTAATTATCTACATTTAACAAATAAAGTCTCATTCACTTTGGAAAATGGGTTTGAAGCTAAGAAATATGCTTTCTAACTGCACACAGCCTCTTGGATAATGGATAACTGAAAAATACTACTACAATTGCTGATTTTTCCCCTGAAGGAAAAATAAATACAAACTAGAACTTACCTTAAAATTTATTTTTAGTTTTCAGGTTTTCAAGATCATCCTATTAAACATTGTTATCTCTAGGTGATGGTGATGGGGAAAAATCCCAAGTGGTTACTGTTGGTTTGCTGCTACTGCTGCTTCTCCTATGCCTCCTCTTTGTCACTTTGGTCATTCTATAATCTGATCAAATGTAAATGATAGATTTTTGTGAGCGGTGTACAGGGGAGCACTTGCTGAATATCGAATACGCTACATATGCTCATACAGGTTCTCAGATTACTCATAATTTTTATATGCTTAAAATTTTTATTTGCTCAATGAGCTCCCCAGAGCTCCAGCCAGCCATCTCTGTGGAACTTCTCCACATAATCCCTCTCCCCTTGCTCATACAGAATCTTGTCCCCTGCTCTCAGCTGGACCGGGAGCTGGGCCCAGTGGTCAGCCATGGATCTCTGCCTCCACTTCTGTTCATTGTTAGATGTGGAGCACCTAACTCATTCTTGATATTGGAGTGAGGAAATCAAATCTGCCTGAAGTGGATGTGCCATAATGATCTGATCCACCTTGGAACTTCTTGCCCTTTTTGGAGTGGGGATCAGGGGATGGGGAGGGGGAGGCTGAAGGCTGACTGAGAGGGATTGGGAGGAGGGAAGTGAGGGGGATCAGGAGATACATTTTTTACAAATAAAAATAATTTTTTATATTTTAAAACAGCTGCTTTCAAAATCATTTCTACTTTTATAAAGTGTTTAAAACTTCTCTAATTTTTAGTTTTTGGCAGTAACTACACAATAATAATGAGTTAAGATGTTTAAGAAATTTTCAAAATATACTAAATGTACAGGCAGTAGCATAGGATAGGAAATGGGGACATTTTAAAATGTTTTAATGGTATTCTGTAGTCTCTGAAGCAGAAATTCAGTTAAATTCAGTCATCCGTGATGCTCAAAGCAGCATGTAGGAGAAATTTTCATTAGTTGTATTAGGTCACTCCTGTATATATTTAAAATAACAACTGCAACAAAAGGCCTAGATAGAGCAATCATGCAAGAGAAAGAAAGAGAATCCAAATTGAAAAGGAGAAAATGAAATTGTTAGTGTTTGCCAATGATATGATTTTATACATAGAAAAACCCAGATTCCAGCAAAAATCTCCTAGAATAAACACACACAATAAAATGCAAGACAGAAAAATCAACATAAAACCATCAGTAGTCGATGTGTGTGCTTGTCATAGTAAAGCTTGCCTGCCTGTAATTCCAGTATGCCTAAAGCAGAGAAACAAAGATTTTGAGTTCAAGGCCAGACTGAACTACACAGAAATATTCTATCTCAAAATATGAAAGGGTGAGAATGTAGGTCAGTGCTATAACTTGTTTATTATGCACAAGCTTTTATTTCCATCCTAATCATAATATTAAAATACAAAGAAGCTGAAATACATGTGTGCTCATGGATTGCAAAAAGCAGTGCTGTTAAAATGTTCAAACTATTCAGTGACATGTCAGCAATAAAATGGATACGACCAATGGCTAACAGATACATGATAAAATACAGTTACTGGGGTAGGAATATGACTCAGTGGGTAAAGTGTAAGTTGGAAGCAAGCCTGGTCTACATAGTGAGTTTTCAGGTCAGAATCTAAAGAAAAAATAATGACTGTAACACAATATACTCCCCATATAATAAAATTCTTTAAATTAAAAGTATTTTAGTTGCACTACAATATGAATACTTGTGTGAAGTTTTCCATGTGTCCACATTCACCACAGAACACCAGTGATGTCACAAAATTCCATTCAAATCTAGCTTGCTGAACCATTGACTTTAATTGAGGTTACTTACAAAAACATGAGTGAGGGGTTACTTAGAGGAGAGTAGGCAACTTCTAAGTGACAATAACATCAAAGAAAGTATCTCCCATCTCCTCAGCCTGTTCTACCACTATTAACTTCATTTATGGCCTCAAAGAAGAGCCGGACCTCCTACTTCTAATCTCCCTTTCCTGTCAGAATGTTAATGGTCCCAATCATGTGAGAGTCTCATATACTAAATCGCAGTTTCTATGATTTCAAGATGATAGTAGCCTTGTCATGCTTGAAGGACAGAATTCCACAATACCTTAGGTCCATTTTTAATCTACCTTCTCAGTCTTATTAATTATTTTCATTTTTTTCACTTATTTCTTTCACACAATGACTGATTATTTTAGCTTTTCATTATTCATTGCACTCCTTTACATTTATATATATACTTTACGTTATAAACACATATATAATCTCATATGCATAAATCACAACCCATTCCCTACTTAAAAACATTGCTTTGAAAGACTAAACAAATTAAATGTATTCAGTGTTCCTAAGTAAATGGTATTTTCAAAGACAAATTGAAAAAACTCAATCCATTCAGTATCAGACACAATGAAAATATGAAAACTCAATGTAAAGTCAAAGAAAGCATGTACTATATATTATTATCTTTCCCAAACGGAAAGGTAAATGAAAAATACAAGAATTCAAATTCTTGAGAGCAGTCTGGGAAACTGTAATTACATTAGCAACATTCAACAGTGTTATCAACATCCCAACACAGCAGCCGACTCAGAAAATCACACCTTCCGGCTCAGGGGATTTGTTACACTTAGGAATGTATGTGTAATTGGGTAAAAATAGTCATTACTTCAAACTTTATTTTTATTTGTATCTATATTTCTCTAACAACAACAACAAAATAAGAAACTCAACTACTTGCAGATCTCATCCTGCTGCTTCAAGGTGACTGTCCCTTCTGAGGGGGTATAAAACAGAAATTTTTCAATACCAGATATCCAAGTGCTTTAGTATTCATGATGGAGACTAGTAATGACAGAAGAATACCTGCATAGTTAGAGTGAGAGTATACTGGCTGCTTTTGTGTGTCTACTAAACTCAGGCTAGAGTCATTATAGAGGAAGGAGCCTTGGTTAAGGAAATCCTCCATGAAATTTGGCTGTAACAGCCTTAAGGCGTTTTCTCAATCCGTGATCAATGGGGGAGGACTCAGACCATTGTGGGTGGTGCCAGCCCTAGGTTGGTGTCCCAGGTTTTATAAGAAAGCAAGCCATGCAGAGCAAGCCAGTCAGGAGCATCCTCCATGGTCTCTACATCAGCTTCTGCCTCCAGGTTCTTACTCTGCTTGAGTTCCTTTCCTGACTTCTTTTGGCTCTGATGAATTGTAACATTGCTCTGATTTTGGCAATGTTGAAGTGTAAGATGAATAAACCCTTTCCTTCCCAATTTGCTTTTCATTCATGATTTTTTTTTGCAGCAATAGAAACCTTAACTAAGACAGAGAGGAGAGAGAGAGAGAATACATGCAAACACTAGATTTTGTCTATATTTATTAACCAAAGAAGTTTCAGTGTTCCTCCAATCTCTACTGCCCCCAGCACAAGGATTAAAAGTCCATGCCACCAAGCCTAGCTTTTTTCATTGATTCTGAGGTGCTGAAGTTAGGTCAACGCTCTTATTGACAAACACTTTATCACCTTATAATGAGTCACCTCCATCGCAAATCATCTGGAGATACTGGAGGAACCCCCCCCCATAACATCTCTTTACCAGGCCTCTTTACATCCAGCTTCTGTACGTTTGTTCCCTCTTTGATGCTACTACCAGACCATATTCCTAAAATACAAATCATTTAACGTTCTTCAATTTCTTCTTATAGCTGATTGCTTAAAATATTTTAAATTGAAAATAGATTCTTCTCTCGTATAAAACATTCCAATCACAGGTACCCCTCCTTCTACTCTTCCTAGTTCCTCCCACCTCCCTTCTCCCTCACTCACTCCCCCTCTTGTTTCCTCTTCAGAAAACAGCAGGCCTCTAAGATACAACAGCAAAATGGGAGAAAACAAGATACAATAAGACAAGGCAAAAGCCCTCATATCCAGGAAGAGTTTCACAAGAAGACCAAGCTAGAAGCCATACCATATACACAGAGAACTGGTGAAGACCTCTACAGGCCCAGTGCTTGCCACTTCAGTCTCAGTGAGCCCCTATCAACTCTGACTAGTTAGTTCAGTGGCCTGTTCTCCTGGTGTCCTCCATCTCTACTGACTCCTACAGTCTTTCCTCCCTCTCTTCCTTGGGGTTCCCTATCTCCAAGTGAAGGAACCTGATGGAGACCTCCAACTTAGACTGTCCTTTCACATAATGTCTGGCTGTGAGTCTCTGCACCTGCTCCCATCTGCTGCCAGAGAAAGCCTCTCTGATTATGTCTAGGTAAGACACTGATTTACTGGAATAGCAGAATATCATCAGGGATCATTTTATTGAATTTGTTTAGACCAGTTGTATTTTGGGTCTCAGGGCTATCCAGTCTCTAGTTCCTGGCCATAAGGACAGTGTAGGACATTGGGTCTTCAGTTCTGTGTACTTCAACTTTATAATTGCTACACCTAATTCCATATGTAGCTTCTCCTTGAGGTCCTACAGCATCTTAAACATATGAAAAGTTTTTCATTACTTTCAATTGTTCATTTTTTTCCTCTTGTGTGCCCTCTTCTCTAACAAGTATGTTATCATGTATCCAAGATACTCCAAGCTGTAAATCAAATATTTTAATCTGAAATGCTCTTTTCTCCTCATCTGCTCACTTGCTCACCAAAAATTGTTTCTTATCTTGAATGTCACACATTACCCTCTCTCCTCTATCTTTCTACCTTAGTTGAGCCTTCATTATTTCTCTCTACATTTTCTGTACCAGTCCACTAAAAGCACTCAGGTTTCCAGCCTCTATCAACACTTAGAGAACTAATTTGTCCATCTCTACTTTGTTCTAAAGTGTAAATGTGATCGTTTCTCAAAAGTTGACATTAACATTTCCTTGCTTTTCACATACTTCATATTTAATCTGCCATATGCTGTTTCTCTGCTCTTTGCTGTTCATTTTTCTAGCATTGCTTCTACTCCTTATTCTGTTCTATCCTTGCCACTTGACCCTGTTATGAGATATAGCATCAAGGCACACATTATTCTCTGCCTGCAATATGCTATGCTGTTTCTTCTCATCAACATCCTGTTCAGCCTTGAATGTTGCTTCCAAATACCATCTATTCCCAAATCTAGGTAATATTTCAGTTTTTCTCCATATATTTAATTCTATCACAGCTCTTAAGTATAGATTTTAGACATGGTTTTCCCAAATGAAATATAGACATCTTGAAAGTAGAATACTTAGGATTTAGCACAGTACCCAGTCATAATAAGACCTTCAGAAGTAATTTCAAATGCATACATGAAAAAGTAGCATGAAATCCCAAGTTTCTTCATATGACTGTTCTTGGAGTTATTCCTTGGTTTACATACCTGCTTATGCTTTTCTAAAATTATAAGGACTCCAGTTACGATATTGGAATTACCACATGCATGCAAAGGCATCTGAAAGATACATTAGAGCTCATGACAAAGATTAAGAGGTATAATTTGCCATAATTAAGAGGCTACATTTATACCTTTATTCCTCCTTTCTGTTCA
Organism: Phyllotis vaccarum; assembly: GCA_033318265.1. Classification (NCBI taxonomy): domain Eukaryota; kingdom Metazoa; phylum Chordata; class Mammalia; order Rodentia; family Cricetidae; genus Phyllotis; species Phyllotis vaccarum. The sequence continues at coordinate 72,802,292 of JARWLC010000013.1, forward strand.
TCCTTTAGTGGGTATGTCTTTGGCTTATGGAGCAGAACAGTAATCATTTCTCAGGACATCATTTTCAGGTCTAGTCAAGGGCACCCATCAACAGAGTCCACCATTAGCTGTGGTTGACCAGAGCTCTAATTTGGTCATTAACACTGAACTCTTTCATAAGAAAGAGTGACCAAGCAGTAACTTTGTCTGTCTCATAAGATGTCAAGGGTTCTTTCTTTAAACCTTTATAGGTTTCAAGACCTATCTTTGTCATGTTTGGAAGCTGTGAATGAGATATAATCACCGAGGAAGTGGTATCATAGAGATATAACACAAGAGCAACAACTCAACAGGCTAAAATCTTACTTGTGATGAAACAATTAAGAGCAAAAATTTCTATGAGCATGGTGGAGTAAATGTTCAACTTATAGAGTTTATAATGAATTAAACTCATTAATTAAGCTCATGATTCCTAAAAATAAGCCCTTAAAACTGTAAAATATTACTTGTAGGTATAGCTATGTATATACATATATGCGTGCAATAACAATTATAGATAAAAGAGGCTATGAATTTGAAGGAGAGCAGAGAGGGATATATGGGAAGGTTTAGAGGAAGGAACACATAACGTCTCTGATATATAAATGTTATGTTGAAATTTCTAGATAATAGAAAAAAAATGTTCATAATATGATGACATTAGATTTTAAAGCATAGTTTTAGGGGGCCAAGAATAGGGCAAAGAATGTGAAAAATAAGTTTATAAGTGTCAATAAGAAGTAAGAAAGTTGCCACTTACCTGCTCAGGCCCAAGATTACTGTAGAGAGCCATGTAGATGAAGCAGTGTCTTTGCAAGAATTCCAGACTACAGTTGAAAGTAGATTGTAGGGAGATTATGTTGTTCCATTGTAAATAATTCCCCCCCCCCCCGCCTATGAGTTTAATAAAAAGCATTGATTGGCCAAAGGCAGACAGGAAGTGTGGGTGGGGCTACCAGACTAAGAAGACTCTAGTAACAGGCAGGACAGAGCAGAATGCCAGAGAGAAGCCAAAAGAAACAGAGGACAACTATGCTACTCTGAGAAAAGGTACTGAGCCGCATGACTGAACAGGAGTCATGGGTTAGATTAAGGGTAAAGAGTTAGCAAGTTATATGCCTGGGCCTTAGGCTGATCCGCCTAAAACTATTGTAAGCCCTTCTGTGTCTCTGCAGGTCTGTGGGTCTGTGGGCCTAAACCTTGAGGCTAGGCCCAAAAGTCCAGGCCAGAAACCTCTTACTACAGAAGTTGAAGTGAATGTTCAGATTAGAGGTTGGCAGTGAAGGAAATTCTGTAGATGGTTAACTATGACTTTCACGGAGTACAGGAAAAGAGTTCAAAAATTGGGAAGAGTGGTGAAAGGTCACAGAAAAGGGTGGAGGTTGAGCTGTGTCTTTGGCAATGAGGATTCTGGGGACTGGTGGTTGTTTGGGGGTGATGAAGAAGAACAAAGGTATGAGGTTAGTGAGATTGGACATTTGGCTGAAGGGCAGATAGCAATGGAGATGCTATTGGTTTGGAGGGGCTGGAAGATTTATGAAGATCCTTTTGACATCTGTCTACAATTTTGAGAGGTTTGGAGAAGGGTGCATGTGTCTATTACTTGATTAGTAATGTGGAAAAGTGTCATGCTGTATAACCTTACCATTATAGCTGGATTATAACCTAACATATGTGCACCCCACAGGAAAGATTAGCTAGTTAAGGAACATTGGCATTTTTTAAACTTCAGGGATTGCTGATAAATTAACTGCTTCCAAGTATCTGACAAAAATGGTGAATGAGTTTTCAAGGGAGGCAAAAGCTGCCAGGGCTGAGTCTGATGTTCGTTCTCTAAGATGATGAGTGCAAGCCCTGCATTTCTTTGATGCTGCTCAAGACTCCTTGTGCTGTCACTACTGAGGACTTTGATGTTCTTCTCACACTCTGACATCCTGACATCTGGGCTTGTACTCTTCTGAGGAAGCAAATTGAAACAACAGACAAATTCTACTTTAAAAGAAAAAGGACAAAAGTTTTTATGCCACTCGTTTCATTAGAGTTGAATGGTCTCTCTTTTGTTTTCAAGCACAGGGTCGTTAGTTTCATATTTATGTCAGGTATCTGTCACTGGGGACCTGTATCATCTAAGGGTTTTCCAAGAAGATATTTGACAGCCTACTCCCAATCTAGATCCAAACATGAAGTCTTCTTGACCTTGAAATGAGGTCACTCTTCCCCAGTCCTTACCTTTTATCATCTCCCTTTAAGTTACAGTCCTCTTTCCCTTCACACTAGATGAATGCTCTGTGTTGTCTTCACTCCTAGCTTCCGGGTCCCTGATTTGAAAGTCTATTTCCTATTGTTTCCATGTCTGTTGAGACTGCTTTGCCTCATAGATTTCAGTACAATGTAAAGATGGACCCAGCTCACTACTTTTTGAGCCATGAACTATGCTTGCCTTCACTTTTTTAACTTTTATACACATTTACATAAGTACCTGAAGAATGAGTAGGAGGATGAATCATGTTTCAATATTCTTAGTTGCTTTGTCCAATGCAGACCTCTTGTATCTTAAATATGTGAAAATTTTTCTAGACATTTTTAAAAGCTTCAGTGCCTTTATAGCTCAGACTGTACTGATGTTTGGATTCTCCATTTTCCTGTTGCCTTCAGTGTCCACTTCACTTTTTAATATGTTTTTCCCTTAAAAATGAATATAAACAAGTTTGGCATTTTTCTATTCTTAAGATTTCTTTCCCTGCAGTACTATGAAGTCATGTGTCCTGTGATGACAAGATCACTATGGAAAGTATGATTTCCTCATTTGTTAGAAGAAAGCTCCTATCTTCTTTGAAAGCACTTCTTGCGACACATTTATTTTTAGTAGCATTTAAGTTGACAAATCACAGAGGAACTCTGGCATGGGGTTGTTGCAGATATCAGAGGATCCCAGGAAATTATTTAGTATGAAGTCACAGGAGCCATCACCCATGACCCTTAGGCCTGTTTTGATTATTTCCAGACTCCAGAGGAACTGGGATGAGGGAAAGGAAGGAGGCAATGGTAGATATGGGAAAAAAACTTTTTAAATAAAGAAAAACAAAAACCAAACAAACAAACAAAAAAAGAAATTGTGAGCATGTCTGGCATCATTCAGTTGCTTTATGCAAGACACCCTTCAGCACCAAATGGCTGCTGTATCCCTTCTAATGAAGCAAGAACAGGCTCTAAGTACTCCATAGCCTTCAGTCACCTTTTCACCACTTTCCAGTTCCTTCCAGTGCATCATTTTTAGAGCTGCTTCCCAGTGGAGAGGTCAATCTACGTGGAAAAGATCCTCCTAGAACAAAATGTGAACTAAGGTAGCTCATCTGTTTACTTGTGAAGTTAATGGCTTCACTTTAGCAGAAGACACATGGATGTATATTTTTCTAAAAAATGAGGGAAGGTTTTACTGTTTACTTCCCCAGAGTTATTCACCATAGGCTACTCAATTTATTCTCCTTACAGATAGGATTATAGTTGCCTGAGAAAAATTTTAATAGCAGGTTAAATAATTTTCAGATATCACATTTAATCACTCCCGTGATACTCTTTTGTATGATTCTTATGAATAGCTACACTATGAACTTCAAAAAACCTTCTTGGTATTCTTTGTATCTGTGTCTATACCTCTGTATGCTTAGCTTCACATCTTAGCTCATAAACTCTTAGTTTACGGAACTGACCTTCTTCTCTTATACCTTTTTTACCAAAAAGAGCTTCCTTGACCTAATAACTTATTACAAGTGCCAAACTCCAAAAAAGTAAGAAAAGTAAAAAAAAAAAAATGCCCATTTTAGGTTCTTCCATTACTATACCCTAAGAATCAAAGAATCAAAATAAATCAATGCCTCAGATTCTCTAAATGGCAGGCAGGGTTAGCTCTTCAGAAGAGTGAATGGTGAGAACAGAAAGGAGAAACTGGTTAATTTAAGACTTAAGGAAGGGACAGCCTTAAAAGCAACATTTCTCAAAATGACATTGGTTCTTTAGCCAAAACTAATTGATGGTATTTTTCCTATTTCCTCCTAAATGATCACAACTACCTCTAGGCTGTAAGTGAGGGTGGGAACTAAAACTGCGGTCTGCATATTATTCCCTTGTAATGAACATTTTTGGAACTAGGTGTCTAGATTTTTGTGAAAAAAAATGGGCTGTATGTATTCTCTAATTTCAGCCCATTTCCAATGTAATTTCAGGGTTATCTTTTCAGAAAGGGTAATGTTACAGGAGAATAGATGGCCCATTAAAGGATTACCTCCTAGCCAAATAAAATTACCTCTGGGCAGAAACATATCATTATTTCCTTCCTTAAAGATAGTCTAGTTGAGTTAGCCAATCAACTGGAATCACTCTTCCAGAAGGCAGTTCTATCTTAATCATAAATGGAATAATTATCCCCTTAGAATTTCTGTCTCTGGAACAGTCACTTATACAGCCACAGCTATGCAGTGATATAAGTCTGAATTACTCACAGAGTAGAACTTCCTTATTTCTTATTTCTATCTCTCATCTAAGAATGGCTTCTCTAACACCATGGGCTTCAGTTTTTCTAAACTACCCATCCCTAATGCGCTGGCTGGTTTTATGACAACTTAACACCACCCACATTGTACTGGGCACTCAAACATTAATCATCAATCAGGGAAATGCACCAAAGATGGTCCAGGGAGCTATAAGAAAGCATGCCTAGCAAGCCAGGGTGTGAAGAGAGTAATAGACATAGGAATATCTTCCAGGGCCTCTACATCTGCTCCTACCTCCAGATTCTTGCCTTGAATTTCTATGATTACTTCTCTGGATGATGAACTACAAGCTGTAAGCTGAAATAAAATAAAATCTTTTCTTTCCAAATTGCTTTTGGTCATGGTGTTTTATCTCAATAATAGAAATCCAAACATTATCTACTACAAGACTGCTTGTCTACCATGTGGCTGATGGCCATGCTGACTTAAACTGCATGTTTTTTTTTCTTTTTCTTTTCCTCTCTGTTCTCCTTCTTTGGATAGCCATCAAAATTCATATTTGTCTTCTATGGGGTCTTTCTTTAAGACTCTAATAAAATTGTCCTGAAGCTTTAAAAACTAGGAACGAAAGCACACCACATTTAAGGAAGACTATGTTTCTATATTGTCTAGGTCATTGAAGCTCTGGAAGCTAGGACACCAAGATATTTAAATAAAACAGAGCTTATAGTCCCTACCTTTTGAGCTGCATATGTCAATGAAAGGGATTTCAGATGATCATGAATGTGGACACTAACAGTTTCAGTCAACAGAGCCATGATAATAAATATATTAGCAGTTATCACATCAATTCATCTCTGAGATCTGGATTACAAATGCTTTGGAGCATCATAGTTGTTTACTACTTATTTGGTTTTGTAGTAAATAATGATTGAACAAATTCAGATCCTGGTACTTCCTAGGAAACTATTTTGTCACTGAGTACATTCCTACTCTCTACTATTTAATAATCCTTAATAGGAAAATAAAGCAAAGATGATATATTAAATGAAGCATTGAAGGTTCTCGTGAAACATATTAGATGCAGAAAAAATAAGCAAAATACATTTGTTGAATATAAGAGATCACAACAAGTCCAAGTCAAAATTAAGTATTCGTGACAGAGCACCCTAAGATCTGTAGCACATTAGTGGCAACTACCAGGTTAATATTTTTATTTTAAAAATTTGTTTAGCAGGTGTTCAGAGTTAAAGCTGTACCCAGGGTTATTTGTTTTTTTGGGCCTCTCTAATATGGCAGCTGTGTGTTGGCTCCAGTCAGCAAGTTTAAATTAGTGAAGAGAATAATAGTAACAGTAATAGACATAAGAGTACCTTAAGACAGAGGATATAGATGATATCTTTCTTATTACTTGCTTCCTTTGTCCCTCTTCTCCTCCCTCTATTCACACTTCTCATCGTATTTTTTAATTCATTCACTAAGCTGCATGATTTGAGGATATTACCTTCTCATTTGAGCATTTTGGATTGTTCTGGGCATAGTTAATAGGACCAGGTATCATTTTTATCTTAGTTAGTGGGCCTTAAATCCAATAAGGAAGTGGCTGGTTATTGTAGTAACAATCATGCTACTAATGTACAACTGGACATATAATACCAGGTCAGGTATTATTGTAGTTTGACAATTTGCAGCTACATGAGGCTCAGTTTGCATAGACCAGCCAAATAAAGGAAATCTAGGGTAAGATGCTTTGCAAGCTGGGTTCGTGGAGCAAAATTCTAGGGTGCTGTAGTCAGGCTTGGCACAAAACACTGGTAGCCAATACCTGGTATTATATAGACTTTTATAACAGGTAAAATAAGCTGAATGTTTGGCAACAAAGGGATGAGGAGGTGAGACACCTGCATACTCAACTGTAATCTGAAAGCATCTGATTTTAACTCAATGGATACCAGAGATTAGGACCTATTAGTCACATCTCAGTATAGGGACCCTTAAACTAATGGAGACATGAACAAAAGGAACAAGAACTGTTCTTTATCTGGAGCATAAGAGCCATACTAATTTACTCACTCATTTACACATCTTTAACTGGGATAAAATGTCTATATATAATGGGTTTGAATCAATGGGGATACTTTAAAGTAGTTTTATATTGTTTGAATGGTACATATTTTAGTGCCCTTAAGAATATACATGCTTTAAGGTGGCAACAGAAAATTAAGTACCATGTGAGTGTTCCCATGGGAACAGGGTCTTATATAGTATTTTTCAAGAGAAACTAGAAATAGGGTTTTATGAAAGCTCTCCCAATTAAAAACTCATTAACATGCCAACATCTTGATTTTTTAAAATACTATTTTTTCAATAAAATGAACTAGGAATCTTTGTAAAATGGCTTATTTGAGAACAGTAGAAATATATCACAAGTCTGGAGCATTTTGCAGCACTAGAAAATAAGAAAATAAGGATTTTTAATTTTATAGACTTTTATTAAAATTAAAGTACAATACTTTATCCCTTCCCTTTATTCCCTCCAGTCCCTCCCAGGTACAATTCCCCCAACCCTTCCCATGTGCCTCCCATTCTTAAATTGATAGCCTTTTAAAATTATAGTTACTTACATTTACATATGTATTCACACAGAGACACACAAATATGTATATACATATCTAAAACTTGCTAAGTCTCCTTTTGTTGTTTGTGCCTGTATGATTTCATGGCTGATCATCTGTATTAGATAAGCAATGGGGACTCATTCCTGAGAAAGGATAATTCTTCTCCCATTGGTCATTAGTGCTGTAGGATGGTCTTTCTGTATCCTGTGAACATGTGTTGCTCTCATTGGTTGATGAATAAAACTGTTTTGGCTAATAGACAGACAAAGGTCGGGGGTACATTGAAACTAAAGACAGAAAGGAAGAAGGGTAGAGTTGGAACAGATGCTGAGAGCCACCTAAGAAGCAAGATGTGAAAGATTAGGTAAGACATTAGCCACATGACAAGACATAGATTAATAGAAATGGGTTAATTTAAGTTGTAAGAGCTAGCTAGTCACAGCCTGAGACATAGGCCAAACATAATTAATATAAGCATCTGAGTGTTATTAGGGAATAGGGTGGTGGGAGAGATTCCTCCTTTCAAATATCAGTTAGCTATAGTTCTTTCTCTCACGGTGAGACTCCATGAAATTTCTCCAATCCATGATCGCACGTCTGTTGATATTACTACTGTTCCCATTGTGCTTATGGAGCCGTTTCTAAGAGAGATTGTTTCTTAGCAGTCTTTCTTGTTTTCTGGAGCTTGTAATCTTTCTTCCCCCTCTTCCATGATGTTCACTGATCCATATATGCCATAGTTGTGATGCAGATCCACTGGATCTGGGCTCCCCACAGTCTGTTGATTTCTGTATTGTATCCAGTTGTAGCTGTGACGATCTGCATTTGCCAGGAAATACATGGGCCTACATAAGAAAGAAGTTTATCCCTGTTGGTGGGAGCACAACTGAGCCATGAGATTGTGAGAGCAGAAGAGCTGATCCCTATCCTCCTCTTATCTGTCAGGCAATGGGTATGGGTGAGAAAAACATGCTCTTCCAACCCCTTGGTCCTTGCCATCTGCAGCAGGTGGAAGAGCTGGCCTCAGGTTCATGAGAGTGGGAGAGCTGATCCTGCCCTTCAACAGCTGAAACAAACAGGAGAGTGGCCCATGCACCTAACCTGGGCAACACAGTAGAGCTAGCCCTTGTGGTGTAGGTATGGGTGAGATGGACCAAGGGTGTGGCAGCTAAGCCCCTTGCTGATTGCTTCACAAGATAAGCTAGATGAGCAGTGCTGAAGATCTCATCCTAGTGATAAGGATGAGGGAGAGCTGCTGGGCTGACAAACCGAACTATCAACCAGGCCCCAAACCAGGGTTTGAGTTTGCCCACCCCAATATCTACCCCATATATGATATTCTGGAGCACTTGAAGGGGCTAGTCCTGCAGATCCAAAGCTTCAGGATCTCCATGACACAGGGAAACAGCAGGATGTCCAAGAAGGATCCCAGTGAGGGCCCAGGATTGATAGTGTAGCAGAAGCCAGAAGCCTCAAACCAGACCAATGATTCACCGCAGTAAACATTTGTTAGTGAAGATGACTGGGCTAAAGGGTACACTGTGTGATTCACTATATCACATTGTAGACTCCACAAAAGGAGTTTTTATTTTGTCTTTTCTTTTAAATTGTATTTAGCTTTGTTGGAGGGGTATTGCAAGAGCAGAGGGCAGATGCAAAGGGAGGGACAGATGAATGTGATCAGGATGCATGATATGAAATCTAAAATGAATCAATAAAAAGTTCTTTAAAAGGAAAGTATTTTAAGTGTATACATGTACACACACAAACACACACACACAGAAATATAAGAAGTGGGAAGGGGAAAGGAAGAATGGGAGCATATGAATTGATGAAATATGTCGAAGGAACAGAGGAGATAACTTTACTAGTTTCTTCAAGACCAAAATATAGAGAAAACTAAAGAACAAAATGACAGTATAGAATGATAAAACAAAATATTAAATAAATGTAGGTAAGTTCATATAGAAATAAAAATGATCAAATAGGTCAGTTATAAGTAACATATTCTTTATAGAAGAATTTCACATATGTAAATAGTCTCTATCTAGACAATGAGACTTTATTTCTCATTCCTGCTTCTTATTTATGATGTACATTAAAAATAGAGTTTGGCAACCCACAGCTCCAGAGAAGCTAGCTAACAGGGAGGACTGTAGAAGAGATGCATGGATCACTTTGAGAAGGGGAAATAGTTGAAATCTCCTGAGTAAACTTGGGGTGAGGGGACAATAGAGCAGAGAGGCTGGAGGATGAGAACACAAGGGAACGGGATGGTT